>OX463838.1:58924103-59240849 GCA_949825065.1 Odontocerum albicorne | reverse complement strand
TATATAGTTTTTAAGCCACAATTTAATGAAGTCTAATCGCCTTGATTTTTAGGCTCACTTAAGATTTGTCTAGACCTTTTAATAGTTATTATATACCTAACTCGTTCTTGTGCATTCCTGATAATTTGTGCATTTCCAACATTTTTTGTCTGAAATGAAAGAAATGTACTTCGAGTTTCATAATATTTTCCTAATTAAGTAATGAACTTCCCCCTTAACATTTGTTGCATTGTCAGCGTGGTTCAGCGTAGTTCACAGTTCATAGCACAGGTAGTGAAAAGTTCCTGAAATAATTGGCGCTGGGGTCACAGGACGGTAGGCGCGTCTGCGCGGCGCGCGGCCCGAGCACGTGGTGCGCGGCCTTCCCGCGCGCTTCACTCCGTGTCCGCTCGTAGACCGTTCGGTTGTGTTGGTTGTGCGCGCCCGCGCCGCTCGCACTTTTGGCGGTTACCGCCATTGCGATTTGCTTCCTTCTAATCGGAATGATAAGCGGCGGTGGATTTATGTAATAACCTAAATGCAGCTAACCCACCATCGCGGTCTGCATTTTAACTCGAAACCAAAAAATCTCTTGTGATATCATAGTGTTATCACGTGTAGTGTTTAAATAAAGTTAAAATATGGGCGTTTCTAGTTTTAATAACCGTAAGTTTTAACAGTGGTTTTCAATTCTTGAAGGTGTTCATATAAGTCAGGTGGGCGAATTGGGATATTAAAGTTCGTTTTTAACAGAAAGTCACTAAAAACAATAGCGCAACAGTCAATATATGTATTGTTTTGTTACCTATGTCATTTTACGACATGTTCGACCACGCTATTTGACAACCGAAGCGATTGAATGACAGCCGGTAACATATGATATTCACCGTGGTATTATCTCGACTGATACTGGCGTACTGGCCTCTAGGGTCGATACTCTCTTTCTGTTCTGCGCTAGGTCCAAACCGAAATTTATCAGTTACATCATTTGTATCGCTGATTATATGATAATAATCTAATTTTATTTTCACATTGTTTCAGAATCCACCACAATGGCGTTAATACTACGATATATTGATGATATGCACTACATCATGAATAAACACGGTGGTAAGTATGACATAATCGACACTAATTACACATTTATCCCTTTTTAGAGTGACAGCAATTTAGATACATTTATTTAGAAACCTCTTCACGGGTAATTTTCTATAACGCTATTGAAAAATTAAGTTCCTATTTTTAGCAAAGAAAATGAGACTTATATTGTGATCATATAGGAGAATGACCTTGTATCATAAAAGGATTTGTGAAAGGTGTTTTGTGCAAAATTGTTGTGTTTTTCTATGGATTTAGGTTGAATATTTTTTCAAAATAAACTTGCCTCGTTAACATTTTCATTAATGATTTTTAATTAACGCTTTTCTTTTCTCAAATCTAGCATGAAAACTTAATTAATAATCGAATGTTTGAATATTAATTTTGTGCAATATATAATACATCGACCCAAAATTTTCAACCTTTTGTTTGAAATAATATTAAATATAGAATATTTCGGCTATATTTTGGTAATTATTCCATCCATAGTGTGGTAAATGGATTTTAATTAAGGTACAAAAATAGTTATACGTGTTTTCATTATTAATATAGATATTGAAACTTAAATATTCATCGAAATTAGATTTTCATGTCATATATATTGCTGTGTATTAAATAAATTTATTTGCTTTATTAACATGGATTTTTTATATTTTTGAATTACATTTTTTAAGTCCAAAAACAAAACTGTTATTTAATTTTTGTACTATCCACAGTCGTAATTGCTCACAGCAGTGCTGGAACTAGTGATTTTTAACACCAAAATAACACAAATATTTCATTCAATTTATTGGAATAACGCCAATTGCATTTTTTTGTTTTTATCCTCACTTAATTAAATTAAAAACAAAAATTTATCTAAACGTGGTCTAAATTCCCTTTTTGTATCTCATTTTAATGTATTGTATGTTTTGTTGGAAACCAATTTTCCCGAATTTTCAAATTTAAATTTTACCAAAAAAGTAACAGGCGATACTTTGTATATATTTCAAAATTAATCAGAATTGTGCAATTGTCTAAATGGAAAATAATACTCAAATGTATGAAAATTTTTCCAAATTTAACTTGAATAATGATCATGAACTCCTATATATGTGAAGGAGTATACGCAAGTGTCAAATGGTAAATTTAAACTTTGATACAAAATTTAAAAAAAGAATGTCCATAGATACCCAGTTGCTGTATGTAATTTTTGTTTATGGATATCTAAGATTACTTTCTTAATTTAAATTTTAGAAGAGAAAAAAGAACACAGAAAAAAAAAACAGTCGAGTTCTGTAGATTGTTTATGCTTCTGTGTATATTTTATTGTAATATATAAAATGGAATAATTTGTTTTTAATAGGACCTAAAATATCCCATTAGAATAAATTCCATTAAATAAAAAGAAAGAACATTGACTGTCAAGTGATATACACCATTATTTATTATTAAATATTTATTTTGTTAAATATAAATTTGACCAGCGTCAAATATCCTTATATCGAAAACATGTCAGAAAAATGATTGTATTTATCTTACCTAGGAAAGTAACACCGTTCAGGTTTCTAATAGGTGACCTTTTACAAAGAAGTCCACGCAACTTATATTTTGATTTTATATAAAAAAAGTAATGTAGCGAAGGAAAAGTCAATGGCACCGAAACATGTATACTCGAATCGGTGTATATCAGTCTTCTAAGATGATAGTCCAAAATAGTATTTTGGTGCAAACTTTAATGTAAGAGAGTGAAACGTGGATGTGGGGAAAGACAGATTGATGCGTGAATTGAGATGAATACACAGAATGACACAAAACGTAATGAATTGATAAGGGATGAATGTGAACTTAAGGCCGATGTGTTAAGTAAGATGAAGAGTGCATTAACATGGTTTGGGCATGTGGAACGAATGAATGGAGAAAGACTAATAAAACCGATATATAGTGAGAGGACGACCAAGGAACGTATGATTGGATCAAGTGAATGGTATTCTGAAAGAAGGAAACAGAAAGTGAGAGATGTAGAAGAATATGTGTCGAGGTAGGAAAATACGACGTTCTGTCCTCTGCCTACTCTGGAGATTAAGTAATGTATGTATGAAATAATTATTGTGGAGAAATATTTTCATGACAAATATAGAATTTGTCAGTTTGGCAACAGTGAAATTCAAATACCTCTGAATTTAATAAATTTATTTAAATATTATTTTGCTCATGATAACTTTGAATGTGGAAATTAAAATGTTAGATTTATCAAAGCTTAGTGTTGACCGTTGCTGAATATTTTAGTTTTTGTTCATTTAATGATGAGCTAAACTGTAGCTCATTGTTTTGTATAATGTTTTGATTGACAACATATAACGATTTTACCTCATCCCCGTGAGACATGACATTTCAAACGTCACAGGGACCATGCTATATTTTCTTGAGTATAGTAGGATGTAGAAGATGGACGAAACTGAGAATGAATGTTGCAAAATTCGAAGTGATTAAAGAACAATGTGAACTTAAGGCTGATGTGCTGACTAAGATAAAGAAGAGCATTCTGAGAAGGTTTGCGCATGTAGAAGGAATGAATGAAAAAATACTAATAAAACAAATATATAATGCAAATGAATGGAAGGCAGGGTAGAGGAACACAAAGAAAGTATGGTTGAATCAATTGAATTATATTTTGAAAGAAGGAAATGTAGGAACACTAAAACCACTCGAACCGGACATTTTCAAAATTTGCTAAGACGATTGTTCATAATAGTATTTTGGTGACACCTTTGATGTGGAAAAAAAATTAGAGGAGTCGAATAAATGCTGTAGAGATGCGTGCATTGAGAAGAATACTTGGAGTGACAATATATGATAGAATACAGAATTAAGTGATAAGAGATGAATATAAACTTTATGTGTGTTGAGTAAGATGAAAAAAAACACGCTGAGATGGTTTGGGCATGTGGTACGAATAAAGACTATGTAACAAATATATTGCAAATGTGAGTGGAAGGCGTGTGAGATGGTGGTCAAAAAAAATATGGTTGGAAGAAGTGAATTATATTTTGAAAGAAGGAAACGTCGAGTCAGTGAAATTGTACGGATGTATATGAGACTAAGATGAGTATCCTGATAGGAAAGTTTGTTGTTCTGTCTTCTGCCTACCCTGACAGGGAAATGTCGTTTTTCCTGATATTTATTGCTTAGATTCTTTAATCCCATACTTTAAATATTAGTTATCGCTAGCAAAAAAAATCAAAAGCGCTGAAAATGATTGCTACATTCGTGCCATTATACAATTTGACATGTCAAAAATTCATTTAAAAGAGCACGCCGAATTTAACTGTGAACAAAAAGTATAATAATATTTCCCAATGTCAAACCTAATCTGGCACATGGCAAATGACCTGTTCCACTCGCTAAACTTCCAATACGAGTCATTTATATTGATAGTGGTATAGGATACAAGAATTATTATTTGATACATATTATTGATGATTAAAAATTCTATTTAAAAATATATATCTTCTTCTTTGATGGCTCTACAGGTCATATCGGGCCTTGGCCTCCATCAATCATCGCCTCCAACTCCTGTCTCCCGCCGCGGCCTTCCAATCTGTCACTTGTAGCAGTTGGGCTGTGTCCTTTTTCCCCTCATCCTCCCATCGCAGTCTAGGTCTACCGACCTTTCTTCTACCGCCCGGATGTCCCTCAAGGCTCCTCTTAGGTTCCCGTGATGACTGCATTCTCTGCACATGTCCAGTCCATCTCGGCCTGCTCAGTCTAGATGTACAGAGAGTCTGGAAGCTTTATAGGTGTTATACAGTTCGTCATTGTATCTTATTCTCCAGGTTTCGGCATCGTTCACGGGCCATAAGATTTTACGTAACACTCCTCTCAAATGTGTCCAGCATCTCTGCAGATCTTGCTGTCATCGTCCACGCTTCGCACCAAAAAAATATTTATGATTTTATAATTAAATTCGAAGCCTTAAAACTCATATTATTGTCACCTTATACTTTCCATCAGGAATATAGGGATGCCATAAAAACTCTTCCATCTTTGTAGATCCACAGCCTGGAATTTTATATTCTATCGTGTCAGATGAAGATTGTGGATCTCTCTAACATAACACCAGTGTAGGATAAGCATCCAATTCATCGAGTCCTTATTCCATCGAGTAGGTGGACAATAACAGTGTGGCTCTCAACTAGCTACCAGATCCCATCCTCAATATGTGACCACACCTCCTCCAACACCTTACCTTTATTGTGATGGTTGTAGGGTGCTGCTGCATCCGAAGATGAACAATTTTATTAATCATGTTATTTTGCCACCTGACACCCATGATCCTCTTCTAATATTTATTCTCAAAACTGAAAATTCTTTTCTTAAGCCTTCGTAACATTCCAAGATTCAAAGACGTACAATAAAATAGGCAGGATGTATAAGACCTTCATAAATCACCGTTGGCATCATCTATCCTAAAAGACAGCTCTTTTCTGTTACAATCAAACACTTAAATTTATGAACTATGTTCACAGAGATGCCATTTATACGCAAGAAGTCCTTATCAGGGCATAACTATACATCAGCTCCTTCCCTGCACTTGTAAGCAGGCCAGGATGATAACCTATGTTCCACATGATGTAAATAACCCACAGAGGTTCCTAACAAGGTGATATGTGTATATTCAAAATATCCCATTCCCATCAGTTATCACCTATTTGGCATTGGGAGGCCCCTCATGCTCTCTATGAACTTTTTTGAATAGAAAATCCATGAAGTTGATAAACATTGTATAAAAGGACTGCAGATGTTTATGTAACAAATATTATATTTGTCACGTAAACCTTTATTAATATCGCAACTATTTTAGAAATGTACTTCAATCAATCATAGTCGATCGGAGAATGAATGTTGCGAACCCAGTCATGGTGATAGAAAAATGTAAAAGGAAAAGTAAATGTGATATATTGGTGAACAGTGAAAGATTAGAAAGTTGAGGAATTCTACTATTTAGGTAGTATTTTCTCAGATTATAGAAGAGTCACTACTCTCCTATCCTTACACTTAATGTGTTTTTCTTGTAATAGTTTTAATTTGTTAATAATAATGGGTTCAAATCCATAATGAGAGCACTCTTGAAGAGAGTGTGTTCTCTTAATGGTGCTTCATAATGAGAGCACCCTTGAAGAGAGTGTGTTCTCTAAATGGCGCTACATAATGAGAGCACCCTTGAAGAGAGTGTGTTCTCTAAATGGCGCTACATAATGAGAGCACCCTTGAAGAGAGTGTGTTCTCTTAATGGTGCTTCATAATGAGAGCACCCTTGAAGAGAGTGTGTTCTCTAAATGGCGCTACATAATGAGAGCATCCTTGAAGAGAGTGTGTTCTCTAAATGGCGCTACATAATGAGAGCATCCTTGAAGAGAGTGTGTTCTCTAAATGGTGCTACATAATGAGAGCATCCTTTAAGAGAGTGTGTTCTCTAAATGGCGCTACATAATGAGAGCACCCTTGAAGAGAGTGTATTCACTAAATGGCGCTACATAAATTATCCCTATATAAAGATATCGCGCTTGTGTAGCAATGGGGGAAAAAGTCAATGAGTCACATATCTGCAAAGATGATAGTCCACAACAGTATTTTAGTAACAACTTTGATTATGGGAGTGAAATATGGATGTGGAAAAAGTCTAAAATGATGTAGAAATGCGTGCACTGTGAAGAATATATAGGGTGACAATGTATGGCAGAATAGTGAATGAAGGGATATGTGCAACAAATGAATTAAGAAAGACTAACAAAACAAATGTACAGTGCAAATGTGAGTAGAGGACGTGGGAGAGGAAGACCAAAGAAAATATGGTTGAATCAAGTGTGTGATATTTTGATAGAAGGAAACATAGAAAGTAAGAGAAATCGTAGGAGCTGTATGATAAGGTATATGTATGGGTGTAGGAAAGATGAAAGTTGAGTGTCACGATAGGAAGTGTGTGGCTCTGTCCTCTCTACTTACCCCGACAGGGAAATGGTAGGTGTGATGGGGTATGTATGTATGTAATCAAAATCGATCACCTTCATTTATGACAAAAATACGTCAGAGTGGGTTAGCAGATAACGGTTTTGTATAAAGAAAGGTATCAAGCAAGGTTGTGTTTTTTCTTCATAGCTCTTCAATATTTATGTTGAATCCTGTGTAAACCAGATGAGAGTGAAACAAGAGACTTAAAAATGTCAGATTTGGTTGTGAAATTTGATTCAGATTTGTTGTATGCAAACAATATAGTGATAGGGGCGGAAATTTTTTTTGGTTGTAAAAATTTATGTTAAATATTGAAAAATCAATATTAATAAGTCACAAAGATAAGAGTTTTAATACAATGTAAGAGGAAAGGTTTTTTAACCGTTTTTGTGCTAAGCTTTTTTTCTTAAAATTTTCATAAGTGCTATACCGGATGGATTAATTTTATAATATTTTCCGATTTATATAAAATAAATCACTAATCACTCAAATATTACGGGATTTTCAAAATTCTTTCAGCGTTTTCTTTACAAAACCTTATGCCATGATAGTAAAATACAACAAAAAATACATATAAAAAATTAAAATGTATGTATCACAAATGTTTCCCATGAAACTCCGTAAACTATTGATAATTATTGTTAGAGTATCGGACCGATTTTCGGACACCTTACTCCTTTATCAGACATTGTGAGACGGACGCCGGATATTTTGTTTCAAACTCCGTGAAATCAAATTAGATCCTTTCACTGGACCATCATCTTTGTTACTACACATCTTTGTAAATTACGCCCTGGCAATGTTTTCAAATCTGCATTGTTTTGACATCTTAAATTTTTAAAGGTTATATTTTTCCAGCTAATGGTATCTAAAAATACTTTTGGGTTAAAATAAAGTGTAATCTCCTGGTATACGTTGTCAAACTCGTTCGAGGAGTTGTGAGCTGTCCAACATTACTACAAAGATTAGTGTTAAATGTTCCTAAAAATTACACTAGACTGCGCCGGCAAGAACTGTTCTCAATAACATACGCAAGAACGGGTCTTCCAGCCGCTATGCCTGTTGGAAGGGCCTTAACTCTTCTGAACGGGACTGCTTCGGATATTGACATATTTCATATCACATTACCAAATATTGGTGATGGTTGTAGCAAAAGTAAATTTTCTTCTTAGATTGAGCGCGTTAGAAAGCACTCAACGTACTTAAGTGACTGTGAATATATGTGTATCATATGTTTGTGTGTATATATTCGTATGTATGCATATGCATTATTTTTTATTTTATATAATTTAAAAAAAAAATTCTATGTAATTTTTCTTCCTTTTTTAATGTCTTGTATTTTTCAAAGTAATTGGGGTAAGCCTGTTTTGAAAAAATATATAAAATAAATAAATAAATAGTGTTTTATAACGTCAATAGGAATATACAAAAGTGAATTGGAATACAAATCGCGAGCTCCGTAAACACAATCTCCAAAAGAACGTAAACCTATCGCGCTCCCCACACTTTAGAGGAAAAGCACGATAGCGCTGCTCAGCACTAAGACAGTTAAATCTGGAAAAAAAATGTTATTCTGAAAACTACTTTTTTGTCTGCAATTTGCTTATGCATAATACCATACCGCCAAG
Organism: Odontocerum albicorne; assembly: GCA_949825065.1. Lineage (NCBI taxonomy): Eukaryota > Metazoa > Arthropoda > Insecta > Trichoptera > Odontoceridae > Odontocerum > Odontocerum albicorne. Next base: position 59,232,153 of record OX463838.1, on the reverse strand, counting down.
TTGATTTTGTTACGAGTAACATAATAAACATCATAAATATAGCAAAAAATGTTTCATAATTATATAATTTGTGCGCAACTGGTTTGAAATTGTATAAACTATATTACTCAAACTTTGTAATGTTTTTTTTTATTGATTATTTTAGTCATTATAATAATTTACTCTGGTGCACACATCAGATATTATTTATAAAAGTGTATTGTTATAGTTCGGAAATTCTAGGATGAGTCCTGTGACAGCTCACAAATTTGCCCCAATACAACCTTGTAACGATGTTCAGTAATTTTAATTATTTTATCAACTTTAATATAAGCCTCGATTCTAATAAATAGCAAGTTATTTAGGTAAATACATTACATAAGGTTGTATCGGGGCAAATTTGTGAGCTGTAACAGGACTCATCCTAGAATTTCCGAACTATAGCCACTTTGACATATTACAGTAGAACATGGGAAAGCTAGAATAAAAATAAATAGATTAATATGTTGTGTATAGTTAAGGCATTAACGTTGTGGAGGTTTAAAGACATTGTAATTTATTTTTACAAGACTTGTTTGTGCTCCCCTGAAGATGAGGTGAAAGCCTTGAAACCGGTAGGGTTATACCGTCACAAAAAAGTTGAATAAACAGTGTTTCATAAATAGATTAATTCTTTCGACATAAGGAAATATTGTAATTTGTTATGAAAGGAATGAAGACATCAGAAATTATTGGATAGGGGATGGATGATGATAAAATGGTTTATTCAAGTGGAAAGGAAAGAAAAAGAATAGCTAAAGATCTGACTTACCATATTGGCCAGACTATAGGGCGACCCTAATTATAAGGCGACCTCCCTATTTTTTAATCTGCTTTTTGGAAAAAAAAACATTTCCCTCACCATTGTAATATTATGAAAAATAAAATGCAAAATGTTTAACGAAAAATATTTATTAAAACAAAGTACCCAGATAATAGTAAAGTACATGTTTAAACATGAAAAGAAGAAATAAAAAAGTCCAACTACAGTAGCTGATCAGATCTGTCAGATTCACACATGGCTATATAGGTAGCATTCTCAGCATCAGCCTCATCTTCAGTGATAGTATCGTCTTCGGAATCCTCAATCATATTTTCCTACAAAATATCATCTTCAGCACCGTCCATTTTATTGGATATGCAACATTTTTTAAATCCATTGATGGCAGCCGCACAGTTGTTGGTTGTTTCTGCAGCACGCACCGCCATAACCTTAAAATTGAAATCATAGCTTCTGTGTATTCCTTGATTTTTTCGAGCTCCTCGTCTTTCGATATGGTCAGTCATAATATTTTTTAGGTAGCAAAGATGCAAAACGAAGCACAGTACAAAAAAACACCTCAAAAACTGTCAGAAATTACTACGCACAGGCTATGTGTGAACAATGATGTCTTTTGAACGCTCTCATTACAATGTTGCCATTTCGCTAATCGCGAGTAGTGACTTTATTGTTACCCACTATGTTTGTGACTCGAATATAAGGCGCCTCCCCTATTTACGTGTCACATTTTTAAATAAATACCTCGCCTTATAGTCAGGCTAATACGGTACATATTATGGTTTATGTAGAAAAGATATACCAAAGAAAATGTAGTGAAATCAAGTTGATATTAAAGTTAGAAACACAAATATTAGAAAATTAAACATGACGCAATTTATGAATTTAAAATTAATGTATGACATGTTTCCGACTTTACTTTGTGGAACTGTATAATGTTAATTATGGTCAGATTTTCTTTTTAAATTCTTTTAATTCAATGATATTATTCAAACTCGAGTTTCGAACTCCTCCGAGGTCTTTATCAAGCAAACTAAATATAAATTATAATACTTGACCTATTTAACCATAAGATTGTGTGAGAAAAAATGTAGGGAGTGTAGAAAAGCTTAAATAAGGAACTCAAAACTAGTCACGAATATGTAATAATATATTATTTATAGTTAAGGCATTAACATTGTGGAGGTTTAAAGACACTGTAATTTGTTTTATCACTGTTTATTCCACTTTTTGTAACAGTCTAACCCTACCAGTTTCAAGGCTTTCACCTCATCATCAAGGGAACACAAACAAGACAGAGTTCTGTTCAAACTGGTTCTGAGATACACGCTTCTAACGGTAGACATTCGGACTGGGGGCGGGGAGAGGCATGGGACGACCTCGGCGAGCAGCGGAGAGATTCTTGGGATATATGTGTTTTCCAGACGTTCACCTTGATGCACTGACTTAGAAATTTCTAGGGTCTCTAATCTGTCCAATTTAATTTCGTTAAATAATACATATCAGTAGTAACGGAAATAAATTGGAAAGATTAGAGGCCCTAGAAATTTCTAAGTCAGTGTATCGAGGTGAATATCCGGCAAACACATATATACCAAGAATTTTCCGCTGCTCGCCGAGGTCGTCCTATGCCTCCCCCAGCTGCCAGTCCCCAACCAGAATGTTTACCGTTAAAAGCATGTATCTCCGTACCACTTCGAACATAATTATGTCTTGTTTGTACTCCCCTGATGATGAGGTGAAAGCCTTGAAACCGGTAGGGTTATACCATTATAAATATAAAAAAAAAAGGTGGAATAAACAGTGTTTGATAAAACAAATTACGATATGTAATCATATTAATGAAATGTTTAAATGTTAATATTATTATTGTCAATTCCATTTTCTAATTGATAAGATGTCTGTCATCCACGCTGTTTGATTCCTGTTGGTACACACATTTGAAAAAAAATCAGTCTGTCTTTTACTTACGCCTTTTTTAACACCTTTTGCTGGTTGGCTAGAAAAGAATGCCATATGGTGATAAACCTCCAGGTTGTACTGCACACTATTAAATTATAACACAATATAATTGTCAAAAGAAGTGTGTTTGAATAAAATAATGTGGTGTTCTATTCTCTTTACCTATCCCAGCACGCAACTTTTTTATTATTGCATAATTAACTTCTTTTTTTATATTTCCAGATCCCCGCACCAATGACTGGCTGCTTATGAGTTCACCACTGCCTACCCTAGCTATATGCCTTAGTTATGTTTACTTAGTCAAGGTAAGTTTCTCTTATGGGTCCGTGCAATACTGGAAACCAATGTCTTCCCCCTTTATCCAATCTCTGAAAAACTCCCCTGGATATTTTTCACTTCCTGAACCTAGAAATTCACCATTAGAAATTAATTTAATAAGAAAATTGGACCTTTTAATCTTTGCCAAGGTTGTTGTGAGAGATATTACCAAACGATCAATTGAGTGGGTCAGAACCAGACTTGACTAACAAACAAAAATATAAAATTAGAGTTAGGCACATATGCTACATCTTTTATACCCATTTCTATCAGCACCAAACATGATTATGAGATTATAGTTCACCATAACGTGCACACATCTAGAGTTAGGCACATACGCTACATCTTTATACCCATTTCTATCAGGACTAAACATGATTATGAGATTATAGTTCACCATAACGTGCAGACATCTAGAGTTAGGCACGTACGCTACATCTCTACCCATTTCTATCAGAACCAAACATGATTATGAGATTATAGTTCACCATAACGTGCAGACATCTAGATTTAGGCACATACGCTACATCTTTATACCCATTTCTATCAGAACCAAACATGATTATGAGATTATAGTTCACGATAAGTGCAGACATCTAGAGTTAGGCACACACGCTACATTTTTATACCCATTTATATCACGACCAAACATGATTATGAGATTATAGTTCAGCATAACGTGCAGACATCTAGAGTTAGGCACATACGCTACCTCTATACCCATTTCTATCAGAACCAAACATGATTATGAGATTATAGTTCACCATAACGTGCAGACATCTAGAGTTAGCACATACGCTACATCTCTATACCCATTTCTATCAGAACCAAACATGGTTATGAGATTATAGTTCATCATAAGTGTAGACATCTAGAGTTAGGCACATACGCTACATCTTTATACCCATTTCTATCAGGACCAAACATGATTATGAGATTATAGTTCACCATAATGTGCAGACATCTAGAGTTAGGCACATATGCTACATCTCTATACCCATTTCTATCAGAACCAAACATGATTATGAGATTATAGTTCACCATAAGTGCAGACATCTAGAGTTAGGCACATACGCTACATCTCTATACCCATTTCTATCAGCACCAAACATGATTATGAGATTATAGTTCACCATAAGTGCAGACATCTAGAGTTAGGCACATACGCTACATCTCTATACCCATTTCTATCAGAACCAAACATGATTATGATATTATAGTTCACCATAACGTGCAGACATCTAGAGTTAGGCACATACACTACATCTTTATACCCATTTCTATCAGGACCAAACATGATTATGAGATTATAGTTCACCATAAGTGCAGACATCTAGAGTTAGGCACATACACTACATCTTTATACCCATTTCTATCAGGACCAAACATGATTATGATATTATAGTTCACCATAAGTGCAGACATCTAGAGTTAGGCACATACGCTACATCTCTATACCCATTTCTATCAGCACCAAACATGATTATGAGATTATAGTTCACCATAAGTGCAGACATCTAGAGTTAGGCACATACGCTACATCTCTATACCCATTTCTATCAGAACCAAACATGATTATGATATTATAGTTCACCATAACGTGCAGACATCTAGAGTTAGGCACATACACTACATCTTTATACCCATTTCTATCAGGACCAAACATGATTATGAGATTATAGTTCACCATAAGTGCAGACATCTAGAGTTAGGCACATACACTACATCTTTATACCCATTTATATCAGGACCAAACATGATTATGAGATTATAGTTCACCATAAGTGCAGACATCTAGAGTTAGGCACATACGCTACATCTCTATACCCATTTCTATCAGCACCAAACATGATTATGAGATTATAGTTCACCATAAGTGCAGACATCTAGAGTTAGGCACATACGCTACATCTCTATACCCATTTCTATCAGGACCAAACATGATTATGAGATTATAGTTCACCATAATGTGCAGACATCTAGAGTTAGGCACATACGCTACATCTCTATACCCATTTCTATCAGAACCAAACATGGTTATGAGATTATAGTTCATCATAAGTGTAGACATCTAGAGTTAGGCACATACACTACATCTTTATACCCATTTCTATCAGGACCAAACATGATTATGAGATTATAGTTCACCATAACGTGCAGACATCTAAAGTTAGGCACATACGCTACATCTCTATACCCATTTCTATCAGAACCAAACATGGTTATGAGATTATAGTTCATCATAATTGTAGACATCTAGAGTTAGGCACATACGCTACATCTTTATACCCATTTCTATCAGGACCAAACATGATTATGAGATTATAGTTCACCATAAGTGCAGACATCTAGAGTTAGGCACATACGCTACATCTCTATACCCATTTCTATCAGAACCAAACATGATTATGAGTTCATAGTTCACCATAACGTGCAGACATCTACCGTTACATTAGAGTTAGGCACATACGCTACATCTCTATACCTATTTCTATCGGAACCAAACATGATTATGAGATTATAGTTCGCCATAACGTACAGACATCTACCGTTACATTTTCGAAACAACAGAAAACAAACCATTTTTTAATAGATCTGCAACTTTGAAGTCAATTATCTCAAAACAAAATAAATGTGGGTTAGTCATGTCTGGTTATGACCCACTCAGTTAATGTTTGTCGAATTTGTGACCCAGGTGTCCTGGTATATGTTCCCAACAAGTGTTAAAAAAAGAAATTCCTTCAAAAAGATGATATTAAGATTTTGTTTTGTGGAAAAATTTAAATTTTTATAATACATACATACCCTCATATCATGTCACTTTTAGGGTAGACAGATATCCGTGCCTTTCTATCCACGCACAACTCTTGCCTTGTCAACAACTAAACATCTCATCATACAACTTGCCACAATTCTTACTTTTCCCTCTGTTAAAATTTCTGCTACTATCTCCTTCCACTCTTTCCTCAGTCTACTCCTTCCTCATTCTGTTCATTCTAAACAAATATATTATAATAGTTTCATAAGTCTTTATCTCAAGATGTTTCATCATCCATCTCTTACAATTATCCTTTATTTGATCATTTCATACTCTTTTGTATACTAGATATTCTTTATTTTTTTATACGAATAATAAAATACTGTTTGTAAATTAAAATGAATTTATCTAGACTGAGAGAAAATATTAACATTGTTCAATGTATTAGGTGTTAACATAAGTTTTGTCCGTTTTTTTTTCAAATTTAAAAATGAGCACCATAAGTTAAACAAAATGGTAATAGTTATACTTCATTCGAAAGAAAAATTTCTACTCTACAAGATATTGTGTTTGCTTTTACGTTACATATATTATTTTATTTGATTACAAGCCTTCAAAATGGAATGTCAAGTAGACAAAAGTAAGCATTTTCGACATATTGTGTTCGCGTTCAATCGAGGGAACAAAGCTGCAAAAGCTGCTTGCGATATTTGCGAAGTGTACGATGAAGATGCTATGAATGAAAGGACAGCTCGTCGATGGTTTTTGCGTTTCAAAGACGGTAATTTCGACCTGAAAGACATGGAGTGTTCTGGACGACCAGTGGACTTCGATGAGGACCGCTTAAACCATATTATTCATGAAGATCCCCTTCAAACATTTTTCATCACTAGTAATGATGCGGTAAAGGAACCTTTGCTTGTGGCCATGCATAGCTCGATGACGCGCGAGCAAACCAGCAGAAATTGTCGAACGTTGATTTTTGTTGTTTTCACTCAAAACATGTGGAACCCAAGCGCTGAACTTCTGGACTTTTCCCATTGATTTAAGATGGCGGTATACAGTCATGCAACTTCAATTCATCTGCTCAACCAATTCTACGGTGTTTCAGCGGTCTTCATCGAAGTCCACTGGAGGTGTCGAAAATGCACACATTCGTCTACTTGACATTCCATTTTGAAGGCTTGTAATCAAATAAAATAATATATGTAACGTAAAAGCAAACACAATATCTTGTAGAGCAGAAAATTTTCTTTCGAATGATGTATAACCATTACCATTTTGTTTTACTTTCGGTGCTCATTTTTCAATTGGAAAAAAACGGACACAACTTATGTTAACACCTAATATTTTACTATGCATTATATTTTACTTATCAAGTTCTTTATCATAATAATCAAATAGAAATATTCAAAGTGTTACGTAATCTGAAATAGAAACATGCAACTTATTATCGTATCCCAAGTTGATTTCTATGAATATTCTAGAAGAAATTATTTATTATTTAGATAAGTTTCCATTCTAAATTATTTCCCAAGTTTCAAAATTGATCATGCTATGAAACAGTTGTAATTTAACTTTTTTTTAGTACAGTCTTCCTTCGGTATCTGCGAAGCATCGGTTCCAAGACTCCCTGCAGATATCAAAATTCGCAGGGTGCAAAAATTTGTTATATAAAACGGCGTAGTATTTGAATATACCCTACGGGCATCCTCTCATATAGTTCGAATCATCTTTAGATCCTTTACACCTAATATATATTGTAAAAGCTGTGTAAACAGTTGTTATATTGTATTGTTTAACCCTTCCCTTACGGTGATAAAAATAATACGCGTGCTCCGGTGTTGGGTAGTGAGTACGCAATAAAAAATTTGCGATTTTAAATCGGAAAAATAAGAATATTCATAGATAATCCCCTTAATTAATTATAATTGAAGTTAAAAATTATAATAATTGAGATTTATTTGCTGAAAACATTAAAAAACCATCTGAAAACATTAAAAAACGCTCACGGAACGGGCGTACGTCTAACCTATTTGCAAGCCTAGAGGCTACTAGTGGCGCGGAACGTCAGTCGCATACCCCGGCGCTTACGCCTTTGCTTGCGACGTTGAGACAATTCAGCTCCTCGCAATTCAATCTAGTATGCAAGAGTGAGATGCGAATATAGTGTCGCGCTTCCCGCATACTATTCACCCATCGTCAAGACGAGGCACTCGCAGCGTTTAAATGCGAATTTGTTTTCGATCTTTACAAAACACCTCGATGTAGTCGATAAATTCTGATTATTATTAATATTATTTTTTAAATCAATGCGTAAATATATAATGGAGGAATACCTAAAATCTTAACATTGTATTTATTATATTTATAGAGATATTGATGGTTATTAGTAGCAACGTGTAGAAGATACCCAACACAGGGAAGGAAAGGTTAAAGAATAATAACAAGAAAACACAGTCTGTACGTATTCAGTGCAGACGAAACCATCCTGAGTTTAACTACACAATACAGTACACATCAGCAACAACGTAACACTTAGGCCTCGGCCACACAGGTAGGAGCCTCGCTTGATGCTTAGAGCTATGTTGCGAGTTAGGGGACATATACTAGCGAACCAACGTACCGCATACTATCGCAGGGAACACACTGCACGCTTCGCGCCACGTTGCATGATGTCATGTCATGTCATTGAGTGAATTTCTTAGCGTACAGACGTGTTGGTTAATTTAGAAGATGGCAGAAGTTTTAATGACAGCTGTGTATAAAAGGCAGCCTTTGTGGAACCCATCGAGCAAATTATAGAAAAATGTACCTGTAATAAAATCACTTTGGAATGAAGTTGCACAGAAAGTAAATAAAGATGGTAAGTTATAATGAAATTGGTTAGTTTTGAGAGTGACATTGTGTGTTGACTCAACCGCTCCCAACAGTCAAATGAATTTGTGCGTAGCACTTTTGTGTGGCCAGGCATGAAGTCACCTAGTATATGAGTCACATAAAATCTAGCTTAGCACCTAATGAAGCATTTTGGTGTGGCCTCGACCTTACAGATTATTCTTTTTAAGTTTGTGATAAACTTGCGAAAGTAAATCAGTGATTAAAGAAATCACTTTTTATGTCGAATGAATGAATGAATGAAGAAAGAATAACAAAACAGATATATAATACAAATGTGAGTGGATGGCGGCATGTGAGAGGAAGATCAAGAAAAGTATGGTTGAATCAAGTGAAGATATTGTTGTATGAAACAGTTTACAGATATAGAAGAAGCTATGGATGTGTATTGCGATATGAAAGTATGGCACTCTGTCCTCTCGGCCTATCATGACAGAGAAATGCCATGACGTATTTATCTATGTACTGTTTAATTTATCCCTATTCTCATCCCGTGTAAAACCTTGAAACAAATATGAATTATTTTCTCTAGAATAGGATTATTTCAATGTTTGTGTTTTACAAAAAAATAAGGCAAAGCTTAGAAACATGACATTATTTGTTTTCTACCAGATATAATTCCTAAATCAATAAAAAAAGTTGTGTGATAAATCGATATGGATAATTCTTTATGAACATACGACAGTTAGACTTGATATAGATGTCAAGTCTGCCATGCCGCTCGCCTATACAGGCGGCCCTCGAATTTCGCACATAATTGGTTCCTGAAAACGTGTGCGAATGTTGAATGTTCGAAAGTAGAGGGATATAAAAAAAAACATCAAAAATTGTATTTTAAAATATTTATTTATCAATAATATATTAAAAATATTTATTTATCAATATACATAATTAAGTTAACGAAGCGGGCGTGTGGGATAAACAGTGTTTGATAAAACAAATTACAATGTCTTTAAACCTCCACAATGTTAATGCCTTAACTATAAATAATATAAAAGTGGATAGATTTATGCTTTTTTTAATTATATAATTCATTCTTCCAAAACACTATAAACAAACACTTCTGTTTGCCGCAAATCAAGTGACTTGAAGGGTATTTCGACATCACAACACCATGAGTGAATCACATCCTGTTTTCAATACCTTTTTATTCCATGCAATGTTAAAAATGACATTTAATAGATAATTACGTTCCGATGTGCCGACTTAAATGATGATCAACTTTTCAAAGTCGTTGCAGCCTTCATCCTCTTAGTGATGTCAAATAACATTATCGTATATAGTAAGCCCATAACAAACACCACATAACCACCCGTACTTCCGACTGAATTTGTCAGTCTGTTGCAAAAATCTGTAGCAATGCAAGGTGTATTTCGTCATCTCTGTTTATGTTGTTTAGGTGTATAAATTTACCTATAGGGTGCAATACTTTGATATAAACAATCAAAATTAGAAATATCATTGCCTACTTTGAAATGAGATTTAAAAGAAAATTGAAGAATTTCAACTTGTTATTTGTGTAGTTTTAATACTAATATTCATTTAGTTACATTGTTAACCATAATGCAAACACCATACTTTACTAACACATGGATCAATAAGTCCCGGGACTAACCAACAGATGGCGCCTCTAATAACAAATCCTTACCATTCTCAGTTAGTACCAACCTTTCGAAGTTACGTGTCAAACTTTCATGACATTCCGACATTGTGTCATTGAGTTACAGTGGTTTTAGTGTCGCTACTTTTGCTATTTTCAAAACAATGGAAAAAACCAAATTTCGTGTGTTGATAAAACATTGCTTTTTAATGGGAAAAAATACCGTTCAAATTCAGCGATGGCTTGAAAAGTGTTATCCGGGCTCTGCTCCGCAGAAAACAACCATTTGTCGGTGGTATGCTAATTTCAAACGCGGTCGTACAGACACAAATGATGCTAAACGCTCTGGTCGTCCGTCAGGACAATGCACCGTGTCAGAAGTCGATGGTAACGACGACCAAATCGCATGAGTTGAACTTCGAATTGCTTCCGCACCCACCGTATTCTCCAGATTTGGCCCTCAACGACATTGGCTGTTCGCAGACCTCAAAAAGATGCTCCAGGGAAAGAGATTTGGATCCAATGAAGAAGTGATTGCCGAAACTAACGCCTATTTTGAAACCAAAGATAAATCTTTCTACACGGCTGGTATAGAAAAGTTAGGAAAGCGTTGGAATGAATGTATGCTCTTTGAGGAGACTATGTTGATGAATAAAGAAGAATTTTGGCAAACAAATGATGTTTTAGTAGTTAGTCTCGGGACTTATTGATCGATGTGTTAATTATATTTAAACAGTATATACATATATATTGATTAAATGTAAATTTTTTGATAGTTTACTTTCCATCAGATCTTTCCAATGTAACTCTTTTTTTATCAACCTCAGTTATCTTGTTGATTAACTATTTTGATAATTTTTTCTTAAGTCATAAATTTTATTTCAAATGTGAGCGAAACATGTAAAATTTTATATGCCCCATATTTGATTTAGTTACACAACCTGAAGGTTGAACCAATCATGTTTTATTTATGTTAAATATCGCATTGTAATTAATTCATTAAATGAAAAATAAATAAATAAAATATCCTTACGCCTTCTCATGCAACTACTATTTCTCTGACTTTCTACGTTTCCTTCTTTCAAAATTTTATTCACTTGATTTAACCATATTTCCCTTGATCTTCCTCTACCATGCCTTACACTCACATTTACACTAAATATTTGTTTTGTTTGTCTTTCTTCATTCATTCCTTCTACATGTCAGCCAAACCATATCGGAGTCCTTTTCCTAATCTAGCTCAGCTCATCTGCGTTAAGTACATATTTATCTCTAATCACTTCATTCTGATTCTTTAACACGTTGATCGCCGTGTCAGCCACCGGTGGCCGACACCGAGGTATTCCAATTGGGCCGTGTCGGCCACCGGTGGCTGACACGGCATACCTAACTTCAGAGTGTCATTCTGTCCGTCGGCTACGCGCTCTGTATTAAACTACTATTAAACTTGGCCGACACGGCCCTTCTCTATCTTACTACGATATGGCCTTAGGATATCTTCATGGTTCTAAAAGATATACTCATGAATGTGATAGGTAGGTTATATTAAATTAAAAACCTAAAAACGTACACACATTTTTTGGACATTTTACGAAAATCCTATTGGCGATCAATGTGTTAATGTATTGTCACCTTGTGTATTCTTTTCTCAGTGCACGCATTTCTACAGTATTTAAATTTCTGAATAAATACCCTAAAGAAATTTTAAACTTTTCAAATATCAACACCAAAACTTCCAAATTCTTATGTAACCTGTTGATAAAGCAACTGTTCTATCAACAGGTTACACTAATTAACTATCTAACTTTATTTTGCTCAAATTTTCCTATTTGTTATACTCAAGAAAATGTAGGATGGTCCCTGTGACGTTTGAAATGTCATGTCTCAAAGGGATGGGGTAAAATCGTATTTTTTTTTACAAATCGAATTGTTTCTCTCTAAACTGACGTATTAATTCCTAATTTTCATTATACTGACTTTCTAATGTATTGTATGATTTGTAACTATCTTTAAATAGGCCAAGATCCACTATGAATTAATACTAATTACGAACATTTAATTTTATGAACGAGCAATTATCCTATACCCCGTCCCTAGCTAATGCAGACTAATGTGGTGACTTTCGACAAACGTCACCAAATATTATTTGATTTTAACAAACTGCAACATTTTTGCTAACTTTTAACAAGTTTTATTCATTTGTCATTATTGTTAGTTTTATGTTATGTATTTACCTAAATAACTTGCTATTTATTAGAATCGAGGTTTATATTAAAGTTGATAAAATAATTAAAATTACTGAACATCGTTACAAGGTTGTATTGGGGCAAATTTGTGAAACGTCACATGGACCATGCTACATTTTCTTCAGTATAGTTGTACTATCAAAACATATTTGCCAGTGACACTAAAAATACAAATAAAATTCAAATGCCAATCCCTATAATTTTTAGATTAATCCCCCTATGCCTACACAAGAACGCAAAGTACGCGCCAACTACATGTCAAATACCGCTAACTCTTATCCCGTGTACGGCAGCAAACAATAGCAGTCATAAAAAACCTTTATAAGGTTGTATTGGGGCAAATTTTTGAACTGTCACAGGGACCATACTACATTTTCTCTAGTATAGTGACATATTTTATTAAATTTAAGGTAATCAAATATGTGTTATTTATTTTTCTGATTAAGTGTTTTTTTTTATATATTCACAGGTGCTGGGCCCCCGGCTGATGGAAAATAGGAAACCAATGCAGCTCAAAAACACACTTATATTTTATAATTTTTTCCAAGTTATTTTTAGCGCATGGTTGTTTTATGAAGTAAGTAGTCTTTTTTCATATTTATGTTTGCATTTCATTTGTATGATATTCTTTTATTCTTAATGCACTTGAATGCAGAATTTTAAATTTGATTGTTGCCTTTTTTTTTATGTATAGATATATATAGTATATTATTCCATCTTCTTAACCTATTTTTTGCATTTTTGTCTCAAATAGTACGATACCGCCAAAATAAATTTATCTTGAAAAACTTTACAACATTGTACTGAGAAGGTATTCGCTTATTAAATGTAAAACAAATAAGTACTTCACATTGGTCTTTCCAACATGGTAAGTACGCTTACTTAGCATCCAGGTGTCCCAGGTTTGATACCTAGTAGGTCCATGACTGGTTTAATTTTTATTCATCTTTTCTTCTGAAGGGATTTTTATATTAGTGCTTAGTGACTGTCTTAACCTTTCCCTTCCTGTGCTAAAAAAATCCGCACGTTCCGGTGATGTGTATTCAATACACATGTGAAAATAAGCTATTTAAAATTGGAAAAATAAAAACAGCCATAGCCAATCGCTTAAATTAATTAAATTTGAAGTCAAAAGTGATAATAATTGAAATTTAATTGCTGAAAACATGAAAAAAACATCGGCCAACGTTCACAAAACGGGCGAAGCGACCACCTCAAATGGATGCCCGAAAGCTACTGAAGCGAGAGAAGCAAGCGAACTTAGATTCTATTTCTTGCGTTCCCATATACCGAAGTAAAGTGAGAGAGAGAGACGTGAATAGCGTCGCTTCCTCACCCATAGCGGTTTTTTAGAATGAATATACCTACGTCACACACTGGTACACGTTTGATTGTATTAGTGAATTTATTCCCGATTTTCACAAAATATCTCTGATGTGGCCGATAGGAGCTAATTATTATTAATATTATTTTTTTCATTCAATGCGTAAATGTATTATGGAGGAGTACCTAAAATCTGAACCCAGTATTTATTATATTTATAGAGATATTAAAGTTTTTAGAAGCAATGTGTACTAGTTACATATCACAGGGAAGAAAGGGTTAACTGACGACCTTCATAGACTAGTGGTAAGATTCTTGACTTCCACCCGAGGTATTTTGGTTTGAATACCTATGGGGTACCCAATAAAGAAAGAAGAAGCCGGTCTGGTAAAATGAGTCCGTCTGGTAACATTACTCCCATACACTGAGCGGTAATGTTACCAATACGTTCAATGATGAACTGCGAGTTTCTAGCCTACTCCGGAGGTTCAATTACCAGGGCTAAAGACAATGTTGTATCCCAGTCACTTTGGGTAGATTGAAGGAAAAATAACTGTCTTAACATAAATTCTAGTACTCTTGTATAGATTTTTTTTTAACTATCATGATTGGCGTTGCCTTGTCACTACTCTTAATTGTTGAGTTAATCCTAATACTTGATTTACTTCTGCAATATTTTTTAATTTTGATTTTAATTTCCTACAAATTTTACCAATTTCAAATACAGATATTTTCAATGTTTCCTTCTAGTGACACAACTCTTAATTCAAACTAAATTAGACAGCCCTAGTAGTGTAAAATTGATAAAACGTGGTTAAATTAAATGCTCACAATATTGTTTTACTTTCATATCTCAATTAAATGTGTGTGCAAACAATCAAATACGTAACTTAAATCTCAATAATATGTGTGTGCAAACAATCAAATACGTAACTTAAATCTCAATAATATGTGTGTGCAAACAATCAAATACGTAACTTAAATCTCAATTATATGTGTGTTCAAACAATCAAATACGTAACTTAAAACAAATCAACTCCTAGTATGAAAATATTAAATTAAATTAGTTTCTCTAGATTTAATGATAACTTCACATCAGTCCATCCTTCTCTAGTACACTGTTTTGAGGTTTATTATTATTATAGAATACATTAATAGTAGATACTTCATTTAATTTGTAAGACTTGTACTTTTTTAATATTCAATATTATTATAAGTATAACAAATTTAAAAAAAATTATTTAGAATATTTCAACTCATATGTAGTTGTTGGACCCAACATTTTTCGTATGGTAAAATTTATTCTGTCAAGTTCACCTATAAAATGTTATTATCGCAACTCGAGTTTCTTTACCAAACTTTTCATCGGGCAAACTAAACATTCTCTCTTGATAATGAAATTGTGATAGTAACACTGTATTGGCGAAATTTACAAAGTAAATTTGATCATAAGTGTCGTTATGGAGGTCCCACAAAGTACAGCTAGACCAAACATTTCAGAAAATGTATTTATGTTCAAATAACTTTTCTTTGTCACTTCAAAATTTTATTTTTTTAATATCCAGAAAGTAAGTGTACTGAGGCTCTCACGACCGGATTGATTTTATTTTCGACATGTTGGCTACACTTCCGTGTAGCCTGACCCTTCCCCTCCGCAACGAGACCGGTTCGAGGTCAGTACGTTGAGAAGTGTCGACGCGACAACACGTTTCGTGAAAAATGTCAACCCAATCTCCCGCCAAGTTGAATCGAGTGGAGGCCGGGCAAGAGTTTTTGAGGCGCTGCAAACTCCATGGAGATGAATTTCTCCGCTCCATCGCTACTGGAGATGAAACTTGGGTTGCACACTACACGCCTGAAACCAAAAGGCAGTCTCAACAGTGGCGTCACACCTCTTCACCCTCCGCCAAAAAGTTCAAAACCACAATTTCAGCTAAGAAAATCATGGCATCCGTGTTTTGGGACTGTCAAGGCATAATTTTAATTGAATATATGCCTCAAGGGGAGACCATCAACTCTGCAAGATACTGTGAGACCCTAAAAATATTGCGGAGGGCGATTCAGAACAAGAGGAGAGGCATGCTGACAAAGGGAGTCTGCCTGTTGCACGACAATGCCAGACGGAACTGCTCGCCTCGTTTAAATGGGATGTCCTGAACCATCCCGCGCATTCCCCTGACCTAGCACCTTCAGATTACTATCTCTTTACCTCCCTGAAGCTGCACATAGGTGGAAAAGGGTTTTCAATTGACGAGGAGGTAAAGGAGGAGGTGGTGAAGTGGACGGAGGGGTTGGCGTGAAACTACTTCGAGGAAGGCATCAAAAAGTTGATACCCCGCTTCACCACCTGCATTGAGAGGAATGGCGACTATGTCAAAAAATAGCTTACATATGTACTACGGTAACCACGTAATTTTTTTGTTTAAATTAAAAAAATTGTAACCTACAAAAATTCAGTACACTTACTTTCTGGATATGCCTCGTACTTTCAGTGATATAAATATTTTACAATGTGTTCCAACTTATTTTCCTTTCCAGTTTCATCTTATGAGTATTATTTGATTTATTTTCGTATGCAATATTTGCCAAGTTGAATAAATTATTTTCAAAATTAAAAATAAATATAACATTACAAGTAGATGGGAAACCTGGATCAAACAAATTTCAGCGGCGGATGATGAATTTCTGCCTGGATGCCAAGAAAGTGTATTGAATTGTCTGTTTCTACTCCATACTATAGTATGACCAGTGTTTCTTTTGCAGTTTCTTCCATTACCTCCGAAATCTTGTACCGAATCATTCCCAGACATCCAATATAATGATTTTAATCGTTTATCCACCTTATTTTCAGGCTTCTTATTGTATTTCACAGTACTGGAAGGTGATCAATCAATCAATAGCCTAAGTCAGTCCACTCCAAGGGTGTCTTCCCATTGGCAATCTATTTTCAGACATCAGGCGCCTTTTAACCATTTCAGATGTACCTTTTCTAAATATATCATAATAACGGGTCCAATCCATGACTCTGATAACAAAAAAAGCTGTAAATGATTTGCTTCTTTGTTAGATACTGTGAAATTTCTTTCTCGAGCTCAACTCAATTCCACGTTGTATTAGTGTTGTCTTGTGTGATTTTAAATTGAACTAACAATAAAAAGGAATACTCCGTTGCCTTTGTTAACGTGGTATTTACACTTGGAAATCCAACACTTTTGTGAATGTGTGATTTTAAGATAACGCTTTTTTACTTTTGAATAAAAAATATATAAAACGTTTGAAGACTAACAAAAAAAGTTTTATGCACAATTTTACTGCTTTGATGGTTCATTGATTTCCAGAAAAATGCTTTTTGCACTTAGCTAATGAATAATCATGATTAAATTTAATAATAAATCTGTCATTTTAAAAAAGTAATTTCACTGAACGTCTTTCAAGCATCACTCACTCGCAATTAATTGTTACCGTGTTTACCTAAAACGACAAATACGGTTAAAATTAACCGACCGTTTCAAAAGAGGATCATTCCTTAGTTTTTTTTTAAAGAAGTTTTAAACTTTTTTGTTAAAAAAAAGCTTTAAAATTAATTTATAAAATATAACTTATTTTTCTGGGATAAATATAAAATAAGAATTTTGGAAAGTTGTAAAAAAATGTATTATCATATTATTTCATTAATTTGTTGATAATACATACAATTGAACCCACGCTAATTATTTTCTAGTCGGATATTTTTAAATAGGTAGGTAGTAAGTTCCAAATGGAAAGCGCATAATGTGCAACTTTATAATAAATTCAACGTCCATAATCATTGCGCTTTTGGGACATTCTAATTTATCATCTATAGAGTAATGGATTGGAAATTCAAACACTCATAAAAATATTAGAAGGGCTTATTTAATATGGATGCAGCGAGATTAGTGAAAGTTGGTGGACGAAACGAAGTGTGTGTGTGTAGGGTAAACGTAATGTAATATAATTTGCCAACCTGGTTTTTATCTGTCCAGTGTTTAATGGGAGGCTGGTGGGGTGAATACAGTTTCACCTGCCAACCGGTGGACAAGTCCAACTCCGCGACGGCGACCCGCGTAAGTCTCCCCACCCCAGCCACTGTAATATCTCATCAACAAATTGGTCTAAACTCTCTCCGACATTTATTGTGTACATAATATGATTTGATATGTAATCGCAGGTCTCTTCCCCAGGATGGTGATCTAATCTCTTGGCATCTGTAAATATCCCACGGCTGGTAACTTACTAAATAAGCGCAAGTATAAACGTCTGCTAATCATATTCTAATGTGAGAAACTTACTCGGAGAGTTACCCGTGTATCTTAACCTGTTCACCGCGTTAAAAATCAAATTCCACGTTCCTGTGCGCAGCACAATTTCAGCGTTTTTTAATTTCTAAGTTTAAACACATATTTTGTTTAGAACCACTGATATTTGATTACAACACCAAGTAAACATGACACTTAAGTAATTTTCTGATAATAAATAATAGTCATTACTCTTAAGGAGACTCATTAAATAAAGGAGATAAACTAAACATTACGTAAAATAAACAAAGGAATGCTACGATCAAATCAATGCTTCATGACACTCACCCAATCAAATGCATATAGCACTAGTAATGTTTATTTACGTAAGAGAGACTCATCGCAGGACTCGATCCGCGCGACAGGTCGTTAATGCTGGAAATATTGAGAAACCAAAAAAATTCGGCGCTCTGTTTATTCAACAATATCTCATAAACTAATATATTATTTGACAAAGTTTTCAGAGATGTCGCTAGAATAAAGATTATTTTAAATTTTAGTTCAATTTTTATTCCGGTTTTGTGTCATTTTTTTTAAGTATTTGTGATTTGAAACTTGGATTGTCGTCAGGTCACAGGCGTTTGTGCTTCCCGCGGGGAACACTTTAAAGATTAATCTGAATAGAATAAACTCTCATGTTTTCTGTAAATATGTACGGAATCAGCAGAAGATCCATTTAGTTTTTTTTTAACCAATAAAAAAACCAAATGAAGGAATACTTGCGCTTACCAAAATGCAGTTATAAGTAAACTTTAACATATATCATGTGTAAATATCTGGCATTGAACTGCAATTTGTATATACCGACTGACTACTTCCTTTTTCAGATGGTAACAGAAGTGTAAATATTGTAAACAACTGTCACTGGCCTCCGTAATACTACTATATTCATCTCATCCATTACTCATAATAAAATGCAGTAGTTATTTTTTGTAGTTGTCTAACCGCTCTCTTGTATCCAATCTTTTCAATTTTCTTTATGAATGCGTTTCTGTTAATAGAAATGACCTTTTCATCACGGAGAAGTGAGATTTATTCAGGTATTATCTATGTTGCGTAGTTCATTTCTGTTAGCAAAAATGTCCTAACAATCGCTAAATGAGTTGTCCCTTCGTTTAGCAGAGATCTCCCTCTGTTGTACAGTATTTAGAAACAGCTTCATACCTCAACCTTTTCAGTGTGAATTATTATTATACTTTTTTTTTTTTTCTATAAAGAAGTTATTTGATTTTTAAATATTACATCGAGATCTAACATCTTTATTTAATGAATCTCTTAAATTGAGAACCCCCAAATACAATTATAATTAACTTTAGAAAATATGTAAATATTAACATTTTTAATATATTTTATGATTTAACATATTCTAAGTTTTATTATACGAGGATAAAAATACTTAAAAATATGTATTTTTTATAAAATAATCAAGACCTAAAGTGTAGTATAAAAAATTGCAATTTATAATATGTTAATTGAAATGTTGGTTTACAATTCCATAAAAAAAGAACCGATCAACGTTATCCTATGTATAAAGTGCATTTAGTATAATTTTTGATAACTTTTTTGACTAATTACATGTGCATATGTTAAATTTTTTAACTCTTTTTTTTCAACATAAGTTCATGTAAATATTTATACTGAAACGGTTTCAAATTTCCAGCTAACGCTAATGTTAACTTTAATCTCTTTGTTTTTCCTTTCAGCATTCTCAAGAGGAGAAAATCTTTTTTGTGATCCTTAATTCATCAATTAATCCAATAAAGCCAAAGTAAATCTGTGCATTTTGATTATTATTAAAAAAAAATTGTTCATCTACAATTGACACGGAGCACATTGTAAAACAGCTGTTGTTGAATATGATACAACTGTAATGTCCCTTCCTGTTTATTAATTATCATATACTGCGTTCAAGTAACGTTACACTAGATGTGGTGATGTCATTTAATTATATAATTGAATGAAAGATGACACGACTGTCAGAGATTCGAGGCAGAATTTTTTTGTCTTGTTAATCTTTTTTCAAGATTTTTTTAAAAAATAACTAAATTCTTTCTATTTGAATTGCGTAAAAATAAATTATTTCCTTAGTCATAAAGAAGAGTAAAATTTTCTTTTATATGTACAAATTATTCCATTATTCTTTTTCTGCTGAAAGAAAACAAGATTTTATTATATCACAATGTAAAATTACGTGTGTGTTTATATAAATTGAATTTAAAAAAATCTATTTTATATTATTTTAAACTATATAAAAATACAAACGTATCTAATATATTTTCATAAGTTATGAATCTATTTACCTTCCATATTAATTAATGATTTCATAATACTTGACTTCTATCCCGGGGGCCTACGTTCAATTTTTTATGGTACTCGAAAAAAAAATGGGTTTGGTTTTTTCACAACAGGCCGTTTGACATATTTTTGAATGGTAGAGAGAAATTTCCACATGTCAATAAATGATACTGTACACATCAGAAGTGTAACGCAATATAACGAAAATTTAAATATGCACAAGCAATCTACTTAGTGTCAAATGTCACTTTGTTGTTTGTTTGAAAAGAGTTTGTTTCAAAAGTGGAGAACAAGTGCTCCATTATCTGGCACCGTATCTGGCATTGGATTGATTGAAGATTATGGACATGCCGTGTGGTATGACCGTCTCAGTTGTGGGGTTTTTCTATGATTGTTTCAGTTATGTATGTCTGGCTGGCTCACTGGTCGCTACAGCTTGAGATGCCAACCTGTAGACAACGGCAATCATCCAGAAACTATAAGGGTGATTCCATCATTCATATTCGGCCACTATCTGTCACTGTCACCCGCTTAGACTGCTATATCTCTATCTTTTACTTATCATGTCCTATATATATATATATATATATATATATATTGTTGGTGAAATAGCAAAAAAATTTAAGTTAAACAACTTACTCATACATATTTCTATTTCAACTTCAATAATATAGTCATTATTTTGGTATATTGTATATTCTACTGCGCTTCTATCATAATTATTACTTAATTTCACAAAGAAATCGTCTTTTTACAATAAATTTATTTAATCTCTCGAGTAGTAAGATATTTTTAAAATTTTAAAACATTGTTCAGTTGGTAAAACATGTAACTAGCCGATAAATGATTTAATTGTGTGGTATTTTAAATAGATGTCATTGGTAGTCCAAATCCTGACATAATCTGGGAATATTCGAGAAATAATCACTGCGCCCCAACCGCGGGGCCATACACTATCTGACTCAGTATTTCATAGCCCCACGGTTGGGGCGGTACGCACGGAGAGGTTAAGAGGCATATTAGACCTTATAGAATTATTACAACCCACTCCAATTTAGTCACTGAATTTAGTATGAATTATGCATACACGTTTATGTTAACATATTGTTTCAAAAGTAGTGAAAATGGTCCATTGTTAAAATTATATATTTTGTTCTTTAACCACTTGACGATTTTGCCCGAGCAGGACTCTGGCACGAAGTTTCTTTTTATACTGACAAACCCGAGTCTCGTTCGGGCAAATCTTGTTTCAACTTGTTGGGAGTGTTTCTCCCGAGCGTCGTTTGGGCAGATTTTGTTTCAACTTGTTTTCTCCGAAAGGAATATATTTTCGTATTATATTCATTCACATTACGTCGCGTGTTAAAAATCCAACTGTTAACTAGGAATTATATTATTTTATTTGGATAATTCACACGGTGAATTTCTTATCACTACTCTGTTAGTTATTTCAATTCGGAGATTTTATTCGCGTTTTTATTTATTTTATATTGGTTACATTTGAAGAAATCAAAATATTTTGTTTGGAAAATTTCTTTGTAAGACATATACAATCTTCCCAAATAAATGAGCTTATTTTCAATATGTTACTAGTGGATTATTTCATTATTGAAATGACTATTTCAAAATGTTTTCACCATCCTGATATGTATATCTAAATCGCTATAGCTACTTGGAGACAAAATTATGATCTTTGATTTTAGTTCTCATATCAGTTGTAGATATTTTTTTTAATTTTTCCTCAGTGATGACATTTATTTTCTTAGAAAAATTATTGTCAATGCCGAAAATGAAGTTATTAAAAATCGTGTTTTTTTTATTACAATACTTATATTCTTAAATACCGTGTAGTTCAAGGATTCTTGCTGGATTTGATTATATATTTTTGTGGCATAATTTTTATAATTTGGTTTGATTATTATAAATTATGTATTTCTTATTAAATAAAAAAAAAGTGAAATTAAGGTTTTAATAATAGTGATAATAATAAATGATCCACTTTTTAACACATCGGATAAATCTTAGAGCTAAGATTATAATTAAAATGTTCAATATAATATTATGCTCTTATATCTTGAAAATAATATTTGGTTTATAGATGAAATATATTTTAAAATATTGTAATTTGTTTTCCTCTTTTTGAACTGTATAACCCTACCGGTTTCAAGGATTTCACCTCATCATCAGGGGTGCACAAACAAGTCTTGTTTATGCTCCCTTGATGATGAGGGGAAAGCCTTGAAATTGGTAGGGTTATACCGTTTAAAAAGTTTAATAAAATATATTTAAAAATAGTATTTATACTCATTATGATTTTTTCTTCTTTATTTTGATAGAATAATAAATGTTACTTTATTTTTCAAATGAAATCATTGAGTTGTATATTAATTGAACATTTTAGCAATGTGCCTGTTTTGAGTGTAATTTTGCTCGTTTTCTCTGTTTATTAGAAAAATTGAACTGATTGTTTAGTTTTTTTTTTCAGCATCAACAGAAAATAATTGTTATCAACACAACTTCTCTAATAAGATTTGAAAAATAGTTTAAAGAAATTGCTAAAAAATAAAATGAACTTATATTGAATTTTATTTACAAACACAATGTTTGATGAACATTTTATTAAACTAGTTGCAACCCGTGAAATATTCACAGAAGTAAAACAAATTCTACATTTGTGAAAATATATATATTCATAAATGTAGAATTTGTTTATATATATATCATTTATACATCGTCCCCTTTTACACCGGTTAAAAAATTGTTAGCTAGGTATTTAAAATTCGTTCAGTATCACGGACCCACCGAGATTCAAATTTCGAATTACTTTCGGAGAGAATCCAAGTATTCCTCTCTCGCTCTCTTTTATTCAAAATTCAATTCTCGTATTCTTTCTTTGGCGACAGGTGTCGTACGGGTTTTGACCTATTTATTTTATTAAATACCCTAAAGTTGTGATATTAACAATATCCTGATTTTTTATGTAACTTTTTGTTGATTTCATTTTTTAAAATTCTTTTAGATTTGTTTCATGTAGAATTCTTAATTTTAATTTTATTGCAAATTTATTCTATCAATTGATTTTAATGCTGAACAAATATTTCTTCCAAATCAGTAGAATATATGTCGTAGAAATGACTTTTATTTTAAATCCCTGAATTCAATAATAATATATATTATTGAGATAAACTTAACACAAACTGTAGGGGTCCGCTTACTGTGATCATGTTGACCGTAATGCATGCATCACTGCGATTTGCATTTTCAAACGCATCAAATAAAAAGCACTATATATAGTCAGAATTACTGTGATTTTAAAAAACCAAAATGCACATAGTTGCGTCTGAACCTGAAATTTCAGAAGCAACAAAAGAATTTACAATTCTCAATTGAAATGAAATCATTGAACAAGCTGACAAATTAATATCTCTCTTATTTTTATATGACCCTCAAGATGATCGAACAACCAAAGCCAGCTTAGGAATTGACACACACGTTGAACATATGCATTTCTATTAAAAGAGATGTCTGAACCAAAGCAGACCAGAATTATTTTTTTTTTAAAAGACTTTACTTTTGGAAAAATCTGCCCTGTTGACCGAAACCTACAAAGTCTATCCGGAATCAAATAAATTGGGTGACCCGTTTTTGGACCATTGTTAATTAATAAACTTGCATATATGTTTGCCAAAAACAAAGTTTTGTTACATTTTTTATGCAACAAAAACAAATAAAAAAATGTTAGTGTTATGAATAAAAATATTTGTTTTATTATTTCTGTTGTATTTTTTAAATTTTTATTGCTTGTTAGTTATAGATCGGTGTATAAAATATTATAGCTATACTAATACATAAATAACAAAAATGAATGTATCTATTAAAAAAAATTATTCCTGGTTGTTTGCTGGTGATGAAATTCCTTCACCATGACAATTTTTCAGTCCCCATTAATCACAGTAAGCGAACACCTATATTATACATAGAATCATATAAATGATTATTAGGTAATTGAAACATCAATCATTCCTTCCCTGATTGCTAGTGATTACTTTAGATTAGGATATACTAGGCTCAATTCCCAATCAATACATTATAGAATCCCCAGTGTCGGGACTTGATACACTGACCCTGTACGTAATAAAAGGAATCAATTTAAGGCTTGATCTATTGAAAAACAGATGTGATAAAGAATTGATTAACTTATTTTAAATGTATTTATACTATACACTTGTTTGTACATTATTTTGCACTTCCAACTCTAAAGATGTTTAAAAAAAAATTAGTCTACTGGCAAGTTTGTTATTTTTGTTTAGATAGCAAAGATTTTGTTTGGAAATCAATTTTTATTTCTTATTCACTCACAATTTTCATCTTCATCTTATAAATGTATATATGCATCTCTTATTGCATTTATCAGAAGGGTTTAACCTTAAATGAGAAAATTTCACAGGAGAGACAAATAACTTTATAATCTGAATATATAAGGTCAACTTTATACAGGGTGTCCCAAAGGACAACGTCAATCCGGTATCGAGGAAGAGGCCAGCTTATGACGATTCAGAATTTAAAAAAAATCTTGAAAAAGCCTTATACTTTTCGAGTTATAGGCATTTCTTCGAAAATTGTAAAAGTAGCTACCCTGAGCTGAATGTTTGTATACTGTGACTATAAATTGACATATTTTATGATTTTAATAGCTGTATCGCAATCCTAGATAGCCCTGTTATTAGTCGAAGTCAGATATAAAATTTCAAAAAATTTGCACGTTTGAAAAAAAAATGGTTTTTGTCCGATCATAAAAAATATTTTTTTTTATCAGCCAACTTTAACTCATCATACTGTAAAAATAATGTACTACGCTAACCTGGCAAGTTACATAAAAAAATGGCATGTTTAGTCAGGATTTCAAAATGGTACAATACATATCTACTACTCCTTTAAAAATAATTTTAAAACATTAATTTCTGAAATTAAAGATCGAATTCAAAAATTTTGAGCGAGACAAACGATACGGCGGATGAACGAGTTAGAGAAAGACACCATTTTTGACAGGAACTAGATATATCATATCAAAAATGGCGACACTAGCTGTATTACTCTAACTAGTGCATCCGCCGTATCGTTCGTCTCGCTCAAAATTTTTGAATACGATCTTTAATTTCAGAAATTAATGTTTTAAAATTATTTTTAAAGGAGTAGTAGATATTTATTGTACCATTTTGAAATCCTGACTAAACATGCCAACTTTTGATGTAACTTGCCAGGTTAGCGTAGTACATTATTTTTACAGTATGATGAGTTAAACTTGGCTGATAAAAAATATTATTTTTTATGATCGGACAAAAACCATTTTTTTTTCAAACGTGCAAATTTTTTTAAATTTTATATCTGACTCCGACTAATAACAGGGCTATCTAGGATTGCGATACAGCCATTAAAATAATAAAATATGGCAATTTTTAGTCACAATATACAAACATTCGGCTCAGGGTAGCTACTTTTACAATTTTCGAAGAAATGCCTCTAACTCGAAAAGTATAAGGCTTTTTCAAAAAAAAATTTTTAATTCTGAACCCTCATAAGCTGGCCTCTTCCTCGATACCGGATTGACGTTGCCCTTTGGGACACCCTGTATATGTTAAATTCAAATAATTATTCAATATAAATCAAATGGTGTTAGACTCAATTGGTAATAGTCTCTCATCATTTTCAACACAACTTTAAGTAACCTATGGGGTATTTTATAATGTATCACTTTATTATACACTATTCATTTAAGAGCCTAACTCTGTTCAGATAATGCGTTGAATTATTTCCAAACAAATAATTTGCCTTTAGTATGGCAGCTTTTTTTGTGCTAATGTGTTATATATATCTGCTTTTAAGCTTTTTTATTTAATATTTGTTTTCTTTTTATATCAGAACAAGCTTTTGGCACAGTCAAAATTATATAATAAACTATTTGACTTCAAAATTCAGATTTCTATCCAACTTTTAGTAAGCCAGCTGTTTACTTAAAGCTTTGAAACTCAAAAGATATTGTTGTTTATAGTTAAGGCATTAACGTTGTGGAGGTTTAAAGACATTGTAATTTATTTTTATCAAACACTGTTTATTCCACTTTTTTTTAACGGTATAACCCTACCGATTTCAAGGCTTTCACCTTCCGAACATCTGGTGAAGTTATATCCCAAAAATCTCTCCGCTCTTGGCCGAAATTGTCCCATGCCTCCCTCACCCCTCCATCCCCAACCGTTGAAGTGTGTATATCGGTACCAGTTTGAACAGCATTTAGTCTTGTTTGTGCTCCCTTGAAGATGAGGGGAAAGACTTGAAACCGGTAGGGTTATACCGTTACAAAAAATGTTGAATAAACAGTGTTTGATAAAAATAAATTACAATATCAAAAGATATTATACTGAAACATATATTATTTGATGTATTCTATGAATATTTATACTATACAAAGTGTTATACACGAATATTCTGTTATTTATCATGATAATTACATTTATATTATACACAATTCAATTTTATTGGTTTTGGTTTTCATTATAAGCTGTTTTTTTTTTTTGTAATTTCACTTATGGTTTCAGTAATTTGGTGCATGTTTGTCACAGCATGTTTCATAATCACTAATATTCATTTACAATTAAGTAGGGTTATTTATTCTTTTCTTGATTGAAAACACTGCATGATGTGCATGATTATTTTTAATTTTGTATTGTAGTTGTGTCGCTGTAAGCAAAAAGTAATGTCTTTCAATTCGGTGCCCATCCAATGCCATATATATGTTTAAAAAAAACTAGCATCGATTGGTCATACTGTTTTTATACAGCCACACGGAAAAATAGTCATATCTCACTGAAACTCGCACAAATTCTTTGCATGCTTGGTCCTACTTTCAATTACTATTTCACACATTTTTTCAGCATATTCTTCATGTTTCACGGTGAGATTGTAGCAAATGGCATTATTTTATTTGTTATATTACCCCTTTTTATTTGTTATATTACCCCTTTTTAAAAAATAATTATTTGAAATGTTTTAATCCCAATTTTTAAAAAGCAAGTTAACATAAGACTTTTTTACCATAAAATATTTTGAAAATATTCCAAACTTTAGAAGTAAGAACTCCAACTAAACTTGAAATTGTTACAGGTGTATTTAATCAATTAATTAATGCCATTTGATTGTATTATCTAATTTTATTAGTAAAATAATTTTTTCACAAAATTACAATTTTTTTTATAGTGCCTATGTTTTATCATCATCATCGATTAGTTCATAACATTATTCCAGCATAATTTAATTTTTATATTTAAAATCTAAAAGAGAGAGTTATTCCATTTTCCATATTTTCTGTTATGTCATATTCCGTAATATATTCCTCATTTGATATTTAGTTAATTTGTGACAATGTTTAATTTTTTATTACATACCGTGTTAGCCCGACTATAAGACAAGATTTTTTTTTCAAAAAGGCGAAACGTAAATAGGGGGGGGGGGGGTCGCCTTATATTCGAGTTTTATTTTTCATAATATAATGGTGAGGAAAATGTTTTTTTCTCCAAAAAGCAGATAAAAAGATAGATGTCGCCCTATTTTAGTCAGGCTAATACGGTATTATATACACCGAGAGTAATAAAGCCTTCACTATTTTTTATCCATATTGCCAGTCAATTTAAAAAAATCTATTTTACGGATTACTTTATTTTTGTCGCCATTGTCAATCATAGATAGACATAAATTTTTAGTTATTTTTCAACATCGTTTCAAGTTTTCAATTCTATCACCAAAAATAAGAGACATATTATATACACCGAGAATAATAAAGCCTTCACTATTTTTTTATCCATATTGCCAGTCAATTAAAAAAAATCTATTTTACGGATTACTTTATTTTTGTCGCCATTGTCAATCATAGATAGACATAAATTTTTAGTTACTTTTCTACATCGTTTCAAGTTTTCAATTCCATCGCCAAAAAAAAAGAGACATATTATATACACCGAGAATAATGAAGCCTTCACTATTTTTTTATCCATATTGCCAGTCAATTTAAAAAAATCTATTTTACGGATTACTTTATTTTTGTCGCCATTGTCAATCATAGATAGACATAAATTTTTAGTTATTTTTCAACATCGTTTCAAGTTTTCAATTCCATCGCCAAAAAAAAGAGACATATTATATACACCGAGAATAATAAAGCCTTCACTATTTTTTTATCCATATTGCCAGTCAATTTAAAAAGAATCTATTTTACGGATTACTTTATTTTTGTCGCCATTGTCAATCATAGATAGACATAAATTTTTAGTTATTTTTCAACATCGTTTCAAGTTTTCAATTCCATCGCCAAAAAAAAAGAGACATATTATATACACCGAGAATAATGAAGCTTTCACTATTTTTTTATCCATATTGCCAGTCAATTTAAAAAAATCTATTTTACGGATTACTTTATTTTTGTCGCCATTGTCAATCATAGATATAATTTTTTAGTTATTTTTCAATATCGTTTCAAGTTTTTCAATTCCATCACCTGCGCTTTCTCATTTGAATTATGTTTTGTCAACAATTTAATAGATTCTGGGTATAAACAACCTGCTGTAATACATATATTACATTTTATCGTAAAAAGCTAGAGCCAATATATCCCAATTTATTCAATTTGACAAAATTGTTTTTAAGATTTTGTGTAAATTTGTATTATTTTTCATGCCTGGAAAACTAAAATGAATAGTAATTCAAATTCGAGTTCGCTAATTTCAAAATTGTAATAAATGATTTTAGCCAAAAAAATTGGCAAACTACCTAATGATTTGCATAATAATTTCTATTTAATGACAACAGACATATTCAATACATTTACTATAGTTCGGAAATTCTAGGATGAGTCCTGTGACAGCTCACAAATTTGCCCCAATACAACCTTATGTAATGTGTTTACCTAAATAGCTTGATATTTATTAGAATCGAGGCTTATATTAAAGTTGATAAAATAATTAAAATTACTGAACATCGTTACAAGGTTGTATTAGGGCAAATTTGTGAGCTGTCACAGGAATCACCCTAGAATTTCCGAACTATAGAAAGAAAAAAAATTGAATGCTTTACAAATAAATTTACACGTATGCACTTAACTTATTTCAAACTACATACCCTATAATATTATATAATATTAAGGAATATGTTTGATTTTTTAATTATATTAAAATATAAATTTCCACAAAATCTTTTAACTGTCATATGCTTGTGTCACAACATGTGAATGATCGAATAATAGCAATTGACCCAATATTCTACGATAAAAGAATATTATTGATAAAATCAAATGAGGAATAATTAAGGAACTTAATTTTATATTTAGTTAATAAATTACCATATTTTTTATTAATATATTTTTTTTCTTTCATCAAATTAATTCAACCGAAATGACATTTCATTTTTCATATTTACTCCACTGATGATTAAATTGCAGTAAATAATGATTTAGTTGTATGATTCATTTAATTATTAACCTTTTTTACACAAATTGGTTATAGCTGTGTGTTTTTTACAAGGCCCTGCTATATATATAAGGCCATAGCATGACGGATCTTTTTGAATAACATCTGGAGAAGTTAGTGCCGTTGTATTCTAGGCCTAGAAGGGATACTTTATCTTTTCTATGGAAATGCAACAACACTTGTGGAGTTGCACCGTTGTGTTCTAGGCCTAAAAGGGATACTTTCTCTTTTCTATGGAAATGCAACAACACTTGTGGAGTTGCGCCGTTGTGTTCTAGGTCTAAAAGGGATACTTTCTCTTTTCTATGGAAATGCAACAACACTTGTGGAGTTGCGCCGTTGTGTTCTAGGCCTAAAAGGGATACTTTCTCTTTTCTATGGAAATGCAACAACACTTGTGGAGTTGCGCCGTTGTGTTCTAGGTCTAAAAGGGATACTTTCTCTTTTCTATGGAAATGCAACAACACTTGTGGAGTTGCGCCGTTGTGTTCTAGGTCTAAAAGGGATACTTTCTCTTTTCTATGGAAATGCAACAACACTTGTGGATTTCTGCAGTTCCTGTTACCGCTTATGAATTATTTATAAAACATAGAGTTAGAAACTAAAAATGTTATTTTTTTTTGTCTAAAGAAGTAACCTTAAATGATAGCATACCTATTCAAATTTACAAATAAGTTGTAAACATTCATAGTTACAAGACATGTTCGAATACTTATTTTTATAAGATAGTTCAAAGCATTTAATATAATAATATAATGGAAATTATTATTTATAATGTTAAATTTACCTCTAAATTAATGTTAGATGTAAAATCTGGATTGATGCGAATTTGCGCACCATACCGTACACAGCACCAAGAGAACGGCACTAAATTCAAAAGCACATCGGAGCGAGCCACGGCCTGTTATGTATTATAGTGGGGCCTTAGTTTTATACTAGTTAATTTTTTTTACTATTTGCATTATTATAAAAAGCTTATTTTTTGTAGCCAGCTGAATTGTTTTATTTTTTTTTTTCAAATTCAGGCATCGCACTGTATTGACTCGATAGTTGTTTTTCTTTCTGTAATTTCAGTGTTTTGTAAGTTTTAATATTTAAAAGTGATGATTTAGTATTACAAAAAAAAAACTTTTCTTTGTATAGTTCGGAAATTCTAGGATGAGTCCTGTGACAGCTCACAAATTTTCCCCAATACAACCTAATGTAATGTATTTACCTAAATAACTTGCTATTTATTAGAATCGAGGCTTATATTAAAGTTGATAAAATAATTAAAATTACTGAACATCGGTACAAGATCGTATTGGGGCAAATTTGTGAGCTGTCACAGGACTCATCCTAGAATTTCCGAACTATAGCGATCAAATCTCGATATCCAAAAGTGAAACATACATTTTTACGAGTTAGCGAGATAAAATGTGAAAAATTCATATCTATGATACATTAATCTTTCTTTTTAAAGTGAACTTTTATGTAATGCTAAACCGTCAAGTTACAAATTATAGATCATTGTATTTGCACCAAGTAATGGTAGCATTGAATATTTTCAGATGGTCCACGCATGCTGGTGGTATTACTTTTCAAAATTCACAGAATTTATGGATACGGTGAGTTGCACTTTTATATTATTATTATATTTGAAATATTATTTATATTATTTTAAGGTGAGTTTTGAAAATGTGCAAACAAACAAATATTGCTTGAATTACAGGTGAATGTTACGCTCTAGATATTTTTTTATTAAATTTTTTATAACCACAATTTGCCTGCTCATTCAAAACATCCCACTTTGTGGGATCAAAATCATCGTCACCCTAGACCAGTGATGGGTAACCTTTTTAGCTAGGCGTGTCAAAATTCTGAAAAAAACTGGCTTGACTCGGGTGCCGTGTCCCATTTAGGAATATTAATAAATGTCGCAGCCCTAGTTAATGAAAGAGTTTTGTTTTTGAACTATTTATTTATTATTATTAAAAAGCAAAAACAAATAATTATTTACATTAGTGACTTTTTTGTTGCTGAATTGCATTTGCTAAATCTTCAATTGAAGGTTGGTATTCCGTACATTTTAAACACAAGCAAGCGTTACAATCTTCATCGATCAGTCGGTTTCTTTTATTTGTTTTAATATTATTCAACGCAACGAGAATAAGGTCTCACAAAAGTACGTTGAGGGAAATATTGTGAGTAAAGCCGTAAATATACGAGCGAAGAAAGCGCATCGCTCGTTCTTGGGCGAAGATCGTCCGTAAACGATGCGTGTCACCCAAAATGTCTTGGCGTGTCACCTCTGACACGCGTGTCATAGGTTACCCATCACTGCCCTATACGTTCCAACAGGAAAACAGGCATGCCATAAACCGCCTCCATTCAGAATCTTTGTAGAATAGCCAAAAATATTCCACTTTCTTATCTGTTATTTTAAAATGATCCAAGATCCATTACCAGCGCTGAATTACTGTGATATTTTAAATTATGATCAATTTAATGACACCAAACAGCTTGATCACTCCCATATTTAATGAACAGACAATATAAATTGGAATCTAAGCGGGGTGACCTTTAAGGTAGTCGAACTGTGAAGTGAGACTGGGCAAAGATTGAAGTATTTGGAAGATTGAAGGAATCACGTGTTTGATAAGTGAAAACCCCATTTGATATTGATATAAAATTTAATATTACTGTTACTTCACATACACGTACGTGTGTTATAATAATATTTAAAAAGTAAATACTGTTCCAGATATTCTTCGTGCTGAGGAAGAAGAACTCTCACATCTCTACACTACACGTGATCCACCACGGCTGCATGCCCATGTCCGTATGGTTCGGCGTGAAGTTTACCCCGGGCGGCCACAGCACCTTCTTCGGCCTCATCAACACTTTTGTGCACATCGTCATGTACACCTACTACCTGCTAGCCGCCTTCGGACCTCGCTTCCAGAAATACCTCTGGTGGAAGAAATACCTCACTGCCCTGCAAATGGTTAATTTTTTACTATTTCCTTATGACAATGTTTGATTAATTCGTTTTATTCTCCCCTGATACTCTCATGATAGCCTCTGACGACTCCTCTCCATCTATCTCTGCACTCCACTGCTCGAAGGGCAGTTGTTGAAGGTAGTCCAGTTGTGTCTCTCACTTGGTCAGTCCAACGCATTGGGACTCTTTCTCTTGTGCATTGTCCTTCCACGTGCCTCTCCAAGCTGCCTACTTGGTCACGAGCAATTACCAACTATGAATATAGAATTCCTCCATTTATGTGGGTTCCAGGAAACATACATACATACCATCACGGCATTTCCCTGTCAGAGTAAGCATTCGAAATGTGGATGCACCGGAGAATGCTACGGATACCCTGGACGGATATGGTCAGCGACACAAGGGTTCTTCAAAGAGCCAAAGTTGATAGAGAGTTGCTGACTAATATTAAAATCCGAAAGGTGTCCTATGTCTGTCATGTACCATACTTAGAGGAGCAAAGTACAAATTACTGCATATAAAAAATAATAATTATGGGTACTAATTGTCGTATGCGAGGTTGTATAACTCCAGAAGATAAATTGGTAATTACTTTGAGGTGTGTACACGAAACAAAAATGTTATGTTTACTTTTAATAATATCGCGAAAGTCATTGCGAATTTTGTTTAGGAACGCAAAATACATCTGGCTGCTACGACAAGTGCGCGGAGACTTGAGGCAGCCACATACATTTGCCTTGTCTCGCTCTGGATGCCGTGCAAGCGTACGCGTTCTAATGGCTGCCGCAGCCAGGAATTCTTGGCTGCCTAGTGTGCGCACTCCAATGAGCCGCCATAGGTCGGATTGGCTGCCGCAGCCAAGCTGCCTAGTGCTCGGGCGCCCTTAGTCTATCTCTACCACGCTTTCTACTCATATTTGCACTTTATATTTATTTTGTTAGTCTTTCTTTATTCATTCGTTATACATGCTCAACCATCTCCTTTTCTTCATCTCCCTCAACACATCAGGTCTTAAAGTCACATTCATCCATAGTCACTTAATTCACAATTCTATCGTACATTGTCACCCCATATATTCTTCTCAGTGCACTTATTTATTCGGCTCCTTTCAGTCTTCTCCACATCCATGTTTCACTCTTATACATCAAAGTTGGTACTAAAATCATTTTGTGGGCAATCTTAGCAGATTTGGATACTGTCGTGTTCGAGTATACTTGTATATGTTTTAGTGCCCCATTGACTTCCTATCACCACACACCATTCAATCAATCACTCATAACTCTTCAGTCGTCAGAGAAAATACAACCGACATAGTAAAATTCCTTAACTTGCTTCTATCTTTTATTATCCACCCATC
The DNA here is from genome assembly GCA_949825065.1 of Odontocerum albicorne. NCBI lineage: Eukaryota > Metazoa > Arthropoda > Insecta > Trichoptera > Odontoceridae > Odontocerum > Odontocerum albicorne. Next base: position 59,197,789 of record OX463838.1, on the reverse strand, counting down.
TCTCGTAAAATTTATTTAGGAAACGTTCCAGAAAAACAGTACATAAATCAAAACTGCATAAATGGAGCCATTGAATGCTGATTAAAAAATGTGATATTGTACATTGTTACATTGTAAGTGCATAATGCAATTAAAATAAAAGTTTTTTAAATGTAGAAAATGCATTACAGCAAAACCTGGACCCTACAGAACCGTAATATGCAAAGTATTGTTCTACTGCTACTTATACTAGATACCATTAATGATGGAGAGTTGGGAAATTGAATTCTGATGTATTTGTGTTTCCAGGTCCAGTTCATAGCCATTATGGTGCACGCCTTCCAGCTGCTCTTCATAGACTGCAACTACCCCCGTGCCTTTGTGTGGTGGATCGGCATGCACGCCGTCATGTTCTTCTTCCTCTTCAATGAATTTTACAAACAATCTTATGTTAAGAAAGAGAAGGTACAGGAAATAATAAGATACACATTTATAAATTAAAGGATGTCGAGCTGTGGACCAAACTGGATGAAGGCGTTTTATGGCCTCCTTGCGTCTTTATATAATAGCATGCATAGAATGATGATGATAAAGAAGGTTTTAAATTTATTAATATAAAATCTTTCAATCGTCGTTGCCGAGCCTCGTAGTCGAGGATCCCCTCGCCACTCCAACGTCAATCTTGAACCGTTCTCCCACGTTGATCATGTCATCTTCTGTGAGAAAACAGCCCGGTCCTAGATGCGCACTCCCTCCCACAAATGTCACAGACATGTGGACCCTGCTGAACCGCCTGGTCATGCTGACGCATGCTCACAGCGCGCTGACTGTTTCTCACACGTCTACCCGCTGAGAGGCCATCATCCCGAGAACATACGGCTCTCCACCCCTCACGGTCCCGAGCCACCTGTTCCCAGTCCTCAGGCGCTCCGCACAAAGTAAGCGACTCTCGCAGACTGTCCTTATAGCGCTTCCTCTGCCCACCAACTCTTCGCTTGCCCACCACTTCCCCGTGCAAGACGCGTTTTGGGAGTCTGTGATCGCCCATGCGTATCACATGCCCGGTCCACCGCAATTTCACCTTTACAACCATATCTTCTATAGGTTTACAGTTGGAGCGTTGCAGGACCGAAACATTTGTGACACGATCACTCCAGAGGATCCAAAGAATTCGGATCCTCTGGAGTGATCTTTCAATAGTAAATGTCTGAAATTCTACAAAATTTTCTTAAGATATCTTCAGTAAATAAAATGAAAATATTAAAAATACATCCACAAAGTTCACTTCCATCATTGACACAAGAATTCTCTCACAACATCATAAGTTCTTAAAAGAATAAAAAATATGTCATCCATCCTGAAATGCTCAATAAACAGTTGGAGTATTGTACCACATGTTTTGGCTTGATGTTAACTTTTCCAAAACATTGCAGTTTTCATCTTCAAGGCTTATTTGTAGTTAACTTTTCCGTAAATGGATGCGCACTGAATACCACTTGGCCTATTATAGTGAAGTCTCAATTAACATGAGCGTATTATGTATTTGTCCCAGCACAAGACAATAAGTGCGTAGCTTCCACAAAGGTTGAAATTATTGTTCATTTCCATAAGCACTCGGTTGTTTGTCAGTTGAGAAATTACTAAAATGGAAGATTTGTGTTTTGATATAAGCGATAGGAAAACATTAACCAAAATGTAATGGGATTACAGATACAAAAAAATGGATTGTGGAAGATGTCATTTTAGGGCAGGGATGACCGAACCGTGGCGCATTGCATCCTTGCGCCTACTTATTCTTTTAAAATAGGCATCATAACTGAATCCATCTTCATATTTTCAACACCAAAGTGCTTTCAGTTCAATTCATACTGCCTTCAGTAATGTTCAACTTTACGGTGTCTGACACTTAGAATGGAACTTATGAGCTGTCACTTTAGGCGGGTTTACAAACGTACGAATATTTCTATCGGTGTTGCCATTGCGCGTTCCTGCTCTCCATCACCCTCTCGTCCAAGAGATCATTTCTGACTATTGTAGATTGGTGCTTCAATAAACGTGTGTCTTTTGAAATGGCGTAAATTAATAAATTGAATTGCGTGATTGAGTTATTCCTTTTCCTCCCCTAAGCTAAGCAGATCCTACCCCTATCCCTATTTTACCAACCCCAAACGTGAACGTAAGAAGGTAAAAAAAGAGCTTAAGTTGTATGGCGCATCTGAATTCGTCTGTGAAAAAATTGGTGCATGGTATGCAAAAGGTTGGCCACCCCTGTTTTAGGGTAATGCTATATACAGTATAGAACTGATACGACTGTTTTGCTTTAATGATATATGAAAATTGTACCTATTGTATTGTACCTAACTGAATTAAAATGCCATTTTTGAATTTTAGGTAAAAGCAGAAAAAGAACGGCTTAAGGCCAGCGCGAATGGTGACGTCCACGAGAACGGCAAGACGTACTCCAACGGCGTGCTGAACGGCTACTCCAACGGGGTGCACACAGGCAGCAAGGCGGCCGACTACTACGTGACGGCCACGGAGCTGCAGATGCGCAAGGCGCACGCACCCGCCAACTGATGTACAATCACTTATCCTCCCTGTGTATATAGCTTCTATATATCCGTTCTACTTGTTTCATATGCGTCTATTGTAATAGAATGGGTTGTGAACAGTAACAAGTGCTGATAGACTTTTCTTTACTCTATGGATATATATTTGTCATTTTTATACTTAAGGTGTGCAATACGTGTACGGAAGCTATGAAAAGGACAATTGGTGGTTCAATAATAATGTATGCTAGTTAATTGAAATACTTTTAGTCTTTTGAAATGAAATGTACTTTTTATAAGCCATATATATATATATATTGGAACGGCGCATGGAGGAATAGTGTCGACAATGATAATCTTATTTCGAATAAGATTCTAATTACCAAATAATGTTAATTTTGTACTTGACTATAAGCGTACTACTTGTGTTTCCCACTCCTTCAATCTTTGCAATGTGGCCACTCTCTCACTTCTCCATATTGTTAATTGCCTACTGTGTCACGTTATCCGAGCCCTTTTCGTTACATCACGAATCAGAAACTGGTTCGTAACACGTAAATTGTTAAATAAAAAAACAAAATAATCTAATTAATTTGGCCTTACGAGCTGGCTGCATTTCACGGATTCCATTTCCTAGTACAGACGGCTGCAGTTGTACTGTTTGTAATGTAGTGCAAATATTTAAATGGCTTTGGTCGGATATATCTGTTGCCTCGGGAGTACGTACTGTTTAATGTTAAGGTAAAATAGAAGAACCTGCGTGATTGCTTTGTAAATTATGAATAAGTTGTAGTAAAATGTTTTAACTGTTACAATGTTTGTCCCCAGTATTTTAAACAATTTATTCTGTAGCCTGTGATTTAATATAAATAGATCTGCGTGTCCCTTTTTACTTTGTGAATACTGTTTTCGTTCTTTTCTCGGGGATAGTTGCTTAACATGGCCATGGCCACCTCCTGTAATAATGCTCTACCGCCTTCTCCTTTCATTGTCAATTCTGAACTCCGCCTTTGCAAATAATCCAAGTATAACATTCATTATTTTTAGTATTTTATGAACTTTGAAAGGATTTTACGGTGTATTTTATGAGATTTTTTTATTAGATATTTTAAGGTTTTACAAGAATGCACAATCAAAACTTTAGAATTTCGTGTAATTCCAATAAAAATTAGTTTTTGATACTGTTTCAAAAAAATCATACTGAATAGTGTCTTAACGCATTCATCATACATACGACTAGCAAAAAGTTTTAACTAAACAATTATTTACTAAAGTTCATTTATATATTTTCTAAATGGTTAAAAAAGCTCACTCGTGAACTTCATGAAAATGAGATAGTTCATTTAAAAAATATAATTCAGTTAATGGAATTGGTTTATAACATTAGGAAAATTATGTGCATATTACTAAAATTTATTTAATGAAATTTCATTATTGATTATCACATTTTTCTTCCTTAAAATACATTAATAACATATTTGGCTTCCAGTTGTAAACACTTTTACGTCGTAAGACTTCCCCAATTTACGGAGCTTTTCGCAAAGTCGCAAAGGCCATTATTAATATTCCGCAAGCCTTCGTGGAAAGTCGTAGATCTTCCCAAGTTTAGGTTCTTTCCCAATAATTTTCTTCCAGAATAGATAGAGCTTCGTGTCCCTTATAGCTCTAGTGAACTGATAATCCTTTTAATGTATAAATCTAATTCCGCCCTTAAACACATTGGTTAGGTTTGTTAATGTAATTTAGAGTTTAATGTAAAGGTAACTTTTATAAGGAAAATAATAAGTTGTATAAATGCATATAGTTCTCCAAGCCTCTCTCTCTCTATATGCAATAAGAATCCCTATTAATGTTGTACAATACATTCACTTCTGCGAATGCCCCTTTGTTATTTGTAGAAGTGAATCGGGATGAGCATCTCTTGTTGGATAATAGTTGTTGAATTACCATAATTAGTCTATTTTTCTGAATGTTTACTTTTAACCTGGCACAATAGGAAATGTTGAAACTTTATTCGAAGTTTTAGAAATATCTAGTTTTAAATTATGTTATATTGCGGTACATTACACAAAAGAGTGACATTTTCAAATGATGTGAAAAAAAGCATAAAATGTAATATTAATATTTCTTGTGTGTCACGTTGATGTAAGAATTAAAATATTCACTCTAGAAATATCTATGGACAAATGCTTAAAATCTTTTTTTGTCTAATTTCAAGATACAATAAATGCTTCATTGCCTTGTTATCAAAGAATTGACAATTCTGTCTTCAACTGTATAAACAATGCTTAAAAAACCAAATCAATATTAGCTACCGAAATACACTTTGTCGTAACTCATTTTGCGTATTTCCATTTCCTCGACCTATTTTAAAGTCTCGCAGAAATACATATTTAAGTATTTTGAATATTTGACCAATATGTGTTGAAATTTATTTTATTTTCTTAAAATTTATATTAGTATTTTTTCTCTAATTTTGGTGAATGGCCACACATATGTAGATCTTAACTTGAGGTTTTATGTTTTGTATCCAAAATAATTATAATACAATATTTAATTTCTACTCATTTCCATTTATAAGTGTGTTTGCTTTATTGCCTTATATTTAAATAAAAATATTTACATAAAAAGGCTGATTTTATCATGTGAAATACAGTTGAATACCGTATTTTACAGACTATAAAACGCTACAGACTATAAGACGCACCTTAATTTTTAGGCAATTTTTAAAAAAAATTACATTTTTACCATTTTTACTATTCGATTGCAAAGCCAGACTAAAAAAAATCTTAGTTTATATAACCGAACTGACCTTTAAAATCCCTGAAAATCGTCATCTGAACTTTCTTCTTCCTCTTCATATATAAGATACGAAGAGGACAACGATGAATCCAATGTTGCCAGATAGAGATAGGTTTCCCGCGGCATCGAATATATGGCCATTTTTTAAGACTGGCGGGAATTTTAAATCAAACACTGGACATTTTTGTATTAATTTCGAGTATAAAGACGCACCTGAATATTGGAGGTAATTTTTTGAAGAAAAAAGTGCGTCTTATAGTCCGTAAAATACAGTAAGTAGTGTTGTGTTATACATTTGTCTAATAAATCTGTATTAACTAAATTATTTACCATCCGAGGATGTAGATGGTGATCGAGTCTGCTACAACCTTTAGCTTTCTCCCCTAGCTCCTTCCCTTATAATTGGATCAGCCTTACGGGTCCTCAACAAACTTCCCTTTAGTTACAAATTTTCAAAACTGTAAGCTTTTAATAATATCTAATTTTTTTAACATAATATCATTTACCTCTAGAGTGATAAATTCGTGAAACAAATAAAAATTTATAAAGAGGTTTTATTGATTTACACAAGTTTGTATATTTTTCGCTAGTTGCAACGGATTATCGGAGTTTTATAGTTGTTTTGTCTGGAAAAAAACATTAAGAAAGTCCTGTAAAAAAGAACAGAGCTGTCAGTTGAACAAACATTGATTTGTTTCCGTATTGCACTTTGCGATGTATTTTTAAGTGATTTTTTTTATTAATTTATAATCTGGTAGCAAAACATTTTAGTATATTTAAAAAAAATATATATATTTTTATATTTATTTCGCGTGGAAGTTGTAATTTTGATCTAAATCAATTAAATTAAAAATAACTTTTGTTAGGAAATTTTTATGTACATAATATATATTATATAGGTATTTATGCATTAAATGCACTGTAAAATATATAAATTTAAAAATAATTTTTAATGTAAATGGCACTTATTTTTCTGAACCATTAATTTACTTTTTTTTTTAATAAACTACCTTCTTTTCGTTTGATATTCCACTTTTGAGTTTTTAAACAAACTGTATTTGTTTAAAATATATACACTTCGAAATTGACCTGTTTTCTAGCTAGTATATATATATACAATTGTGACCAATCCTTTTTTTGTGAATATACATATTTTCAAATTTATTCATTAAGAGTTTGAATGAAGTTATATTTTTTAAAGATATGGAAAACTGGTTGTGTAATTAAACAATACAAGATATACATACATACAACCAGCATATCACGAGGGACAACTGATTAATGCCATTTAGTTAATTCCTTGACTTTTAGCCCTTGTTGCATGATAAAGATAGATATTTTATTCTTGAAATAAGGAAGGGACTTGAAAAGAAAAATGTGCAATATAAGTTGCCTAAAGTAGGTGTTGTCATTGTTTAATTATTTGTATTTTTAATGCATAAATTAATTTATACTTATCCGAAGCCATGTTTTCTACTGCAATAAACGGGTTTTAAAAAATTAAATATACATTTTTTTCTTTAACCATCTCTAACCTAACACTCGTTCATCGTAACAACTGTCTATTATGGTGTCCCTGCAAAGCTGTGAGAATTATTTTAGAAGACTGACAGTTTAGTGGGATGAGTTGCAGTGCCTCAGGTAGTGTTTGATGTTATACTGCAACATACATACTTACCAGCTCCAATTTATCTATTATCTGCAAAATATACAAGAAAGCATTTTCATGAAAGAAATAAAAAAAGCATTCGCAGTTTTAGAATTTTCAAAATATATATCTTTTTCACGCATTAACAATCCCTCTTAAACTCGGTTTTCAAAAATGCGGCATTATACGCTGTACAGACCTGGTTGGTGTTTCATTGAGAACTTGGAGGATAAGGATTATATATACAGGTTGATAAAACGCAGCATTATATGCTGTACAGACCTGGTTGGTGTTTCATTGAGAACTTGGAGGGTAAGGATTATATATACAGGTTGATAAAACACAGCATTATATGCTGTACAGACCTGGTTGGTGTTTCAATGAGAACTTGGAGGATAAGGATTATATATACAGGTTGATAAAACGCAGCATAATATGCTGTACAGACCTGGTTGGTGTTTCATTGAGAACTTGGAGGGTAAGGATTATATATACAGGTTGATAAAATGCAGCATTATACGCTGTACAGACCTGGTTGGTGTTTCATTGAGAACTTGGAGGATAAGGATTATATATACAGGTTGATAAAACGCAGCATTATATGCTGTACAGACCTGGTTGGTGTTTCATTGAGAACTTGGAGGGTAAGGATTGTATATACAGGTCGATAAAACGCAGCATTATATGCTGTACAGACCTGTTTGGTGTTTCATTGAGAACTTGGAGGGTAAGGATTATATATACAGGTTGATAAAATGCAGCATTATACGCTGTACAGACCTGGTTGGTGTTTCATTGAGAACTTGGAGGATAAGGATTATATATACAGGTTGATAAAACGCAGCATTATATGCTGTACAGACCTGGTTGGTGTTTCATTGAGAACTTGGAGGGTAAGGATTGTATATACAGGTCGATAAAACGCAGCATTATATGCTGTACAGACCTGTTTGGTGTTTCATTGAGAACTTGGAGGGTAAGGATTATATATACAGGTTGATAAAATGCAGCATTATACGCTGTACAGACCTGGTTGGTGTTTCATTGAGAACTTGGAGGATGAGGATTATATATACAGGTTGATAAAAAACTTCCATTTTCAGGTCATATTATATTGTCATCATGCTGGACTTAGGTCAGGGGTCTCTAAACTACGGCTCATGGGCCAACACTGGCCCGCGAGCACCACCAATCCGGCCTGCGGTAGCAAGCCGGATATGCCCAGTATCCGGCCCGTCATAGTTTATTTTGATTACATTGTAAAATTTACAATGTAATTATCATACAAAATAATAATCAGATGTTTTTATTTAACGACCAATTAAGAAACAACTGACATATATAATGAAATTGAACAAACTTTTTTTTGCTATACTTTATAAGTAGAATTATCTATATAAATATCCTCGAGTTTGCTTCCTGGCCCGCCGAGCCTAAAATTTTTACGATCTAGCTCGTACCGTAAAAAGTTTGCCGACCCCTGGCCTAGGTAAAAATATTTAACTGCGGTATATGTTTGGTCTACAAGTTGTTTTTCTTAAATTCTCTCTTACTGCTTGACAACTGAAGAATTCCTCGCCTGGTCCCAAAGGGCAAACACTTTTCGCTATGTCTTGTAGCAGAATTCCTCGTACCATTTTTTCCTGCATGAGTAAATTAAAATAATGAGTGTGATTTCGAACACTAATACAATTCGAAAGCAGTTTTATGATTTTATTTGAAATCACATTATATTTTGTTTGTGCTAAGAAATTGTATTTACCTAAATTAAACTACCTGAAAATATTATTATAACAAAATGACCATCCAGGCCACTTGCATTGAATTGTGCGAAATAGCAGCATTAATTCCTCAACATAATCTTTGGCAAGATTCGTCTTCTTCTTCAGTTTCAATCCTGGGGATTGGTTAGCAGCAAAGCTCTGCATCTCCTCCTCCACTCCGCTCGGTCTTCAGCGATCCTCTTGAGCTCTGTTCTGTATAGGAGGTGCAGTACATATCGTGGCATATTTGCTCCAGATTCTCTCGGCGAGGACGCCCTCTGCCAATCGATCATTCCCTCTAGTATATTGTACAAGAGATTTTCATGTCGCAGCATATGACCCATCCATTCTGCACACCTTTCCAATATGGTGTTTGACAGGTGCCTGGTTTCTTTGATCCTGCTGAGAACCTCTTCATTTGTAATGTGGTCTTTCCAGGAAATCCTTAGGATTCGTCTATAGGTCCACATCTCGAAGGCCTCCAATCTTTTTCGATCCCTTTCGCCTATGCACCATGTCTCGTAACCATATATCAAAATACTCCACACATATGTTTTGACCAATTGTTTGCGGAGTTTTAGATCCATGTTGTTGGATTCGAAAATCTTTGATTTCTTATTAAAGGTGAGTTTTGGTTGGTGGATGCAACTGTCAACCTCTCTTTTTTGCGTTCTTAACGTGTTCCTCGCGGGAAGCACAAACGCCTGTGATCTGACGACAATCCAAGTTTCAAATCTCCTTAAGAGTAATGACTATTATTTATTATCAGAAAATTACTTGAATGTCATGTTTACTTGGTGTTGTAATAAAATATCTGCGGTTCTAAACAAAATACGTGTTTAAACTTAGAAATTAAAAAACGCCTGAAATTGTGCTGCGCACAGGATTCGTGGAATTTGATTTTTAACACGGTGTACAGGTTAAGTGCAGCTCCTGACATTAGTATGTTAATTTGGTGTTCGTCTCTGCCTAAGGTTATCACTCATGTTTTGTCCTTGTTTATTTTCATGTTGAACTTGCTATTTGGGACATTCTCCATAGTTTCCAAGGTCTCCTTTGGCAAGATTAGGTGTAAGGAAATAAAGGCTGCGTATCAAAAAAAAACAATTTTTTTCATTTCTTTTTATTTTTTATATTACTTAAGTATGTTTAATCGATCCATTTATTATGCTGTCTAACATTTCATCTATAGTATTATAGGTATATATAAACGTAAGAAACTTTTCAATTATAATTTACAACATTTACAATAATAAATTTTTAATATAAACAAACATATTGTAAATTGCGTGAACAACCTGTAATTCTGTCATCATATTAAGGCATTATCAACTTGGCAGTGCTAAAAAGCTAATGGGTTTCCAATAAAATAACTAACCCATCAAACACTATAACCCTTAGTCAGGATAAAAAAAATATTAATTAAAACAGAAACTATTTCTTCTCCGGAGTTTTCTAACAAAAGAATCCATGGCAAGTAATTGTTCGTAAACTGATAAACTTACCATCACAGGTCTCTCTAGATGTCAAAAAAAAAACTGATGAATTAGACCAACAGTTCACAAACTATGGTACAAATCCCAGTCTAGTGGTATGCAAGCAATCAAAATAAAATACTCAAGTTCCATGAAAACATTTAACATAATTTAAATGTTAAAACCAGCTTATACCAACAATATTTATAGGGTTACCCAGTAAAAAAATTAAATGCATTGCATTTGGTAAGTGCCTATAGAGTTCATTTAGATTTCATCCATAAATTATCCAAATAATGTGTATTGAACTTACAGGGAGGTATTATTTCCTATATGTATTAGTTAATCAGGCAGAGGGGCCAACAGGGATACTGTTGATATGCCACTATTTGTAACTCAAGAAAATGTAGCATGGTCCCTGTGACCATTGAAATGTCATGTCTCAAAGGGATGGAGTAAAATGTTTTTTTTTTACAAATCGAATAGTTTTTTCATAAATCGAAAAATCGTTTTTCTCTAAACTGACATTTTAATTCCCAATTTTCATTATACTGACTTTCTAATGTATCGTATGATTTGTATCTATCTTTAAATAGGCCAAAATCCATTATGAATTGACTAATTACGAACATTTTATTTTCATGTATAAAAAATCGAAAATCCAATTATCGTATACCCCATCCCTAGCCAATGCAGACTAACGTAGTGACTTTTAACGAATGTCGGCAAATATTATTTGATTTTAACAAACTGACATATTTTTGGTAATTTGTAACAAGATGTATTAATTTGTCATTATTGTTAGTTTTATGTAATGTATTTACCTAAATAACTTGCTATTTATTAGAATCGAGGCTTATATTAAAGTTGATAAAATAATTAAAATTACTGAACATCATTACAAGGTTGTATTGGGGCAAATTTGTGAAATGTCACAGGGAGCATGCTACATTTTCTTTAGTATAGGTGGTACAAATTAAAAAAGTTTGCGAACCCCCGAATTAGATGAATATTTTTCTTTTAATCGAAATAAAATCATACACATTGTTGCATTACACTTCCATTGAAGACAGTACAACCTGGCGGGCAAATTACACTTCCATTGAAGACAGTACAACCTGGCGGGCAAATTACACTTCCATTGAAGACAGTACAACCTGGCGGGCAAATTACACTTCCATTGAAGACAGTACAACCTGGCGGACAAATTACACTTCCATTGAAGACAGTACAACCTGGCGGGCAAATTACACTTCCATTGAAGACAGTACAACCTGGCGGGCAAATTACACTTCCATTGAAGACAGTACAACCTGGCGGGCAAATTACACTTCCATTGAAGACAGTACAACCTGGCGGGCAAATTACACTTCCATTGAAGACAGTACAACCTGGCGGGCAAATTACACTTCCATTGAAGACAGTACAACCTGGCGGGCAAATTACACTTCCATTGAAGACAGTACAACCTGGCGGGCAAATTACACTTCCATTGAAGACAGTACAACCTGGCGGGCAAATTACACTTCCATTGAAGACAGTACAACCTGGCGGGCAAATTTCCGAATTGCAATTCTTTCTAACTGACCAGTAAGTAACTAACTAAAGTTGGAAGAATGCTTGATTCCAAATCTCAAGTTAAAATCAAGCATTCTTCCAACTTTTAAGGTCTATTCCTACTCAATTCCTCTAGATCTGCCAGTTTGGTTAATCAACAAAGAGTATGATTAAATTTTATCCTCACTTGATTGAAAATAAATCACAATAATTTAAAGAAATCTTTGGTATATGAGGATTAGATCCCATTAATGTAATATTTTAAAGATCATTTATCTTTTGACTTTGTTTTTCATTTATAAAAAGTAAGAATTTTTTTTAACCCTTCCCTTACGGTGTTAAAATTGAAACGCGTGCTCCGGTGTTGGGTAGTGAGTACGCGATCAAAAATTAGCGATTTTAAATCGGAAAAATAAGAACATTCATAGATAATCCCCTTAATTCATTATAATTGAAGTTAAAAATTATAATAATTGAGATTTATTTGCTGAAAACATTAAAAAAACCATCTGGCAACGCTCACGGAACGGGCGTACGTGTAACCTATTTGCAAGCCTAGAAGCTACTGTGGCGCGGAACGTCAGTCGCATACCCCGGCGCTTACGCTTATGCTTGCGACGTTGAGACAATTCAGCTCCTCGCAATTCAGTGGAGTATGCAAGAGTGAGATGCGAATATAGTGTCGCGCTTTCCGCATACTATTCACCTATCGTCAAGACACAAGGTCGAGGCACTCGCAGCGTTTAAATGCGAATTTGTTTCCGATATCTTCACAAAATACCCACGATGTAGTCGATAAATTCTGATTAATATTAATATTATTTTTTAAATCAATGCGTAAATATATTATGGAGGAATACCTAAAATGTTAACCTTGTATTTATAATATTTATAGAGATATTGATGGTTATTAGAAGCAACGTGTAGAAGATACCCAACACAGAAAAGGAAAGGTTAAATAATACCTTCTATAATAGGTATTGTGACTATTAACCCAAGTGCATGTTGTGGCTCCTTGTAGTCTATAAAAGTTGGGTCTTGGTGGGCAAGCACCCACCAGATAAAGGGATGGTACCATCGAGTTCTTACAGGATGATTTCTTCAGAAGCTCCATATACAGAGAATTTGTTTATAAAAGTGTTTTTTCATCAAGATCCATGACCCTTAGACATAAAGACTGGATAAGGAAGAAACATAAATTATAGAATCGATATTTATTACTTTTTTTATTCCACTAATTATATTAATCCCCGCTACACGTGTTTCTACCTCCTATCTCGACAATTTCTTCAGGCGGAAGAGCCTCAGGTTAAAAAAATATTGTTAAATCTTCTAATATGAAGTACCACAAAGTTAAAAGACGAAACCTTTGATAAATTATAGAATCGATCTTTCAAAATTAGATTTATAAGAAGACATAGCATAAGAACCAGTGGGGAAGTAATCTGTACATAAAATAAAATATACAGATATTCGAGGAACTCTTCTAATAAAAGAGAGATTTCAGCTGCAGTAGCTGTGAAGCACTCAATATAAACGGCAGAAACAGGAATTCCTTAAGAAATTTTAAAGGGCGGCCCAAAATAGTGGAGGTGGAAGATTTGGCCAGAGGTATTGAGATAAGTACACAAGGGTTCTTCAAAGAGCCAAAGTTGATAGAGAGTTGCTGACTAATATTAAAATCCGAAAGGTGTCCTTTTTGGGTTATGTACTTAGAGGAGTAAAGTACAAATTACTGCATCTGATCATCCAAGGAGAAAATTCAAATTACTGCACCTGATCATCCAAGGCAAAATAGAAGACCGAAGAGGTGTTGGCATGAGGCAAATCTCCTGGCTCCGCAATATATGTGATTGGACCGGCATAAGGGGCATTGGGGATCTTTTTCGGGCTGCCGGGGACAAAGATGTCTATTCTCAGGTGATATTCAACGTTGGGGGGACCTGACATGACACTGGGAAGAAGAAGATTGAGATAAGTGGATGCTACAACCCTGATCCGAAAGGACAAGAAGCCAATGATGACGATGATAAGAAATTAAAAAGGTGAAATTTAAAACAGCGGTTTCATGCATTTTTATCAATGGTTTATCATTATTTGATTTACAAACTAGTCATACAGTTCGACAGAAAACTTCCAACCTGAGAATTAGAAGAAAATTTGTCAATTATGTGAGAAACTCAGAAGATATGCCAATGAAAAATGCCAATAATACAAGCTAAAAATTGCACAAAATACCAGGTGTGTAAATATGAAACTGGAATTTGCTCATAGATGGCTCTAGTTGTCAATATAGTGACTTTCAAACTGCGTCATTGGCACTTTTTTCTTGTGTTTACATTTGTCAAAGACTTTTAATTCGCAACAATACAAGTTTAATACAACTACATATGTTTTCATAGCGTTGAACATGTCGAGAATATATTTCGAGAATCCTACGCGTAAAAGATCATGGGTAACTCCAAGCAAATCAGCGACATCAACTGCAAGGCCAAATCACTATGGACGGAAGACAACGCTCTGTGTTTGGTGGGATCAGAAGGGTGTTATCTATTATGAGCTGCTAAAACCTGGCGAAACAGTTAATACTGAACGCTACCGACAACAAATTATGGATTTGAACCGAGCATTGCGTGAAAAACTACCAAAATATCAAAAGAGGCAACACAAAGTGATTTTGCTTCATGATAATGCACCATCGTACACAGCAAAACCGGTGAAGAAAACGATTGACGCGTTTAGTTGGCAAATACTTTCGCATGCGGCTTACTCACCAGACTTGTTTCCATCCGATTACTACTTATTTGCATCGATGGGACACGCACTTGCTGATCAGCGCTTCACTTCTTACGAAAATGGCTCAATGATTGGTTTGCCTCAAAAGATAACAGTTTTTTTGGCGTGCCATCCACAAATTGCCAGAGAGATGGGAAAAATGTGTAGCTAGCGATGGGCAATACTTTGAATAAAATATTTTCATACAATAAATGTGTATTTTCTATAAAAAAAATCCGGTTTCATATTTACAGACCTATGTACATCATCTAACCTCATATATGTTTAACACATTTAGTGCTGAGAATACGCCTCGCGTGCCCATATAAACATACGCCCTGTACGTATTAAACGCTAAGTTTATTTTGTTAATATGTTTGTGTCTGCTATATTTATTAGCACTTGTATTTACGTAAAATTTAATTTGCAATTAATGTGTTATATTTCTATTTCCAACTTGATTAATATAATTAATTTTTTTATAAAATTGAGTTGAGAGGTTTCTTTAGATCCTAAAAGAAACTATTCTTTTCATTTGTTAATTCTCTACCAAAATTATTGTTCATAATGCCATTTTAATTTCTTTCAGCTTAAAAAGACAGCCCGAATTGATAGTCCAACCACTAAATACTAAATCATAACTATGTTTCACTGAAGAAATTAGTATTTGAAGGTATATTTCGTACATATTTGTCATAGCTTCCTTAACCCTTTTAATCCCATGGGGCCGATTATTGGCCCCAACTGGTGTATGCGAAAAATCCCACGGACTTGATCATCGGCCTCAAAGTTTTCATACAAGTTTTTATGTTGAATAAAAAAAAATATTTATTTTTTATGAAATATGAAAATTACTTATTATTTCACACTCTTCAGGGACACAAAAAAATTAGGTTTTAAAACTAAATATTAACTGAGATAAAAAATTAAATATAAACTACTGTTTTTTTTGCCAAAAAATGTTTGGGATTTTTCGCACATTTTATGCAAAAATATGCTGGGTTTAAAAGGATTAAATAAGTGAGTCACGTGGTATAAACTCAGAATATTTAACAATAAATTACAGTACCCAGCGGTAAGTAATATACATCGGGCTTAAGAAAGAGACTGTCGGCCACAATCGGCTTTGTAGCGCGTCATCTCTGTCTCTGACGGAACACGTTTATGAATGACAGAGACGACGCTCTACAAAGCCGATTATGGCCGACAGTCTCTTTCTTAAGCCCGATGTGTTTTACTTACCGCCGGGTACTGTACTTTGTTATTCCACTAATCCCCCCCGCTGCATGTGTTTCTATCTCCTATCCGGAGGCTCTCTTTTTTCCAAGACCACCCATAAGACTTTTTTTGTGAGTAGTCCATAGTAAAGTAACATAACATAAGTCTGTAAATAAACGCTGCTCTCATAACGAACCAGGATCACTCTGCCTGAAGAGAACCTCGGGATAAGAGGTAGAAACATGTGTATCGGGGATTAATATAATTAGTTAAATAACAAAGCAATTCATTGTTAAATATTTTAATAGAGAATTCCAAAAAAGTTAAGTCGAAATTTTTGACAAATTATATTGCCTCACTTTAAAGTTTGAAGCATGTGAGATCGACTCGCGAAATTTTAAGAATATGTATTTTACTATATAACACAAATCATGAAATTTAAATGTTAGAAATTAGTATCTAGTATTTAAGCTGAACTACGAATTCAGACCTTAACGACTTTCACTAATGCCTTGTTTTCGTACACCGAGTTGCTTAGTTCATATAAATAATAATTTTATAAAATAAACTAATACTTTAACCTTTCCCTTCCTGTGCTAAAAAAATCCCCCCCGATCCGGTGTTGTGTATTCAATACACATGTAAAAATTAACTATTTAAAATGGGAAAAATTACAATATTCATAGCCAATCGCTTAAATGAATTAAATTTGAAGTCAAAAGTGATAATAATTGAAATTTAATTGCTAAAAACATGAAAAAAAAACATCGGCCAACGTTCACAAAACGGGCGAAGCGACCGCCTCTACCGAAAGCCGAGCGAGAGAAACGAGCGAACTGAGATTCTATTTCTTGCGTTCCTATATACCGAAGTAGAGTGAGATGTGAATAGCGTCGCTTCTTCACCCATAGCGGTTTTTTAGAATGAATATACCTACGTTACTCACTGGCACACGTTTGATTTTATTGGTGAATTTATTCCCGATTTTCACAAAATATCTCTGATGTGGCCGATAAGTGCTAATTATTATTAATATATATTTTTTTCATTCAATGCGTAAATGTATTACGGAGGAATACGTAAAATCTGAACCCAGTATTTATTATATTTATAGAGATATTTAAGTTTTTAGAAGCAATGCGTACTAGTTACACATCACAGGACAGAAAGGGTCAATGTTGACTTGATGAACTAATGTATTCATCCAATCACTCAATATGTGTAAACAATCACTTGGAGAATATTATTTATTCGACTCGGAGACCAAGTACTCGGTCGAGTAATTGTCATAAGTAAACAAGGCATCGATTTGTCTTATAAAATTTATTCCCATTTCTATGGAATTTTACAATATACCAGTTCAATGAACGATTTCGGTACATTATTGATTCTGATTTTAATATAAAATATTTAACACGTTCACTGCGTCGAACACGGCTCCCGTGTCCATACAAAATAATAGCCTTGAATGTTGAGTGTACTCATAAATGTCTCCCGATAAGGATTAGTCGCCGGTTTCATGTGTTTTGAAGACACGAAGGAATACACTTGTATATGATGTTTCAATAGAAAGTAGAATTTGATTTTTAACAAAGTTATGGGTTTTCAAAAATTCGCTAATTTTCAGCATCTCTTAATACGCAGTGAACGTGTTAACTTGAGCAGAAAAAAAAACAACTTATTTCTAAATTGAAAAATGTCAATAGGAAGACAAAGGAATATCGAAGAAGTGGTTGTGCGTTTGAATCTGAAACTTGTTCCTATCTGATTTAAGAACTGTCGAATGATACTAATAACAGCCATAAAAAATTTGGAAAAAAAATCACCCTTCTCTTCTTATTTACATTTTTTACATAATTTACATGCACAGAGCATAGAACAGGAGAAAATTAAAATTGAATTGTAGAAAACTATAACTCGCAATGCTAAGGCAAATAAAATAAGTGTTTTCAATAGTAAAAAATATACGAATAAAATAATACTAGAGAAAATATTAGTCCAATATTAGTGTTACCATAAAAAAGAATGTTTGATAATATTTATATTATGAGAAATTTATCAAAATAAAACATCTATATTGTTATGTTAAATATATATGTACATTTAAAATTTTCCTACATTTTCATTAAGCTTGCAATTCCATGTATATGTAAAGTATCCGGCGGTAATTAATACACATAGTTTTGTAGAGCATCGTCTCTGTCACACGATGCGCTAATCGCATCGTGACTACGATACCGGACTGTTAGCACATTGTGCGACAGAGACGTCGCACTATGTGTATTACTTACCGCCGGGTACTGTACAGTAGCGTTACATTTATTGTACTATTTTATAAAGTTCATTTTAAAATCTCTATCTAATTACATTATATTACATTATGTGATCACTTAGATTTTCTAATATATAATAGATTAAATTAAAATGAACCAAAATTAAGTATGTATTCACATAATAAGATATTAAGTTAAAATATTCACACAATAAGATATTAAGTAAAAAATATTCACATAATAAGATATTAAGTAAAAATATTCACATAATAAGATATTAAGTAAAAATATTCACATAATAAGATATTAAGTAAAAATATTCACATGATAAGATATTAAGTAAAAATATTCACATAATAAGATATTAAGTAAAAATATTCCCATAATAAGATATTAAGTAAAAATATTCACATAATAAGATATTAAGTAAAAACATTCACATAATAAGATATTAAGTAAAAACATTCACATAATAAGATATTAAGTAAAAATATTCACATAATAAGATATTAAGTAAAAATATTCACATTATAAGATATTAAGTGAAAACATTCACATAATAAAATATTAAGTAAAAACATTCACATAATAAGATATTAAGTAAAAATATTCACATAATAAGATATTTAGTAAAAACATTCACATAATAAGATATTAAGTAAAAACATTCACATAATAAGATTTTAAATAAAAATACACAAATAATAGGTTGTCTGGAGAGTAATTTCGTATTTTTAGATAACATTCAAATGCCAAATAGCACCAAATGCTCATGGACGGTGGTTTTCTAAAATTCCAATATCTCAGCCATCTTTCATGTCGTAGAATACTGGTTATTTTTTATCAAAGCCATTATCAAGGTTTAATCAAAGCCAATATCAAGGTTTAATCAAAGCCATTATCAAAGTTAAACCAAAGGTCATTATCACCGTTTTCAAATGTCATATCACGATTACGGAATTTTTCATAACCATATTTAACACACACACTCAATTACTGCATCATCCCCATATACTTAAAATATTTTTTTTTTATTTGTCGCATTTTTTCCTTTACGGTAGTCTAATGCATCTAGCACTGAAAAATCAACTTATAGTACCCGACGGTAAGTAATAAACATCGGGCTTAAGAAAGAGACTGTCGCTTAGTAGAGTGTCGTCTCTGTCGCACGATGCGCTAACAGTCCGTGCGACAGAGACGACGCTCTTCAAAGCGACAGTCTCTTTCTTAAGCCCGATGTGTATTACTTACCGCCGGGTACTGTATTTTGTTTCATCTTCAAAATGATGACAAAAAAAACCGCTTAAACAATGTGGGTAAAAAAATGGCCAAGAAATGAGCTCAACTATTATTTTTTATAATATTCTACATTCAGCACTTTTTGAATGAAGTTAGTAATGAAAATTTTGTCCTAATGACATCTCTCGCGAAATACGAAACTATTTTCTAGACAACCCAATATATGGTCTCTGGCATAAAATATTCCTTCCTTTTATTACCTCGCAATACAAAATAATAGCCTTCAAGAGGATTATTAAGTTGACACTTTTTTGAGAGATATTATGCTCTTCAAGTGAACAAATCACTAAAGGCACTCATCATGTTAATGTAAGAGAATTTGATATTGAAATATAATTGAACTCGGAAATAACAAATTCAGTTCTAGAGAGAACTCAGCAATAATTTTAATTTGTTTGATTTTCATATACTGAGATATATGAGAGAATAAACTTAATACTCAAACTTATAGTAATAATGAGAGAGTAAACTCAAGACTCCGACTTATAGTGTCAACAAAGATTGTACAAATAACACATCGATCAATAAGTCCCGGGACTAACTACTAAAACAACATTTGTTTGCCAAAATTCTTCTTTATTCATCAACATAGTCTCCTTCAAGAGCGATACATTCATTCCAACGCTTTCCTAACTTTTCTATACCAGCCGTGTAGAACGATTTATCTTTGGTTTCAAAATAGGCGTTAGTTTCGGCAATCACTTCTTCATTGGAGCCAAATCTCTTTCCCTGGAGCATCTTTTTGAGGTCTGCGAACAGCCAATAGTCGCTGGGGGCCAAATTTGGAGAACACGGTGGGTGCAGAAGCAATTCGAAGTGCAACTCATGCAATTTGGCCATCGTTACCATCGACTTGTGACACGGTGCATTGTCCTGATGAAAGAGAACTTTTTTCTTCTTCATATGGGGCCGTTTTTTTGCAATTTCTGCCTTCAAACGCTCCAATAACGCTATTTAATATTCGCTATTGATGGTTTTTCCCTTTTCAAGGTGATCAATGAATATTATACCATGCGCATACCAAAATACGGAGTAAACACTACCAAATATCTTGAGGATGTCAGTTGTCTACGACAAATGGTTGTTTTCGACGGAGCAGAGCCCGGATAACACTTTTCAAGCCATCGCTGAGTTTGAACGGTATTTTTTCCCATTAAAAAATGTTTTATCAACACACGAAATTCGTTTTTTTTCATTGTTTTGAAAATAGCAAAAGCAGCGTCACTAAAACCACTAACTCAATGACACAATGTCGGAATGTCATAAAAGTTTGACACGTAACTTCTAAAGGTTGATACTAACTGAGAATGGTATGGATTTGTTATCAGAGGCGCCATCTGTTGGTTAGTCCCGGGACTTATTGATCGATGTGTTAATATATTTGTCTATTTTCAAATCAACTCGAGTGCCCGATTAACTATTATTTGTAGGATTTCACCATGTTGAGTATTTATAGTTATCATGAGTAAATTAAGTTAATCTTTCAGTTTATGGTACTCCTTTTTATTTTGAAGTGCCACATGCCATAATTTTGAAAGGAACAGGATACAAATGACCTTTCTTAGAATATTATGTAGGGTTTCAGTCGATCAACGTTTATAATTTCTTCATCGTCGAAAGAGTCATACACATTTAATTTAACACGTTATTAAATATTTTTATCATGATAATGCCTTTCATGGTTTCATGGTAAGCATTCAAGCTAAACAAATGGGCACCTCAGGTTCAATACCTGACAGATTCACTTTCGAACTCTTTTTACTTGACTATTTAATATCTGAATTCATGTTTTACTGTAGCTTATATGGTGCTCATTATAAATACTTACAGAGCTATTCTTCTTCTTCTCAGTGTCATGTCAGGTCCCCCCAACATTGAATACCACTTGAGAGTAGACATCTTTGTCCCCGGCAGCCCGAAAAAGATCTCCAACGCCCCTTATGCCAGTCCAATCACGTATATTGCGGAGCCAGGAAATTTGCCTCCTGCCAACACCTCTTCGGCCTTCTATTTTGCGTTGGATGATCAGGTGCAGTAATTTTTACTTTGCTCCTCTAAGTACACGACCCAAGTAGGACACCTTTCGGATTTTAATATTAGTCAACAACTCTCTATCAACTTTGGCTCTTTGAAGAACCTTTGTGTTGCTGAACATATCCGTCCAGAGTATCCGTAGCATTCTCCGGTGCATCCACATTTCGAATGCTTCCAGTCAGTTCATACTACAACTTTGAGGGTCCGTGATTCCACTTCACACAATAACACTGACCAAACGTAGCATTTGACTAACCGTTGTCGAAGTTTCAAGTTTAGATTATCATCGCAGAATATGCTTCTCATTTTATTAAAAGCCGCACGAGATGATTGAATTCTGCACTTGACTTCGGTTTCTGGGTCGAGGTGCCACTAAGATACTTCCGAGGTATTGAAATTGTTTCACTCTTTCTATGTCAGCACCGTTCAATGTAAGACGTAATCCTGCCGGCCAAACACCATGAACTTAGTTTTACTCACGTTCATGTTCAGCCCCAGCCTCACACCAGCTTCATTAAGCTATTAAGCAACACAAAATACGCACTGTATAAAACTCTGCCTAATAAAAGGCTGCAGCAGATTAAACCGGCCGATCACGTTGGAAGTTTAATCTCCTTACCATAGGAACTTTGGGTTTGATCTGTCAAGACTGTGTACTTGTTAAGTGCAACAACTTGCACACCATGATTGCCAACCTCCAAAGTGGAGAGAAACGTTGAGAAGAAGAAAGAAGTGTGGAATTCAGTTTGTTGAGTTTTCCTGTCATAAGAAGACAAAGAAGCATTTTAGGAGAAATTGATAACTGATATCGTATTGTCCCTTCAATCTCGTTATAATCTAGTTTCGCTATATAATTTATTTTGTATATTATTTTAAAAGTATCACTCGCTGATAAATATTTGTATTATTTTACAGTTCACTTAAATAATTTTAAAAACAATACAGTGAAACCCCGTTTTACGTTTTTGAAGGGACTGATAAAAAAAACGTAATTAGAGGGATAAACGTAGATTCGGGGTTAGAAAAAAAAAAATTAAATTATTTTTTATTTAGGGTGAGTCGGGGTAAGTGCGTCATATAAAATGAATATATGAAATTCAAAGGTATCTAACCATTCTCAGGATCATCACATTGTTTTCAAAATTTTATACAAAGGACTTCAACTATTTCATATTTTAATTAGTTTATCGCCAGAGGACTATCTGCTCTTTTTATTTGATTTTTAAGCATTTTCTCGAAGGAAGTCCTGACAGATGCACTTACCCCGTCTTCGGGGTAAGTGCATCTGTATCTTTTGGTTTTATTAATTGCTAACATAATGAAAAAGTTTGACATCCAATCCAATAAAACATAATAAACACGTAATTCAGATATTTTAAATTAGAAAATATAGTGGTATTAATATATAATATCAAATGAAATTATGCAGGGTGGGGTAAGTGCACCTATTTATTGCTAGTGATGGGACAAAAAAGTTTGTTTATAATATTATTATTTGAAAATTCAAAATGATAACACTAATATTGAATAAGCAAAATGGAAAATGAAGCTGTAGAAATAATAACTCGCAAACTCACATTTTGTCTATAAATTAGACGAAAAATAAATAATGTAATGTTTGAGGCTCTTCTTCGCTACAAATTTGGCAAGTATGCAATCACCAACATTTTTTTTTTCAAAACTTAAATTTTGTTGTATATCTATTTCCGATTTTTCGTTATCATTATTTACCAACAGAATCTCATTCAAATCTGCGTTTATTTTATCTTCCATTAAAATATTTTGCAAATAATCACTTTCATCTTCAGAGCTTGATTTCCATTCCCATTCACTGATTTCTGATTCTGATGATGACTCCAGGTTTTGCAAATATTTTTTATGATTCAATTTTTGTGTCCTCTTTTTGTTAATAACTTTGGTATTTTTGTTGTTCTTCCGGAGGTTTATTTTAGTAATTATTTTCTTTTTAGAATCCTTCAGTTTGTTTTTTAAACGTTCTACAACATCATCATAAGTTATTACTTCAGCTCCGTGTGCAATTTTTGTCTTTTTTACCTTAGGAGGGTCATTTTTCTTTAAACATCTTAGCACAAGTTCTTCAAATGAGTGTTTGACTGGTATATTTTCTGGAGAAAAATCACCACTTCTCAAGAAATCTGAATTAGGTGGATTAATTATTATGTCTTCTAAAACTGTAACCTTCTTCAATGGGTTAAGATAGTGATTTTTTGCAGTATAAGTAGAATGCTCGGAATATTGAACATGTGAATCGAATTGTGCTCCAAAAGGTACAATTTGTTTTGAGGTGGAAGGTTCAGCATAGTTTGCGTCCAAATTTTCTATTGATGATAACGGCTCTGTATTACTTTTCGTGTTCACTGATCCCTCATCCCGGTCGTGACTAGATTTATTTAATATATTTTCGATCGCTTGGGATTGATCTATACATTGTTCAAAATCTGTCATTAATATTGCTTCACTAATATCCGATGCATTTTTCAAATTATTTCTAGACTTTTTGAAACATGATAAAACGATAAAACGGATGAATCCCACCTTTTTTGAACCCATTTTTTATTATCTGATGATCAAGTTTATTCCAAATTTCTGTCAGAATTTAAGACTTGTTGATTTTGCAGCCTCTCACAACATGATAATAGGCAGTACATGCTTCCCACGAAAGAATATACACAAGGGAACGTGGAAAACCCCGGATGGAAGAAATGTCAATCAAATAGATCACCTCTTAATTGACGCCAGGCATAGATCCAACTTAATGGATACACGAACATATCGCGGAGCAAATGTAGACTCTGACCATTACTTAGTAATAGCAAAGGTTCGATGTAGGATTTCCAATGCGAAAAAACAGAGGGGTACACGTTCAACCCGGATTAATACAGACCATTTAAAAGCACCAGAAACTGCAGAACAATTCAAAACATTGATCGGTTCAAGATTGGACGATGCCGATATGAACCTGGACCAGGATGATGTCAATACACACTGGGAGACTGTTAAATCTGTAGTCACCTCCACTGCTAATGAGGTTCTGGGAAATAGGCAGGCACCACTACGAGAAGAATGGTTTGATGCTGAATGCCAACATGCTACTAATGAAAAAAATGAAGCATATCTCAGGATGCAACAACGGCATCATACACGACAAGCTGTGCTGGAGTATAAAGAGTTAAGGAGGAAAGAGAAGAAATTGCACAGAAAGAAGAAGCGTGTATACCTGGAAAACCAAATAAAGGAAGCAGAACTGTCGCATTCACAGAATAACACCAGACTTTTCTATCGTAAAATCAACAACCAACGGAAAGAGTTTAAGCCTAGAACAACTATGTGTTATGATGGTCGGGGAAATATTTTAAACGACAGTCAAAAGGTTCTGGATCGATGGGTGGAATACTTCGACGTCCTTTTGAATGGTAACCAACATGGAGCAACAAGCGGGAACCAACAAGTAGAATACGACACCACTGATGTTGATGATAATGAGCCATCCCCAACCTTGGCTGAGATTTCAATTGCCATAAAGAATCTCCATAATAACAAAGCACCTGGATGTGATAATCTACCCGCTGAGGTGTTCAAGCATGGTGGCGAGGCTCTCCACAATCATATTCACAAAATCATCTGTGACATCTGGCGCTACGAAATACTACCAAATGAGTGGAATTGTGGTATAATATGTCCCCTGCTCAAAAAAGGAGACCCCATGAGTTGCTCCAATTATAGGGGTATCACCCTTTTAAATATAGCATATAAAATACTCTCAAACATTCTTTGTAATAGATTGCAGAAATACTCCGAATGCATAATTGGAAAATACCAAACTGGATTTCGTAGGGGAAAGTCAACAATAGATCAAATATTTTCACTTGGACATATATTGGAAAAGACTGTAGAGTTCAACATTGATACATACCACCTCTTCATAGACTTTAAGGCTGCCTACGACACGGTCAATAGGACAAAACTCTATGAAGCTATGGCTGAATTTAATATTCCTGTCAAACTCATTAACCTAGTCAGGCTTACAATGTCCAACGTTGAGTGCCGTGTCAGAGTGCAAAAGGATCTGTCTGAACCTCTTAAAACATTTAATGGACTTAGACAAGGAGATGCTTTGGCGTGTACGCTGTTTAATATGGCTTTGGAAAAGGCCATTAGGGATAGCGGCATACAAATAACAGGCCATATATTCAGTAAATCTGTGCAGCTCCTGGCTTATGCAGATGACATTGACATCATAGCGAGGTCGGAACATGAACTTATAAATGCCTTCCGAGCACTAGCAGCATCAGCAAAAAACCTAGGCTTAGTAGTCAATGAGACCAAAACAAAATATATGCCCGTAAATGGACGCCAAAACCCAATAAGTCTACAAATAGACAACTTTACCTTCCAAACCGTTTCTGAATTTGTGTATCTCGGTACCATGGTGACAAGTAAGAACGATGTTTCCACTGAAATAAATCGAAGATTAATAGCTGCAAACCGATGCTATTTTGGACTGCAGAGGTACATGAAATCACGACATCTCTCTAGAAAAACCAAAACTCTACTTTATAAAACACTCATCCGACCTGTGCTCACCTATGGCTCAGAATGTTGGACTCTAAGTAGAGTGGACATGAGAGCTCTAGGGACATTTGAGAGGAAGATTCTGCGCAAAATATATGGCCCCATTTGCAATAACGGAGAATGGCGTATCAGGTATAATCAGGAGCTGTACGGTCTGTATGGAGACCCTACCATAACACAAGAGATTTTAATTGGGAGACTCAGGTGGGCTGGACACGTGCAGCGAATGAGTGAGGAAGACATTCCGAGAAGGCTCTTGAATGGCACACCGGGGGGTCGAAGAAAGCCAGGAAGGCCGAAGCTTCGATGGCTGGATGGTGTCAATAGGGATGCGCAGCTCATTGGCATCCAGAACTGGCGAACAGCAGCACAGGACCGCCAGTCATGGAGGCGTGCTTTAAAGGAGGCCAAGACCCGACCTGGGTTGTAGAGCCATTGTTGATTGATTGAAACATATTGTAAATCTCGTCTGTAAACTTTTTGCATATTTGAAAATTAATTATAATCTGATTTAATCCTCATTAAATCTCAAATGCGTAAAATATATTTACTTAATTGTTTGAATTTTTTTAATAAATCTGTTATTTTTTTTAAAGTAATGCACATCACTAGTTCCATTTCCGTCCATACAAAAATATCGGGGGTAAGCGCATCCAGTAGGGTAAGTGCATCCAGTTACACTTACCCCAGTACGTAAAATTATGGGGGAAGTGTATCTAGTCTTATAAATCACAATTCTTTTAAATTTTTATTAAATAAATATATACAAAACAAACAACAATTCGTATGAAAGGCACTTACCAAATTTGAATCTCCTAGCACAAGTTATTGTAAAGTTACAGAAGAATTACGAAGGACCTCCCGACTCATACGTTGAGAAAAACCAACCGTCAAAATTTGAACATTAATAATAATGGCCCTGTGTGTCCCACAGCGTTATCTGTCTACTGTAGTATGAATTTAGTTCATTATAATATATCTTTGTAGATGACAGTTCTTAAACATAATATTTATGGAAGTTGGAAGGCTTAGATGCACTTACCCCGTATATGCACTTACCCCGATTCACCTTAGATAATCACGCTAATCGGTTTGGTACATATTTTTGTGCTGGTTTACAGCTCTTTCGATCTTATAAATCGATAAGAAAGTTTCATCTTGTACGTTTTCAATACAAGTCAAGTAGCTTTTAAGACCCTCAATATGCCTCATAGCATATTCTTTTGTTGGAATTGGATGAATTAAGTTTACCTCTTCTTCACCAGACAATTCTTCGTCGGATAAGTTTTCGTGGATGTGACTGTCCACTATATCATCGATATCCTATAAAACACAAGCAAAGTTTGACCTGCCTATACAGTCTGCCTGCCTCTGATTCGTTAAATTTCCCACCGATTGCATCGTATTCCACGACTCGTGTAACCTTGACCGTGAGCACTGCAGCTGCAGGCGCACACGTGTCTATAAATAGAAACAACATATTTCTGCTTCCTAATATTAATTTCAAATATTTTAAATCGTCGCGCATTTTATTAAATGTGTTTATAGATTGAATTGCATTTTAAATATTTCAAACGTAAATTGCGGGAAATAAAAACGTAAAAGCGGGTACTAAATATGTACTAAAATAAAACGAGATTGTAAAAATTGAATGCAAATAGCGGGAAAACGTGAATTCCGGGCACGTAAAAACGGGGTTTCACTTTACTTATTTTATGGTTCCCCAGGCTAGTTATCATGAATTATTGCAGTTATCATTGAAAATATTTCATAAATAACGAAAATCATTCAATGAACTGCAAGCTTAATATTTTTATAACAAGTTATAATAATCAGATATCAATTTATCGTATATATGTATTTTTGTTAATTTTTTAATAAATTATAATATCTTTATTTATTACATATATTAATGTCATATAAATATTTCTTAAAATACAACAGCAAACGTTAAGTAATTCCGCTATTGCAAAAGTGCCCAGTCTCGGAATAAATATATAATTACTAAAATATATAATATGTTTTTAATAATGTATTCTTCTCTAAAAAAAATCTTTTTTTAACAATAACAGTTTACAAATTGCAGTTATTGTCAAAAAATATCCAATCTAAATGAAAAAAAATTATATTCACTTTTGAAATATACTCATACAAGAGGTACGTACATAAGCAAGAAAGAACAAAGGGTCGAATGATATAAATTATTATTTCAAACTGTAATGTTTTGTTATAACAAATTTTGATCGGGATTAAAAGAAATGGTCTGCAGTGAATAAAGTTAATCATAACATACTTGTATGTAGAATGCATCGGGTGGGCATACCAATGGGGTGGAGGAGGATCCTCTTGTGTGGCTGCTCCTGACTGAAGCCATCCGAGACCAGCCAAGACAACCGAGTTGTGGCGATGATTTTGTAGCAACCATGCGTGCGGTCACTGAACCCATTGAGGCGACCCTTGGCCGCTCGGTCATTGAACTTGCATTGTAAGGAATGCGAGACAAGCACTGGGCGTTTATTAAACCAACGATCAACCTCATCATCTCTCCATTAAGGAACAGCCGTTCCTAAAATTTATTAGCTAAACATTATATTATTGTATTGCATTTTTATTGGACACGGTACACCTTGACGGGACGGGACCATTAGTATGAAGCAATCTCTTCTAACCTACCAGAAAGATGTTAAAAAGGCTTTTACTGAAAACCGAGCTGGAATTTAAAAATAAACGGGGATCGAACCCGCAACCCCCGGATTAGAAGAGAGGCTTCTTACCAACTAGGCCACGGAGGTCTTTAGATATTATTGCAATGACTTGTTTTTATTTAATTTAATTAAATAAATTTTCATTCAAGAAATTAAATGAGAAAGAATTTTAAAATGTATTCCATGATTAAGATGTTTTAGTTATAAATATCTATAAGATTCAATTGAAATTTCTTTATAATTTTAGTTTTATAGACAATAATCTCGTCGTATGTATAATTTTAAAATACTCTTCATAAACGTAAAGTACTATTACAAAATAAAAATAAAATTGGCTTAACACCATTTAAAAATGTATTGATAACTTTGAAGAAAAAACATGAAAGGTTTTTCTAATAAATCATAGTCAATTTACACTGGTAACATTTTAGTAACACACATCTGTTCAATTTATGACTATGGATCAGGAAATACAAAAATATAGCCAAATTTTATCATTCTCATTTGCTTATGGTACCTTTTGACATTTAAATTACACAAATTTTCAAAACATTTCAATCTTAACCCTTTTAATCCCACAGGGCCAATCATCGCCCCAACTGGTGTATGCGAAAAATCCCACCTCAACATTTTTATGTTGAATAAAAAAAAAAAATTTTTTTTTATGAAATATGAAAATTACTTATTATTTCACACTATACAGGGAGGTCTTCACAAAAAAAATAGGTTTTAAAACTAAATATTAACTGAGATAAAAAAGAAAATATAAACTACTATTTTTTTTGCCAAAAAATGTTTGGGATTTTTCGCACATTTTATGCAAAATATGCTGGAATTAAAAGGGTTAAACTAAATGTGAAGCTATGATCGTTCGAAGAAATTGTTTAACATTTGCGGTTTATACTATGTTAAAGCGTTTTAATTTGTTTTATCAAACACTTTATTCCACTCTATGTAACGGTATAACCCTACTGGTTTCAAGGTTTTCACCTCATCATTAGGGGAGCGCAAACAAGACTACATTTTTTGATAAAACAAATTACAATGTATTTAAGCCTCCATAAATAATATGTTAAAGTATTGGCTGTTAACATAAGGTGTGTCTGTTTTTTTCCAATTTAAAAATGAGCACCAAAAGTAAAACAAAATGGTAAATGTTATACGTCATTCGAAAGAAAATTTTCTGCTCTACAAGATATTGTGTTTGCTTTTACGTTACATATATTATTTTATTTGATTACAAGTCTTCAAAATGGAATGTCAAGTAGACGAAAGTGAGCATTTTCGACACCTCCTTCTGTTCGCGTTCAATCGAGGACGACCAGTGGACTTCGATGAAGACCGCTTAAACCATATTATTCATGAAGATCCCCTACAAACCACCGTAGAATTGGCTGAGCAGATGAATTGTAGTCACATGACTGTATACCGCCATCTTAAATCAATGGGAAAAGTCCAGAAGTTCGGCGCTTGGGCTCCACATGTTTTGAGTGAAAACAACAAAAATCAACGTTCGACAATTTCTGCTGGTTTGCTCGCGCATCATCGAGCTACACATGGCCACAAGCTTCCTTTACCGCATCATTACTGGTGATGAAAAATGGTTTGAAAATGGTGATGAAAAATGTTTGAAGGGGATCTTCATGAATAATATGGTTTAAGCGGTCTTATTAAAGTCCACTGGTTGTCCTCGATTGAACGTGAACAGGAGGTGTCGAAAATGCTCACTTTTGTCTACTTGACATTCCATTTTGAAGACTTGTAATCAGATAAAATAATATACGTAACGTAAAAGCAAACACAATATCTTGTAGAGCAGAAAATTTTCTTTCGAATGACGTATGACATTTACCATTTTGTTTTACTTTTGGTGCTCATTTTTAAATTGGAAATAAACTGAAACACGACTAATGTTAAGACCTAATATATTGTAAACTATAGATTTAAATGAAGTAATTAAAAGAATGATTTTAAAGAGTTCGATTAACATGCCTGACGCACATATGTCTGGCGGAGCCACATAAACTATAAGTATTCTCCAGGGTTCACATTCAATCACTAGGATTGTCACAAGTTGATACAAACATGTTTCCTTTTCAATGGGAATGTGTTTTGAGAATCACATCAATAAACAAATGTCAACATTAAAAACTTCACAAAAGAGATCTACATTATAAACACAAATCAACATAGCCTCCTTCTCAAAAGTAACTATTTTACAGTTACAAGTTCCAAAAAAAAAAAAAAAAACATTGCGAATAAAACAAATTTGAAAATATATATTTATTTAAAATTACGTTTAGCTAGTCAACAAACCAAACAATATTATTTTGGAATAAACATGTTTCTTCAATAAATTAGATTTATGTCTTTAAAATTTCTGTTCACTCGGAGTGAAATTTTTGTGAACTAGTCAAAATGATTTTTTTTTTACTGAACTAGACCTACAAAATGACTAGAGCAACACAAATACCTAAATGAAACAAAGTATTTGTCATCAATTAATTACACATACATATATATTCAAAATATATAAAATGTGGCCAATTGTATAGAAAATTATATGTTAAAAGAAACCCTTTCGAAGGTATCAGAAATATCAGAATATATCAGAAAAATAAGAACAAATATACAATATAAACAGAAAATCAAAATAAAATATTATAAAGATGAGGGTAATAAAATAAAATATTGTAAGAAGACTAGAATTATAAAATGGTAAGGACAACTTTTATAAAGATACAAAGCCTAGCCTAAGTGGGATTTGTAGAATACACGGAAAAAAGAGGAAATGGCACGATTGTTACAAATCCAGTCCAGAGTGTGTTTGTTATCTTGAAAACAACAAAGAGATTCACAAATTGACGTATTTCATAATATCTCGTAAGTAATCTATAAAATATATGGGATTATTAAGTTTGAAATACAATTTTCCCAAGAATTAACTTTCTACTAAAAATCCTTCTTTTTTCCATGATGTCTTTAAAAAGGAATCGAAAAAAAAATAATTTTGAACTAAACAAACCATCTTTCAAAAAGGGGATGATTGGCGTTCTCTTTATTGAAAGTTCACTCGATTTGATCGAAACAAGTCCAATGTTAAAACCCCAGAGAATAATTAAGAGAACCTGATACATCGCTTAGGGTTTTGCGTAGTCCCTTCTGTGTGACAAATGATGAAATCGGCCAAACTAAACGTAAGTGAACCTCGGAGAGGCTCCTGGGAGCGGACAGCGAACATGCTCGTTGCTAATAAAATGTGTTTCACACAAACATTAATCACGACAGTTTACAACTGGGGAACTTTTTCGTTGATATGCACGAGATGGGCTTCCTCCATCTTCTCTTGCTGGTCGAGTGGTTCACTTGGTATCCGTTTCCTGCGTTGCCGTTAGATGTTGACTTTTCTTCAGCCTGACATTCTATGTACCTCTTTTCTTCTGCAAAAAATAAAGGCAAAAAACACCTATAACAATCTGACTTGATTTATTTTTAACTCGAAATGAAGATATTTAAATTGCATATTAGGTTAATTTATTAACTGAATTACTGGTTATATCCATCTAATAATTTATTAACTGAATTACTGGTTATATCCATCTAATAATTTATTAACTGAATTACTGGTTATATCCATCTAATAATTTATTAACTGAATTACTGGTTATATCCATCTAATAATTTATTAACTGAATTACTGGTTATATCCATCTAATAATTTTAGTAATCAAAAGTTAGTTTAGGTTATTCGATTTTATAAAAATTATTCTGAAAAAACTCTCTTTTTCAAGTTTGGTATAAAGCTGCGTTTTTGCTTATGACGGCAGTATAAATAAGTAATGTGATATTCTAACAATTCAGAAAGAATTTAACAAAACACGACCAATCATTATGTTGTCCGTCAAGCTACTACCATTGTTTTTTTTAATAATTCAAAATAAAACGTATACTTTATATAGCAAAAATACAACTGTTAATATTTTAGTTTAATTTCTTCCTTTTTTTTTCAAAAATAATATTGATAGTTTTATCAAGAGAGAAAAACTGTATATTCTTGAGATAAACAGAATTATACATAACACTAATAACTTTAATTTATAGATTAAAAAAATCTCTTACAAATCAGAAACATGAAACAGAAAAGATAAGTATAAAGGATTATGAAGAATCAATATAGACACATAGAAACATTTAGTTAAATTAAATGGAATAAATTAAGACATTTAATGGAATCTGAAAACAGTACATAGTTAAGTAAAACAATCTGGGCACATAGAACATAATATATGTGCATGTAGGAACAAATATGGAAATAAGTGGAACGGAAATAAATCATACTATAGTTCGGAAATTCTAGGATAAGTCTTGTGACAGCTCACAAATTTGTCCCAATACAACCTTGTAACGATGTTCAGTAACTTTAATTATTTTATAAACTTTAATATAAGCCTCAATTCTAATAAATAGTAAGTTATTTAGGTAAATACATTACATAAGGTTGTATTGGGGCGAATTTGTGAGCTGTCACAGGACTCATCCTAGAATTTCCGAACTATAGTGAGAGAAGATGGAATGTTAGTCAGGGTTAAAAATTCATGCTTTTTCTTTAATTATTTAATAGAAACCAAATGAGGGCATACGAAGGTTCCAAAATGTTCGATTAGTTTAATAAGTAACTACCAAAGTTTTACATTTTCTAGGGGAAAATATTCATACATTGAGTGAGAATGTCAATCGCAAATTAATACAAAATATCTCAAATATTTATTGTTATATGTAAAATATTTATTGTTACGTAACGATTTTTTTATTTGAAATATTTTCCAATACCCTATTTACTAAAAATTTATGTTGTTTTTGAAAACACCTAAAATACTTCATCAACATTAATATATAAAACGTAAAATCATATAAAAAATAACCAAAAATTAAGGATTTTTTTTAAAACATTGTTAAAATAAATTCCTGTCAAAAAGTGATCAACTTTTTTTTGGCCAAACCGCATAATTGACATGAAATACATCAAAATATTGAGACATTATCTACAATTACATCTCAAACACAACCCAGTCGCAGCGGAATAACAATTGCCTAATTAACATTTAGAATGAAACTGAGTGCAAGTTTCAAAGTACATTCTTTCCACATATCACTCATTAATTTGTGTCCGAACCATAAATTGTTGACATCCTTTGCGCCAATCAGGTCTTGCCCCGAGCAAGTAATCCTTATATTCGGACAAGTTAACATATGTTGAGTATCCTCTGTGATATCCCCACAATCAATTTCAATGCTATTTTAATTCGAGAAACCCCATTTCTTAATGTTTACCTTGCATATGATCAACAGCCCTACTCAAAGTCTATACAAATAGTTAATATAAAATAATAACATAAAAATATATTTTGTAATTTATTTTTAACAAACACTGTTTATTCCACTTTTTTGTGACGGTATAACCCTACCGGTTTCAAGGCTTTCACCTCATCTTCAGGGGAGCACAAACAAGACTAAATGCTGTTCGAACTGGTACCGATATACACGCTTCAACGGTTGGAGGTTGGGGGGTGAGGGAGGCATCGGACAATTTCGGCCAAAAGCGGGGAGATTTTGGGGAAATAACTGTTCAACAGATGCTCCGATCGGTATACTGACTTAGAAATTTCTAGGGCCTCTAATCTGTCCAATTTATTTCCGTTGCCGCTAATATGTAAGAATTTGGCATCATCGATAGAAAAAGTATGATTCTCACGGTGACAATGATTAGCCATTTCAGAATAAATTAGAGGATTTGTTAAGGCAGATTGGTGTTCACGAAATCTCTTTTCAAAAGATCTTCCTGTCGAAAACCGGTAGGGTTATACCCGAAAACCGGTAGGGTTATACCGTCACAAAAAAGTGGAATAAACAGTGTTTGTTAAAAATAAATTACAATGTCTTTAAACCTCCACAACGTTAATGCCTTAACTATAAACAACACAAAAATATATTTAGTAAATTAGCTTTTTTTATTATTGGCATATATCAGGTCTGTAAATATGAAACCGGATTTTTTTTACAGAAAATACACATTTATTGTATGAAAATGGTAAAAAATATCTTAATCAAAGTATTGCCCATTGCTAGCTACACATTATTCCCATCTCTCTGACAATTTGTGGATGCCACGTCAAAAAAAAACTGTTGCTCTTTTGAGGCAAACTAATCATCGAGCCATTTTCGTAAGAAGTGAAGCGCTGCTCAGCATGTGCGTGTCCCATCGATGCAAATAAGTAGTAATCGGATGGAGCCAAGTCTGGTGAGTAAGCCGCATGCGAAAGTATTTGCCAACTAAACGCCTCAATCGTTTCCTTGACTGGTTTTGCTGTGTGCGATGGTGCATTATCATGAAGCAAAATCACTTTGTGTTGCCTCTTTTAATATTCTGGTCGTTTTTCATGCAATGCTTGGTTCAAATCCATCATTTGTTGTCGGTAGGGTTCAATTTTTCGTGCAGGATATTGTGCACCTGTTTGCTTGAGATGCCCACAGTGGCAGCAATCTCGGGCACATGCACTCGGCAGTGATACATTATGATACCATGGATTTTTTTCAAGTAATTTCTTCCGTGGTGGGCGCAATTGGGCGTCCAGAGTGCGATTCATCTTCGGTGCATGTATGCTCACGTTTAAACTCATTTACCGAGAAATAAGTCTTCAATGCTTGTGCAGAGTTCCCATGAACTTCATCCAACTCAGCTTTGATATGTGCAGCTGTTGAACTTCTTCAAATTAAAATGTTTTATAACGACACGGAACTGGTTTTCTTTTCTATTGTTGAGGCAAATTTCAAAGTAATCGATTCAGATGACTTTCAAATGTTAATTATGCGTCGCATCCGGTCGAAATATTGACAGAGGTCGCATGAGGAATGATACCTGCCAGCAATGATGTTAATTTCAGAATTATAGCACCATCTCTTGGAAATTTACCACACTCTTCAAACTACCGTCGTATTGGAAGGAAATATGCTTTGCAAATATCAATTAATTTAAAACCAAATGTTGGTTGACACTTTTTGCTCCACCGAATTGATATTTCAACTGAACCATGTTAAGTATTATGAAAAAAAAAAGACAAAATCAAGAAATGAAGTCCCATGATACTATTTAGTGACCCCTATCTAATTTGCTGTAACATCTCTCAAAGATCTTTAAATCTCTTAAATTAACACAATCACTTTATAGATCG
Organism: Odontocerum albicorne; assembly: GCA_949825065.1. NCBI lineage: Eukaryota > Metazoa > Arthropoda > Insecta > Trichoptera > Odontoceridae > Odontocerum > Odontocerum albicorne. The sequence goes on along the minus strand of OX463838.1, from coordinate 59,161,890 downwards.
GGTTATCTCGATCGGTCTTTAACTATTACAGGCTTAGTGGTCCACGTTATGTACCACCTTTTTTGACGCAGTACTGCACAATGGTACATGCAATGTACCACTTATTAAACCTCTCTCTATTGCTGCACGAACGCTCAGATTATGTACCACTTCGTATAATATAATACTTATGACTCATGTCCGCACAGCTGCAGGTCTGGTCCTGTTCAAATTCATTTAGCTTCTAATATTATTGACAGTTAGTTGTTCTTGGTGTGCCGACATGTGCGTATAAAAGAAAACGTTATATATTTGTATTAAATTTTAATAAAAAATAGTTGTGTTGTGATAAAATTGAATTCAGTAATTGTGGTAAATTTATATTTAGGTTAAAAATTAATTTTACTTGTATGTATATCGGCATTATTTGGTGGTACATTAGAAGTACCAGTGGAAATACGGACTAGTGGTACATAAGTTGTACCACCTCACCAGGAGTTCCTTGACCTACCGAGGAAGTGGAAATATGTTAATTTAGCATTTGTATGTATCATTTTTCAAACACATCAAAAAAATAATGAGAAATTTGAATTTTTATTTTTTGTGCAGCCTGAGTAAAAATAAGTGAAGTTTACCTGTGCCTGTAAGGGTTAAGAGAGGTCGCACCTTTAGGCTGTTGGCAAAGAGGCCTTCAAAAGGCTTCTTAAGTATACATTTTTCTAAAATAATTATATATTGACAAATGCACCTACGGACTGACCTTTGGTCACTAAATAGCATTAGAAAAATAAATAAATAAAAATGTAAATGTTTTTTTTAATCCATACATTTTTCATGAAACAATATGTTCCTCGATAACATAATTTAATGGCTAACATAAAATATAAAGATATATATAAGTAAGAACTAAAATGTACATTTTAAAATTGCCATTAATGACAATATTATTTCTGGGTAAGATAAATTGCCATTAATGACAATATTATTTCTGCGTAAGATAAATTGCCATTAATGACAATATTATTTCTGCGTAAGATAAATTGCCATTAACCCTTGCCGATCTGTGAACAGACAAGAGTGACCATGACGTATATTTTATTTAATTTCTCGAAATATACTGCTTGCAGGGTCTTCATACTTTATGTATTCCTCATCGAAACCTCTATGATTTGAATGATGTCATTACGAAATAAAATCTATATAAATAAAAATGTAAATGTTCGTTAATTATTGCTAGCTAATCTCCGGAAGTTCTCTACCGATCGCTTTGAAATTTTGAGTAAAGTTAATATTCGTCAACGGAAATGTTTTTTGATTTTTATTTATATATATATATCAGTGTATATAATAAAATTTTTAAATCAGAATCAACATTACCTAGGCGAACCTGTCGGGGACAAAGATATCAAATATTGAATATCAACTGTCAAAATATTATGACAGTTGAGCATATTGCATTTTCGAGGTTTAGTAATTAATATTTGATATTCAATGATTTAGTCTATATACATAAAATATAAAATAATTTTATGTTTGATAATAAATATTTCCTGTTGAATAATAATTCTACGATAAATTAGGTTAGAATCCAAGATACGTCAAAATAAAATTTGTGTTAATAAGGATAAGTTCCATTGTGTCATAGCAGCTTGAGAAAATCTTAATATGGCTGAGTCTAGACTTTATAGCGCAAGCGCAGGAAATATATTTGGCAGAACTAATACTAAATTTGTAAAAAATATCCAACTAAAATTTTATTTGTTTTGAAATATTTTGAGTATCGTTAAAATAAATATAATCGCTAAAACAAATATAGCTTATATGTATAAAGAGATCTAAAATAAATATAACTTACATGTATAAAAAGATCGAGGATCGCTAAAATAAATATAACTTATATGTATAAAAAAACAGATGCGTGATACTCTCGCGTGGTAGAAGTGAAACTTCTTAGCTCCTAGGAAAAGTTGATTTTATGCATTGCTTTTTTTCGATTTGTTAACGATTTTTTTTAGGATTAGGAAATGGTTCTGTGGAATTTAATTCAAGAAAGTCTCTTTTAATTCGATGAAAAAACTATTTTTTTTTATTTTTTATAATAAACAATAATAAATATCTGCACTAATTTATCCGCCATTTTCATTTCATAATGTGCGTTGTTAACATACCTACCTCTAAGATTATCTTTTTCACTTAGTTTTTTTAACTTATTTTTTTATTTTTCTGTTCAATTAGCGATAAAATTTAATTGTGTTGATTGATTTTCGTTTAAATTCAAATCATATCGTGAATTGATCTCTTGGAGTGACGCGATTATTTGCTTCACAGAGACAACGTGATGCTGGTATGTACATTTTTGACAAACGTCATATTTATTTTAAACGAACTGACAAATTTTTGCTTATTTGTAACAAGATGTATTAATTTGTCATCATTGTTGTTTTTTTTAATGTATTTACCTAAATAACTTGCTATTTATTAGAATAGATATTTATTGTTCATTAATGACGCGTCCAAACATGTCACATCCAAATTTAATTCGTGCGTAGTTTGCAATGTCTTTCCTTAACATTTAATTAATTCCAATAATCTCTCTCTTTGCTTAACATTTAATTCGTTCCAATTATCTCTGTATTTCCTTAACAATACTCCTATTGGACAAATATTTGACAAATGCGTGTCCAGCTGCAAAACAATCGATCAGCTGAGATATTCTCACATCAATTGCTGGAAATTGGGGACGGAAAGGTGCAGGTTGATATGACCCCAGGATGAATTTCACTGTCTCATAACTTAATGTTTCACAATTTCGAGGAAGCAGCAGAACGACGTGTAGCCAGACTTGAGGATGCACGGTTGCGAGCACGGCGATCGCGTTCTGCAGATTCAGAACTGGTTCGTTCTCAACAGAATGTACGCGACAGGCTGATAGTGGCTGAAATAGGTCATTAGGAATATCAAAAGTATCTTTTTTATATAGAATTTAATTTTATCTATACGTTTATATTTCAAAATATATCAAATCGTATATAGAAATGGAGATTTTTTAATTAGTTTTATATTCATTCGTTTGAATCAGACCAAGCTTCGCTCTGAAGAATACGTTCATTTGCGAGATACAGTTGTAAATGACGGTAATACAACTAACGTTTCAAGACTAACGATTTGGCCATCTTCATATACAGGCAGTCCACGTCATATGCATGAGTATGCTCAATATGCAATTGCGTATGTTCGTCACTACGGGTGTCCAGACCTATTCACTACATTCACATGCAATTCAGCTTGGGACGATATACAACAGCTCATGGTAAAACATGAAGTGTTTCGGTCTGTGCGCTGCTGGATATACTCAGTGGAATAGCAAAAGAGAGGATGGCCACATGCACATATAGTACTAATCTGGCTCTATGACAAAATCACTTGAAACGAAGTCGACAATGTAATGTGCGCTGAAATACCCGATGCCGACGTCGATAAGGATTTGCATGAAGTTGTGACGAAATATATGATACATGGACCTTGCGGTACACTGAATCCAAATTCACCATGCATGATAGACGGAAAATGATCTAAGCGATATCCTCGAGCATTAGTATCCAACACGGTTACAGGAAACGATGGATTTCCTTTATAAAGAAGAAGATCAACAGAAGATGGCGGGAAATTAGCAACCATACAAATGTGAAATGGTGACATCAAAGTAGACAACCATTGGGTTATTGCATATTCGCTTTTGCTATCAAAAACATACAAAGCGCACATAAACGTGGAATACTGTAACCCCGTTAAATCGATCAAATACATTTGTAAGTACAATACGTGAATAAAGGCAGCTACATGGTAGTTTTTGGCGTGCAACCAGAATGCGGGATGGGAATGCGGTCATACATATCGATGAAATCGCACAGTATCAGGCTGGAAGATACATAAGCAGCAATGAAGCTGTATGGCGAAATCTTTCATTTCCCATACATGAACGAAGTCCAGCTGTTGTTCACTTAGCAGTACATCTAGAAAATGGACAACGCGTTTATTTCAGAGCTGCAAATGTGCAACAAATAGCCCTGAATCCACCGGCTACAACGTTAAATGCTTTCTTCACGTTATGTCAAAATGACGCGTTTGCGAAAATACTGCTGTATGAGTGATTGTGACATCAAAAGAAGAATTGGTTGAAAAAGTATTTACCAATATTCAAATCAATTATAAGAATCACGATTGGCTGAGTGAACGAGCTATTGTTGCCGCCAAGAACAAAGACGTTTACGAACTTAACAATATTATTCAGTTCCTTTTTTAATGTTTCGCAATTTTATATGTTTTTGTTATAACTTTCTTTCTTCTTTTTCAGTGCAATCGATCTTTCATTTGAATTCAAATCATATCGTGAATTGACCTCTTGGAGTGATGCGATCATTTGCGAGCACGGCAATAAACGCGACAGACTGAGAGTGGCTGAAAGACATAAAAAATATTGTATACCCACAAGCATTGTGAAATTAAACATATTAGAAACGTGTGCTTTCTCTTTTCTTTATTTTCCATTTAACCAGACTGAGCCACAGCAACGCGTGGCCGGGTACAGCTAGTCATTAATAAATATCAACAGAAATGAATGATTTTAAATCGAGAATTGACGAAATGTCAAAACACTCCGTATGACTCATTCTTTTTTGACAGTTAATATTTTACGAGTACATTCGTTCCAGGGATTGGTTACCAGTTTTATCAAACACCTGTGCGTTTAGTACATAGAATAGAAACAAAAGTTATTTCGTGCCCCAATTGCGATAGACTTTCTCCACAGGATTAAATTTTGATTTTATGATATGTTTGTCCTATTTTTAAATTTTGACCTATTTTCAAAGTGTTTATATTTTCCAAATGGCATATTTTATTGATTTGACTTTCGTGTTTGTTTTTATATTATTATTTTTGAATTTATATATTCATTTTATATTTTGTTAATATGTTAATTATTGTCTTAATTCGAATTATATTTTTATTGCCAAAAAATACATGCTACATTTTATTGTATAATTTTATGATTTTTTTTAAAAGGTTGGAGACCTCTTTTCAGTCATGCGCATTCTGAACGTTGCGCAGACCGAACGACGCAGTGGAAATATGATATTCTTATAGAAATGTTACCTCTCTGTTTGAACTCTTATTTTATCATTTCTTACACTTATTTTATATTATTCGACATTTTATTACATAATAAAATGATGTGTATAGCGAATTACAAAAAAACTAATAGATTTTATATAATTTTAATTTAAAACATACATGTTTAGTGTACCCTCAGTGTCCAACACCGTTACTGGCGTAATTTTTTAGCACAGTAAGGGAAGTGTTAATGACAATATTATTTCTGAGTAAGATAAATTGCCATTAATGACAATATTATTTCTGGGTAAGATAAATTGCCATTAATGACAATATTATTTCTGGGTAAGATAAATTGCCATTAGTGACAATATTATTTCTGGGTAAGATAAATTGCCATTAGTGACAATATTATTTCTGGGTAAGATAAATTGCCATTAATGACAATATTATTTCTGGGTAAGATAAATTGCCATTAATTACAATATTATTTCTGCGTAAGATAAATTGCCATTAATGACAATATTATTTCTGGGTAAGATAAATTGCCATTAATGACAATATTATTTCTGGGTAAGATAAATTGCCATTAATGACAATATTATTTCTGGGTAAGATAAATTGCCATTAATGACAATATTATTTCTGGGTAAGATAAATTGCCATTAGTGACAATATTATTTCTGGGTAAGATAAATTGCCATTAATGACAATATTATTTCTGGGTAAGATAAATTGCCATTAATGACAATATTATTTCTGGGTAAGATAAATTGCCATTAGTGACAATATTATTTCTGGGTAAGATAAATTGCCATTAATGACAATATTATTTCTGGGTAAGATAAATTGCCATTAATGACAATATTATTTCTGGGTAAGATAAATTGCCATTAGTGACAATATTATTTCTGGGTAAGATAAATTGCCATTAATGACAATATTATTTCTGGGTAAGATAAATTGCCATTAATGACAATATTATTTCTGGGTAAGATAAATTGCCATTAATGACAATATTATTTCTGGGTAAGATAAATTGCCATTAATGACAATATTATTTCTGGGTAAGATAAATTGCCATTAATGACAATATTATTTCTGGAAGATAAATTAGCATTTCAATTATTTATATCATAGTGTATTAGAGGTCGCCAAGCTCATAGTGCGTTTTTTGACTAAAAATGTGGAAGTTTTGAGAGTCTTGCAGCTCTTATCGTAAGGGTTTATTGGAAATCAACTTCAACATCGAAAAAGGAAAAGTTGCATCACTCATGATACTTGTCAAAAAAAGTTATGGTATAAAAAGTGCAAATGAAAACCTTATCTGACATATCCGGCAATATATACTCGTATCTGTACCCTAGAGCAGTGCTCCGCAACCGGTGCGCCGTGGCACACTGGTGTGCCGTGAGCCGGATACAAGTGTGCCGCGGTCAAATTCAATGTATTTGACATTTTACAATTTTTCATTATGTATTTAATACATAATGACAAATTATTTTTCATAATATTGTCTATTTTTCAAAATGTAGTATAGAATAATTATTATAACTAAATAATTTTATAGTTTATGGTTTTATGTATGTATACTTTTCAAATAAAAAACAAAAATTTATTGTAAAATTTGTGTATCAATTTAATACCTATATATTTTAGCTTTTGGTGTGCAGCGGAATTCTAGGAAGAATTTTGGTGTGTTGTAGGTGAGAAAAGGTTGCGGAGCACTGACATAGAGGATAAACCATGGGAGTCACTCTGTACCCTAGAGGATAAACTAAGTTGTGTCATACAATTCATGTATGACGCATATGATGTTTATCCTCTAGGGTACAGAATGACTTCCATGGTTTATCCTCTAGGATACAGATATATATAAACATTTATAATATGTAATTTTTTGTCAAATATAAAATATGTATTAAATTTGTAGTTAGCTTAAATACAATTGTTAATTTAATTTTTGTTAATTCATTATCAACTTGCAGCATATTCTTATAATGTTAATTAATATCATATAAACATGCACACATAAAGGTCTAATTATTACACTAAAAGTCCATTCATTAGAAGAATGATTATTCGTAATTGATATTTTTCGCCATTTTTTTAATTCGGAAATCGACTTTTCGTAATAAATTCTACTGTTAATTTGAAAAAAAAACGTTTTTTCAACAAAAAGTATTTAATAATTTTAAATTTTCCACACAAATCATGGATCCAAAAACCCCAGTGACATATTTATATTATGCGGGCAAACACAATCAACTTAATCAGTGTAAACAAGTGACAATATCAAAATCAAATAAATGACAAATATTGTTTTTTTTTTAATTCATACGTGTTATGAAAAATAGAAAAAAAAAATTATTTACCATTAAATGTGTTATTATATCTCAATATTACAAAAATATGTAGAAAAACCTTTATTTGACTTACATTACTTTAACAGTAAGAATTATTGTCGGCAATATTCCCAGCAGTTTTTTTTTAATGATCGTGCTATTCGTAATTTCATTTTTTGTGAAATTTAGTCCCACGAATTTCAAATGAATGGACTTTTACTGTAGTACAATTTTTATCATTCAGAGCATTCGTAGAACAGAACCAAAACTTCTGCATGATATTTTTGACAAGGGATTACGATAAAAAAGTCTGAAAAATAAGATTGCCAGCTGTCCCGTATTGTCTTTGATTTCTATTTTTATTAATGAGTTTCAAAATTATTATTTGAAAACTATTCTAAACCATAATACGGTAATAAGTTGACAACCTTTTATTAAACTAACACACATAATTCATGCAATTGAAAACACAATCACATAGAATTATAGTTTAAACATTTAAATGCTTATCTATAATCTGGTTATTGTAAGAATAAAATTATTGCCCAGTTCAGAAGTGGATTATGAAGATACGAGGGTCGTCCAGAAAGTAAAGAACGATTGCGCACCACGCCTTGCGCCGATCCCACCCCCACTGTGATTGTATGCATGCCAGTTAGCTCCTTCCCCCGCTACAGTGCGAGCCGAGTTTTGTTGCTGAACGGTCGTACGTCTTTGTTCTGTAACCTTTCAAAATGGCCGCGCCCATCGAAAATCCCGCCAAATGTGAAGTGCGTAGTGTCATTCGTTTTTTGAATGCGCAAAATGTTCAGCCTATTGAAATTTATAAGCAAATAAAGAATGTTTATGGTGATAGTGCAATGAACGAGGCTTCAGCTCAGCTCGGTGGGTGCCTAAGAATTTGAGTGATGTCCATAAGACGAAACGGATGGGTGCAGCCCTTGAATTTTTGAGCCAATATCACAATGATGGTGACGAATTTCTCAACCACATTGTAACGGGAGATGAATCTTGGGTTTCTTACAAGACTCCAGAAAACAAGCGCCAGTATATGGAGTGGCATCACAGAAACTCACCCTCAAAACCCAGAAAAGAAAAACCGAATCTCAACACCAGAAAAGTGATGGCAACAGTTTTTTGGGACCGAAAGGTTTTGATCCACGTGGAGTTTATGCCAAAAGGACACACAATAAATTCAGAGTAAACATAAAATAGAGGACACACAAATTAACTCATGCATCAACACGAACACAGCGAGAACTTCAACGTCTGTGGGAAATTTTTGGACATCTTACAGCCCTGACTTGGCACCAAGTGATTGTCACTTATTCCCAAAACTAAAGGATTTTTTGGGTGGAAAACAGTTCGCAAACGATGAAGACCTCAAACAAGAAGTGACATCCTGGCTCAAATCTTTGGCGGTAGAAGAGTATAACATCGGAATTGAAAAATTGGTTCCACGTTACAATAAGTGCCTCGACAGCTATGGCGACTACATTGAAAAATAGAGTAAGGTACTGTGACTTTGTAAATAAAGTTTTGTGTTGATATCTTTCGTTTTTATTTAGTTATGCCAAAACGTTCTTTACTTTCTGGACGACCCTCGTAATATTAGCCCTACTTTATGGTGTAACATTTTATTTAATTTCTCTTGTTTTTTTTTTAATGTAAATAAAATGTTTTTGTTATAAATTTGAAACAATACATTCCATCTCCAAAACATATGGATATTTAATTTCAAGTAACTAGATTATACATGGTACATATTAGGTGTACCGGAAAAGAATGTCGTTTTTTAAATAAAACAATTTGGTGCATTTAATGTATTTATTTATTAAAACTTAGTTCAAAATATAATTGCCATAGTTTGATATAACCTCCTTCCACCTCTCAGTCAATTTTTTAATACCTTGTTCGTAAAATTTAGCTGGTTTCGATGCAACACACTCAGATATGCCTTTTGTGACATCCTCATAATTTTTGTATTTTTTTCCGTTTAAAAAGTGTTGCATTGACCGGAACAAATGGTAATCCGATGGAGCAAGATCCGGTGAATATGGTGGGTGACATGGGTACAGTTGTCCAACCTAGGGTCGTGCATTATCGTGCTGTAAAAACACTTGTCCACGATTAGTCACTGCAGGTCTTTTTTTTTTTATTTCTGCATCTAAATGCTCTAGTTAATCACAATACACTTGGGCGTTAATTGTCTGTCCGGGTTTTAATGTTTCGAAATAAATTATTCCCTTGCAGTCCCACCAAACAGACAAAAGAACTTTTTTTGCAGTGAGCCCGGGCTTAGGGGTGGGTTTTGGTACCTAGCCCTTTGAAAGCCATTGTTTCTTGCGTCTTTGGTTTGAATACAACACCCATTTTTCGTCACCAGTTACAAGATGTTGTAGAAATGGAGTTTTGGTATTTAATTCCAATAACTCAGTGCACGCGTTTATACGCTCACCTAGATTCTCTTCACTTAATTCATGAGGTATCCATTTTCCTTGTTTCCATGTCTTGCCGATTTTTTTATATGCTCTTGCACGCTTGACCATGAACATCCGAGTTGCTCCATGAGTTCTTGAATCGTTGAAGTTGGATTTTGCTGAATCAGCTCAGTTAAAACATCGCTATCCACTTTAACAGGTGGACCACTTCCAGGGTTATTTTTTAGATCAAAATTGCCGGATTTAAATTGTTTAAACCACCTCTGGCATTTACGAACATTCAAAATATCTCCCAGTAAATCACAAATATTTTTTGTAGCACGTGTTGCACTTTCTTTCTTCATGAAATGGTAAAGCATAAAATTTCGAATAAATTCCTCATTCGGTACAAAGCTCTCCATTGTATATAGGGCTGTAATTTTTTTTGTTTAAATGTCCTAGTACACTCCAGGTATACGTAGTCAGAGAAACAACACAGAACACGTTTTAAAAGTTCGACCGCCGAAGCACAACTGACCACTCAATAGCGATAACAAAAAAAACGACATTCTTTTCCGGTACACCTAATATATTTGGTTTCAACTAAACACATGCATAGAAACCTGCTTTAGATGTTTCCATTCAAAATGTATATTTTAAACAGGAAAATATTATATCTCATTCCATATTTTGTTTGCAATGGCTTCCCGCTTAAGAGGTTTAAATTTGATTTAATTTGTGAACATATTCTAGCACAAGATTCTTAAAACAGCCACATATCTAAAAATGGGCCATAAATAGTATAATTTGAAAATAAACATATTTCAAAATGCTATTATATGTTTTTTTAATATGGAAAATATTGAAGAAATATGGTGTTGAATGTAAATTAACATGTGGGTTGCATCATTATATGCCAAAAGTAGAGTATGTATTAGAGTGAACAGTGCCTTGACTAAGTTATTCAATATTTCAAAAGGGGTAAAGGAAGGATGTGTTATGTCACCCTGGTTGTTTAATATTTATATAGATTCATATGTGAAGGAACTACAGAGGTCAATGGGTGGCATACAGATTGTATGCAGATTTCTGTATGCTAATGACATGATAGTGTTGTGTTAGTTTGATAAGTAAATTGTATGAGAACTGTGAAGAGAAAGATTTAAAAATGAATGTTGTGAAGTCCAAAGCCATGGTGATAGAACAATGTGAAAGGGAAAGTAAATTCGATATATGGGTGAGCAAAGATTAGGACAAGTTAAGGAATTCTGTATTATCTGAAATTATGGAAATAGCAAAGGAATATCGAACAGCTTGTAGCATACATACATAAATATTATCATGTTGTGTCCCTTGCGGGATAGGTAGAGAGAACAAATCTCCAAACTTTTCTATCCTAGCACACAACTCACGCCTCCTCCATATTCATACATAACACATCGATCCATAAGTCCCGGGACTAACCAACAGATGGCGCCTCTAATAACAAATCCATATCATTCTCAGTTAGTACAAACCTTTAGAAGTTATGTGTCAAACTTTCATGACATTCCGACATTGTGTCATTGAGTTACAGTGGTTTTAGTGACGTTATTTTTGCTATTTTCAAAACAATGGAAAAAACCGAATTTTGTGTGTTGATAAAACATTGCTTTTTAATAGGAAAAAAATACCGTTCAAAGTCAGCAATGGCTTGAAAAGTGTTATCCGGGCTCTGCTCTGTCGAAACCAACCATTTGTCCGTGGCATGCTGATTTCAAACGCAGTCGTACAGACACAAATGACACTGAACGCTCTGGTAGTCCAATGAGGCTGTTACACCAGAAAATATAAAAAAAAACTCTCAAAATTGTGATGGAAAATCGCAAAGTTGCGTGAGATAGCTGACATCCTGAAGATATAATTTGGTAGTGTTTACACTATTTTGCATAAACATTTGGTCGTGAAAAAGCTTTTTTCGAAATGGGTGCCGCGTTTGCTCACAATGGAACAGAAACAATAACGCATCGATGATTCAGAGCGCTGTTTGGCACTATTTACACGAAATAAACAGGAGTTTTTGCATCAGTATGTGACAAACTTGGATCCCCCACTATCGTCCGGAATCAAATCGGCAGTCAGCTGAGTGGAGAGCAGCCTGTGCAAGTCGTCCGAAGCAACCAAAAACTCAACAGTCGGCCGGGAAGGTTATGGCCTCCGTATTTTGGGATGCGCATGGTATAATATTCATCGATCACCTTGAAAAGGGAAAAACCACCAATAGCGAATATTAAATAGCGTTATTGGAGCGTTTGAAGGCAGAAATTGCAAAAAAACGGCCCCATATGAAAAAAGTTCTCTTTCATCAGGATAATGCACCGTGTCACAAGTCGATGGTAACGATGGCCAAATTGCATGAGTTGAACTTCGAATTGCTTCCGCACCCACCGTATTCTCCTGATTTGGCCCTCAGCGACTATTGGCTGTTCGCAGACCTCAAAAAGATGCTCCAGGGAAAGAGATTTGGCTCCAATGAAGAAGTGATTGCCGAAACTAATGCCTATTTTGAAACCAAAGATAATTCGATCGACACTGCTGGCATAGAAAAGTTAGGTGCGGTTAGGTTAGGATGAATGTATCGCTCTTGAAGGAGACTATGTTGATGAATAAAGAAGAATTTTGGCAAACAAATGTTGTTTTAGTAGTTAGTTCCGGGCCTTATTGATCGATGTGTTATAGTCATGCACAATCTTCTTTTAATTTAAATACTTCTCACTTTAGCTTCTTTCAAAATCTGATCCATTTGGTCCAGCCACGTTTTCTTCAGTCTACCTCTTACACGCACACCTTGCACTTCTGACTTGTACCCTCGCTTAGTCATTCTTTCATCATTTATTCTCTCCACATGTTCAAACCATTTTAAAGCTCCTTTCTTCATCTTACATGAAACATGCATTTTATCCATGGATAGGAAACAAGGTGGATAGGAAACAAGGACACTAAAACATATATACTCTAAACCAGACTATATATTAAAGTCTGCCCAGGTCCACAACATTATTTTAATGCCAATTTTGAAGTACGGGAGTTAATGTGAACGTGAAAAAAAAACTGAATGCCAAATAAATGCTGTATAAATGTGTGCACTGAGAAAAACACATGGGGTGACAATATAGCCGTGCAAGGAATCACCCTCTGTTCTACATACCAACTTACAGGACGAATATCATGGCTAAACACTCAGTCACGCGTGGTATAGAGATATTGAACCAACTAAATGACACGGTTGATATATTCTCGGTACCGTCTAGCAGTATGAGAAGAATCCTGGCTGATATTCTTCCTAACGAATAAGCTAACACTAGAAGCAGACCCTCTTTGTGTAACAGGAGAAATCCGTGCAAAGTGGATAAAATTTTTTTTTTAAAATACGGAATGAAGAGATTAGGGATTTTGCTCAAATGAGGAGATCATCGTCGAGACAGAGGCCTATTTTGCAGAGCTCGACAATTCCTATTTTTTGGAAGAGTTAAAAAAATAGCAGGGACATTGGGAAAAGTGTATATCCCTAAATCATACAGTGGAAATGTGAATGGAAGTATGTTCAAGAGAACGATTTCTTTTAAAGAAAATGTAAAAAGTCAGAGAAATCGTATGAGTTGTATGAGAAGATGTATAGGCATAGAAGAGGTTAAAGATGTGTTCAGAGGTAGGAAATTCTGGGGCTGTCTCCTCTCTGCCTACCCCCACAGGGACAGCGTGATGATATGTATGTTTGTATTAAATATAATTTTTATTTATAAAAATGTCATTAAATTTTGAAAACTTTGATATTAATATTAAATTTAGTTAGATTTCAAAAGAACTGTTATTAGAATTTTTCCCATATAAGAAGATTCTAAGTGCTGGTTCATTAAAAAAACATTTTGAAAGGGTTTCACCGTATATTATAACTCAGATTTTTTCCAGGTATGTATGTGTACATTGATAGATTCTTCATTTAGCAATTGATGTTTGATCCAAATGGTAACACATAATATGGATTAAATCATTCGCATTTACAAAAAAAAAAATGTAAACTCACATTCAGAAACTTCAGCAAAACAGATGCATTAAATTATTTCTCTTTTTCAGCATTATTGGCCATGTTATATTAACAAACCGTGAAAAATATTTTATCTTTGTAAATGCAAATTATACATTAATAATGAACTGATATGCAAAGCAATACAATTTATATTATTCAATAACCAGCAGTGTAACCCTAAAATGTCCAAGAAGTCTCTATATATACCTATATAGTGCTGTTTTGTGACACCCGTCATTATAAGAATTTATAAGGTAGTTACTTAATGCAGGAACTTGACATTTAAAATAAGGTGCAATATGTACATCAATTCGTATACACAACCTTTCCATCTTTCAAATCCATACATCTTGTCACAAATGCTATTTTTTCTCTTTTTCCCCTGGCGTGTTTATTGCCATGTGGCAATTCCAACCAACCAGAAAGATGTTTTAATGGGCCCTAAGTGAAAACCAGACTGGAATTCCATTTTTTTTTAAATCTGGATTCCAGCGGGGATCGAACCCGCAACCTCCGGATCAGCAGACAAGCGTTTTACCACCAGGCCACGGACGTCGCGCTATTATGTTTCTCATAAAACTTCTATCTCCATTCCCTCCTCACTCTACTTCACTATCTATCCTCACTTCACCACTATATTTAGAAATGAGAAATAAATATTAAAATTCTGAAAGCAGTGGAAGTAAAATGATGGATTATTGCAAAGCGTTAATGTTATTTTATTTATCAATGAGTGTCCCAAAAAATTTATACATACTTTGAATTATTATAAATTCAATATTTATTAAGATATACCAGATCTGTAAATATGAAACCGGAATTTGCTCATAGACGGCTCTAGTTGTCAATATAGTGACTGTCAAACCGCGTCATTGGCGCCTTTTTCTTGTGTTTACATTTGTCAGACTTTTAACTCACAACAATACAAGTTTAATACAACTACATATATTTTCATAGAGTTGAACATGTCTGTTTTTGTGTCTGAAAACTACTATTTGCGGACAGCATTAATTTTCTGTTACCATTTGAAGAAAACTGCTGCAGAATCGCATCGAATGCTTGTCGAAGCTAACGGTGAGCATGTTCTTGGTAAATCACAGTGCTTTGAATGGTTTAAAAAATTCAAAAGTGGCGATTTTCACGTGAGAAACGAAGAATGTGGAAGACCACCGAGAAAGTTTGAAGACCACCGAGAAAGCCGAATTGCAAGCATTGCTGGATGAGGATGACGCTCAAACGCAAGAATAACTTGCGAATCAATTAAATGTGACACGAGAAGCCAACTCCATACGTTTGAAAGCCATGGGAAAGATTCAGAAGGTGGAAAAATGGGTTCCACATGAACTGAATGAGACAGCAGGAAAACCGAAAAACCACTTGCGAAATGCTGCTCGCCAGGTACAAAAGAAAATCATTTCTCCATCGAATTGTGACTGGCGATGAAAAATGGATATATTTCGAGAATCCTAAGCGTAAAAGAGCATGGATAACTCCAAGGAAACCAGCAACATCGACTGCAAAGCCAAATCGCTATGGATGGAAGACAATGCACTGTGTTTGGTGGGATCACAAGGGTGTTATATATTATGAGCTGCTAAAACCTGGCGAAACAGTTAATACTGAACGCTACCGACAACAAATTATGGATTTGAATCAAGCATTGCGTGAAAAACGACCAGAATATCAAAAGAGGCAACACAAAGTGATTTTGCTTCATGATAATGCACCATCGCACACAGCAAAACCGGTCAAGGAAACTATTGAGGCGTTTAGTTGGCTAATACTTTCGCATGCGGCTTACTCACCAGACTTGGCTCCATCCGATTACTACTTATTTGCATCGATGGGACACGCACTTGCTGAGCAGTGCTTCACTTCTTACGAAAATAGCTCGATGATTGGTTTGCCTCAAAAGAGCAATAGCTTTTTTGGTGTGGCATCCACAAATTGCGAGAGAGATGGGAAAAATGTGTAGCTAGCGATGGGCAATACTTTAAATAAAATATTTTTCACCATTTTCATACAATAAATGTGTATTTTCTATAAAAAAAATCTGGTTTCATATTTACAGACCAATCATTTCATATTTACAGATATATCCAATCCATCTGTTGGGCAAATTTTCACAAGATAGGCCCTCACATCATGATAGTAGTAGAGAGGTGCACCATCTTGCTGGAAATAAAAGTCCTCCTCACAAATGTATGACATAAGAAATTCCTACAGCAAGTTCAAATAAACAGCATGCCGTAAAAGTGTATATAAATTTTTTGGAAGACCCTACACTCATATAATATCCACATTGTGTTGTATGTTCATTAAAAAGATTTTTCTCGGTTTTTAGGGTCACACTGCCGATTTAATTATGAGAAATGATACAATTAAAATGAAAATGACCCGTTAGATATGAAAATTTTCCAATGTAGTTTTAGAGAAAACAGTTAGAACCACAACATTTTCCAAATAATTTCAGGGTGGGGCAATTAAATAATTATTCGGGGTAGGGTACACCCCAAGCTGATACGGTAAAGGTGAAGGCACAAACCTAACAAGCATTGTAAACTCGGGTACAAATGCTGAGCGTGCCTCTTGGAAATGCTTCTGAAAGCACACCAAAACCATTACGGAGAGATTGCTTCACAACAGGGGTACAACACGCAACACTGACTGTTGGGATGGGTGGATGTTAAAGTGCATTTTTACTGAGCAAGCAAGTGTGCAAAAAACATTAAGGTTTACTCGTAATAAAATAACTTTTAAGCCGTTACCACTGGACGAGCGAACGTACAAATTTTTCCGAACATGAGTGAGCGAGCAATCTAAACGTTATTGTTTACTCTTACATCTGGAATGACCTTTTGAGCGATGTCCACTGGGCGAGCGACCGTACAAAATGTTCAGAACTTGAGTGAGCGAACTAACAAAATATTAAGATTTACAGGTACATCTGGACGACTATTTGAGCAGAGTTCACTTGACGATGGACCGTACCAAATGTTCAGAAAATGAGCAAGCAAGCAAAAAAAAACATTAAGGCTTATTCACTGGCGAGCAACAGTTCACAATGTTTAGAACATTTGGTTGCTTGGCACATGTGGCAATCTTTGTCAATATGATCGCAGCAAAACAAAACCTTTTTCATGCTTCTCAAACCCCTCTCTACGGTTTGCTATTTCATTGAAGAATCGAACCCACTTTCCGTATTGGAAGTCAGATATCTTGCCAACTAGACCAGGGAGGTAATCGTTATAGGTATTAAATATTGCGTAAAAAGTTGACTATTTTTTGTAATGTGAAATAGTAAATAACAAAGAGGAAAAATATTTCAAGCCCATACAGCTAACGCGAAAATAACTTGAATTAGGTATGATATTAGATTATATACAAAATATTGATTTGAATAGAGATTTATATTCAATTTTCCTTTACATGTGCCTATAGCCCAGCCCATATTGATGAATGAAAAGTGAGTAATCTTTAATATTTGTTTAAAATTGAAGCAATCATTGACAAGCAATATTTATGAAATTTGTGATTCAATCATATCTTGTCCACAATTGAGTGATTTCACCTTATATTTATGTAAAATGACTAGAATACCAGGTCTGTAAATATGAAACAGGAATTTGCTCATAGATAGCTCTAGTTGTCAATGTAGTGACTGTCAAACCGCGTCATTGGCGCCTTTTTCTTGTGTTTACATTTGTCAAAGACTTTTAACTCGCAACAATACAAGTTTAATATAACTACATATGTTTTCATAGAGTTGAACATGTCTGTTTTTGTGCCTGAAAACTACGATTTGCGGACAGCATTGATTTTCTGTTACCATTTGAAGAAAACTGCTGCAGAATCGCATTGAATGCTTGTCGAAGCTTACGGTGAGCATGTTCTTGGCAAATCACAGTGCTTTGAGTGGTTTAAAAAATTCAAAAGTGGCGATTTCAACGTGAGAAACGAAGAACGTGGAAGACCACCGAGAAAGTTTGAAGACGCCCAATTGAAAGCATTGCTGGATAAGGATGAAGCTCAAACGCAACAACAACTCACGGATCAATTAAATGTAACACGAGAAGCTGTCTCCATACGTTCGAAAGCCATGGGAAAGATCCAGAAGGTGGGAAAATGAAAGATAGCGGGAAAATCGAAAAACCACTGCGAAAAACAAATGCTGCTCGCCAGGTACAAAAGAAAATCATTTCTCCGTCGAATTGTGACTGGCGATGAAACATGGATATATTTCGAGAATCCTAAGCGTAAAAGATCATGGGTAACTCCAAGCAAACTAGCGACATCGACTGCAAGGTCAAATCGCTATGGACAATGCTCTGTGTTTGGTGGGATCAGAAGGGTGTTATCTGTTATGAGCTGCTAAAACCTGGTGAAACCGTTAACAGATGATTGATTTGAACCAAGCATTGCATGAAAAACGACCAGAATATCAAAAGAGGCAACACAAAGTGATTTTGCTTCATGATAATGCACCATCGCACACAGCAAAACCAGTCAAGGAAACTATTGAGGCGTTGAGTTGGCAAATACTTTCGCATGCGGCTTACTCACTAGACTTGGCTCCATCCGATTACTACTTATTTGCATCGATGGGACACGCACATGCTGAGCAGCGCTTCACTTCTTACGAAAATGTACGAAAATGGCTCGATGATTGGTTTGCCTCAAAAGAGCAACAGTTTTTTAGACGTGGCATCCACAAATTGCCAGAGAGATGGGAAAAATGTGTAGCTAGCGATGGGCAATACTTTGAATAAAATATTTTTCACCATTTTCATACAATAAATGTGTATTTTCTAAAAACAAATTCCGGTTTCATATTTACAGACCTGATATCATAAAATATATTATTGAAATTAGCACTAAGAACATTTAAAACAAAAACTAACGTGGATCCTTATGATCGTGAAAAAATGTGGTTCTGTTTCGATCAAAACACATGTTTACTTAACCTGCTCACCGCGTTAAAAATCAAATTCCACGAATCCTGTGCGCGGCACAATTTCAGCGTTTTTTAATTTCTAAGTTTAAACACATATTTTGTTTAGAACCACTGATATTTGATTACAACACCAAGTAAACATGACACTTAAGTAATTTTCTGATAATAAATAATAATCATTACTCTTAAGGAGACTCATTAAATAAAGGAGATAAACTTAACATTACGTAAAATAAACAAAGGAATGCTACGATCAAATCAATGCTTCATGACACTCACCCAATCAAATGCATATAGCACTAGTAATGTTTATTTACGTAAGAGAGACTTAGTAATGTTTATTTACGTAAGAGAGACTCATCGCAGGACTCGATCCGCGCGACAGGTCGTTAATGCTGGAAATATTGAGAAACCAAAAAAATTCGGCGCTCTGTTTATTCAACAATATCTCATAAACTAATATATTATTTGACAAGGTTTTCAGAGATGTCGCTAGAATAAAGATTATTTTAAATTTTAGTTCAATTTTTATTCCGGTTTTGTGTCATTTTTTTTAAGTATTTGTGATTTGAAACTTGGATTGTCGTCAGATCACAGGCGTTTGTGCTACCCGCGGGGAACACGTTAAACTACATGCCATTTTAATACATGAATCTAAGCAAAAAGACAATTAGATTGGCACCAAAATTATCCACAATTAATCTCGAACATGACAACTGTTTTCGTTAATCGATACGTTTACTCATTTGCTCAGTGAAAATGCATTTATATATGGATAAACATTTCAGTTTATTTCATCAAAGGGGATATAAATTAGAGAGTTGCTTTTCAAATGTAATAATCAAATATATAATATTATGAACATATTTTGACACTGCGTATCTTATTATTTTGGTAACATTACATACTGGTTTAATATACACATTTTTTGCATATTTTGATGTGATTTACAGCAAAGAAATTTAAAATAAAAAAACTAAAAACTTACTTATATACATATTCAAAACATTAATCTTTTAGATGTACAATCAATCACAACTTTGTGTTCAAGGGTAAAAATATTTTTAAGCGTACATCATTTTCCAGAAATCACAGAATTCACAAAAATAAGATACACGTAACAGAATTATAGGAATGCAAAATGGATTAGCGTAAAAATATTTTAATTAAAAAATTGATTACACTTTTTGGACTCAAATAACGAATTATTTGTAAAAATGAATAATATAAGAACTTGATAATTAATAAAAATGATGTTTTTTTTTTTTAACTTTTATACAACTTTTAAATAGTAAAGTAAAAAATCTCAACACAAAGACAACACAACATAAAATGTATTATAGGGAGTAAATTATGAAACAAAAGGAAAATAATAGATATATATATATGAATTATTAAAAGGTAATAGAATGATAATACATTTGTGCTTAATTATAGCGTATTATTAAATTCAGGGATATCTAAACTCATTATATTTTTCACAATTGTGTGAACTGATGATGAAAATGACTCGCATAGTATTTTCTTAATATCATATATAAAACTCAATGTACGTGGGTCGTCCAGAAAGTAAAGAACGTTGTGGCATAACTAAATTTAAACGAAAGATATCAACACAAAACTTTATTTACAAAGTCACAGTACCTTACTCTATTTTTCAATGTAGTCGCCATAGCTGTCAAGGTACTAATTGTAACGTGGAACCCATTTTTCAATTCTGATGTTATTCTCTTCTACCGCCAAATATTTTAGCCAGGATGTCATTTCTTGTTTGAGGTCTTCATCGATTGTGAACTGTTTTCCACCCAAAAATTCCTTTAGTTTCGGGAATAACTGAAAATCACTCGGTGCAAAGTCAGGGCTGTAAGGAGGATGTCCAAAAATCTCCCACTTAAGACGTTGTCGCTGTGTTATCGCTGTGTTCGTGCTGATGCATGAGGTCGCACATTGTCATGAATCAAAATCACCTTACCCGACAACATTCCACGTCTCTTGTTTTGGATGACGAGTCTAAGTCGTTGAAGAGTTTCACAATAGGCCTCTGAGTTTATTGTGTATCCTCTTGGCATAAACTCGGTCCCAAAAAACTGTTGCCTTCACTTTTCTGTTGTTGAGATTCAGTTTTTCTTTCCCGCCCACACATTTTTTTGTAGCCAAGGTGCTCTGTCACTATTTCATGAAGGAGCGATCGTGAAATTGTGGGAAAGATTCATCATGTACTGCGCTTAAAGTTGCCCATAAATTTGGATAGGTCGAACATTTTGTGCATTCAGAAAACGAATGACACTACGCACATCACATTTAGCGAGATTTACAATGGGCGCAGCCATTTTGAAAGGTTACAGAACAAAGACGCACGACCGTTCAGCAACAAAACTCGGCTTGCACTGATGCGGGGGAAGGAGCTAACTGGCGCGCAGACGATCGCGGTGGTGGGGGATCGGCTCAGGGCGTGGTGCGCAATGATTCTTTACTTTCTGGACGCATCTAGTATTTAATATTTCATATCATCTGAATAAACTAATAGAGTAAAAATTTAACAACCTAATGAGCTAAATGGGCAACAAAACATTAGGTGAATCTCTTTGAGTGTAGATATTTACCAAGTGTCTACGTATTATATTAGACATCCCTGATTTGAGTGGAGATATTTACCAAGTGTCTACATATTATATTAGACATCCCTGATTTGAGTGGAGATATTTACCAAGTGTCTACATATTATATTAGATATCCCTGATTTGAATTAAATATTCACAAAACAAGTCTTATACATTTTGTCACTAAAAACTTATTTCTAGCATTGTGTCAAATGTAAATGATGTTGAAATAAACTAGGTTGAATAAAAAATTTAAAAAAATTCATAATGCAATAAATCAAACAAATTTATATAACTTTATAATGAAACTCGATAGAAAAAAGTTTAATATCTACTAAAGAACTATCTCGTACGCTATACGAGTTAATTTGTAAAATAATTTACAGTGTTACCAGGATTTTATATTATCCAGATGTAAAAATACTCACCATTGAGATCATGCTCTGTGTAATAGAGATCGTTGGAGCGCTCAGAGGTGTCGTAATGGTAGTCCATGAGGTAGGGCAGCACCGTCATGCGATGAAGGTGATCACCCTGCAGCGCGGGTATTGGAACCCAGCGTTCGCCCACCAGCGCCGGCTTCCTTTGCATCCATCTGCAATTTACACACACACATCTTATACACAAGATACATTTCTGATGAATTCTAATCCCATTCATTATAACATTGTCTGATTTTTTAAGAAAATTAAGATTAAATACTTTAATAATTCAGCTGTTTCGACATACAATGGCCTCGTCAAACTGCTTGTCACAGCTTTACGATCATTGAATGGTGAAACAGCTGTCACTAATTAAATGAAAAAATATATAGAAATATTCAAGCGTTTAATTTTGATTTTATTCAAAAAGAATATTTTGGAATTGCAAATCGAGAGCATCAATAAATTGTAATTTGTTTTATCAAACACTGTTTACTCCACTTTTTGTAACGGTATAACCCTACTGGTTTCAAGGCTTTCACCTCATCATCAGGGGAGCATAAACAAGACTTCTTGTTTGCGCAAGAGGTCTCGTTTGTGCTCCCCGATGATGAGGTGAAAGCCTTGAAACCGGTAGGGTTATACCGTTACAAAAAGTGGAATAAACAGTGTTTGATAAAAACAAATTACAATGTATTTGAACCTCCACAATGTTAATGCCTTAACTATAAATAATAAATGTATGGTTTTTTACGGTGACAATGATTAGCCATTTCAGAATAAATTAGAGGATTTGTTAAGGCGGATTTGTGTTCACGAAATCAAATCCATCTTAAAAAATTCTTACATATCAGTAATAACGGAAATAAATTGGATAGATTAGAGGCCCTAGAAATTTCTAAGTCAGTGAATCGGGATGAACATCTGGCAAACACATATATTCCCATAATCTCACCGCTGCTCGCTAAGGTTGTCTCCTCCCTCCTTCCGACCACAGTCCCCAGCCCGAATGTTTACCGTTAGAAATGTGTATGTCGGTACCAGCTCGAACAGAATTCAGTCTTGTTTGTGCTCCGCTAATGATGAGGTGAAAGGATTGAAACCGATAGGGTTATACCATTACAAAAAGTGGAATAAACAGTGTTTGATAAAACAAATTACAATGTCTTTAAACCTCCACAATGTTAATGCCTTAATTATAAATAATAAATCAATATATTTCTTCTGAATTTACTGTATTTATTATTCTTTGACTGTATACGGCACAACTTGTTAAGCTTATTGGTATCAGGCAATATCATCCAACCAACCAGACAAATGTAAAAAGTTAGGCATGCGAAAACCAGACTGAAACAACATGATTTTTTTTATTATCTAGTGATTAGCATGCTTGCTTAGCATTTAGATATCCAATTTCTGGCAATTCCCGATTGGTTTGACTTGGAGCCCTTTTTTCATTGAATTTATTACTGTCCTGCCACCTAGTAGTTACCTAACATGAATCTTTGGCATAACTGATGTTATAAAATAAAATTATAAATATAAATTTATTACTGTCCTGCCACCTAGTAGTTACCTAACATGAATCTTTGGCATAACTGATGTTATAAAATAAAATTATAAATATAAATTTATTACTGTTCTGCCACCTAGTAGTTACCTAACATGAATCTTTGGCATAACTGATGTTATAAAATAAAATTATAAATATAAATTTATTACTGTCCTGCCACCTAGTAGTTACCTAACATGAATCTTTGGCATAACTGATGTTATAAAATAAAATTATAAATATAAATTCTTAGGTTTCTTATATCTGAAGCCATGGAGATTGTCAAATTATATTTGTTACTTATTATCTCTGCGAAAACAGAGTATCTGTACCTACCATTCGAGAACACAAATGATGTCACTCCCGTAATGCAAATGGATGGAGAAACATTACCAAATTGTGACTCCTTTAAGTATCTCGGGTCACTCATCCATAGCGATGGAGGATGTGCAGCAAATGTAACACATAGAATTAGTGTGGGATGGATGAAGTTTAGATCAATGACGGGAGTTCTATGTGATCCGAAAATGCCAGTAAAGTTAAAAGGAAAAGTATACCAAACGATTGTCAGACCCGCACTCCTCTATGGCTCCGAATGCTGGACGATGTACAACTCTTACTCTAGGCAACTAGAAACTGCTGAAATGCGCATGCTAAGATGGTCAGCTGGTGTGTCCGTAAGAGACAAAATAAAAACCTCACGCATTCGTGGAAGCCTAGGTGTTACAGACATCAACAGCAAGATGGAGGAGAGGCGATTGAGATGGTATGGGCACGTTGGACGCAGAGCACCCGATCACATTGTGAACCAAGCAATCTCCATGGATCTTTCTCTAATAACAACCAGAGGAAGACCAAAGAATTCATGGGTGGTGCAAAAAGATAACCTGATGCAGAGGCACGGTCTGGGGGACGTAGTCCAGGACAGAAGAGCATACAACCTGAGAACGAAGAGAGCTGACCCCAACAGTCTTCGCAGACAATGAGTTGGGATGGAGCCAGGGAGAAGACTTATTATCTCTGCGTTAAAAAAATATTCAGGAACAGCATGTCACATTTCAAATGCTCTTGAACAGCATTTACAAGGATGACCACCACTTGAACTGAAAATGAAATTGACTTACGGATGCCTCCGGATCTGTGGGATGGTGAGGCGATCCTGGGGTTCTTTATGTAGCAGCCCCTGCAGCAGGCTAACCAGCGCCTCGCCAAGCCCCGATGGCACGCTATACTCTGCACGGCCGATGCTCTCAAAAAGCCGGTAGATGTTATCTCCCTCGAATGGGTACAGACCCGTTGTTAAATTGTAACTGGAATCAAATTTGATATAAGATTTATAAACCAGAGATACAGTGCAAAAATAAGTAGATGGGCATAGCTGGTAAAGTATGATTGGACTAAGTTACAATTTGGCAAAAGCAAACGTTAGAAGTTTGTATATTACTCGTACTAGCGCTTACACACAGAATAGAAGTGAATCCCTTCAATCTTACACACAGAATAGAAGTGAATCCCTTCAATAAACAGTGAATCTCTTCAATCTTACACACAGAATAGAAGTGAATCCCTTCAATAAACAGTGAATCTCTTCAATCTTACACACAGAATAGAAGTGAATCCCTTCAATAAACAGTGAATCTCTTCAATCTTACACACAGAATAGAAGTGAATCCCTTCAATAAACAGTAGACTCAACATTAAAGAGTGACAAAAATTACCCATGGGAAAAAGAATGTTAGATATCTGCTTGAAAAACCGTAAAACCAATAAATTAACCAGGTGATACGACAAACCAGAAAATTCTCTCGACACATTTGTCAGCAGTTTGACAAATTAAAATAATTCCATTTGTTTTTTTGGGAATCTTTAATTTCTCTTCACATTAATGTTACATATCAAGTACCATTATACTAGAGAAAATGTAGCATGGTCCCTGTGACGGTTCACAAATTTGCCCCAATACAGCCTTGTAACGATGTTCAGTAATTTTAATTATTTTATCAACTTTAATATAAGTCTCGATTCTAATAAATAGCAAGTTATTTAGGTGAATACATTACATAAAACTAACAATAATGACAAATTAAAACATCTTGTTTCAAATTAGCAAAAATGTTCGTCAAAAGTCACTACGTTCGCCTGCATCGGCTGGGAATGGGGTATATGATAATTGGATTTTCGATTTTTTTATACCTAAAATTAAATGTTCGTAATTAGTATTAATTCATAGTGGATCTTGGTCTATTTAAAGATAGATACAAATCATACAATACATTAGAAAGTCAGTATAATAAAAAATTAGGAATTAAAATGTCAGTTTAGAGAAAAACAATTTTTCGATTTATAAAAAAACTATTCGATTTGTAAAAAAAAACCCTTTTATCCCATCCCTTTGAGACATGACGTTTCAAACGTCACAGGGACCATCCTACATTTTCTCTAGTATAGTGGTGCCATACTTTTGCAAAACAGTGTCTTAGATCATTTTCACTACCTCATTCAGGCTTTTTAATCTCTCCTTTAACACATTCAGTGATGAAAATGCTTATATGCATTCAAATATTTTTTTCCCTTAAAAAAAATAGAGTAATTTAAATTGAAAATCAACACTTCATTTAAATTTATTGTATTTATAGTTCTTCGATTGTAGGCACAACTTACCAGGCTTAGTGATATCAGGTAATATCCTCCAGCCAACCAGAAAAATAGTACACACGGTTCTATTCTGATTTTTTTTAGATTGATTAAAAAATTTGTGAGACTGGTGTGGTCTAACGGTACTGACTAGATTTTTAAGGTTATATACCGCACTCACTTTTTACTAGTTTTTTAGATTCTATGGACAATATTTTGGCACCGCCGTGATTTTATAAGAAACAATTCAACATTTCATCGTCTGTACTCAACATTTCATCGTCTGTACTCAACATTTCATCGGCATTCTTATCAAAAATGTAGAGCTTAACCAAAAAAGTGTTGATCACATACCAGGTTATCGAGACTCATACTGTCTGATTTATTTAAGTACTTTCCTAAATGAACTTCATTTTGAGGAATTTTTCCAGCAATAATATTAAAATCTTTAGAAAATTACTTGAACTGTGCCAATGTTATAATTGACATCCATACTATGATCTAATTCATAATAAGCAGCAATAACAAGTTAATAAGCGAGTGTCCCTCATACAATCCCAAGGGATTTTATTAGGGAGCTTTATAAATCCGTCACAATGAAAGGTTACAACAGGCCAACGTTCCCTCTAAGGTGTGCGCGTATGCGGCCGCACATCTGTTAAAAATTGTCCGCACACATGTTTCCATCTTCCGCACACACTCAAAGAAAGGAACATGTAACCATATTTTGTTTTGCGTAATTATATATTTTATGATGAATCGAGTGTCCCTCATACAATCCCAAGGGATTTTATTAGGGAGCTTTATAAATCCGTCACAATGAAAGGTTACAACAGGCCAACGTTGCCTCTAAGGTGTGCGCGTATGCGGCCGCACATCTGTTAAAAATTGTCCGCACACATGTTTCCATCTTCCGCACACACTCAAAGAAAGGAACATGTAACCATATTTTGTTTTGCGTAATTATATATTTTATGATGAATCGAGTGTCCCTCATACAATCCCAAGGTATTTTATTAGGGAGCTTTATAAATCCGTCACAATGAAAGGTTACAACAGGCCAACGTTGCCTCTAAGGTGTGCGCGTATGCGGCCGCACATCTGTTAAAAATTGTCCCCACACATGTTTCCATCTTCCGCAAACACTCGAAGAAAGGAACATGTACCCATATTTTGTTTTGCGCAATTATATATTTTATTTGATATTTTATGATGGGTTCTCAGGTTCCTTTCTTTGAGATGTGTGCGTAACATGGAAACACCATATAGAGTCCACGCGCCGTAAGGAAAGAATAGTGTAGAAGGGCGACCATGATTTTTTATTCATTATATATTCAGATTATTATTTCGTGGTACATTATGTTGACTACTTAGTTTTATCTATGCATGTTTGCGCACTTCCCTCTTTTTTTCTTGCACATGTAAATTGATGGGCCGCACACACAATGAAAAAATTAGGGAGAACGTTGGTTACTTTCTCATGCGAATGTCAGGTTTCATCTGTTAAGACTGTGTGCTAGATGTATTAAACTAATGCACATCTTCAGGTTAGAACATTAAACCAATACACATCTTCAATTGTGATTGATCACATTAAGCATTGAGAAAAAAAGTGGCTCACAGCGTAACCCCGCTGCTCCAGATATCCACCTTGAAGCCAGCGAAAGTGTCAGCACCATTGGCTATCTCAGGGGGTTGAAAGGCGGGTGATCCTTGGCTCGTGTGGCAAATGTCTCCGGGAGAGAACATGTCTAGTGCCTATAAAATAAATAAAAAATAGGTGTAAATTAGTTTATTTTCAAAACATCGGTAAAGTTGACCGGATTATTATATTTTGATTGATTTTACTATAAGGGTTGTATAAAAAAATTCGTATTTTCAGATTCAATTAAAATCGGCCTTCCAGAACCACTGATGACCATCTTCAAGTGTCGTATCACCATAATGGATTTATTTAAACCACATTTGACACACACAATTGCTAATTACACTGTCGCCATACACTGTACATTTCCTTTTTCGCAATTTTCCCTTTGCATTAAGCACCGAAAAACAATTTATTTTCTTTCATCTTCAAAATAATGTCCAAAATCCATTCAAAGCAAGTTGGATAAACAATGGTCAAAATTTGAGTAAACAATAATCAAATAAATGCGCTGAGCTATTGCCTTTCATAATACTATATAACGAGGCTCGGACTCGTCAGTATAAAAAGAAACTTTGTGAGTATAAAAAGAAACTTTTACTTTTTCCCGTACAAAATGCACGAAAATACTTTCGACTATAGCTCAAAATGTTCCAAGAATTTAGCGCATATGTAGGGAATAACACACCGCATATTGCTTTTATACTTGAGTTTATTAAATATTTCTAAGCGTATGTGTCATTTAACTTTCAAAAATGATTGACAGATGACACACTGACGTATTTGAAAAATTCATTTTTAATGACCGCCTAAAAAAATATGCCAAAATGGCTCACTTCAGAGAATACTTGTTTGCATAGCAAACACACTATTTGAATACTTTTCAGATTTGTGGTGTGTATTCTGTTGACTTGATTGGGTTTTACGAAAAGTTATTTTGTAGTTTTACGTCAAATTCAAATACACCAAACGCTCGTGGATAGTCGTTTTCGCATGGTGATAGGTTTACAGGTGACATCTGCATTCACCTCTTGCCAGGGATGACCCTTCACACGATTCTTAAAGCCTGCCTAGATGTTCAGTTGTCAACTTGGCAACATCGATAGCCCTCTGTGGGAAGACAGACGTTCAAATTTTTTAAATCGAGGTGCGCCTCGGCTCCCCGTGGGTGTATCCAAACTATTTGACTACCCAACTTTTATCTGGCCATTTATTTATTATTTATTTATTTATTTTCTCAAAACAGGCTTAGACCAATTACTTTGAAAAATACAAGAGGTGTTAACATTAAAAAGAAAGAAAAATTATATAAAATAAAAAATAATGTATATGCATACATATATACACAAAAACATATACATATATTCAAAGTCACTTAAGTACGTTAATGAATGCTTTCTAACGCGCTCAATCTTAGAAGAAAATTTACTTTTGCTTTTGGTAATGTGATATGAAATATGTCAATATCCGAAGCAGTCCCGTTCAGAAGAGCTAAGGCCCTTCCAACAGGCATAGCGGCTGGAAGACCCGTTCTTGCGTATGTTATTGAGAACAGTTCTTGCCGGCGCAGTCTAGTGTAATTGTTAGGAACATTTAACGCTAATCTTTGTAGTAATGCTGGACAGCTCACAACTCCTCGAACGAGTTTGACAACGTATACTTTATGGACGCGCCTAGTAGTATAGATACACTTGATGGGGACTTATTTTGTCCCCCGTAATAGCATGGGCGGTGATGGAATCAAACTGAGTATCAATTTCACTGACTTATTGTGTCTATTCAATTTCACTGACTTATTGTGTCTATTCAATTTCACTGACTAATTGTGTCTATTCAAAAACTTAAATTGATCATAGATATATAATATTTCTTTTATGGTTCATAAAAACAGTACTTATTTAGTTATCTTCAGTATTACTTAAATCCGATGCATTAAAAGGAAGCAATTTATTTTAAATAATCAAAATCAGTCATTGTCATAAGATAATCTTTACAGATTTGCCGATTTAAAAACAGTGTTGATTAATATTAATAAAATAAAAATATATTTGCGAGATGGTAAGATAGGGGAAAAAAATATTGAAAAGTGTAATGCAATGGAATACAAGGTCAATCGTGCACTTAGTACTTACATACATACAAACCATCACATCATTTCCCTGTCAGGGTTGGCAGAAAGGACAGAGCGCCAGACTCTCCTATCTTGACACATATCCTTCACCTCTTCAACATTCTCATACAGGTCCTACTATCTCTTTGACTTCTTACATTTTCTTCTTTTAAAATATAATTTATTTGATCCAGCCATACCATCCTTGGTCTTCCTCTCTCAAGCCTTCCATTCACATTTGAACTATATATTTGTTTTATTAGTAATTTAATTATTCTAAACGCCCAAACCATCTCAGCATGCTCTTCTTCACCTTACTCAACACATCAACTTTAAGTTCACATTCAACCCTAATCACTTAATTCTGTATTCTGTCATACATTGTCACCCCATGTATTCTACTCAGTGCACGCATTTATACAGCATTTCTTTGGCTCCTAGTCTTTTTCCACACCCACTTTCCCTCCCACCCATCTAATTTGGTACTAAAATACTGTTGTAGATTATCATTTTCGCAAATGTTGACACTCTGGTTTGAGTGCATGTTTTAGTGCCCCATAGACTTTATTTCTTGTTCCTCAACTCTTATAATTGGTGAACTGCATTATCGTTTTACACTTTTGTTATATACCTGATGGACATATTACTATCTTACTATCCCTTCTAACTAACAAAAAAGATTTTAAAACATCGTTTGTTCAGTTGGTAAAACATGTAAATAGCCGATAGATGATTTGATTGTGTGGTATCATCAACAGATGTCATTGGTACTCCAAATCCTGACATAATCTGGGAATATTCGAGAAATAATCACAGTGCCCCAACCGCGGGGCCATACACTATCTGACTCAGTATTTCATGGCCCCACGGTTGGGGCGGTACTCACGGAGAGGTTAAAGGCCTTTAATGAAAACCAAACTAGAACCTTTTTTTTATTTAAATACCTAGTTTTCCAATGGGTATCAAACCTGCAACTCCAGGGTTGGAAGACAGGTGTCTTACCAAATAAGATACAAAGGAGGATATCAAAAATATAAAGAAAACTTGTTTAAAGTGTGCAAAAACCAAAATAATTTGTGTCTGAAATTAATCAAGATGAAGGAACAAAGTGGAAAACTGAGAAGAAATATTGAAGGAAAAATATAAAATGGACGATTGATACGAAATAATGGGATTAATTAGTCTTTCCTTATTTTTACTTTTTTCTTAATTTATCTAACCTCAAAATGCAACAGCGAAAAATTAAATAAATCACATAATAAATTAACCAAAAAAATATTACTGCAGATAGACAGATTAAATTTAATTGATAATGTTTTTCCAAATTTCTATTTATTAAAAATTAACATTATAAATAAAATCTAGAAATTTGTGAGTAAAACGCAGTCAAGTAATAATGGTCAGCTAATATAATCATTTTAATTGTTTCATATCACATTTCAAGCATTCTTGAATGATAAACAGTAAAAAGCTGTCAAATAATTTACAGTGTGTTAAAAGGATATAAATGACATGCCAATGGGTCATCTATGTTTGTTCGATGTATCGGTGACACAAACAAGCACATATAACATATAATCCAACTTGTTAATAATGAAAACAGTTATAACGAGCATAAAATATTATATATGTACATAACTAATTTATTATAAGCATGTATTAGATCAGTGGTCCCCAACCTTTTTGTCGCCGCGGACCGGTCGACGTTTCATAATTTTACCGCGGCCCACTGGGGGGGGGGGGGACATTGAATGTAGTTTTTTTTTTAAATTTAATTACATATATAATAATAACATTTACAACTGTGGCACATAAGTTATAGTGACAAATAATAGTAGAGAAAACACAAGGTTTGTGGGAAAAATGAAGAAAAAATATAAAATAACAATGAAGGATTATTAAGTTTGGATTGATGGGTATTTTCAATATTTGTAAGGTTCAACGGAAAGTTGAAAGTATTTTTTTCCGAGATAGAGAAAATAATTTATTTTGAGAATGCTTAGGGTTAAATATCGGGATTTTAATGTTATTCTGATATCTTGCAGATATATTAACTTGAAAGTTATTTATCTATTTTCTTTAAAAGTTTTGATATTGAAGTTTTATGTGTTTTGATTTAATATTTTTAATTGAATCGTGTTTATTTTGGCTCTGCCAGACCAGACTCCCGGTACATTATTATTTAGATACATATTGAAATGGAAGAGCCACGTCCCGTACAGCTCGTACCTATAAGGAAGCTTCCAACAGTTAAGTACGAGTATATATCCCGATTTTCACTTTTTTAAGTATTGATAAGATCTCAAATTGCAATCGATAGACGTCTCGACTCGACTTTTGACATATTATGTATATATTAAGTATATAAAATATATAGTATTTGCCTTGTTTAAGTTACGGCAAGACCGCCTTCGGAATCAAGGACAACTCCGCATGCGGTATGCATATGGTAGTGTGGTGTTGTTTTATTTCGAAGGTATTGTCGGAAAGTCGGTGGTAACTTAGCGTGAAGGGGTTTTCAACGAAATAATTATTTTTAGCTATAATTAAGTTTTATTGGGTATGTTCGATTATTCAAAAGTAATTTTGATTTTTAAGCAGGCCCTTGCGCGGCCCAGTACCATTTGGTCCACGGCCCGGTACCGGGCCGCGGCCCATAGGTTGGGGACCACTGTATTAGATTACCTTCTCTGACTCAACACATTCACTGCTGACTATATTGTGTGGTGCAAGGCTACAGTAAGGGCTACCCTCGCAATATAGCGTGGCGAACCACAGTTGACCATGACAAAAAACTGTTCAATTATCTTACTAATGATTCAAGTTATTATATAAATTTAGATATGAATTGTATATGTGACGTTTCTCTGTTGGAGTAGGTAGAAGACAGAGTGTCAGAATTTCGACATACATATTTCACCTCTTCCATATCCATACACCTTCTCATATAGCTCCTAAGATTTCTCATACTTCTTATTTTTCCTTTTTCTATATGTCTTTCGCTTGCACCAATACACTTTTCTTGGTCTTCCTCTACCACCCCTTCCACTCACATTTGCACTGTATATTTATTTGTTTTATTAGTCTTTCTTCATTCAATCGTTCCACATGCCCAAATATTCTCAGAGATGATGTGTGAGGAGTTGAATTTCGCAAGATGTTTCCAGTTGTAGTTGAGTGTCACTGTTTGTCAGGTTGATGAGAGCGTGCAACGGGGTTTTGTTTTTGTGTAATCAAAAATCGGAAAGAAGTATCGATTTATTTTTTCATGCTAAATATCCTCAGTGAGATACAGGCAAAAGCCTAGTTTACTGGGGATACGACAAATGAAAGGCAACAAACCCAGATCCATTAAAATTGTATGTCCAAATCAAATTATCTGTTGTTTTTTCGCAAATTGTGTATATTTCTTGTCATGTGTAATAATAAATAAATAAAAATAAAAATGATATGATTTTAACAAACTGCCATATTTTTCGAAATTTGTAACAAGATGTATCAATTTGTCATTATTGTTAGTTTTATGTAATGTATTTACATAAATAGTATTTAGAATCGAGGCTTATATTAAAGTTGATAAAATAATTAAAACTACTGAACGTCGTTACAAGGTTATATTGGGGGAAAATTTATGAAACGTCACAGGGACCATGCTACATTTTCTTTAGTATGACTGTATTCTTTTTAATGCTCATCCATATATCGCATATACTTTTCCTTTCAAACTTTAGCATCACAATCACTTAGAATTTCCCACATTCTCAGATCTTTTTCTTTCCATCTCTGATAGAATTTACTTATTAGACCATTTCATCCTCATCCATCGGTAATACTATCATGTAATCAGCATCAGGTATGAATATATTAATTAATATCAATCACATTAATAAACTCTCCGTGAGTACCGCCCTAACCGTGGGGCCATGAAATATTGAGTCAGATAGAGTATGGCCCCGCGGTTGGGGCGGAGTGATTATTTCTCGAATATTCCCAGATCATGTCAGGATTTGGACTACCAATGACATCTGTTGATGATACCACACAATCAAATCATCTATCGGCTAGTTACATGTTTTACCAACTGTACAAACAATGTTTTAAAATTTTCATTAATATCTTACTACTCGAGAGGTTGAAAGATTTGTCCCTTGTATCAAATATTTTCGATAAAACCAAAAATGGCATTTCAGGATATTTATTACAAAGCCAAAAATTAGAAACATGAAAGAATTTTTATTTTATTTAATACAAGTAATAACTTGACAAAATTAATATGAATAGTCAAATTTGAAATACCATAGTCAAATTTAAAATCAAATTTACGAACAGCCAAATTTAAAATAGAAGAAGAAGAAAATACCCATTGAAACAATTAATCGTTCATGCTTTAGCTTGTAACGTAACAACTCATGATGAAATTTGACAGCCGTATTTGTTCATACAACTGCATACGATTTTGAATATAAAAAGTCATATTGTCCATAATAGATTTTGCATTTTGAATTTTTGTTTTTTTTCTAAAAGATAAACTACAGTGGAACCTCGAATTTCAAACTTAATTTGTTCCAGAACTGAGACTAATTTATTCTGAAATAGCTAATCATTGTCACCGTGAAAACCATACATTTTCTATCGATGATGCCAAATTCTTACATATCAGTAGTAACGGAAATAAATTGGACAGGTTAGAGGCCCTAGAAATTTCTAAGTCAGTGCATCGAGGTGAACATCTGGCAAACACATATATCCCAAGAATCTCCCCGCTGCTTGCCGAGGTCGTCCCATGCCTCCCTCAATCCCCAGTCTCCAACCCGTTAGAAGCGTGTATCTCTTACCGTTAGAAGCGTGTATCTCAGTACCAGTTCGGACAGAATTCAGTCTTGTTTGTGCTCCCTTAATGATGAGGTGAAAGCCTTGAAACCGGTAGGGTTATACCGTTACAAAAAGTGGAATAAACAGTGTCAGTCAATTCATTACACATGGCCAATCGTGTTTTTTTAGTCAATATTAGATATTTTTGATTT
Source organism: Odontocerum albicorne (assembly GCA_949825065.1). Taxonomy (NCBI): domain Eukaryota; kingdom Metazoa; phylum Arthropoda; class Insecta; order Trichoptera; family Odontoceridae; genus Odontocerum; species Odontocerum albicorne. Next base: position 59,127,027 of record OX463838.1, on the reverse strand, counting down.
CCATTATCTATACATAAAATATCACAAAATACGTGCTATTGCTGGAAAAACTGCGTGATCGTTTAAGGAACACCACAATCCGAGAGGTCTGTGAGGTCCAAGATATGGTCAGATGGGGACGACAGCGTCGACGATACTGGTACCAACATGTACAGAGAATGAATTCTACAAGAATCCCATACATAGCTCTGCCTGGGGTGCCGGATGGACAGCGTCCACCAGGGAGACCCCCCGAAACGATGGAGAGATAGCTGGAGCTGAGCATCACAGGAGGACAATCCTGCAGTAACAGACTCTTGAGTCTATAGAAAGTTTAAGAAGAAGAAAATAGCACACCGATACAGGCACTAATAGCTAAAAGAAAACATTTTGTCCATGGTGTTACTTCGCCACTGAACGTGTTAATGTGATCGGCAGTAAACGTGTTAACAAATGAAATATTTTTAAATGTATAGCAATAGTGATGTTAGCTTTGGTAATACATTGATCATAATAACAGCAGGGCTCTGTCAAGAGTTCAAAATTACCATATTCAAATCAAACTACAGACCCACCATGACCTATGACTGTGAGATTTTGATGCTTACAGATACATTTAGGTCACAAGATCAGGTAATGGTAGATAAAGCAGAAAGTCAAAAATGATATTTATTTTTATTATTAGCCTATACTTTTTATCAGGAATACAAGAATTTCATGAAACACCTCCATTCAGGTTGGTCCACAGACTAGCATTTCAAGGCCCTTTGAAGCAGTGACCAAAGCAGCACTGAGACAATCTATGACTGTTGGAATAATTTGTTTCAAAGGCTTCGAAGGATTAAATCAACAGCCTCATGGCCTAATGGACGGTGAATCTTAGACTCTTATTTACGGATCTGTCGGTCTCTTACAGGTCGAATCTGTCTCTTACAGGCTACTGAAATGACATACTTAACCTGTCCTTCCCTGTGTTGGGTATCTTCTACATGTTGCTTCTAATAACCATCAATATCTCTATAAATATAATAAATACAAGGTTAAGATTTTAGGTATTCCTCCATAATATATTTACGCATTGATTTAAAAAATAATATTAATAATAATCAGAATTTATCGACTACATCGAGGTGTTTTGTAAAGATCGAAAACAAATTCGCATTTAAACGCTGCGAGTGCCTCGTCTTGACGATAGGTGAATAGTATGCGGGAAGCGCGACACTATATTCGCATCTCACTCTTGCATACTAGACTGAATTGCGAGGAGCTAAATTGTCTCAACGTCGCAAGCATAAGCGTAAGCGCCGGGGTATGCGACTGACGTTCCGCGCCACTAGTAGCTTCTAAGCTTGCAAATAGGTTAGACGTACGCCCGTTCCGTGAGCGTTGCCAGATGGTTTTTTAATGTTTTCAGCAAATAAATCTCAATTATTATAATTTTTAACTTCAATTATAATTAATTAAGGGGATTATCTATGAATGTTCTTATTTTTCCGATTTAAAATCGCAAATTTTTTATTGCGTACTCACTACCCAACACCGGAGCACGCGTATTATTTTTATCACCGTAAGGGAAGGGTTAAAGAAAATATCTAGATAAATAAATCAAACTTGAAATACTTAGCCAATACCCCCGCAAAGTCTTATGTAGAGCAAGGGGGAAAAAATATATGGATATATATTTCCAAAACTCTTGAGCCAAATTATCATATTTATAAAAAAATCATTTCCATGTTTACAATTAGAAATGGAACAATTAGAAATGGAACAATTAGAAATGGAACAATTAGAAATGGAACAATTAGAAATGGAACAATTAGAAATGGAACAATTAGAAATGGAACAATTAGAAATGGAACAATTAGAAATGGAACAATTAGAAATGGAACAATTAGAAATGGAACAATTAGAAATGGAACAATTAGAAATGGAACAATTAGAAATGGAACAATTAGAAATGGCACAATTAGAAATGGAACAATTAGAAATGGAACAATCCTGATAAAAAAATCTTACATCTTTCTCTAAAATCATTGCTTCATATATTGAACAATCTAAAAATATATATTTTTGGCCGAAGAGGTGTTGTTGGCAGGAGGCAAATCTCCTGGTTCCGCAATATACGTGATTGGACTGGCATAAGGGGCGTTGAAGATCTTTTTCGGGCTGCCGGGGACCAAGATTTCTACTCTCAAGTGATATTCAACGTTGGGGGGACCTGACATGACACTGGGAAGAAGATATATTTCCAAAAAAATTATAGTCATTTTCTACTGATAATATTATTTTTTTAATTATCATTTACTCATGTTTTGACGAGTTATTACTCTATGTTTAGACTAATTAGAACAAACAAATTTTGACACTTACAGATACCTACATACCACCACGCCATTTGCCTGTCGAGGTAGGCAGAGAGGACAGTATCATACTTTTCTAACTCAACCCATACGTCCTTAGCCTCTTCCACATTCATACATCTTCTCATACAACCTCTACGATTCCTATGACTTTCTACTTTTCTTTCTTTCAGAATATCATTCGCTTGATCCAACCATATTTTCCTTGGTCTTCCTCTCATTCCCTTTCCACTCACATCTACATTATCTATCTGTTCTGTTAGTCTTTCTTCATTCATTCGTTTTACATGCCCAAACCATCTCAACGTACTCCTATTCATCTTACTTAACACACAAAGTTATTTTTCTTAAGTTCACATTCATCCCTTATCAATTAATTCTGTATTCTATCATATGTATATTGCCACTCCAAGTATTCTTCTCAATGCGCGCATCTCAACAGCATTTATTTGACTCCACTCAGTTTTTTCCACATCAAAATACTATTATGAATCTTCACAAATTTTGAAAATGTCCGGTTCGAGTAGTTTTAGTATTCTTATATTGCCTTCTTTCAAAATATTATTCACTCGATCCAACCATACTTTCTTTGGTGTTCCTCTACCCCGCCTTCTCCTCATATTTGCATTATATATTAGTTTTGTTAGTCTTTCTTCATTCATTCCTTCTACATGCCCAAACCTTCTCAGAATGCTCTTCTTTATCTTAGTCAGCACATCACCCTTAAGTTCACATTGTTCCCTAATCACTTCGAATTTTGCAACATTCATTCTCAGTTCCATCCACCTTCTATCCTACTATACTCAAGAAAATATAGCAAGTCCCTGTGACGTTTGAAATGTCATGTCTCACGGGGATGAGGTAAAATCTTTTTTTTTTACAAATCGAATAGTTTTTTTATAAATCGCAAAATTGTTTTTCTCTAAAATGACATTTTAATTCCTAATTTTCATTATACTGACTTTCTAATGTATTGTATGATTTGTATATATCTTTAAATAGGCCAAGATCCACTATGAATTAATACTAATTACGAACATTTAATTTTAGGTATAAAAATATCGAAATTCCAATTATCGTATACCCCATCCTTAGCCAATGCAGACTAACATAGTGACTTTTGACGAACGTCACCAAATATTATTTGATTTTAACAAACCGACAGATTTTTGCTAATTTGTAACAAGATGTATTAATTTGTCATTATTGTTAGTTTCATGTGATGTATTTACCTAAATAACTTGCTATTTATTAGAATCGAGGCTTATGTTAAAGGACTTGGCAATTAATTTACTGACAAAAGCAGTAGTCAATGCTCCAAACGTGTTACAACCGAGTTGGACTTGGCCGAGAGAATATTACCTGAAGTATGTTTGGATGGAGTACCAAAATAGATTGGATAGGTGTCTGATAATAATAAGCGCTAGCACCACAATATATTGGGTGTTAACATAAGTTGTGTCCGTTTTTTTCCAAATTAAAAATGAGCACCAAAAGTAAAACAAAATGGTAAAGATTATACGTCATTCGAAAGAAAATTTTCTGCTCTACAAGATATTGTGTTTGCTTTTACGTTACATATATTATTTTATTTGATTATAAGCCTTCAAAATGGAATGTCAAGTAGACGAAAGTGAGCATTTTCGTTTCAATTGTCGAACGTTGATTTTTGTTGTTTTCACTCAAAACATGTAGAACCCAAGCGCCGAACTTCTGGACTTTTCCCATTGATTCAAGATGGCGGTGTACAGTCATGTAACTACAATTCATCTGCTCAGCCAATTCTACGGTGGTTTGAAAGGGATCTTCATGAATAATATGGTTTAAGCGGTGCTCATCGAATTCCACTGGTCGTCCGGAATGCTCCATGTCTTTCAGGTCGAAATTACCGTCTTTGCAACGCAAAAAGCATCGACGAACTGTGTTTTCATTCATAACATCTTCCCCGTACACTTCGCAAATATCGCGAGCAGCTTTGGCAGCTTTATTCCCTCGATTGAACACGAACATAAGGAGGTGTCGAAAATGTTCACTTTCGTCTACTTGACATTCCATTTTGAAGGCTTGCAATCAAACAAAATAATATATGTAACGTAAAGTATATGTAAATAATATATGTAAAGCAGAAAATTTTCTTTCGAATGACGTATAACCTTCATCATTTTGTTTTACTTTTGGTGCTCATTTTTCAATTGGAAAAAACGGACACAACTTATGTTAACACCTAATACAAACATAAGTTATTAGTTTCACATGGCGCACTTTATTACCCAGATTATCAGAGTAATTAAAGCAGATCACTTTCAAGGACACCACAAGCTGGGACAATACATGATGTTTTTGTAGCGATACAAATTCAACTTTTGTATCGCTACAAAAACATCATTAAAAATTATCATTTACATTGACACGTTATTTTTTTCTGTTTGATAATTCACGTAATCAAATTTAATTATATAAATATAAAATGTTTATTTTTACCACGTTTGATAAGTATTATTAATTGTATAAAAGAAGTAAAGAGAATTATCTAAGAGTAAATGTTGCAAAATCCAAAGTAACGGTGATAGGTGTGAAAGAAAAATTAGATGTGATAATTGACGATTTCTGTTAATAAAACAAAGTGCTTAACAATATCAAAAAAGCCACTCAGATGCAAACTGATCATCGATAATGTACCCATCGAGCAAGTCATGCGATTCACTTACCTAGGTGTAGAGATCTCCAGCAACCTATATAGTGAAGTACGAGCACAAACTAATAAAGCGACAGCTTTGGCTGGCTGCCTGCGGGACACTATATGGAGAAAAAAACACATGCTAACCGAAAGTAAGGTCAGGATATATGACATGCGTCCGCTCCATCATGACTTGTGGGATAGAAGCGAGAGCCGATACCAACAGGACAAAAAAACCTTCTCAGAGTGGCGCAAATGAGAACCCTACGCTCCATCGCAGGCAGAACTCTTAGAGATCGGATCAGAAATGAGACGATTAAGGTCTGTCTGTGGTGTTGAAGACATAGTGAGGTGGGGACGAACTAGAAGGCGCTTCTGGAGGGATCATGTGGACCGCATGGAGGATATAAGACTGACAAGAATCGCTAAGACTGAAAACCCTAACAGCAGGAGACTACCAGCAAGGCCAACGAAAAGGTGGAAGGACAGCTGGACGTCATCATTCCAGGATGGCCCACCGTCACAAACAGGTCATACGACCTAAACCAAGAGGAAGAAGAAGATAAATGACTGAATAATGAAAGATTAGAGCAAATTGAGGAATTCTGATATATGGGTAGTATTTTCTCAGATGATGGAAAACTTTAGAGGTAATATCGAATAGCGTATGGCGATAAGAAACAGAGACAATGAGGCACTAAAACACACATACTCTCACTAGACAGTATCAAAATATGCTAAGAATGGAGTGACAATGTATGAGAGAATAGGGTATGAAGTTATTAGGGATGGATGTGAACTTAAGGCTGATGTGTTGAACAAGATGAATAGTAAGCTGAGATGATTTGGGCATGTGGAAAGAATGAAGAAAGACTAAAAAAGCATATACATAGTGCAAATGTGAGTGGAAAGCATGTGAGAGGAAGATTAAGAAATATATGGTTGGAATAGTGGAAGGAAACGTAGAAAGTCAGAGAAATCATAGAAATTGTAAAAGAAGGTGTATGGATGTGGAAGAGGCTAAGGATGTGTGTGGAGATAGGAAAGGCTGGTGATATGTCCTCTCTGTCTAGCCTAACAGAGAAATGGCATTATAGTATGTTTATTTTTTAATTATCGATATAAAATTTACAACTTGTTCAGTTTTGTTCATATTTGAGCTGGTTGATTAGATTAATTTTATTTACCTATGTCGAGGTCACCTCATATATTTTACACAGTTGTAAACATATTTTTTTACCTAATTGTTATTATTTATGATGAATATTAGAAGACTGCATAATTGGTGATATGAATGTGAAGGAGACAAAAGTTGTGTGCTTGGATAGAAAAGTTTGAAGGTCCGTTTTCTCTACGTTCACCTCAAGTGAGACGGCGTAAATATGTGCATATATGATAGGGTGTAGCACAGATTTTTGTGTCACATTAGTTTTAGGCTTTGACTTCGAAATGATGGCATAAACTATAGTATGTTGTAACAGTTGTACCATTCGAGAACACAAATGCTGTCACTCCCGTAATGCAAATGGATGGAGAAACATTGCCAAATTGTGACTCCTCTAAGCATCTTGGGTCACTCATCCATAGCGATGGAGGATGTGCAGCAGATGTAACACATAGAATTAGTGTGGGATGGATGAAGTTTAGATCAATGACGGGAGTTCTATGTGATCCGAAAATGCCAGTAAAGTTAAAAGGAAAAGTATACCAAACGATTGTCAGACCCGCACTCCTCTATGGCTCCGAATGCTGGACGATGTACAACTCTTACTCTAGGCAACTAGAAACTGCTGAAATGCGCATGCTAAGATGGTCAGCTGGTGTGTCCCTAAGAGACAAAATAAAAAGCTCACGCATTCGTGGAAGCCTAGGTGTTACAGACATCAACAGCAAGATGGAGGAGAGGCGATTGAGATGGTATGGGCAGGTTGGACGCAGAGCACCCGATCATATTGTGAACCAGGCAATCTCCATGGATCTTACTCGAATAACAACCAGAGGAAGACCACAGAATTCATGGGTGGTGCAAAAAGATAACCTGATGCTGAGGCACAGCCTGGGGGACGTAGTCCGGGACAGAAGAGCATACAACCTGAGGACGAGGAGAGCTGACCCCAACAGTCTTCGCAGACAATGAGTTGGGATGGAGCCAGGGAGAAGAAGAAACTATAGTATGTTGTTATCGCGTCTGAACTTAATGAGAATTTCCGATCGTCGAGTGATATTTGATATGACCCTGTTTTTCAAAATAGTGAATGGGATAATTGACTATCTGAGGTAGTTGGATTGATTGGCTTTCCAATTCCTTCCGAGAAGTACGAGACTGCAGGATATATTCCGATGTGAAAGTTGTAGAACTAACTAACTATTACTCGAATTCTCCCGTACCCAGATTGCATCGATTGGGTAATGACTACGCTGCAGTCTCGGACATATTTGGTGACATGCCTTTAAAACTTCTCCCGGAGAGCATTTTCGTTCGTCTGAACCGTAAATTCGACACCACGGAATGAACCCTTTTGATTGAGTTGATTTTTTGTCTGCTTTTAATTTTTTTGTTGGCTTTGTTTCTCTTAATCTTTTCGAGATATGTATAAATACGTTAAAATTTCCATGTGATTTTTTTGTGTTGGAGTAAATTGAATGTATGCATATTTTTATTATTTTCTTTTATTATTTTTTTGTATGTTAGGGCCTTTTAATGCCTGAACCTTGATCTGACTCCAGTTTTTATTTTACGCGTTTGTTGTTTGGTATGCATATGCGTACTTCATTTTGATATTTTTTGTATATGATTCATGTAAATGTTTATAATTTTTGTGACAAGTTTTATTTATATTCATGCGCATTCAAAATTTTAGTTTGAATATTACTTTTATAAACATTTTTAATGGTCGATAAAAGACCGTACATTGTAATAAAATAAAATATGTACATTATTATAAAAGTAAAAATAAGAGATATTACATTAACTTTTTCTATAAGCTTTATTAACTTTACTTTTGAAGAGGAGTGCCTAAAAATGGTGTATATAATCAATGTTAAATAAAAATAAATAGAATTAAAAAAAGTATTACCTCAGCCACTCCAAAATCGGAAATTTTCAATGTATGGTCAAGTGTCAGCAACAAATTTCCAGGTTTGATGTCTTTGTGCACTACCCCTTGGCTGTGCAGATACTCTAGTCCGTCTACCAGCTGTCCAAAGTACGCATGTGACTGTTGCTGTGGAAACCTCTTCTGCGGAGTTGATTCTAACATATCCTGGAAAAAAATCATCCCTTAGTTCAATTCAATTAATACAATTCTATTTCTTGATGTTTAAAATGCATGCAATACATACCAAGTGCATATTGTCAAAGATGCGTGGTGATCTCATAAGGAGTTCTGACTTCAGCACTTGCAGGATTATAGAATGGCGCAACAGCTTACAGAATTATGCAAAATCATTCTGGATAAAGATAGTTTTTTTATTGAAGAGTGTGTAGGATGCATAATTGCAACAAGTAAGCAGAACTTTTTGAAGTATTTAAGTCTTTGTCTTTATCACTTTATTCTGATGACCCAAGTGGGTCCAACAGGGACAAGGTAAGAAGTCATTCATGGACAAAGTTTGTTGGATAATAAATTGTTGTGCGAGTATTGTTGAGAGGAAAAAATTCCCAAGCTTTTTCAAAAGCAGCACAGTGCAGGTTTTAAACCGGCAACCTTTCGACCTCAATTTAATATGACACATAAAAAATCAGATGTTTTATTGTTTTGTATATTCCAAACTTTCTGGGCAGCTTGAACTCCAGACCTTAAGCCACTATACTAACACATTTATTTATTTATTTTTATTTATTTATTTATTTTTTCAAAACAGGCTTAGCCCAATTACATTGAAAAATACAAGACATTAAAAAAGAAGCAAAATTACAGGGAATTTTTTTTTTTTTTTTTAATTATATAAAATAAAAAATAATGCATATGTATACAAACGAGTATTTACACACAAACGTATGTTACATATATATTCAGTCATTTAAGTATGTTGATGAGTGCTTTCTAACGCGCTTAATCTAAGAAGAAAATTTACTTATGCTTTTGGTAATGTGATATGAAATATGTCAATATCCGAAGCAGTCCCGTTAAGAAGAGTTAAGGCCCTTCCAACAGGCATAGCGGCTGGAAGACCCGTTCTTGCGTATGTTATTGAGAACAGTTCCTGCCGGCGCAGTCTAGTGTAATTGTTAGGAACATTTAACGCTAATCTTTCATTAACTGCGTTGCGAGTCATTTTCCTTTTCTCATTGTGTCAGACCTCAAATTCATCATCGCTGCAATCCTTTTCACAAATTGGTGCATTGCCACCGGAGGAGTTTTTTCTTCGTCGCTATTTCCATTATATAGTATTACACTTTCATTGTATACAATACAATCTGATGGATTAATTGCCAAATTACAATCTCTTACAGAAAATCAGAAAGACATTAAAGAGGGCTGAAACTCTTTTCCAAAAATATGCGTACCAATGGTAATCGAACCTGTAACATCTATATTGGAACACAGGTGTTTTACCAACGGAAGTCATCTCTTTGATATCGTGCTCATAATAAATATAGAAGATTGATTTTTTTTTTAATTGATTGAATAATTTTCTAGCGTAGACTTTATTAGATGAGGACTTATTTTTTCTACCATAACAACATATTTAAAGTAAATGATTTTTCTATGCTTATTGCACAATCCTGTTGGATTACAACTAGAGCTTTGATTTAAAAAAAATACTGTCAATCGGGCATTTGCTTATTACAATATGAAACCAATGTTTTTTTTAATTGATTGAATAATTTTAATTGATTGAATAATTTTTTTTTTAATTGATTGAATAATTTTCTAACGTAGACTTTATTAGATGAGGACTTATTTTTTCTACCATAACAACATATTTAAAGTAAATGATTTTTCTATGCTTATTGCACAATCCTGTTGGATTACAGCTAGTGCTCTGATTTAAAAAAATTACTGTCAATCGGGCATTTGCCTATTAAAAATAAAAGGCAATATACTGGATCTTGATACTTTACCATAATTTAATTTGGTTTAAAATTTCAGTACAATTTTAATTTTATTTATTTATTTTACACATGACAAGAAATATACATAATTTGCCAAAAAACAACAGGTAATTTAATTCGGACGCACAATTTTAACCGATCTGGGTTTGTTGCCTTTCATTTGTCGCGTCCCCAGTAAACTAGGTGTTTGCCTGTATCTCACTGATGACAAATAGTATGAATAAATAAATCGATACTTCTTTCCGATTTTTGACAATATAAAACCCCGTCGCACATTCTCATCAACATGACAAACGGTGACACTCAATTACATATGTATACATCACGCGAAATCAAACTCCTCACACTTCATCACTCCAGACAGACCAAAAACATTCATCCCACAATATACCGCACATAATCATAAAAATAAAAACAAAAATATAAATTTAAAACAACAAAAAACACCACAGTCAAGAAGCTCACACAAACCTTTTCCAATGCTGCATATTTTTTTAATACAATTTAGACATGGACATGCAAAGGACCTAACCCACATTTTATCTCAGATTAAATCAAGGAAATATCCAAACATTTATATGGAACAATTTAACAATGAAATAAATACCCATTTAACTAATTTGATATTTTTGCACGTGCAGACCTGAAGTTAACTCATTCGGTATGCACAAAAATGTGTTTTATCGATCATATCTTTTTTACATAAATAGTCAATTTCAAAGTCTTAAAATAAAATAATTTTTCTCCGAACATTTATGCATCAATAAACTTTAAATAGTACAAAATCAAAATAAATTCGTAATGATTGCTTATTATATTGTATTCTTAAGGATATAAAATTTGATAGAAATGTCATGGTGATAGAAAAGTGTGAAAAGAAAAGTATATATGATATATATCAGGTCTGTAAATATGAAACCGGAATTTACTCATAGGTGGCTCTAGTTGACAATGTAGTGACTTTAAAACCGCGTCATTGGCGTTTTTTTCTTGTGATTACATTTGTCAAAGACTTTTAACTCACAACAATACAAGTTTAATACAACTACATATGTTTTCATAGCGTTGAACATGTGTTTTTGTGCCTGAAAACTACGATTCGCGGATAGCATTGATTTTTTATTACCATTTGAAGAAAACTGCTGCAGAATCGCATCGAATGCTTGTAAAAGCTTACGGTGAGCATGCTCTTGGTAAATCAGTGTTCTGAGTGATTTAAAAAATTCAAAAGTGGAGATTTTGATGTGAGAAACGAAGAACGTGGAAGACCACCGAGAAAGTTTGAAGACGCCGAATTTCAAGCATTGTTGGATGAGGATGACGCTCAAATGCAACAACAACTCGCGGATCAATTAAATGTGACACGAGAAATGGGTTCCACACGAACTGAATGAAAACCGAAAAACCACTTGCGAAATGCTGCTCGCCAGGTGCAAAAGAAAATCATTTCTTCGTCGTATTGTGTCTGGCGATGAAAAATGGATATATTTCGAGAATCCTTAGCATAAAAGATCATGGGTAACTCCAAGCAAACCAGCGACATCGACTGCAAGGCCAAATCACTATGGACGGAAGACAATGCTCTGTGTTTGGTGGGATCAGAAGGGTGTTATCTGTTATGAGCTGCTAAAACCTGGCGAAACCGTTAATACTGAACGCTACCGATAACAGATGATGGATTTGAACCAAGCATTGCGTGAAAAACGACCAGAATATCAAAAGAGGCAACACAAAGTGATTTTGCTTCATGATAATGCACTATCGCACACAGCGAAACCGGTCAAGGAAACGATTGAGGCGTTGAGTTGGCTAATACTTTCGCATGCGGCTTACTCGCCAGACTTGGCTCCATCCGATTACTACTTATTTGCATCGATGGGACACGCACTTGCTGAGCAGCGCTTCACTTCTTACGAAAATGTACGAAAATGGATCGATGATTGGTTTGCTTCAAAAGATAAGTTTTATTGGCGTGGCATCCACATATTGCCAGAGAGATGGGAAACGTGTGTAGCTAGCGATGGGCAATACTTTGAATAAAATATTTATTACCATTTTCATACAATAAATGTGTATTTTCTATAAAAAAAATCCGGTTTTATATTTACAGACCTGATAGATGAGCAATGAAAGATTAGAGTTAGTTGAATAATTCAACTATTTAGGTAGAATTTTGTCAGATGATTGAAGAGTTATGCAGGATATCTAATGGTAATTAGCCACAGCAAACAAAGTCAATGAAGCACAAAAACTTATATACTTGAGCCGGACAGTATCACAATCTGCTTAGATGATAGTCCACAACAGTATTCTATACTCAAGAAAATGTAGCATGGTCCCTGTGACGTTTGAAATGTCATGTCTCAAAGGGTAAAATCGTTTTTTTTACACGTCGAATAGTTTTTTTATAAATCGAAAAATTGTTTTTCTCTAAACTGACGTTTTAATTTCTAATTTTCATTATACGAGTACTGACTTTCTAATGTATTGTATGATTTGTATCATATATATGTTGTTATAAATAACTTGGTATTTATTAGAATCGAGGTTTATATTAAAGTTCATAAAATAATTAAAATTACTGAACGTCGTTACAAAGTTGTATTGGGGCAAATTTGTGAACTGTTACAGGGACCATGCTACATTTTCTCAAATATAATGCCATCGTAAATAAAGATAGTTTTCGATGTTGTATTCACAAACTGAGACCACTCACGTATGGAATGACCTTGTTGAATAAATTTTCAGATATTGACATCTTCCATATCTCAGTTGAACTCCTTAATAAACTTTATAGGTATAACAGTTACTTCACACACATGACTAACACTGTTCTTGTTATCATTATGTTATATTTAGACTATTAATCATTTCATTGTTTTTCTTAATCGATGTAATCATTTGATTGTTTTTCTTAATAGTTGATGTAATTGGGTTAAACCTGAATGAAATGTAAAATAAAACAAAAATAAATAAATTAAAATAAACAACAAACATCGGCACTAAAGAGCAGAGCGCCTTGTAAATTAGTTGTAAGAACATTTTTAAAAATTTAATGAATCAAAACACAGTCAAACCTCGGGTCACGAACGCCTCTAGTCACACACACAATTTCCGAACAAATTTTGACTCAACCTGCGTATAATACCTCGGCTCACGAATTAGTTGTAACGGCGCATTACGCAAATACGCATTAGCTGTTCTCAGGTGCGCGCGTTGTGAACATTGTATGTCATTGCGTTCGTTGTTCTTGATACAATGTTTTTTGCTTTTTATATACATAATATACAGTACATATATATTGGGTGTTAACATAAGTTGTGTCCGTTTTTTTCCAATTTAAAAATGAGCACCAAAAGTAAAACAAAATGGTAAAGGTTATACGTCATTCGAAAGAAAATTTTCTGCTCTACAAGATATTATGTTTGCTTTTATGTTACATATATTATTTTATTTGATTACATGCCTTCAAAATGGAATGTCAAATTAACGAAAGTGAGCATTTTCGACACCTCGTTCTGTTCGCGTTCAGTCGAGGGAATAAAGCTGCCAAAGCTGCTCGCGATATTTGCGAAGTGTACGGTGAAGATGCTATGAGTGAAAGAAAAGCTCGTCGATGGTTTTTGCGTTTCAAAGGCGGTAATTTCGACCTGAAAGACATGGAGCTTTCCGAATGACCAGTTGACTTCGATGAGGACCACTTAAACCATGTTATTCATGAAAATCCCCTTCAACCCACCGTAGAATTGGCTAAGCAGATGAATTCTAGTCACATGACTGTATACCGCCATCTTAAATCAATGGGGAAATTCCAGAAGGTCGGCGCTTGGGTTCCACATGTTTTGAGTGAAAACAAAAATCAACGTTCGACAATTTCTGCTGGTTTGCTCGCGCGTCATCGAGCTACGCATGGCCACAAGCAAAGGTTCCTTTACCGCATCATTACTGGTGATGAAAAATGGTTTGAAAATGGTGATAAATGTTTGAAAAGGATCTTCATGAATAATATGGTTTAAGCGGTATTCATCGAAGTCCACTGGTCGTTCGGAACGCTCCATATCTTTCAGGTCGAAATTACCGTCTTTGAAACGCAAAAACCATCGACGAGCTTTCCTTTCACTCATAGCATCTTCACCGTACACTTCGCAAATATCGCGAGCAGCTTTGGCAGCTTTATTCCCTCTATTGAACACGAACAGAAGGAGGTGTCGAAAATGCTCACTTTCGTCTATTTGACATTCCATTTTGAAGGCTTGTAATCAAATAAAATAATATATGTAACGTAAAAGCAAACACAATATCTTGTAGAGCAGAAAATTTTCTTTCGAATGACGTATAACATTTAAATCTTTTGTTTTACTTTTGGCGCTCATTTTTAAATTGGAAAAAAACGGACACAACTTATGTTAACACCTAATATAAAATATATTTTGCATTAAATTAACACTCATTATGGCTCCCAAGAAAATGAAAAGTGTTAGTGACAGTGGTGTAAAGAAACTAAGTATTACAGTAGATTTATTATTATGGAATGGGACTCTCCTTCGAAGGAGTAGTCTTCCTCTTCTTCCTCCTCTACCATCTACCTGTGCCAGTAACTATCAACCAGAAAGGTAAAGTTATAATACTGTATGGTTTATATTACATATATATTTTTGCCACACATAAATCCATTAGAAAAGTCAACAAACAATATGTTTCTGGGGCGGGCGAACAGATTAATTGTATTTACATTAATTTCAATGGGAAAAATTGTTTCGGTTTGCGAACATTTCAGAATCAAAGAACGAATTAAGTTCGTTACCCGAGGTACCACTGTACATGTTGAGGCTTTTGGGGTTTTTCGTATCAGTTGGATAAGGTTTTTCCGAGTGTTTTACCGCAGAGGCATCATAAGCCAAACCATGTAGGACAACCCTTCCAAAAAACCTTAATAAAGAAGCATTGCAGTTGAAAGTTTGTGAAATTGCAAGAAACGATAATATCACTGAAGATGAGACTGATGCTGAAGGTGCTATAGCCATATGTGAATCTGACTGATCTGATTAGCTACTGTAGAGTTTTTTATTTCTTCTTTTCATGTTTAAACATGTACTTTACTATTATCTAGGTACTTTGTTTTAATAAATATTTTTCGTTAAACATTTTGCATTTTATTTTTCATAATATAATGGTGAGGGAAATGTTTTTTTTTTCTCCAAAAAGCAGATTAAAAAATAGGGGTCGCCTTATAATCAGAGTCGCCCTATAATCGGGCCAATACGGTAAGTTTAAATGAAAACAGCAATCAAACAAACCTCAAAACACATCACATAAGAAAAAGGGAAAAAACATCCTAAATGTCTCAATGAAGAGCCTTAAAAAGAGTTATAGAAAGGTGAGTGGATGAGTGTAGAACAAAAATAATAAATATTATAAATACCTGTAAAACACCTACACAATACTCCATAATCAGGTACATTTTCTGCTTCTCATCATTGTATATTACATCAACTAATTCAATCACATTTTTATGTTTCAATATCCTTAACAGCTGAATCTCCCTTTCTACATTCTGTTCTCCGTTCGGTATTCGTCTTAATTTTTTTTTCTTTAATATTTTGACAGCCCGCCTGCACAACGTTTCAGAATCTAACATTTCTTTCACCTTCCCGTAAGAGCCTTCCCCTAACATATCACCCATTACATATTTACCGACTAATTTACATTTTTTCTTTTCATTTTGATAAATTACTTCAGCACTATCGACCCTATGAAAAAAAAGGTTAGTCGGATCCAAATTTATATCTAATTGGTCAATTTGTTCGTCGTCTAACCACCGAACGGAATTTAATTCGATGGTTTCATTGTAATTAAGGTTTTCATCACTCCCTTGAGCGTCCCCATTTGATCCCTCACGATCGAATTCTTCATCTCGGCACAAATTCTCGCTGCTTATTCTTCTGCACATTCTTGGGTCCATTATCCTTCATCTGTACTTATAAAACAATTCCTCCAATTGATACATTTATATTTACGTGTAAAATTTATTGGCAAAAAATATAGACTTTAAAATGATATTTAATATCACCCCTTTACTCTTGGTGATCTTTACACTTTCATAATTTACAAATCGTCCGAGAAAAAACAAATTTCACTCAAAACTGACGAATGATAGGATTCGGAGATCAATTTTATTTATCTTTTTAATCATTCTATGGCAACTGCTGAAAACTTTATGGTTTATGAAACCAAGCGATGGAATATTTCAGAGAAACCGAACACTTTTTTACTAAAAAGTGATAAATAATATAAACTGTAATGATATCTAATTCTATAAAATAAGTTATTCTTTTTGTTGTTTGGCCCACTTATCACGGCAATAACAAAATAGTCTATGGAAGGAAATGATACCATAGAAGGTTCTTCTTCTTCTTCTCATCTAAAATGATCGAAAAGTAAGGCTATCATTAGATTGTTTTTAAATATCTTAAAAGTAGACATAATCTACAACAAAGGTTTTTAACCGGTGCTAGGCGAGGATGTTACAAGTGCTCCGTCAAATATGAAGCATTTGATCGAATTTGGCGTATTGCTGTTGTTGGCAATGTAGCCGAGGCGTGGTGCAATTTCTTACATTTCCATTTTTTGTAATCTGTAATTTTTATTTCTAAATAAAAGTAATGTTTATGCATTTTTTATGGTTAGTTTTATGACCTTGATGATTTAAGTGCTCCGCAAAATTTCCATATAGTCAAAAGTGCTCCGTGACTTTGAAAAGGTTAAGAACCACCGGTTTACACTGATACACGAGATTTTTTTATTCTTCATAATGAATGTGGGGTTTATTTTAAATTTTATTTAAAATATCTGAATGTCAAAAATTTTATCTTATATCAAGCTAATTTGTCACAACTCTTTAAATGAAGCAGCAAGAAAATATATTATTTTGTACTTGTGAATATATTATTTTGTATATATTCATCCTTTATTATATGTTGTTCACATCACTTTTATAGAAATCTACAAGTTGTTCACATCACTTTTATAGAAATTCTAAATCTACAATTTATTTTCTATCTTTAACGTGTAAAATTTTTATTTTTTGTTGGATTTGTGTGGTCCGTTCAACAAATCAGAATAGATTATTTGGACATTTTCTAAAACGTGACCAGAGTGGGTTTAAACTACTAGAGTAGGCACAGAACTTCCGATTCGACATTGTACATGTTGACAATACTACCAAAGTCTTTACCAGACTGAGAATATTTTGATTATATTTTTACGGTACTATCAAGAATTGAACCCGAAAGCATAAAACTGAAAATCAAGTGTTTTACTTACTAAGTCACGGAGTTTGTCCAATAATTCATATTTCTCTTCAGAATGTTTATAGTAGGAATTAAATATAAAATCAAGGTACGTAGAACTATAAGCATAGGTATAAATATTATTTATTTAAGAAATTATCCCCAAACTCAATCATGGTCATAACGCAACAAATCCAAACCAACTTCATTTCGATCAACCTACGGTCCACAGCGTGCAACCTAAAGTGCTCTTATTTGAGAGACTGCCAGAAAAGAAATGTGTTACCACGTTTACCCTGTTTAACTGCGGGAACGCTACAACAGCTCAAATCTAAATAAGTTTGTAAATATCTCATAGTATAACCGCGATCAAATGGAATTTCAGCGAAAAAAGTAAATTTTGATAATCTCACTATATATTTTCTTAATTTTTTTCGCATACGCGAATCATTTTTTGAGCAAAACTTACAAAAATATTGTTTTAGATTATTGGTTATTTCGTGAAATCAAATCAATTTAAAAGATTATATAAAATTATAGTTTTACAATACTAAAGACTAACTCTTGGCGCCAAGTTACGCTTTGTGATGTAAAATTTGTTAAAAGTTGAATTGTTTTTATACACAAAGTGATTTTATAAGTAATACTGATGTACAAGTTGACCTTATACATCAATATTACCGGTGATATGAATTCAGCTAGACAAAAATTGCAAAATGGCATTGAAATCATAGAAATACGCTAATAGAACCTGAGAAAAATGCCCATTGTACGACTAATCGATATCACTGTTTTGTAGGGGAGAAAGATCATATATAATATTATATAACAGTGTTTATGTTCTTAAGCACTTATTAAAAATACTGAGAAGTGATGAAACTGTAATGGGACTAATCGATGCAGTTAAGATGAATGTTTATATGAATACTTTGCATATACTGCAAGGTAAACAGACGTGTATTTATTATACAGGAAACGAATACAAATTAAACTGATTTTATTGAAATAGAGAAGGTCAAGACAAAACTATCATATAAACAATGATAATTGGCCATTTTGAAATCAAACGGTACTATAGAAAGGCTAAAAACATTTAGAAGTGCTATTAATTTCAAAATAAGGATAAAAATAGTGGATTGATGATGATACATGGCAATTAGTAAAGCATGAAAAACATCTAAAAGAAGAGTCTGCGCTCAAATGATGCTACAAGATTTGCGAGGACTTAGATCTAATGGTAAAGAAACGTGTGAATCTATTTCCGTATATGGCTTACAAATGCTCTAAGAGAATCAAGAAATACTACGAAAAACCATGAATCGAGTGCTTTAAACCCTCTTTTTCCATTTTATAAAGTCTGGAGACTCGCGTATTCAAAGCGTGTGACCGACAAATGAATATTATACTGACATTTTAAATATTTTTGGAACGCTAATAGAATCATTGCCCACTTGATAATTGAACTAAACAACATTTATCTCTCTTAAACGTTATACACTAAAATAGGACAATAACCTCAGTCCACATATAAATACATTTCAAGATTAAATTATTCTGATAAAAATCAATCTAGCTGTAGCTTATTACTTGACAGGTACCTATATGGATTGTTTGTATTGTCTTTAGATAGATGATTTTTCCCTCTATTTCTCTCGTGTGATTCATTCCATATTTCTATGGCCGAAGTGGTGTGCGCTCGTCGGGGATATTAAACATGTTAAATAATTTTACACACAATTCAGTTTGTAATTCATGTTGGTGCACAGAAACGTTGATAAAAACTGATATAATACAATTCTCACCTTCTTGATCTTGTGTTTATCTTAGTGATTATTTATTTTAGTTAATTTCCGAGTGTTTGTCTACGTCCGACCATGCCGAAGGGGAAAAGGAGAGGAAAATTCGGTTAGTAGATTATAAATATTGCCAAATTATTTATTCATAAATAAGTTTCTATTTTATTACTTATTTCTGTATCTGTGATGAAATACATTTCATCTGAATTTCGCAATCTTTTATTTTAATAATTTCGACAGTATCTTAGCGTGATTTCTAACAAGTTTTAGAATTCCTTTTTTGTTTTCGATTTAAAACTGAGTATTAGATTCTATTCAGAGACATATGTGACTTGGTTTATTCTCGTGTTTAGAGGTCAGCTCGTGTTAATTTGCCAAACGGCCTTGCCTTGTCAGGTGTTGCACGCTGCCGTCCCATATGGTTGTCACGTCATTGCAAATTCCTGCATAACGCCTGTTTAGCTTGCAGCTCCATAAATCCATGCGTGTGACGTTTTATCAACATAATGAAGTTGACATTACTTTTTTAAGTTAAAATTTTCTAAATGGGCATGATTTTTTAAATTTATCCTTGCATTTTGTATACTTTCACAGAAATATGAACATGTAGATATGTTTTTTTTTTACGATTTACACATTGAGATAATTATCGCTTCTTAGAAGAATTAAACAAGGAAATGGTGACTTAGCGATGTATTATTTTGAATCTAAATTTATTTTAAATTCCATATTAGTTTTATATATTACATTCATAACAATTAAGTATTTGACCAAACAAGACAATCTTAAGCTATTATATTAAATAATAACTCCCAGGTAAACAATAAATACGAAAAATACTATTTTCACAAGGGAAAAGTTGTTAAAAGTCTCTCTCTCTTTGAATAATGACCGTGAACTCCTGTATATGAAGGAGTATACGCCAGTGTCAATTAAAAGTCAATCTAGATGTATATTTAATAGAGAAAAAAATTCTTTTTGTACCATTTAAATGTTGAAAAACTGTTTTTGTTTTGAATGTATATTTGATAAGTTTTGTTTCTTATTTGTTAATTATACAATAAAAATGAAAGACTTCACTACACTCTTGTCAATACACTTACACAATCATTATGCAATACATTTTACTGTGTCTTAAATATTTTTTCATTTTAATTTATAAAAGTGTTGGTTGGTCGGTAGAGATCACTATCTCTACTGACCAACCAATCACTAGAAAATATGCTTATTTATAGTTCAGAAAATCTAGGATGGGTCGTGTGGCGTTTTGAATGTCATGCCTCAAAGGGATCAAGTAAAATCGTTTTTTTTTACAAATCAAATAGTTTTTTATAAATCGAAAAATTGATTTCTCTAACTGACGTTTTAATTCCTAATTTTCATTATATATCTTTAAATAGGCCAAGATCCACTATGAATTAATACTAATTACGAACATTTCATTTAAGGTATAAAAAAATCTAAAATCCAATTATCGATCCCCATCCTAGCCAATGCAGACTAACGTAGTGACTTTGACAAACGTCATCAAATATTATTTGATTTTAACAAACTGCCACATTTTTTCTAATTTGTAACAAGATGTATTAATTTGTCATTATTATTAGTTTTTTGTAATGTATTTACCTAAATAACTTGCTATTTATTAGAATCGAGGCTTATATTAAAGTTGATAAAATGATTAAAATTACTTAACATCGTTACAAGGTTGTATTGGAGCAAATTTGTGAGCTGTCACTGGACTCATCTTAGATTTTCTGAACTATAAGAAATAACTTTATGCAAAATGTTAATTCTTGTGCCGAGAGAATGAAACGTCAGAAATAGGGTACTCAAAACCAAATTTACGACAAACTAATTTTAATTTTAATTATTTTACATGACAGGTTTGTGTATATTTTTTTCTAATCCATCATCTTTTTTCTTGAATAACCAATCTTTAGTATTGCACAATGGATTGAAATAATTAGTAATGAAAAAAACACGACTCATAGTAATGAAAAAAAGTCTTGCAAATTATGGTGCAATAATTTGAGTTTAGTTTTTACTTGTGAAATAATTCTTGTATATCAGGCGTAAGTTTAATGCATTTTATAATATGGAATTTTAGATTTTCATTTGATAAATTTACTTGTGTGAAGACTTTCCAATTTTCATTTCATTGGGTTGATAACAGGAAGAAAGGAAGATACTCTGAATTACATAAATTAAGACAGCAACAGGATTTTCTTTCCATTCATTCTTTCAAAATGCCACTCACCTCATCCAACCATATTTTCCTTTAACCCTCTCTACCACACCTTCAACTCAACTGGCTTGTTGCGACTCGGGCGTGTAGTGCTGTACCCATGTTTCATCGTAGGTACCGATGGGACTCAAAAATGCCTTCCCTTCTTGTTCTAACCGCGCCAAGAGCCGCTCACATACGTGAATATGTGCCAACTTTTGTTTTGCAGTCAAAATATGTGGAACCCATCGAGCAGACACTGAACGGAATCCTAGGCCCTTTGTGATTATGGATTGAGTGCTTCCATAACTTATTCCTATCTCAGAACAAATTTCGTAAACCGTCCAACGTCGGTCGCTTATTGAAGATCACGAATAGAGTTAATACTCTGTTTGATAATACTCGTCCGTGGGTGACGACCATGGCTCTCGTTTTCGACCCCTTCACGGCCTTTCATGAACACCTAATGCCAGGCAAACACACGGGGCTTTGACAGTGTTTGATCCCCGAGCTGTGCCGTCAGTCTCCGCAGAATTTTAGCTGGTTTTACATCCTCACGAGCGAGAAACTTGATAATTATGCGTTGCACAATCGATGGATGCACCTCTTTCTCAGACATCGTGTGCCATACTAATGACGGAATCTGCCGAGTGCCGTGAATGCAGAACTAAGGAATATATAATGAATTGTCTTATTTTTCAGAGGGTAAGCGAGGGGAAGCAGCCAACAACTCTGCTTCAGATGATGAGTCCGCTAACGACAATGCCTCCGAGTGGTCCACCCAGTCTGATACACGCAGCGTGCAGGAGGATGGAGGTAATTGAATGTTAATATTTGACAATAAATCTCTTAACACCATGTAGTCGAGTATTAGACAAGGTCAAATGGGGGATAAGTGGATAAAAAAGTTGAGTAATAAAGAGTTTACTTAGACATTACGAACATCTCTTTCTCCTGTTCTTTAAATACTTTCCCTTTGACTTTTAAGAACAAATAAAAATATTCCTCTCCGTTAATCTTCCCTACCTGTTGAGCCTCGAAAAAATCATCATTCATTTTATTAACCTAAATAAAGTTAATTTATTTAACACTTTTATTGCAAATACAATCTGGCGGGCTTATTGCCAGGTGGCAATCTCTTCCAATCAACCAGACAAACGTAAATGAAGCAAGTTACATAGTCGCATAAATCATTCACATGACTATCCGTCGCCACGAAATCCATAAACACATACGTGAGCATATGCTCACGAACCCCACAAAGATGGACAATCAACCAAACATTCTTTTTCATATAAAGTGAGATATCATCAATCAAAAGAAAAGGAAGGGATGGTGGAGAGAAAAGGAAAAGAAAAATCAGGAATGAAACACGTTATATCACTGACTTGAAATTAAGAGTTTTTTCAGTCGCTTCTTAAAGCATGCCAAGGACGGAGCGAGTCTTATATTGGTTTGTAACTGATTCCCGAGTCTCACTGCATGGACAGTTAAGGAATACGTAAATATAGAGGAGCGGTGAACTGGAAAGGCCAATAAACAATCTCTGTTTGAGCGTAGCGCTAATCTATGATTGGAAAGACGCTGAAAATTTTCGTCGAGATAAGAGTGGGCGGCGGGACAGTTAAGACAATAATATTATACAATAGAGACAGTATGTGAACTTGGAGTCTATTTCTAACATTCAACCAGTTCAATGCCTTCTGGTATGATGTTATATGATTGTACTTTAGTAGGTTGAAAATAAATTTTAGACAAACAAAACAAGATTAACTTGAATAAATAATATGTCTAATATATGCATATTGATGGCCGTCATTTAAACTGAAATCATTCGCTCCCTTACTATGCATTTAATTCTCATCTTATTGTCAATATTTATTTAGTTGTGAACTTTGTAATTTAGTTGTAAAATGGTTTCACTCCACAGTATCTCACTAGATAACAGTAGTCTCGGGCCGAGTTGCTTTAGTATACTCAAAATATAAATTTCGGACGCGGCAACCGACTGCATTGATGTCGCCCGTGTGAATAGAACTAACGAGATCCTATGAAGTGGACGTCACCTGTCACTGACGTATACTCCTTCATATATAGGAGTTCACGGCCATTATTCAAGATGAAAAAGAAGACATTATTAAAAATCACTGTAATTTCTAAAGAATAGTGAATTTTCATTAAATTGTTTGAGTTCCTCGTGAAACTTTCCCTCGATAATATCTTTCCGTTTAAATCAGGGCCATGCCAGGGGGGGAGGCAACTGTCAAACTGATTACCTATATAACCTAGCAGGGTAGCATGACTCATGATAGTTGTGATGTGATATTTCGCGCTTACATAAAATCCCGTATTTATATTTATCCCATAACCAACTGACGGTATGAAAAAACATATTTTTACGTGTCACGCTTGCTTCTTATAATACATGAAAAACACAATTTTACGTGTTCTGATAATGATGAGGTTTGTGCATTCACAAAACAAATAGTTTTTGTTCATCGAATTTATTTATTTAATTTAATTAACGACACGACAGTGTCGTTATACAAGTACTTAAAGTTATTGACAAATAATACAACTTTATCTTAAACTAACATGAAGATACAAAAAGCAGTAGTAATAATAAATTACAGTCATTGTTTTAAAATGATTTAATAATTATATGTATATTTAAGTTCAATATATGTTATGTATGTATACCACAAAATATTACCAAACTTCACCAAGCAGACTTACGTAATTGTCGAAGACTCACTTTATAGAGGTAAAAAACTCAGATTTGTTTTTAGTGAAATAACGCTTACATAGAACAAATATTGGATTTTTTGAGAATTTTATGGACAGATCTTGAGATATAGAAAACACATGGGCTCACTTGTAGAACGAGATGCAAGTTGCTTTGCAGAATCGAAACCTTCCACATGTTGATGCAGGGTTACTCAACTCCAGAGGCAAAGTATTGTCTCAGTCTTTTGGATATCTTAATTTTCCGAGAAACATTTACGTCAACCTCCAGTATAAACCGTATAACTCCCAACATTTATTCATAAAACTAGTTTTTTCCACAAAACTTGCATAATTGGCAGTTGTTTTTCATTTATTTTAATTTTATGGAATATATAGGTACTTATATGAAGAAACACTTATCTCATTATTGAATAACAAAAGCATAAAATATGACATATTGCACCAATTATTTGTTCTAATTATTCATTTCTAATGAAAATGTTATTTTATTCATATTAAATATAACGATATAAATGTCAAAACAAAATTATCAAACTTAAAATATATACAGAAAACTGTACTAGAATTTATACAGTCTTAATGTGAATGGAAGAGGGAAATCAAAGAAAGTATGGTTGGATCAAGTGGATTATATTTTAAAAGAAGGAAATGTAAAAGTCAGAGAAATTGTAGGAGCTGTATGAATGACGACCTCCGTGGCCTGGTGGTAAGACACTTGTCTGCCAATCCGGAGGTTGCGGGTTCGATCCCCGCTGGAACCCAGATTTTTTTAAATAGGATTCCAGTCTGGTTAACACTTAGGGCATATAAAAACATTTTTCTGTTTGGTTGGAAGAGATTGCCACATGGCAATAAACTCTCCAGGTTAAAAAAAATATAGAAGAGGTAAAAGATTTGTCACGATAGGAAAGTGTAGTGCTCTGTCCTCTCTGTCTAACCTGACAGAAAGACGGCGTGATGGTATGTATGTATGTTTACTAGAACTTAGATTTCTAAAAAAGGAACAATTGTACAACATAAATTGTATCACGTTGCTTTGATTCTTACAGAATTCATAATTTGACGCATTGATAAAGTTTTTCCATTCTTCAAATAGGTTAAAAATTATTATCTCAGAAATATATAGAGGAAATGTGTAGCTCGGTGTTTTTGCCAGTTTTAACTTCGTTCTCTACTCGAGCAAAATTTGGCAAAATGTTAAACTCTATTTTGTTTGTTGTGCTGGATCTAATCCAAATATTGGTGAGCAGAAACCAGTTACCAAGTTGTGTGTTGAAGATGAGATCTTGCGCTTATATAAGCACCTCAAGTTATCTCACCTTGACCTTGACTGTCACTAGGCAGATTAATATGTGATAATGATTTGTACCCGTGTACACTACTGGGTGACTGGTGCTTAACACAGGAGGTGACAGCTAACTGGCCACAGTTTCAAATCTTTACTTTTACAGAATCAGAGTTCTAACCACAGGATGTGGTCTTTAATAACTGTCATTAGGTTTTTCTTGACCTGCCTCATTGGATTTATAATCTTAAGTAAGTTTGATAAGTAAATTGTATGAGAGATGCGAGGAGACAGATCTGAGAATTAATGTTGCAAAACCTAAAGTTATGGTGATAGAAAAGTGGGAAAGTAAATGCAATATATGGGTGAACAATAAAAATTGGAGAAAGTTGAAGAATTCTGCTATTTGGGTTGTATTTTCTCCTATGATAGAAGTCAATGGGGACCCATAAACATATATACTTGAACCAGGCAGTGTCAAATTCTCCGATGATTTCATTACATACATTTTAGTGCTAACTTAGATTGTATTGCATTACATTTTTAATATATACAGTGTAACTTGGCGGGCGTATTGTCATGTGACAATCTCTTCCGACCAACCAGAAAGATGTTGGAGGCCTTAAGTGTAAAACCAGACTGAAATTCTTTTAAAAAAATCTCACCCGCAACCTCCGGGCTGGGAGACAGGCACCTCATCAAGTAAGCCACGGAGGTTGTCTTTGATATATGGGAGTGAAAGTATTTTTCTAGAAATAATTTCGGTTCAATGTTTGCTTTATTACAATCCAACATTTCACAGAATTTCTGATAGAACTTCTTATTTGACCCAAATAATCTAGAGGCAATGCTTAATACCAGAACTGCTGATGTCACGCTGTAATGTGAAATGTCTTCTATATTAACTATCACTCATCTGTATTGTACGAAAGTTCTTTAAAAAATAAAAATTCGAGCTTGATTAATATGAAATAAAAATTTCTAAATATTGAAAGCAAGAGATAACGCATGATGTGTGATATTGTAATGATGTACAGTACTCGGCGGTAAGTAATACACATCAGGCTTAAGAAAGAGACTGTCTACCATAATCGACTAACTTCGGCTTTGTAGAGCATCGTCTCTGTCGCACGATGCGCTAACAGTCCGGTATCTAGAAAGAGCAAATTAGAGACAAATCGTGATGGAACATGTGTATGAATGACAGAGACGACGCTCTACAAGGCCGAAGTTAGCCGGTTATGGCCGACAGTCTCTTTCTTAACCTTTCCTTCCCTGTGTTGGGTATCTTCTACACGTTGCTTCTAATAACCATCAATATCTCTATAAATATAATAAATACAAGGTTAAGATTTTAGGTATTCCTCCATAATATATTTACGCATTGATTTAAAAAATAATATTAATAATAATCAGAATTTATCGACTACATCGAGGTGTTTTGTAAAGATCGAAAACAAATTCGCATTTAAACGCTGCGAGTGCCTCGTCTTGACGATAGGTGAATAGTATGCGGGAAGCGCGACACTATATTCGCATCTCACTCTTGCATACTCCACTGAATTGCGAGGAGCTGAATTGTCTCAACGTCGCAAGCATAAGCGTAAGCGTCGGGGTATGCGACTGATGTTCCGCGCCACTAGTGGCTTCTAGGCTTGCAAATAGGTTAGACCTACGCCTGTTCCGTGAGCGTTGCCAGATGGTTTTTTAATGTTTTCAGCAAATAAACCTCAATTATTATAATTTTTAACTTCAATTATAATTAATTAAGGGGATTATCTATGAATGTTCTTATTTTTCCGATTTAAAATCGCTAATTTTTTATCGCGTACTCACTACCCAACACCGGAACACGCGTTTCATTTTTATCACCGTAAGGGAAGGGTTAAGCCCGATGTGTATTACTTAGCGCCGGGTACTGTAACAAAGAAATCATGTCGATGGAAACGTTTGCTTAGTTGGAAGGAATATATCAGGATTTTTGTGTGCAAAGATAAATATTTTTATCTATCTGAAGCCGCAGACAATTAATTGATTATATTGTTTTATGAAATTTGAAAATGGTTTTAACCGTGTTCTGGGAAATATGTTTTCAGTGACAAGCTAGATAACAATACTTTAATTATTAAATATACTGAATTCTCCGTTATCTTAGTCAGCACATCAGCCTTAATTTCACATTGCTCCCTGATCACTTTTGATTTCGCAACATTAATTATCAGTTTCGTCCACCTTCTATCCTACTATACTCTAGAAAATGTAGCATGATCCCTGTGATGTTTGAAATGTCATGTCTCAAAGGGATGGGGTAAAACGTTTTTTTTTACAAATCGGAATAGTTTTTTTATAAATCGGAAAATAGTTTTTCTCTAAACTGACATTTTAATTCCTAATTTTCATTATACTGACTTTTTAATGTATTGTATGATTTGTATCTATCTTTAAATAGGCCACTATGAATTAATACTAAATACGAACTTTTAATTTTAGGTATAAAAAAATCGAAAATTCAATTATCGTATACCCCATCCCTAGACAATGCAGAATAACATAGTGACTTTTGCCAAACGTCACGAAATATTATTTGATTTTAACAAACTGCCGCATTTTTACTAATTTGTAACAAAATGTTTTAATTTGTCATTATTGTTAGTTTTATATTATTTTTTTTTGTTAGATGCGAGCTGTCATTAAAAATATATAGAGATATAATTATATAAACAACAAAATAAAAGATAGTTATGGCTTACAAACCACATTAAAATACAATGCAGGGGCCATATATGGCCTGTGGATTGTAATTTGACCAAGGCTGATATTGATACTTATTTTCAATATTATTATAATTAATCTATTTTTCTTGGCTTGTTAAAAAATCCATTGATCGTGGCAGACACCTCACCATGCATATTCTACTATTTTAAAGATTTTTGGTTGTTGAGTTCTGTTATCTGTGGCCTATTGAAAGGGACATTGAAAGAAGGGTAGCGACAGGGAAGAAGGTAAACAGAGCACTTAATGTTATATACAACTGCACAATATCAACAGTAGCAAAAATGATGATACATAATAGTGTGTGGGTGCCCGCTTGATCTATGAAATGAAGACATCAGAAATGAATGTATGGATAAAATGGATACTTCCATTTCTAATGTCTTCATTCCTAACTAAATAATTTCTTTTCAAGTCACGGGAGTGCTAAATAATTTGC
The DNA here is from genome assembly GCA_949825065.1 of Odontocerum albicorne. Lineage (NCBI taxonomy): Eukaryota > Metazoa > Arthropoda > Insecta > Trichoptera > Odontoceridae > Odontocerum > Odontocerum albicorne. Next base: position 59,098,396 of record OX463838.1, on the reverse strand, counting down.
CAGATCATAAGATTCTTAAAAAATAGTATAAAGTTAAGAACATATATAATTCATTGTTATATATCTACAAGACAGTGATCAGACCCGCTATACTACATACATTGTCATATATCTACAAGACAGTGATCAGACCCGCTATACTACATACATTGTCATATATCTACAAGACAGTGATGAGACTCGCTAAACTACATATATTGTCATATATCTACAAGACAGTGATCAGACCTGCTATACTATATATATATTGTCATATATCTACAAGACAGTGATCAGACCCGCTATACTATTGTACATACATTGTCATATATCTACAAGGCAGTGATCAGACCCGCTATACTACATACATTGTCATATATCTACATGACAGTGATCAGACCCGCTATACTATGTACAGCCGAATGTTGAAAAGGAATAACTGCTTCATGTTGCGGAGATGTGCATGCTATGGTGGTCACTGGGCATCACTAAATTGGACAAAATCCAAAATGCATAAATTTGTGGAACAATTAAAGTGGCGCCAATAGTAGATAAAACCCGGGAAGCACGACTACGCTGGTATGGGCACATGCAACTGTGAAATCGGTCGACATTAAAGACAACCACTTCTTGGGAACTCCAAAATAGATAGAGAGGGAGACTAAAGAAGACCCTATATAAGAAAGTGGAGGAGATTACGAGACAATCCTCGAGTGATTGTCGAAATTGAGAGAGATGGAGGAAGAAGGTCCAAGCAGATGACCCCAAATGGATGGAATAAAGCGAAGGAAATAATAAAGAAGCATGTATTCATTTCATGGATTAATTTTTAAAGAGCACAGCTGAAAATGTTTTTAATATTTCTGCAGATGAGGTGAACGAGGAGGCGCTAAAAGATGTGGATCGTTTGGACGATATGCTGTCAACTGCAGTGGACGGGATGGGCCAAAAGTCGGCGGCAGGGCGCACTAAATGCCTGATGGCGGCTTCTGGGGTTCTCCGTGCCCGTTGGGCCCCCGCCTCGCTGGCTAACTATCGCCTGTCGATCACAGACCACGCCGAACGCTGTCTCAAACGAGGAAAGCACGACGAACAGGCTGCGGCTGCTGACCTAGCCGCACTCATCGCCATCCAGGTAATCCGAGTTATTTTATGTTAACATTATATACGACCTCCATGGCCTGGTGGTAAGGCGCTAGTCTGCCGATCCGGAGGCTGCGGGTTCGATCCCCGCTGTATCCCAATTTTATTTTAAATTAAATGGTATTCCAATCTGGTTTTCACTTAGAGCCCATTATAAACATCTTTCTGGTTGGTTGGAAGAGATTGCCACATGGCAATAAACTCGGATTAAATATATTTTTTTTTTTTTTCAGAAATGTAACAGGTTGTTTGGAAAGCAATTTCGTTATTATGAGGTCAAATTCAAAAGTAAAATTGCATAAAATGCTCGTAGACAGTGGTCTTTGATATTTTCAGTATCACAGCAATCTCTCGTGTTGTAGAATTAATCTTGATCAAAGCCTTGATTGGGTAGTCATCAATGGTAATTGACTTTCCAGACCGGGACACCATCTTCGAGTGCCTCCTAACAGCGTTACAGAATAGTTCAAAGCACATTTAACATATTGTCTTAGATATTTTCAGTATCACAGCAATCTCTCGTGTTGTAGAATTAATCTTGATCAAAGCCTTGATTGGGTAGTCATCAATAGTAATCGACCTTCCAGACCGGAACACCGTCTTCGAGTGCCTCTTAACAGCATTACAGAATAGTTGAAAGCGCATTTAACACACAATATCGCTTACTGCATTGTCGTCGTGCCCTGTACATATCTTTTTTCTTGTAAAAAAATATGCAACATCGAAGAAAAAACCGTCCTTAAAACTATGCCAAAAAAAACTGTTCAAAAATGTAAGTTAACAATTGCAGACAAAATGCGCTTGACTATTATCTTTCATAATAATATACATTCAGTGTATTTGTCCTAATGACATCTACCCAAAATACAAAACTACTTTCTAAACAACCCAATGTACTCGTATATAGAAATCCCCCATATATCTGTGGTTAATGCTGCCAAAAAATCCGAACCAGATTTGAATAGATTAAACAAGATCTGAAATGAACAAATTTGAGCAACTATCAAAGTGGCGCCAATAGTAGATAAAGTCCGGGTTTATGTACGAGGCAATATGTATGCCAATAGAAACATCGGACTCTCTTTGCCTAACCCAACAGGGAAACGGCGTGAAGATATGTATTTTATTGTTTGATGTTTTATTTATATTTGGTACTTGAACCATATTTTAAGTTGACTTAAAGTGTGTATGAAATTTTACATCTTAAACCAGGGATCCTCAAACTACGGCCCTTGGCCCAGATCCGGCCTGCGAGGGCTTTTCATCCGGCCCGCGGATGCTTTTAAAAATATTACTATGTATGTCACATATTATATACATCCAAATATAATTGGATGAACGGACTGCGATATGCTGTTAGCAATACGCGTGTTCATTCTGACGTTACTGTGATACATGCGGTGTATCCACAGAGTATTCGGGAGGGTAGCGGGAACGGAAAAGAGCAACTATTCGGAATTGTTCGATAATCATTTGCAAGATTTTTTAAAAATAATTAAAATTTTTAATTTAACACCTAATATTAATAAAGTAGTTCTGGCAACAAAGCAACAAGCCCATAGAAATATCTGAAAAGTATTTTTATTTGAATAGTTTATAAAATATTTATTATGTCATTATTAAGAAAAATTTATTAGTTTAGTTATATGTTCCAATTACACTAGTTAACAAATTTTAACTTTTTGTCTGGAACAGATATTAAATTAGCTGATTCTTATTAAATCGAACCTTCTGATTACGAAAATCGCAGTGGAAAGTTTGTAACACGTAACATTTTTGTGTAACAGAAGGGCGGGGGAGTGTTTTAATAAAATAAGTACGTTTTTGAGCATTTCAAAAGTCGTAATTACAACAATGAAAATAAATAAATTCCTGAAATGCTAAATTTAGATACAGAATACAATGTTGTTACATAGGAAAATAAAAAAAGCAGAATAAAAATCATTACTTTAACACTTCCCTTACTGTGCTAAAAAATTACGCCAGTTACGGTGATGGCCACTGAGGGTACACTAAAAATGTATGTTTTAAATTAAAATTATGCAAAATCTATTAGTTTTTTTTTTAATTAGCTATAAACATCATTTTATTGTGTAATAAAATGTCGAATAATATAAAATAAGTGTAAGAAATGATAAAATAATAGTTGAAACAGAGAAGTGACATTTCTATACGAATATAATTTTCCCACTGCGTCGTTCGGTCTGCGCAACGTTCAGAATGCGCATGACTGGAAAGAGGTCTCCAACCTTTTAACACTTCCCTTACTGTGCTAAAAAATTACGCCAGTAACGGCGTTGGACACTGAGGGTACACTAAACATGTATGTTTCAAATTAAAATTATGCAAAATCTGCTAGGTTATTTTTTGTTATTAGCTATAAACATCATTTTATTATGTAATAAAATGTCGAATAATATAAAATAAAGGTAAGAAATGATAAAATAAGAGCTAAAACAGAAAGGCATTTCTATAAGAATATTATTTTTACGCTGCGTCGTTCGGTCTGCGCAACATTCAGAATGCGCATGCGTGATAAGAGATTTCCAGCCTTTTAATTTTTTTTCATAAAATTATACAATAAAATGTAGCGTGTATTTTTTTGGCAATAAAACCATAATTCGAATAAAGACAATAAATAACATATAAACAAAATATAAAATGAATATATAAATTCAAAAATCAAGGTTTTAGGGCGAGAAATTTATATAGTATAAACAAACACGAAATTCAAAATTATATATAAACAAACACGAAATTCAAATCAATAAAATATATGCAATTTGGAAAATATAAACACTACAGAAAATTTGAAAATAGGACAAACATATCATATAATCAAAGTTTAATCCTGTGGAGAAAGTTATCGCAATTGGGGCATGAAACCACTTTTTTTTTTACTATATTCTACGTACTAAACACGCACGTGTTTGACAAATATTGCAGAATAGCCTGGTTTTTTTTCTCGAATGTTTTTAATAAAACCCACAACTTCCTCTTTTGAGGACCTCACGGGGTGCCAACAGGGTATTATTTACTAATGTTTCGGATATTGACTCGCCACAATATGTTAAAACTGTATTAAAAGCATCTTGTTGTTGCTATTTTTCCTTTTTAAGATATTGGGCATTGCCACTTCCAAACTTAACTCTCTTTTGAAATGTTTTCGGTGGTATTAATTATTTTGTTTCCACTCTGGATATTTGTCTATCCATAAGAGGTATGCATTCAATGCAGCCATATCTATAATTTCCATAAAAAGACGGAAAGGCCATCTTCTCGTTGACCTTGAGCAAGAGTACTCTCAAGTAATTTAGTCTCCCGTATCTACTCCAATTTTCGTATTATTATAATGATGTATAATTACTATAGTGGCTTTTGTTTTTCTGAATAATCAATTTCTGCATTATTGAATTGAGTGGATAATAATAATACTGCTTTATTTTTTGTGGTACACACGAAACAAGTATTTTATTTTCAGCTACTATGGATTGTTTTCACTCTAGACGGTATAAATTCAAGTGAGATTACTCTTTTATTTTTTCGAAGCGTGCCAGTTAGAGTTAAACCTTTTAATAAAAGATTATCGGCTAATTTGATGGAGGTAATAAAAATACCTGTGGTTATCCTCCTGTTCGTGCCATACTGCAGTTGAACCATTTCTATAACTACTCAGTTACCTTGATTTATCTCTCTCTACGATTATTTATCATACCAGAATAAGCCTGTAAATTTGTTATGCGTCATATGCCGCCGCAGTCGGCAGCAACCCAGATTTTGATGCCATATTTACCAAGTTTAGACTTCATGTACACGCGAAATGAACAATTCTCTCTAAAGTTTGGCAAACGTTCATCTACAGTTATATTCGAAGATGGAGAATAATTGCTTTTGCACATATCCATAAACATTTTTGAAATCCACTTAATTGGTTCTAATTTATCTGAAAAAACCCTGATATCTCTCTTCTCGGGTTTCTTTATCATCAAAACGAATATGACTGTAAATATAGATGAATCTATCTCGAGACAGAGCTGTTGTGAAAAATGACTGGCAAAAGGGACTTTCACTTATCCACAATTCACTCAAAGATAGCTTTTGTGTTCGATTTCTGCCAGGTGCGAGCAATATTCCAATGAATTCATATAACTCGTCTTTTGATATTGGTTGGTTCTTTTCTGAATGAATTCGATTTAAATGACGATTTGTTTCTTAAACATCACTTTTACCACCTCTTCATTTACAAACAGACAACACATATCTTTTATGGAATGTACATTTATACTTGAATTTCTCAGTCCAGAATCTTCGATGAGAATATTTGATACCCGACCGATGCCTCGAAGATTGAGGTGGTACTCGTAATGAACTCCATTCGAATCCATGTTTTGATGTAAATAATATTTCTTCGTCTTCTTCACTCGTCTCCAAATCAGAATATACTTCATCCTGTACCTCGACAAAATCTTCTGATTCTGATATATTGCCTGTCGCCTTAAATTCCAAATCGCTATCATCGCCGTCGATATTTCCCGCCATCTCAATTATTATATTTTTGAAAATGAAATAATAAATAAAATGTACATTTATTATAAAAAGAGTAATGGTACAATATAACATACCAGATAAAAAATGATAATAGAAAAAACATACCAGATAAAAATTAAAAATAACAATCAGGATTATAAAACTGGTGACGAACCCCTGGAACGAACTGTCAAAAAAGAATGAGTGTTTGACATTTCGTCAATTCGCGATTTAAAATCATTAATTTCTGTTGAATTAACTATGAATGTTTTGTTTCCTAATGACATCATTCAAATCATAGAGGTTTCGATGAGGAATACATAAAGTATGAAGACCCTGCAAGCAGTATATTTCGAGAAATTAAATAAAATATAAGCCATGATCACTCGCTATCCATCACCGTACGGCAAGTGTTAAGAAAAATTCACCTTATATACAATTTTTTGCTAAAAAATAGCATTTTTTTATGAATTTGATCGAATCAACTTTTTTTTAGAGATTGTATATTAAATTGAATAAAAACTCAAATGAGATAATTAAGAAGCCCCTGCATTACAGCAAACAGCCATAAACAGATAACTGGAATTCAGGAAGTGTATTTTCAGTGACATTCGACATCCTAGCTTCTGGTAACTGCAAGAGTTCTTGTACAAGCTGTTCGTAATTGTCAGTTTTATTATTACCTAGGAAACCATTAACTCTTCCAAAAGCTTTCCAAGTTTCTAGTTCTTCAACACTTAATTTTTTTTCGAACTTTTCATCTTTCAAATGTTTCAGTTTCAGTCAAAAACTAATTTCAGGTTTTTCTCTTAAAAGGTACGCGATTGAATATTTTCAAGTTCATATTCGTTATCAGCACACAAAAATTTACCTAATATAGCCCTTTTCACCCTTGTTACAATCCGTTTTCACCCTTGTTCGAACTTTTCATCTTTCAAATGTTTCGGTTTCAGTCAAAAACTAATTTCAGGTTTTTCTCTTAAAAGGTACGTGATGGAACATTTTCAAGTTCATATTCGTTATCAGCACACAAAAATTTACCTAAAATGGCCGTTTTCACCCTTGTTACAAAAACCTTGTTAATTCGTGTTATTAGAGTTTAAATTATTGTTAAACTTATATAGTTTTCTCTGTGAATAATTTTTTTTAATCCGGCCCACTTAGCAATTTCAATACTATTATATGGCCCTATTTCTAAAAAGTTTGGGGACCCTGGGGGAGTTGCTTATATCACACCAAACATTTATCTTGAACTTAAAACTTATATCGAGAGTTAAATAATATCTATGGGAAATATGTTTTGAGGCTTCCGCAGTTCTTCATACCAGTTAGATAAAGTTTTTCCGAGTGTTTTACCACATAGGCATTATAAGCCAAACCATACGGTAAAACACTCTAAAAACCTTATCCAACTAATATACCGTATTTTACAGACTATAAGAAGCTACGGACTATAAGACGCACCTTAATTTTTAGGCAATTTAAAAAAAATAACATTTTTTCCATTTTTATTATTAGATTGCAAAGCCAGACTAAAAAAATTCTGAGTTTATAAAAGTTCCACACTGGTTCTCTTTCGATGTTGAATAATAAAGCGATGGAAAGATAACATTTTCTCTTCATACTCTTGTGGCATTTTCTGAGATATTTTGGTTTTGGTTTGCATGCTCAGTCCATGACGCTTCATAAACCTGTAGCACCAACCAACTCCACCCTTAAAGTCTCTGTTAAGTTCCACTGTAGCGCTAGCTTACGAGCGTGCGTGTATTTGAATCATTTTTATATTAATTCCAATAATGCCATTTTGACGGTGTCCTTGAATCCATTTCAATACGTCATCTAGTTATGGCCATTTTGCATTCAGTCCTCTATTTACACATTAAGTCTTCCTCATTTTTTTCAGTTCTTCTTTACTAGCCCGCCAATCGGGAATGGTTTTTTCTGTTGGTGGAGGGCCGAAATGCCGCTCAGCTGCTCTGTTTCCATGTTCTTCTGCATATGCTATTACTTTCAATTTATAGCAAGCATCATATGAATACCTTTTATTTTTTCCCATTGCGAAACTAGCTACTAACAAAAATATTGTACTGTTACCGATAACACAAATCACTTTCAATTCAAGTTCACTGGCACCGTAGACTGCAATGACGCATCATAGGCTAGACAATGTTCTGGGTTTGTGGTGGCGGGGCGGGAGGGAGACAGTGTTAGCAAGCTTGCGAATCCCCGCAACTCATCTTCGTCGCATCATTTTTAAAACTTGCGGGAATTTCAAATCAAACACTGGACATTTTTGTATTAATTTCGAGTATAAGTCGCACCTGAATTTTGGAGGCAATTTTTTGAAGAAAAAAGTGCGTCTTATAGTCCGTAAAATACGGTATATAGAAAACTGAACAATTGAACTACGAAACCTTTGTTGAGGTTTTGGATAATAAATCATCGGTTAATACAGTACTATCTATAAGAGCCTAAATTTTAATACATATAGACATACCATTACACCGTTGCCCTGTTTGGGAGAGAGGACCGACTTGGCTGTCTCGAAACACATATGTGTATTTTGCCTCTTACATACTTAATTTTTTCACACAAGTTGCAAACTGCCTAGGGGCATCATTTATGTAAATGCGACACTGGTTGTAAGCAAAGATATCAATAATGATTATTAATTAATAAATTTTATCAGTTGTTAGATAATAAACAGAATAAAAAAGTATTCAACTGTTCTGTTGATCCAGTTGCTTTATTTTATTTAAATTAAGCAGTTACTAACAGCCAGTACAATAGAAATGAAGCTTATCTAACTTATCACAATATTCAAGTTGCCCACCAATATGTCTTATACAAATAATTCTTAAATCTATGAATTAGTTATGAAATTTGTTTTTTTAAAGAGGTGTTGAGTTAGATGAAGAAGAGCATTCCAAAATGGTTTGGACACGTGAAATGAATGAATGAATTAAGAAAGACTAAGAAAACAAATATACGGTCCAAATGTAAGTGAAACACAGAGGAACAGCTGGACAAATTACAGCATCTTCAAAATGTGTGTCTAAGATTCATTTTCAACCTACGAAAGTACGATCATATTACTTCATACCAGAAGACATTGAACTGGTTGAATGTTAGAAATAGATGCGAAATTCACAAACTGCCTCTATTGTATAATATCCTTAACTGTCCCGCCGCCCCCTCTTATCTCGCTGAAAAATTTCAGCGTCTTTCCACTCATGGATTAGCGCTATGTTCAAACAGATATTGTTTATTGGCCTTTCCAGTTCACCGCTCCTCTTTTTTTACGCCGTACTTTACTGTCCATGCAGTGAGACTCTGGAATCAGTAACAAACCAATATAAGACTCGCTCCGTCCTTGGCATGCTTTAAGAAGCGACTGAAAAAAACTCTTAATTTCTAGCCAGTAAAATAATGTGTTTCATTCCTGATTTTTCTTTTCCTTTCCTCTCCACCATCCCTTCCTTTCCTTTTGATTGATGATATCTCACTTTATATGAAAAAGAATGTTCGGGTGATTGTCCGTCTTTGTGGGGTTCGTGGGCATGTGCTCACGTATATGTTGATGGATTTCGTGGGGATGGATAGTAATTTGAATGATTTATGCGTCCACGTAACTTGCTTTATTTATTTTTGTTGGTTGGTATTTGGAAGAGATTGCCGCCTGGCAATAAGCCCGCCAGTTTGTATTTGCAATAAAAGTGTTAAATAAATAAATGGTAGAGAAAGACCAAGGAAAGTATGGTTGGATCAAGTGTATATTTTGAAAGAAATTTTTTTTTTTAAAATCAGAGGAATCGTAGGAGTTCTATGAGAAGATGTATGGGAGTAGAAGAGGTGAAAGACGTGTCTTGATTGGAAATTCTGGCTAATTCGTTCGCAGATCATTCTCCCAATGTGGTCAAACCATCTCATGGTTTTTTTTACTAATTCTATAATAATATCAGTCTCGAACAAACAGATATCCTTTATTCGATCATTTCTTTCTCTATCAGACATTATACCAGGTTACACCCTTTCAATGTCCACACTTCACTTCCATACATCAAGGTTTAGGTAAGAAATTTTAGCCCTTATTGAAAAATTTATTATTTATCTAAATATCGAAATTTCGAGTAGTAAAGAAGAAGATTAAGCAAGTGCTATTCTTTACTTAAACTCTTTGTTATTAGCACAGCCGGGAAACGGAACTCTTCTATTTTGAGTTGTGTGCCAGTGATTTTGTGGGCTTTTCTGGCAATGGACTGACTAAGTTTCCCTGGCCAGAGGCCAAGGTTTTAATTAAATTCTGATCTGTATTCAAAATATGAGGCACAAAAATCGCAACTTCTCATTTTGAACCACAATGTGAATCACTCAACGTGTCAGTCTCATGTCATCAACTGATGTCATCAATTGATGTCATCAATTGATGTCATCAATTGATGTCATCAACTGATGTCATCAACTGATGTGTACATACCAATTATCCATGTAATTCTTTGAGATTTAAATCCAGGTTATTTTTTAAATTTTTGTTCCCAATGGGATATTATCAGAGTACAGATGACATGACATGCGGTTAATATTTCTTTAATTTCTGGTTGGATTATTTGTGGGAAATTACAAAGTTTTATAAAAAGACTGAACAACTTCGTATATAATAAAAATAATAATTATTTTCTTGAAAGTTTTCCAATTATTAAATACCTTCACTTAGCTTCGTGTTAACTGTATGCAGTAATCCCTTATTATCCGAGGTTACTTTCCACAACCTGCTGTGGATAATATAATGATATGGTTGCTATTTCAAAATCATGGATTTTATGGAAAAACTGTTCAGATTTACTTATTGACATCATATAATTTTGAAGGTAAGTTTCTGGGATAAAATACAAAACTACCTATTTAGATATCGTCGTTGTTCTGCGAAAAGCATTTAAGTCCAAATATTGAGTTTTGAGATAAATGCAATTTAAGTTTCGGAAGGCGATGTAAAATCAAGTTATATGACTTTATCTTCTCATAACAGCGAAACCATATAACACATCGATCAATAAGTCAAGGGGCTAACTACTAAAACAACATTTGTTTGCCAAAATTCTTCTTTATTCATCAACATAGTCTCCTTCAAGAGCGATACATTCATTCCAACGCTTTCCTAACTTTTCTATGCCAGCCGTGTAGAACGATTTATCTTTGGTTTCAAAATAGGCGTTAGTTTCAGCAATCACTTCTTTATTGGAGCCAAATCTTTTTCTCTGGAGCATCTTTTTGAGGTCTGCGAACAGTAAATAGTCGCTGGGGGCCAAATCTGGAGAATACGGTGGGTGCGGAAGCAATTCGAAGTTCAACTCATGCAATTTGGCCATCCTTACCATCGACTTGTGACACGGTGCATTGTCCTGATAAAAGAGAACTTTTTTCTTCTTGATATGGGGCCGTTTTTTTGCAATTTCTGCCTTCAAACGCTCCAATAACGCTATGTTATGTAATATTCGCTATTGATGGTTTTTCCCTTTCTAAGATGATCGATGAATATTATACCACGCGCATCCCAAAATACGGAGGCCATAATCTCCCTAGCCGACTGTTGAGTTTTTGGTCGCTTTGGACGACTTTCACCGGCTGCTCTCCACTCGGCTGACTGCCGATTTGATTCCGGACTATAGTGGTGGATCCAAGTTTCATCTATTGTCACATACCAACGTAAAAACTTCAGTTTATTTTGTGTCAACAGTGCCAAACAGCGCTCTGAATCATCGATGCATTGTTGTTTCTGTTCCATTGTGAGCAAACGCGGCACCCATTTCGAAAAAAGCTCACGCAACTTTACTTTGCGATTTTCCATCATGATTTTGAGGGTTTTATTTATGTTTTCTGGTGTAACAGCCTCATTTGGACAACCAGAGCGTTCAGCATCATTTGTGTCTGTACGACCGCATTTGAAATCAGCATACCACCGACAAATGGTTGTTTTCGATGGAGCAGAGCCCGGATAACACTTCAAGCCATCGCTGAGTTTGAATGTTTTTTTTTCCCTTTAAAAAGCAATGTTTTATCAACACATGAAATTCGGTTTTTTCCATTGTTTTGAAAATAGCAAAAGTAGCATCACTAAAACCACTGTAACTCAATGACACAATGTCGGAATGTCATGAAAATTTGACACGTAACTTCTGAAGGCTGGTACTAACTGAGAATGGTATGGATTTGTTATTAGAGGCGCCATCTGTTGGTTAGTCCCGGGACTTATTGATCGATATGTTACCTTTGAGTTATTCGTAAATAAATAAATCTAAGCCACTTAAAACAGGCTTTACATATAAGAATGTAAATTGTTACTTTATTCTCATAACTGGGTGGCATTGACAGAAGGAATAAAACCAGTTATTAAGTACTTTGTAGAATAATTTATTAGCAACAAGTAAAAATGAATTTATAGGTAATATAATCTCGGATACAACTTTTTTTCCCAAGATAGATTATCTAGAGGACATTATCAAATATCCAAACTGTATAATATAAAATGTCTGCTGTATTTGATAATTGCCACTCATCATTTTATATAAAAATTATTAAAAAAATAAAAATGTGTGCTTAGATTAATATGAAATAAAATGTGTTACTTTCGATCCAATAGGGCAGATATTATTACATGAATTTTGCTGTTGCTGGTCCTGTAAGGTGGAATGGTCTTCCTCTTAAGTTTGGGATATGGGTGGCATGATTAGCTTTAGGAAACTTTTGAAGAAAATCCTTTTTGGGAGGTCTTATCAAAATTTATCTTTATGTGTAGAAATTGCACACATACATGTAGTCGCAAAAAAATGCATCCACAATTTAAATTATTATAAAGTCTGTATTTATTAGCACACAGTTATTATAGAATAGTTATAGCATGTTTCCAAACTGATGACCATTCTAGTCTAGACATTGCTGGCAACGCGAAGCAACGGAATCATAAACATCGAGAATCATTTAATTTGGTATTTGGGCACATTCTCTTTAAATGGTTACTCGTATGGTATTGCATCGATGGTTTCAGGTTTTTTAGCGTATGCTTTATTCTTAGAAATCCCCAATAGAAAAAGTTGACTACTGCGTTTTCGTAATTCCAGAAGCACTTCAAAGTAAACTTTCTTTGTTTAAAACTTATTCTGGTTTCAGCCAATATTTCTCAAAAGTTAAATCTAAAAGAAAAGAGATTCAGCAAGATAACAGTTTGTGGATACATTTTTTACGATACTCTGTATATATCTAAAGTCATGTGTTACTATTACATAATGGGAGATCTACGAAGGTTTCTTTGTAGTTCGTCCCTTGGTAAGTTTTCTGTGGTTTTCTTACCATATATGTTTTTGTAAACATATATGGTAAGAAAACATATATGGTAAGAAAACATATATGGTAAGTATATGTTTTTGTAAACAGATGTGGTGAAGTGTCTAATTTAATGACCGCAGCTGTCACCTTCCTGTCCTTGCACTGTTTTTGTAAACATATATGGTAAGTATATGTTTTTGTAAACAGATGTGGTGAAGTATCTAATCTAATGACCGCAGCTGTCACCTTCCTGTCCTTACACTCAAATTATGTATGATTATTTATCATATAATATTTTTAATGTTAATAATTGAAGAGTTAAACCCATAAACCACATAACAACCATATTTTGTTTTTTTTTTATGTGGAAAAACAGTATCAACAAGCGACAATATACCCATAAATGGCATATATGTGAATTCAAACTTAAAGTGATTCTGTTTTACAACCAAAGATGTCACTGGACACATATTCACAAGCAATTTACTCAAATACCGCACAGTTTTTTTCTTATAACTCTACGTACTTTTTGGCTCTTGAGTGGTTTATGGGTTAACTCTTCAATTGTGGGCTCGAATTCCAAATTGAGCATTCTTGATTAGTGTGCTCTCTAAATGGCGCTATATGAATTGTCCATTTATTATTCTAAATATTGATAGTAAAAGGTGATAACTCTTGATGTAATGATGTAACAGAGAAATCATATCAATGGAAACATTTGCTAAGTCTGGATAAATACACCAGAGTTTCTATGTGAAAAGTCGATAAGATAAATATTATTATCTATCGAAAGCCATAGACAATTGATTATATTCTTTTATGGAACTTGTTGAGAGTTGGTTTAACCGTATTTTGTGAAATATTTATTAAGTGACAAACTAGATAACAATACTGTAATTGTTAAATAGAATATATGATTAGATATTACGTTTGCATACATGGGTTGTAACATATTTATTTATGTTCTGTTTTTTTTAACATTTTTAAAATTGTATAGTTGTAAATTCAGAAAAAGTTTTTATATATTATGAATATGTTATTTGATCAATAAACCTTCCATCTTTCTGGTATAATCTAAATCTATTCAATTTCGTTTGTTGGCAGTTTGGTGCGTCTGACTTCTGCGAGGAGCTATACAACATGCTGAAGCCCGTTCTTCTCACCTTGGCCCTGGATAAATCTGTCAACCCTAACACCCGTGCTAAGGTGATTGTCATACCACACACTATTCTGTATTCATTATTGTATGGTAATGATTTGGTGACTCGAAGTTTGAACTTTGATGTGTGAGAGTGAAACGTGGACATGGAAAAAGACTGAACCAAATAAAAGCTGTAGAAATGCGTGTATTGAGAAGAATACATGGGGGTACAATATACAGTCTAATAAGAACGTGTACGGCGAAACCCGAAAATTTATTTGGGACAAGGCATTAAAAAAAAATGCGCACATACTACATGATATAAACCGTGATGCGTTATTATTAATAAGTTGTCCATTCGCCTCCACAAGTAATAATTGCCCATTCTAGTCATTTTATAGCATGGTCTAGGGGCAAAGACTTCCATATAAGTCAAATCTGTCGAAATAACTGCTTAACGTTTCAGATCTTTTTCCCTCGGAGCTTGAAGTTCATGTGTGCCCAAACATTTTCTATGGGAGTTGCATCTGGTGACTGCGACGGCCAATCCATTAAGGGGGTATTTTACTCTAGAGGTGTGAATTTCGGGTGTTTTTTCAGACTTAATAAAAATTAAAAAAAAAAACATTTTTCGTATGCATTTTTTTACAGTTTGTTTATTGATGATTTGAGATGTACAAAAAAATTTTAAATTCAAGATGTTATCTGTAATCTAATAAAAAAAATTCTTTAAAAAAAAAAAAAAAAAAGGGGGTGAGCTGGTCGACATGATTAAAGTCCTTTCGTAAATCTGAAACAAAAATCATACACAGATTCTTAATAAGAAATAATGTCGTTATAGTTGATACCAAAGAGGATAAAAAAACGTAAAATGGCTCTGTCTGAAAATAATTTAAATTTTTTTTACCCTTCATATATTTTAATTTTTATAAAAATTGTAAAAAAATTAATTTAGAATTTTCCAAGGTAGAGACGATATAAAAACATGTATCGTAGTTTCATACCAAATTTGAAGGCAATCGGTTGGATAGAATTTGAGATTTTATGTCGAAAAAAGTAGTTTCCAGAAAAACGCATTTAAAGTGTTGAAATTATTGTCAGTCATTCCGGCGCGGCGTAATTGCTGCCCCATTTATAGCTTTAACTTGAACCCGAAACCCCAAACTGGATGTGTACACAGAAACACAGCTTTGTAACGTGATGCATGCGCGCGCAGCACTCATGGAGAACTATGTTCTTGTGTAACCATGGTCGAATGACAACTGAGTTTTTCTATACAAAGCATCTTGGGGGAATGGTCCTGCTACCTGCTCTCATTTGAATCTACCCTCTAATGGTTTTCAGGAAAAAATGTAGCCATACACGCTCTTGTCAAACAGACTGTATGGTGGAATACGTAATGAATGAATTTAAAGCTGATGTGCTGAGTAAGATGAAGAAGAGCACTGTGAATGAATAAAGAAAGAGTAACAAAACAAATATACAGTACATATGTGAATGGAAGGCATAGTATAGGAAGACCAAGGGAAGTGTGGATGGATCAAGTGTATATTTTAAAAGAAAATGTAAAAAGTTAGAAATTGTAAGAGTTGTAGAGAAAAGGTGTATGGGTGTAGAAGAAGCAAAAGATTTGTGTCGTGACAGGAAAGTGTGGCACTCTGACAGTGAGACTATGATGTTATGTATGCACGTAACTTAAAGGACTCCTTTATCTTTTTTTGACTAAATAGCGAGTAAATAGTTTGAATTATTAAAATTATGAAATTTATATTTCGTTATTAGTGGAAAAATATTTATCTCGTTATTAGTGGAAGAATTTATATTTCGTTATTAGTGGAAGAATATTTATCATTGTTGATAATTGTAGTTGTCTTTTTCAGTGTGTAACTGCCCTTGGATTGATCACATTTTTGGCCGAGGATGAGACAGGCAGCATCTTCGAGATTATGCGTCAACTGGAATCCATTTTCTCTGGCAGTTATCTAAAGGTGAGTAAGTTACTTGATTGTTCAAAGTGGATAGTTAGGGCGGGGTATTATGATAGAGCTTTTACCATTGTGGTCCTGTAGCATGGAATAGTCTACCTCTTAGGGTTAGAGATATGGGTGGCATGTGCAGCGTTAAGAAGTATTTGAAGACAGCCCTTTTTAGGAGGTGTTATCAAAATTTTTGATAGTACGAGGCGTATCCAGAAAGTAAGTGTACTGAGGCTCTCACGACCGGATGGATTTTATTTTCGACATGTTGGCTACACTTCCGTGTAGCCTGACCCTTCCCCTCCGCAACGAGACCGGTTCGAGGTCAGTACGTTGAGAAGTGTCGACGCGACAACACGTTTCGTGAAAAATGTCAACCCAATCTCCCGCCAAGTGCGAAATTTTGTAAAAAGGCAAGAGTTTTTGAGGCGCTGCAAACTCCATGGAGATGAACTTCTCCGCTCCATCGTTACTGGAGATGAAACTTGGGTTGCACACTACACGCCTGAAACCAAAAGGCAGTCTCAACAGTGGCGTCACACCTCTTCACCCTCTGCCAAAAAGTTCAAAACCACAATTTCAGTCAAGAAAATCATGGCATCCGTGTTTTGGGGCTGTCAAGGCATAATTTTAATTGAATATATGCCTCAAGGGGAGACCATCAACTCTGCAAGGTACTGTGAGACCCTAAAAAAACGGAGGGTGATTCAGAACAAGAGGAGAGGCATGCTGACAAAGGGAGTCTGCCTGCTGCATGACAATGCCAGACCACACACGGCCAACGCCACGAAGGAACTGCTCGCCTCGTTTAAATGGGATGTCCTGAACCATCTCGCGCATTCCCCTGACCTAGCACCTTCAGATTACTATCTCTTTACCTCCCTGAAGCTGCACATGGGTGGAAACAGGTTTTCAACCGACGAGGAGCTAAAAGAGGAGGTGGAGAAGTGGACGGAGGGGTTGGCGGGAAACTACTTCAAGGAAGGCATCAAAAAGTTGATACCCCGCTTCACCACCTGCATTGAGAGGAATGGCGAATATGTCGAAAAATAGCTTACATATGTACTACGGTTACAAAAATTCAGTACACTTACTTTCTGGATATGCCTCGTATATGAACACTACACTATACATCTTAAGCCAAAAAATGATAGTGTTACTATCACTTTTGGGCTTTAGATGTGTAGTGTATATTAATATTTATTTAATTTATATACATTTCTACATGTGCAGTAAAGAAAAAATGCAGAATGAAGTTATTAAGGAGTGGGATAGAGAGAACTTTGCATATGATTTGCAAATGCCTTTCTGGGAGGGATGCAAAAGATTGTCAACTGGCAGAATCTGAAACTGGACTTGCTTAACCCTTCAGGCTCGTGTGCCTAAAACGTATTTTCAGTCCCAGGGACGTTCAACTTTTTTTTGCAGAGATAGAGGTAAAATTGATATTAATATTTTATATACGGTTTTATAGCATAATTTAATTCAATTAACACTTTAAGAACCACTGGAATGCTTTTTTTTAATCAGTTTAGATCATGGGTCCGGCAACCTTTTGTTGTAACAGGGCCAAATATATTTTACGTGGGGATTAGTGCGGGCCGCACTTGGGTCATATGTCATTACAGTATACTTACAATATTTGTGTACAAATATTTTAGTTTTGAAAATAAAATGCTAATTATATGTTTTTACGACATTTATTGTAGTTAATAAAATCGATGAGATTTTTCTAGCTGCATTTGACTTGCAAGTGTTTTTATATTAGCTTGCATTTCTTCAAATAAAAGCGAACAGTGATTTTTTTATAGTAATTGAGTAATTTGAACGAAATCAATAAACTTATTGCTCTTGTAGGATACCTACCTAAATAAATAAATAAATAAATAATTGTCAAAATAAATAAGTGAATTGTTAAACATAATTAAATTAAATTAATTATTGTTAAAATAGTAAACATACAGGGTCAATGACCGATGAAGTATTCATAGATTGTTACACGCTAAGAACAACAACAATGTTTACTATTTTATAGTATCTGCGATTTGTCTAGCCATCTCCAAATACAAATAAATAAGCTACCGCCAATTCACGCGCTAGAGTAAGACAGAACATGTAGCGCGAACTGGCTCACTCATTTGTATAAAGTACCCGCGCGCCGAGAAATAAACATATTAGTATTGTCATTCATT
This sequence comes from Odontocerum albicorne, assembly GCA_949825065.1. Classification (NCBI taxonomy): domain Eukaryota; kingdom Metazoa; phylum Arthropoda; class Insecta; order Trichoptera; family Odontoceridae; genus Odontocerum; species Odontocerum albicorne. The sequence goes on along the minus strand of OX463838.1, from coordinate 59,080,118 downwards.
CAGCTGTCAAGACTTGTATTATTTACCCGCTGTCACTTTCGTTTTTTATCCGCATTCCTGAGTATTTATAAATAAACAAATATAAATCAAGATCATCACGACACAACAAGATAAACAACCACGCTATACTCTTATAAATAGATGATAGAGGTTGTCTGCTGCTAAAAAGAGTTTAAAGAAAGTAGTAGCATGGAGAAATAGGAAGGGTAAACGTCAAAATGAATTGGAACCGATGACAGCAGCGAGAGAGAGGATTTCCTTCCTTTTGTTACAATTACAGTTTTGGCAATTTATATTACAAATTTGTTTGCAGGGTGATGGCAGCGTGAAAAGCAATCTGGGCAGCGATCTGGAGGGACTACATAGTGCGGCACTTTCTGCCTGGGCGTTGCTACTGTCCCTGGCGCCTCCTGGAGATGTATGCATGATGCTTAGTGGCTCCATTACCACATTCTCTCCGTAAGACCTTTTACATATTTTCTCACCAGAGCATCCCTCCTTATTCTAGATGGTAGAATGCATGTCTTCTAAGCAGTGATAATCGAGCTCAATTTCAGATAAAACAAAAAAGAAATAGGTATAAAAAGATTCTACTATGGTTTTCCACATACACAGTCAGATACTCGGTCAAAAATAGTGGGTTCGAGTCTTGAGTTAGATCGCCTTCGAGGAAAGGGTGCTGTATAAATTGGGCATTTATTATTTTTATTATAGGCCTGTTACATGTTTCTGATTGTTTGAAAGAAATGATCACATTTCAATAAATCCCCATGTTGTACCTACTTGATACGATGAAAATGTGATGATATAAAATTCATTCCATTTTGACACTAAGAACCAAATCAATCTTGTCAAGTGGCAATCATATCTCCTTTTGCAGCCAATACTGCATTTGCATTTTGATTTGATTCTTCCAGAACTGAAATTCACATTAAAGGATGAAAAGACTGAGGAAACGGAGACTATTTTTGCCCAAACTGAAAATAAAATTTAAATTCCATATTAACCCTTATCTTGGCAAAGTTCAATTTATCCAAATATTAACGTTTTTCTTTGGTGATTCCTTACTATATGGTAAGTTATGAAGGAAAATTGAGGAAAAAAAATCACAACTTTTCCTTATAGTTTTTTTATATGTAACACCCATGTTACTTTGCCAAAACATAAATTTTTATAAAACACAAAAAGGGCTATAAAATGATTCTATAATCTAAAACATGAACAACATTTACATAGCTGAATTATCAACAAATAAAATGGTTTGAATACAAATTTCTCTATTGTAGTGATTAGTAAGATATTTAGATTATTTACCCCAATTTTCAATATGCACCCACGCTGTCCAGACATATCGACCCGATGTCGTTTGAAAGGTTGAAGTGTTGTCAATATTTATCACCAGATGATACCACTGCACACAATACTACATGTATGATATAGTATTTGAATGTGTTGCCATATTTGAAATCACGTTAGTTTCTGGATTTAAAAAAAAATTCCCTAAATTAGTGTAACACCTGTACTACAATGCCATAATAAGGGTTAAAGGATCAATAGACCACGTGCAATGTCTTCTCCACCCTAGAGGTGCAATCGCACAATTCACGATCTAATGATGCGGGATCCAAATAGTGATCATTTGATCTATATTCAGACTGGATATAGAGGCCACTCGGAAGGAATCTTGGGCAGGATTGGCTAGGATCATAATAAATCTTGGGTAAATTGCAGCTATCGACGATCTAGTCAACATTTTTATTATTTGGAATATAAATCTTGAAAGTGTGCAAATAGTTAAGGTCAAATGTAGATCAAATAAAAATATTTTTTTCCAAATATCTCTACTTGACTGCGGTTTATTCTAGATATGTTGGGATACTACCTTCTAAGGGTAAGGGTCTCTTCTTATATATTTAAGTTGCTGACGGGAGCAACATCTACCCCAATTATATTAGAAAATATATGGTTTTATGTTCGTGACAACTATTTGAGGTACTTAAAATATTAATCTGTTAAGACCATAGTTTTCTAACTTTATTTATTTTACGTTAAAAGAAAATTTCGGGCTATCTATCCTGTAGCACTGATGTCCTGTAAAATATTTTTCAAAAGATATGTGACATTGGAATGTAGCTAAGAAAAATACCGTAGTCAAAATAAAATCGTTCTTAGAAAATATATTTTTTTTCTTGCTTGTTTCTTTATTTATTTTACGTTACAAGGAAATATAGAATAATAACATAGCAGGAGTTTAAAGATATACATTTCAATAATCATAAAATACCATATCCCCTTTCCCCCACCATACTTAATTACTATGTTCAGATACCGTACCATAGTGCCGCTGGCTGACTAACCAGGAATTCCTTTTTAAGTCAACCAGTTTATCACACGTGTCAATTAAATACTCTCACCAATGAAAACATTTAAAAAAATCTAGATATAGGTGACATTTGCATTTTTATAGTTCAAGGGAAAAAAACAAATTGATATATGATGTACAAATACTAAGAATTCTGCATTTTAAAGCAACAACCCATAGACAAAAAGAAAAGAAGATGTCGTTGTTATTTCTCAATGTATTAATTAGTCCTCGCAGATTTAGTAATACCTTGAGAAAGGAGCCATCCCTTCAGTGTGTATTTGAGCTTTAAAATAGCAAATGACTTCAGCTCATCTGGCAATGTGTTATACATCCCTATGTTAAGAAAATTTGATGCCTTTGGCCTAAAGAAGTGTTCATATTTTAATTAAATTGAGTATTTGTACAACGTTTTGTCTGATATAAAAATATTTTTTTTATACTTCATTTTTCTTATTCAGTATAATAAAATTATTTTCATTGTCCCATGAATTTTGCTATAAGGGGATCCTACCTGTAAAAACAATACTTTTTTGAATAATTCTGATTATTTGTTAATGAAATTATTTGTAATATTACGGCAATTCTAATTATGATACTAAATCGTAGTTTCCCAAACTTTTTCGCCCCGTAGACCACTTGCCGATTTTTTTGTTTTCCATAGACCCCCTGCCTGCCTTATATTGAATTTTCCTAAACTTATTAACTTCAAATGTATTTTTGACAGCTGACAAAGTGCTGTTCACCTCGATAAGGATTTTTGTCGAGTGGACGAAAACATGTACAATTTTTATTCGTACCTTTATTGAAAAGACACAAAATTCAAGTAAATATTTGGCTTTGGAACTAAACAAATCAAAACCTAGTAAAATTCTTACATAAAATTAATACACAAATAATAGTGTTGATGAGAGGGATGAACCTGATGCTCTGATAGCAACGATTCAATATTTGGCTTCAAATTAGTAAGGTATAGTCTTAAATCTCCACGTTCAGTGATTTGCACTCAATTTCTTTTTTTCGTAAGAAGGTTGTCAACCGCCCTAAAACCTCTTTCCACGAGGTATGAAGATGGAAAAGCTAACAAAAACTTTTTTGCAATAGTCCATAATGCAGGATAAGCAACAGGAATATCTTTCTGAAGACAGAACTGCTGATACTTCTTTCTGAACTGCACCTTAAGTTCTTCGTTTGTACTTATTCCAATCAGTTCTTCTTGTAATATATACAATACATATATGTACACACAATCTGTGTTAGGTGTAATAAGACATTTACGGAACGCCTAAATATTGATGATGGTCTGCCTAATTGGGATCCGCTCACGTGGACCCTCATTTACATCTCGTGCACCCCCATTTTCTTTTCTCGCTGACATAGACCCCCTGCAAGTCGAAATCAACCCTTGGGGGTTCATATAGACCACTTTGGGAATCTTTGGTTTAGACTACCAATAAGTTGAACTAACTTGTCTTTTCTTTTACGGACTGTCCCTTTTGAGTAGGGCCTTGAATATTAGCATCTTCAACATTTCAGAAAATGTTCTTAAAGAAAGTATTTTGAGCTTTCTTAGTAATGAGAGTAGTTGTTTCAGCTTTCTTATTTATAAGTTTTTATTTCCTATTACTGTATATTATCTTTTAGCTATACATGTAATTGGGTTTATCCTGTATATATATAAGGTCTTTTTTTAATTCTTGGATAAAATACAGATGGCGTCGCGAACTTGCCTGAGTCTTGTGACACTTGAGAAGTGTAATAATTGGATTTTATAAAAATGGAGTCGTATACAATACGACGCGTTCAAATTGTTAAATTATTTTATGAAAATGGGCATTCAGTGAAAAATGTTTTTAGAAAATATTTACGGGTTGCGTAATCGTCCATCTGAAAGCACTACTCGTATCAATCGGATTGTTAAAAAATTTCAAGGAAATGGTTCGGTGGAAGATAAAAGAAGAGAAAGATATAGCCGTAGCGGTCGTTCACAAGATCATATTGATTTGGTTCGTGAAAGTATTGCTAAAGACCCAGAAATGTCCATTAGTTGACGTTCATAATAAGTTGGACTCAGTGAATCCACAACATGGTGTATTTTACGAAAAGATTTAGCTCTGAAGGCACATAAGGTTTAAATAACACAGGAACTAAAGCCATTGGATCATGCAAAACGTCGTGTATTTGTCAATTGGGTCGAACAACCAGATGAATTAAAAAAAGTGCTGAATTAAAAAAAGTGATGAAAGACCCTATATATGTAAGCTTTATAAAATAGATAAAAAAAGTAAATGTATCAACATAGTGAGATTGGTAATATGAGTGTGGAATTTTATTACATTAGAAATTTCATAGTTTCATGTGATGTGATTTTGTGTGTGCACAGGTCCCTGAAGCAGCTGGGTGGCATGCTGCTATCTCCCGGGCTGGAAGTGCGACTGGGCGCCGGGGAGTGTCTGGCGCTGGCCTTCCAGCTTGGCCGCGAACACTCTGATGATTTTGGCGAGGAAGCACTGCCGGAGCTTATCAGCGGCATGCGCCAGTTGGCAACTGATTCACACAAATATAGGTACTTATCTCTTGTCATTCTTGAAAGGTTGCGTAATACATCGAGCAGATTACATGTTTAGCGGATGTCCTTGTGGGACGTGCTGATAATTATGATTGTTGTTTGGTATTTAAATAAAATACCTCGATTAGCAATGCGGAAAGTGAGAGTGAATAATCAATTAATAGTAAACAGCGATGAATGGTCAAGTGAATAAAAATAAGTGATCTTTATTTATCGATAAGTAGGTATATATACATTTCAGAACGGGGCGCGTGAGTGCGCCCGCAATATATTTTTATCTCACTCCTGCGCGTGCAGAGGTGGTTGCAGACGTTGCGAATAATATAGTGGGTAGATAATTTGTTGACGAAAACGGTGAGACAGCGCGATGCGTTCTCTTTCTACTGTGGAATGTACCGTAAATAGTATTTGCGGGTAAACAATATTAATGTTCTGGTATGCGACCTTTGGACATGTCCGAAGGTCGGTCGTTGACCGTGCGTGTTGACAATATTCAGGGACGACCGTAGTCCCTACACATTTAATAAATAAAATTGCTTTTGAGATTTGAAAAAGGTGCCATAAAAGAAACGTATGTTGAATATATTCACTGCCATTTATGTGCAATTGGTAACACACTTCATCCACCTGTTTATATGATTATATGCGAACAATTTTATTCGATATAAGATCGGAATCATTTTTATTTTCACCTTGAAATTACATAACACATCTTCGCAAGGCTTCAAGATAAAATAGTAAAGCCAAAGCCGCCAACAGCAGAATTCTTTTCAAGATTTATCATAAAACTTTTACAACTCTAAATACATTTTCACAACTTGTACTTACTAACATGAGATAAACTGTGATGAATTAATGATAATAGGTGTCAAAATTATAGATCTTTAGAAATATTTGCATTTATACGTACTTTTATATATACCAGCTCCCAATTTCCCTGTCGGGGTAGGCAAAGAGAACATAGCACCAAACTTTCCTATCTCGGCAAACATTCTTCACCTCTTTCACATATATACACTTCATACAACTCCTATGATTTATCTGAATTTCTACTTAATCCAACCATACTTTTCTAAGACTTCTTCTACCACGCCCTCCACTCGACATTGACACGTATATTTGTTTTCTTAGTCTTTCATTCGTTCTACATGCTCAAACCATCTCAGAATGCTCCTCTTCATCTTACTCAACATATCAGTCTTAAATTCGCACTCATCCCTAATCACTTCATTTCATATTCTGTCATACATTGTCAAACCTTGTAATTCCTTCTGAGTAGTCACAGGTTTGATGATGACATTGTTATAATTATAAAGAATTGATATTAGTCGCTTTAACCTTTCCTTCCCTGTGTTGGGTATCTTCTACACGTTGCTTCTAATAACCATCAATATCTCTATAAATATAATAAATACAAGGTTAAGATTTTAGGTATTCCTCCATAATATATTTACGCATTGATTTAAAAAATAATATTAATTATAATCAGAATTTATCGACTACATCGTAAGTATTTCGTGAATATCGGAAACAAATTCGCATTTAAACGCTGTGAGTGCCTCGATCTTGGGTCTTGACGATAGGTGAAGAGTATGCTGGAAGCGCGACACTATATTCGCATCTCACTTTTGCATACGTCACTGAATAGCGAGGACCTCAATTGTCTCAACCTCGCAAGTGCAATCTCGCGTACTCACTACCCAACACCGGAGCACGCGTTTCAATTTTATCACCGTAAGGGAAGGGTTAAACATTAGTGATGATTGGTCGAGATTTTAAGCAGATTTTAGTCAAAATGAAATGTTTTATTTTTTTTCGTTTATATCGGTTAAATATTTAAAGATAAAACAATGATTTTGTAGGGCAAAGAAGGACAGGAAGACTCAGCGAGCTACATTCAGAGATATTCTCCGTTACCTGGAAGAGGATGATATCGAGGATCTGACCGTGCGCATCCGCAGCGAGACACTGCACGTGGAGGGGTGGTGTGCCCGTCGGCGCTACGCTGCACTGGGCACCGTGCTGGGCGAGGGACTGTACAGCCACCTGGCCTGCTCCCCTATACTGCGTGCTGCTCTGTTTCTACCTGAGCCCCCACCCGCTCCTGCTGCCGAGTCTAATGTATCTCGCACTAACAACAAGCTACTCAGGGTAAGAATTTTATTAAAACATAGTACAGTGAAACCCCGTTTTTACGTTTTTGAAGGGACTGATGAAAAAAAACGTAATTAGAGGGAAAATGTAGATTCGGGGCTAGAAAAAAAATTGAAAATTATTTTTTATTTAGATAATCACGCAAATCGGTTTGGTACATATTTTTGTGCTGGTTTACAGCTCTTTCGATCTTATAAATCGATAAGAAAGTTTTGTCTTGTACGTTTTCAATACTAATAAAGTAACTTTTAAGGCCCTCAATATGCCTCATAGCATCTTCTTTTGTTGGAATTGGATGGATTAAGTTTACCTCTTCTTCACCGGATAATTCTTGGTCGGATAAGTTTTCGTGGATGTGACTGTCCAGTATATATCATCGAAATCCATAACTTCAGATGTCTTCACAATTAGAGTAGGAACATCCGTCTGCTTCCAATCTTCAGCAATCTCCAAATCAACACTTGGAGATTCCCCGCAAACTGATATATAGTATACACCACAGAGTGCCTCTTGAAACGATCTATCCAGCCATTTGATGCAGTAAATCCTCCGATATTTGATCGAGACGCAATGTGCACACGTGTCTATAAATAGAAACAACATATTTCTGCTCCTTAATATTCATTTCAAATATTTTAAATCGTCGCGCATTTAATTAAATATGTTTATAAATTAACATGCATTTTTAATATTTCAAACGTAAATTGCGGGAAATAAAAACTTATAAGCGGGTACTAAATGTACTAAAATAAAACGGGATTTTAAAAGTTGAATGCAAATAGCGGGAAAACGTGAATTCCGGGCACGTAAAAATGGGGTTTCTCTGTAGTTTTTTTTTGGTTCTGAAAAAGTTTCATGCAAATCGAGCATAAAGATTTTTCTCTTTTAAAATTTTTTTAATTCGTAGACAATAAATACGCTCGCCTAGATGAGTTTTTGTAGTTTCTTTTTTGTGTCAACTTGTGCATACTTATATTGAATTTAACTATAAATATTAAATTATTTGAAACAATTACTTTGTAATTATCACTACTGCTTTTTTGTATCTACATGTTAGTTTAAGATGAAGTATCTGTATTAACTTATGTACATTTGATTGTAAAAGACACTGTTGTCGTAAATTATATTAACACATTGTATGCGGGAAACGATAAAACTCGTTCTATCCCGTCTTATGGTAGAGAGCGGGAGACGAGTTTACTCGTTTTGGTTTGCCAAGCGGTGGTATGCGGGAAACTTGTAAAAACGGTCGCCAAATGAGGTGGAAACTGCGCGTTATCTATTATAAGATTCTTATAAGATCTTATAAGATCTTATAAGATTCTTATAAGATCTATTGAAAATTTCGTAATTATATTGTAATTTTATGTGAATAAAATAATTTTGATGGTGAAAGAGTATTTTTTTCTATGTTTACCTAGAATGTAGTAATTTTGTGTGAGTAAAAAATAGAGCAACCCATATTTTGCATAATAAAGATATAGATAGTTCTATTCTTAGTAAGATACAAAAAGTTTTTCGAAAAAATACTAATTAGTTTGAGAGATATGGTTTTTTTACGAAAGACTAATTTTTTCGCAAAAAAGTCTAAAAGTACCCGCATTGCGTCATCAGTTGTCGCGAAAAGTACCCGCAAACAATGTGTTAATAAACAGTCCGTTTGTCCGGGACCTACTTTCACAAAAGAATTTGAATTATATGATCACTAAAAAAAAAACAACAATTTGAATTTGCGCCGCACTTCCTAAGGCCGAGGCCACACCAAAATGCTTCAATAGGCGCTAAGCTACATTTTACGTGACTCCTATACTAGGTGACTTCCTGCCTGGCCACACCAAAGTGCTACGCACACATTCATTTGACGGTTGGGAGCGGTTGAGTCAACACATGATGCACCTATCAAAACTAATCAATTTCATTACAACTGACCATCTTTATTTACTTTCTGTGCAACTTGATTCCAAAGTGATTTTATTACAGGTATAATTTTGTATAATTTGCTCGATGGGTTCCACAAAGGCTCCATTTTATACACAGCTGTCATTAAAACTTCCGCCATCTTATAAATTAACCAACACGTCTGTTTGCTCGGAGATTCACTTGGTGACTAATCGTCATGCAACGTGGCGCGAAGCGTGCAGTGTGACTAGTACGATAGTATGCGGTACGTTGGTTCGCTAGGATATGTCGCCTAACTCGCAACATAGCTCTAAGCATCAAGCGAGGCTCCTTCCTGTGTGGCCACGGCCTTACTGCTGGAAATATCACAGCCACTAATTAGTGGAATAACAAAGCAATTAATTGTTGAATATTCTAACATGGAGTTCACAAAATTAAAACCGAAACTTTAGATTAATTAATTCATCCCTCTCATTTAATCTGTTACTTATTATAACCATAACAAGGTTTAACAAATTCCAATTACATTTTTATCTCATAAAATGGTACAATTTCATTTCAAGTGATGTTGTGGAAAAAAATTATTAACAGGTTTAATTTTTACAAAATATAAATTAAATGGAACCGCAGAACCACGTAAATGATGGAAAAACGTAAATTACAACGATTTCATTTCAGAGACATCATATATCAGGTCTGTAAATATGAAACCGGAATTTTTTAATGGAAAATACACGTTTATTATATGAAAATGGTAAAAAATATTTTATTCAAAGTATTGCCCATCGCAAGCTACACATGTTTCCCATCTCTCTGGCAATAACACCCTTCTGATCCCACCAAACACAGAGCATTGTCTTCCGTCCATAGCGATTTAGCCTTGCGGTCGATGTCACTGGTTTGCTTGGAGTTACCCATGATCTTTAACGCTTATGATTCTCGAAATATATCAATTTTTCATCGCCAGTCACAGTTCGATGGAGAAATGATTTTCTTTTGTTCCTGGCAAGCAGCATTTCACAAGTGGTTTTTCCTGCTGTCTTTCATTCAGTTCATGTGGAGCCCATTTTCCCACCTTCAGGATCTTTCCCATGGCTTTCAAACGTGTGGAGACGGCTTCTCGTGTCACATTTAATTGATCCGCAAGTTGTTGTTGCGTTTGAGCATCATCCTCATCCAACAATGCTTGCAATTCGGCGTCTTCAAACTTTCTCGGCGGTCTTCCACTTTCTTCGTTTTTCACGTCAAAATTGCCACTTTTGAAATTTTTAAACCGCTCAAAGCACTGTGATTTACCAAGAGCATGCTCACCGTAAGCTTCGACAAGCATTCGATGCGATTCTGCAGCAGTTTTCTTCAAATGGTAACAGAAAATCAATGCTGTCCGCAAATCGTAGTTTTCAGGCACAAAAACAGACATGTTCAACACTATGAAATCATATGTAGTTGTATTAAACTTGTATTGTTGTGAGTTAAAAGTCTTTGACAAATGTAAGCACAAGAAAAAGGCACCAATGACGTGGTTTGACAGTCACTACATTGACAACTAGAGCCATTTATTAGCAAATTCCGGTTTCATATTTACAGACCTGATATGTACAATAGAAAAAACTATTTTAAAAGAAACTGTACACAGTAACAAAACCTCTGTATAATTTATTTCATTTATCCCAGCAAGAACACTAAGTAGTCAAGGTCATATTAAAGTCCATACTATGCTTAATTTGTGCAGTCTTACTTAAACATATGTGGATCGGTGTAATTTGTGCTGTGTATAATTGTAATTTTTGTTTATTCCAGCATCTGCAGAATGCTGCCAACTTCAAGGCTCGAACCATATCCCGAGGCAAGAACAGAGACAAACGGTCGGCTGTTATCATTACTTAATAAAATCATTTACCCCAAATATTTATTTTTTTTCGTTTATAAAATAAACATCTAAATTTATAAATAATAATTGTAAAAAATACCTAGTTAAATATTAAATGTATGTAGACGATTATTACATTGATGAAAAATGTTTGAAATAAAATTAGCCAAGATGTTGATGATATAATTAAGTTGGACTGGAAAGGTATTTGTGAACTCAAAGAGATACAGTTGTATGGGACTCGAGGTGTATCTTTTGTGAACTCAAAGAGATACAGTTGTATGGGACTCGAGGTGTATCTTTTTATTTGATCAAATCGCAGTCTAATCGACGTAAAATATTTAAACTTGATTATAAAATAACATATATGTTACCATTTTTAGAAAATATTATGTACAGAAAATGTAATTTTTTAATTAGGACATAGATAGGATTATATATTTAATAATTAATTTATCAACTGAACATACTTGCAATACAATATCAAATTAACATCCGTCTATGTCCGGATGATTTGAGCTTAGACATTTTGGATATTACTTTTTAGCTTTTTTTAAATTATTTTACATTTCGAATTTTGTTTTAGAGAAAGGGTTGTATAATTTTTAGATATACCATTATATTTGAGAATTAAATTCCATAGTTTTTTTTCATTTTCAATTGACTAAATATTTTGTAAAAAATGGATTTCATATAGTATCGCAATATATTAGAAATGCTGTTGTCACCCTGATCTTAATTTTTTTCTTGTTTAAGAATCCTTAACAAATAAATTGGAGGTTTGTCGATGAAAAAAAAAAAAAAAGAAACAATATGATTTTTAAAAAATAAAAACTTTGCCATATGTTCAAATTATGTGCAATATGTTGTTTACTTTATTTTTATACTCATTTTTTTTTTGTTTTACTGCCAAATATTTATTTATTAAGTTTTTGTAATGTTAAAAGGTTTAAATAATAATATTTAGCGAAATTTCAACGTCGAAAATATTACAAATATCAAAAATTGTTTCTATTAGAATAAAATTTTAAATTGTGCATTTTATTCCATTTCAATTTGGGTTTTTGAATTTTTATCATTTTGAATCTCCAGAATGCTCAAAATATGTTTGTTTATCAATAATCAAGAAAATAATTATGACCATTTAATATTTAAAACCATGGTTCTGTAAATTGCACGTATAAAACATCTTTATATTGGTCCTTGAAGAAAATGTAATTTTTTTCTATGTGGAAATGGAACGAATGTTTAAATAATGTGAAAATATGTGTATTCCGTGCCATTTTCTGCATCTATTCATTTTTTGTATGACTCAATATTGTTTTTATTAAAATTATCAAGTCTGAAAATGTCTGTTATTTAAATACACAACTTTTATATCACAACCATCACCCCATGTCCCTTTCAGGGCAGAATTCTTCAACTTGCTATATCTTTCATTGATCACCTATAGCATTTACTTTTCTGAGAACTATACTGCCCTCATAAGCAAAAACGCAGCTAATGGTAAAAGTTAAGTTTTGAGAAAACTGTACTTTTTTATGTTTTCTATTGCTGCTTAAAAATGTTGTGATTCATAAACAAAAAAGCAGTGAAATGTGATTCATAAACAAAAACTGTTGTCTTTTTTCTTATGAATCACATTTTACTGCTTTTTTGCTTAGAAAAACTTCCCAGTGTTGTTAAGGAACGGTCCAACTCTTCGCATATCTCATTAACCCTTCCCTTACGGTGATAAAAATAATACGCGTGTTACGGTGTTGGGTATCGAGTACGCAATCAAAAATTTGCGATTTTAAATCGGAAAAGTAAGAACATTCATAGATAATCCCCTTAATTAATTATAATTGAAGTTAAAAATTATAATAATTGAGATTTATTTGCTGAAAACATTAAAAAACCATCTGAAAACATTAAAAAACACTCACGGAACAGGCGTACGTCTAACCTATTTGCAAGCCTAGAAGCTACTAGTGGCGCGGAACATCAGTCGCATACCCCGACGCTTACGCTTATGCTTGCGACGTTGAGACAATTCAGCTCCTCGCAATTCAGTGGAGTATGCAAGAGTGAGATGCGAATATAGTGTCGCGCTTCCCGCATACTATTCACCTATCGTCAAGACGAGGCACTCGCCGCGTTTAAATGCGAATTTGTTTTCGATCTTTACAAAACACCTCGATGTAGTCGATAAATTCTGATTATTATTATTATTTAAATCAATGCGTAAATATATTATGGAGGAATACCTAAAATCTTAACCTTGTATTTATTATATTTATAGAGATATTGATGGTTATTAGAAGCAACGTGTAGAAGATACCCAACACAGGGAAGGAAAGATTAAAACACACTTTGAGGTGGTGAATTATTTCATTTGAAAGTGTTTTCAGTAAGCATTTTGTAAAATTAAAGAAAACATTATGTCGATTTTTCTTTTGAAATAAATGGTTTTCTGTATTTCTTTTTATGTATTATGGGTTCAGAATTTGATATGGGATATTGCCTCATACTTAGAGTTAAATTTCTTCCTGTTAGCTGCGTTTTTGCTTATGAGCGGCAGTATACTGATGATAGTAGTAGAAATAACGAGTCTAGTACAATTGAAAATTATGAGAGTTTAGAAAATGTGAATAGATTAATCTAGAAGAAATACGAATGGCAGTAAAAGATAAAAAAGGAGATTATGTCAGATTGTGGGGTGAACGAATGATCGAGTGATATGATAGGTTTTTAACAATTGTTGGGAATCTGACTACACACTGAAAGACAGGAGTAGTGTATTGATTGTGCTATTATAAAATAGTAAAGGTGCAAGAATGGAGTGGGGAAGCTACAGAGCCAAGCTGTACAGATTTTTTTTATTAAAACCAGGTGAAACGATAACTGCGGAGATTTATTGTCAACAATTAAACAGATTGAACTACAAGCTGATAGAAAAAAGTCCAAGTTTAAATAACCGAAATGGGATAATTCTTCACCATGACAATGCGCGCCCGCACACTACATAAATTACCTGTGATAAATTTCATGAGGTTCTACTAACTAGACCCTCCATATTCCTCGGATTTTGCTCCTTCAGACTAAAATCTATTCAGGTCTTTGGAACACACATTCAAGGATAAAAACAATTTGATAATGTAGGCAAAGTAAAAAATCGCCTAATTTTGTTTTCTAATTCTAAACCGATCATTATTTATAAAAAGGGAATCGAAAAATTGCAATAGAGATGGGGTGGAATAGTTGTAAATAATGATATAAATTATATTTTGGAAAAATATATAACCATATTTTAAAAAAAATAATTTACGTGTTGCTCTACGAAAAAATGGATTTTTTTCCGGTCCCTCCAATATTACATGAAGTGCTCCTTTGACATTTAACACTTGTCTTCTGACCAGAACATTGCGGGTTTAATTTCCTTTGGAAACCAGGCTTTCCCCTTGAGGTGTCATAAACCTCTTTCTGGCAGTAATCCCACAGGGTTGTGCTGTGTACAAGGAAACGTTCAACATGATTTGCTCTGGCGCTGCTATAGCTACCAGACTTTATTTGTTTTAATTATGAGTTAGAGCACCCTTCAGGAAGTTTGCTCTCTAAACAGTGGTTTATGAAATTGTCCATTGGATTGGATTTCTCTTTTACAATTATTTTTTGGCTGCGCGGTAATGCACAGGACTTCCGTGTGGAAAGTGACCAGTTTAGACTTGGCACTGAATGACACGGTCATTTTTTCTGCCTAGTATTCGGCGATATAAGGATACCAATGACTTGGATCATATCTATATTTTTCAAAAAAAAAAACATGCCAGTGAGTTCCAATTTTCTCAATTTGGTGTGCCATCGGATACTGTACAGCGGTGTTGTCAGTGAGTTTGCTGGTGTGTAACGGCCACTCAAAGGGAAGAAAGAAAAAAAAACACTAGTGCAATTTTACTTTCCAACTGAATTGATGTTGGAATAGCGAGAAGATCAGTGGTTATTTGCACACGGCTGTATTATTTTTTTTTATCCACTTTGCACGGATTTCTCCAGTTACACAAAGAGGGTCTGCTTCTAGCGTTAGCTTATTCGTTAGGAAGAATATCAGCCAGGATTCTTCTCATACTGCTAGGCGGTGCCGAGAATATATCAACAGTGTCATTCTGTTGATTCAATATCTCTATACCACGCGTGACTGAGTGTTTAGCCTGTCCTGTAAGTTGATATGTAGAACAGAGGTGATTCCTTGCACGGCTATATTTATTGGGTACATATAAACTTAGTGCTTCTAGAATCGCGGGACAGTTAAAGGAACCTTGGAAAACCTTTATTAGGAATATCACAATGGATTCTTGCCTTCTTGTTTCGAGGCTTCTATAGTTACACACCGTGAGAAGTTCGGCATGGTGAGCATATTTTGGGTAGTCGCCCTTTGTTCTGTACCATAGATACCTGAGGATTTTTTTTTGCATTTGTTCTATATTGTTTTTATATTTGAGCTGATGAGATGCCCAAACCGTAGATGCATATTCTAATTTGGTTCTAATTAGATAATTATATAAGTTTCGGAGGATATCGGTGCTGTTAAATTCTCTTGATATTCTCATTATAAAACTGAGTAGTTTGTAACAGTCCGATATCAAACGTGAGACATGGTTAACGAACGTGAGTCCGACATCGAAGGTTACGCCCAAATCCTTGAATTCAGAAACTCTGTTTAGTGCCACTCCCTGTATAGTATACTGATGGTGGATTGGTGAAAACGATCGACTATAAGATACACAGACACATTTATTAATGTTGAACAGAAGATGATTTTACTCACTCCAGGAGACTAGGGAGTCTAGGTCCTGTTGTAACTGTGCACAGTCAGTCGTGAGGTGAATTGATCTTTTTGAAAATTTATACCAGTCAACATTATAAAATGCATAGATAGTAACAATAGACTGCCAAAACCGTCCCACTCCCCTCCCCTATTCAGCAGTTCACTATAATATCCTATATTATCTGTATTGAATTTGCTTTCACTGTTGCGGTAACCAATAGTTCAATTGAAAGAGTATTTAATTTTGTAAATTCCTTCTGGTCAGATGATAAAAATAGAATTCATGTAAATAATTGAAAATCAGTCCATTCCAAAAACACTTACAAAAGTTGTTAACATTTCTACAAAAGGGTGTCAAAGAATAAAGTTTTCTGAAATAAAATCACAAATCTCAAAAGCATAACTCGATGTAAATTTAATTTTTGTGTGCAGTTATTGAATTTATAATTTGAAACAGGATTTTTGGATGCAATTATTGAGCTGCTGGTATCCATAATGTCAAAACACATTAAAAAAAAGTTTTTGTTTTATTTTGAATAAGTGACTGTGATAAGTGAAGTGACTTCTTGACTTGAATAAGTGAAGTGACTTCAGCACTTCAAAACAAATTTGATTTGAAATTAAATATTTTTTACTCATAATTAAAAAATTGGTGTTCAGTTTACATTAATAACTATCATTTTCGATTGTCATATATCAACACAGCTCATATTTATTCTCAAGGTATGCATTCCCACAGTTCCTTTCATTCTTTTTCCACATCCATGTTTTACTTCCATACATCATTATTGATACGCTATTAAATATATTATTCCACTTTTCTATCTAAGAAAATACTTTCCAAAATGCAGAATTCTTATACTTTAACTTTTTATAGATCACCCATATAAATTACATTTTCCTTTCCATTCTAGATTTTGATTAATTTAACCCTTCCTTCCCTGTGATGTGTAACTAGTACACGTTGCTTCTAAAAACTTTAATATCTATAAATATAATAAATACTGGTTCAGATTTTAGGTATTCCTCCGTAATACATTTACGCATTGAATGAAAAAAATAATAATTCAGCACTTATCGGTCACATCAGATATTTTGTGAAAATCAGGAATAAATTCACCAATACAATCAAAGTGTGCCAGTGTGCGACGTAGGTATATTCATTCTAAAAAAAACGCTATGGGTGAGGAAGCGACGCTATTCACGTCTCACTCTCACTCTACTTCGGTATATGGGAATGCAAGAATAGAATCTCAGTTTGCCGCTTCAGTAGCTCGCGGGCATCCATTTGAGGTGGTCTCTTCGCCCGTTTTGTGAACGTCGGCCGATGTTTTTTTTATCTTTTCAACAATTAATGTATGATTATTATCACTTTTGACTTCAAATTGAATTAATTTAAGCGATAGGCTATGAATATTCTTATTTTTCCGATTTTAAATCGTTCATTTTTACATGTGTATTGATGTGTATTGAATACACAGCATATGAACGCGCAGATTTTTTTTTAGCACAGGAAGGGAAAGGTTTAAAATATTTTTCTTGCCAGTGTATCCGTATAACTCGACAACCTTCCACACCAGGAATTAAGGAAAAGGTATTATAAATAAAACAGCAATAAAACATTGACTAGTTTAATATTCCACCAATAGGTACACCACTCGTAGAGTACAGACGACATGATGTTAACATTAATGTGAAACAGAACGACACACAGTAGTTATGTAATGGACAATGCTGACAGTGGTGGATACTTTTCCTCCAATCATACCGATTAAGAAAATAAATTTTTAGATAATGTTTACTAATTAATATAAACAATCATTGCACGTAATTATAGGCTTAAGATGTTAAGTTAATTTAACATTTTTTTAACGCCGTTAAGTAAATATATATTTTTTAATAATGCCATTCATGATAAATAATAAAAAAAAACGTTAATTATAAAAAAAATGGTGAAAAATCTATTAAAATTTATCATACAATCGATGATTTATTTATTTTTTGTTTTTATAATATAAAATAAGTCAAAAATCGATCGAATGTTGAAAAAAAAAGGTTCGATCACACAATTTTTACATTTCCCAGCTTAAAAATCTAATGGACTTTATTCATATTTTTTTATACAAAACTAAACCAATTACAAATGTGCATCCATCATTAGTTACTCTCCCTTACATTTATTGTTGAATACAACCAAATTCAGGTTATCTGAATTTCATTAACATACATACATTATGAATTCCAAGACAGTTCTTTTTAATGTGTATGAATATATATATAATAATTCAACTTAATACACTATATTTCAAGACACATTAAGAAATATGGAAAACTTACCTGACTAGTTATACAATTAACGTGTTCATTTTGTTTAAACATTCCCTGGACATTTTTCAATCCAACAATAACCCTGACTTGACTTAATCAAAAACATTCATCGAAATGGGCAATATTTGAATACTTTTCGAAATGGGCAATATTTTGAATACCTATGATGAAACTGAATTTTTTAAAAAGACACGTATAACACAAATCAATATTTTCATGTCTAATTTTATTTAAGATTCTTTTAAAAATTAAGTGAAATCAAAGAATCAAGAGTTTGACTCTCACTTACTAGGCGCGTCCAGAAAGTAAAGAACGATTGCGCACCACGCCCTGCGCCGATCCCCCACAACCGCGATCGTATGCGTGCCAGTTAGCTCCTTCCCCCGCTTCAGTGCGAGCCGAGTTTTGTTGCTGAACGGTCGTGCGTCTTTGTTCTGTAACCTTTCAAAATGGCTGCGCCCATCGAAAATCCCACCAAATGTGAAATGCGTAGTGTCATTCGTTTTCTGAATGCATAAAATGTTCGGCCTATCGAAATTTATAGGCAACTTTAAGCGCAGTACATGAATCTTTCCCACAAATTTCACAATCGCTCCTACATGAAATAGTGACAGAACACCTTGGCTACAAAAAAAATGTGTGCTCGGAAAAGAAAAATCGAATCCCAACACCAGAAAAGTGATGGCAACAGTTTTTCGGGACCGAAAGGGTTTGATCCACGTAAGGTTTATACCAATAGGACACATAATAAACTCAGAGGCCTATTGCGAAACTCTTCAACGACTTAGACGCGCCATCCAAAACAAGAGAAGTGGAATGTTGTCGGGAAAGGTGGTTTTGATTCATGACAATGCGCGGCCTCATGCATCAGCACGAACACAGCGAGAACTTCAAGTGGGAAATTTTTGGACATCCTCCTTACAGCCCTGACTTGGCACCGAGTGATTTTCACTTATTCCCGAAACTAAAGGAATTTTTGTATGGAAAACAGTTCGCAAACAATGAAAACCTCAAACTAGAAGTGACATCCTGGCTCAAATCTTTGGCGGTAGAAGAGTATAACATCGGAATTGAAAAATTGATTCCACGTTACAATAAGTGCCTCGACAGCTATGGCGACTACATTGCAAAATAGAGAATTTTTTGTTGATATCTTTAGTTTTTATTTAGTTATGCCAAAACGTTCTTTACTTTCTGGACGACCCACGTATAATCGTATATATTTAAAATAAATATTTCCTAATTATCATAATATAATTAAAAATAGGAACCAGATTTTGATTCCTATAAGCTGAGTCAGTTACGTTAATGCTGTAAGTCTATAAGTCATAATAAAAATAAATATTGCGAATGGTCTAGTGCCAACGTAATAACAACGCCCAGCGTAGAATCAAAAGAAAATTCTTCCGAAACATAGAGTTAATGCGATAACACTTAATGTGATCTTTATATCTTGTATACATGTGGATATAATAAGGTATGTAATAAAATATAATAATCTATCTATATTTGTACACAAAAAAGGCAAATTGTGAAGTTATAAATAAATATCTCTCTTAAATATAACGTGCTTTAGATAATCTAGGCTCTAAGCAATAATATTTGGCATAACCATAAGAAAAAGGCAAAGTGAAGCAGACGTTAGTTACTATGAGCGGCAAAATATGTGCAGTAAAAACTTGACAAAAACGATACTTGGGCACATCATCTCTTTAACTGTTATCTGTTCTTTGATTTCCACAGTATGTGAAACTTTGTGTGGAATACAGTGAGAGACTTCAACTGTAAACAGCTCAAATTATGTCTCCGACCTTTTTGAAACTTGAGATTGCACCACATTGGTAATTTATATCTGTGATGATGGTAAATTTATATCTGTGATGACGGTAAATTTATATCTGTGATGATGGTAAATTTATATCTGTGATGACAGTAAATTTATATCTGTGATGATGATAAATTTCTGATAAATGTAAAATTGACACTAAATATTCTGCATAATATAAATATATGCAGAAATATTGATATAATTTGAACACAGCATCTTGTACATAAATATTTATTTTAGGGTATACACGAGAAAATGTAGGATGGTTCCTGTGACATTTGAAATGTCATGTCTCAATGGGATGGGGTAAAATCGTTTTTTTTTTACAAATCGAATAGTTTTTTATAAATGGAAAAACTGACGTTTTCATTCCTAATTTTCATTATACTGACTTTCTAATGTATTGTATGATTTGTATCTATTTTTAAATAGGCCAAGATCCACTATGAATTAATACTAAATATAAACATTTAATTTTAGTTATAAAAAAATCGAAAATCCAATTATCATATACCCCATCCTTGGACAATCCAGACTAACATAGTGACTTTTGACAAATATCACCAAATATTATTTGATTTTAACAAATTGCCACATTTTTGCTAATTTGCAACAAGATGTATTCATTTGTCATTATTGTTAGTTTTACGTAATGTATTTACCTAAATAACTTGCTATTTATGAGAATCGAGGCTTATATTAAAGTTGATAAAATAATTAAAATTACTGAACATCGTTACAAGGTTGTATTGGGGCAAATTTGTGAAACATCACAGCGACCATGCTACATTTTCTCAAGTATAATTGATATAATTTTTCCATACTTCTTCAATTTAAAGGGGTTTAGATGTAATTTTCAACTTGTCAGAAATCATCAAGTAAAATGTTACACTTAAACTAAGCACTCTCCATCAGTGTGAAACTCTAAGTTTTATGCCGAGCGGTACTAACTGAGAGCAATTAAAAACATAATTTTTGTCAAGAGGTAGAATGGGATAATGACAGTTTGTTATAAGATTTATTTAGTTCCTAAATAGTAGACAGAAAGCTAAATATTTACAGCTGATGACAAGTTTCAAAGATAAAGTTAACAACCTCTAGAGCTTATTACAAATGGTTTTGGACAAATGACGGACAAGGCTGAGAGCGGTGACCCGCTACCACTCTGCTTCTCCACACTCCTCGACAAGCTCGTTTACCTTAACACATACATCATATGCGGTATATAAAAATATCTTCTCTTAGCCGTAGTCATTAAATGAAACTTTCCATTGAAAGGGAACATTATTTAATTCATAACAATTATTGTTTTCAAAATCAACACAAAAGTATCTTCAAAATACTGGACCTCTAACAAAAGGAACCATGTCACAATAGAGCGTGTATTTAAAAAAAATACAGCTATATTTCTGCTAGAATTCACTAAGATATTTTTGAAAATTAAACTAATTATAATCCTATAAATCTATATCTCGCTTTACGAAAGAGATACATTCCTGAAAAGTCCGTTAATCGAAATTCTGTATGTCGAACAAATTTTTTCTGTATAGATAAATATTAAATGTGTATGTGCTCTATGAAGAAAAAAATAAGAGAAAAGTCTCGAGTGTATTCTGAAATATATAGAACAGAGAAAATGTGTACATATGAAAAACAGATATAAAAAATTACATGTCAGAATTTGTTAATTGTAAAGCAAGAACTTGGCGGAAATATCCATCCAATGTTTGCTATTTTACATATTTCCTCTTGTCCCCTTTAAGCTGCTTATAATATACAGTAGCGGTCAATGAAATGTGTTCACCTTGAAAAATAATATACAGTAGCGGTCAATGAAATGTGTTCACCTTGAAAAATAATATACAGTAGCGGTCAATGAAATGTGTTCACCTTGAAAAATCGACATTCATTTGTTTGACCGTTTTATTTATTTATTGTGTAGTAAAATTGTGTTTGTGATATTTTTAAGTAATTCAACTGGCAAAAGTTGCAACACATTGTGTAATAAACAAATTATTGAAGTTCTTCGAAATTAATGATATTTGGTCTCCGTAACTTCAGGCAAAGGAATTTATCGCAAAAAATGGCATTTTGACCCTAGAATGGCCAAGTATAAGCCCCGACTTGAACCCCATAGAGAACCTGTGGGCTAAAAAAGCAGCTAAAAGCCAACAAACAATGCCTTCAACAAAATGGGCATTGAAAGAAACTTAAGTATGGTATGAAGAAATTTCAGAAGATCATTTAGAAACGTTGGTCGAATCGACGCCTCGAAGGATTGAGGTAGTATCGCGAAATCAAGGAGGACAAACTAAATATTAAATTTCGTTTTTTTTTAAGAAAAGATTTATGAGGACTGGTTGCTCCCAACATGTCAGGATGGTCGGCTCCTATTAAGTTTTTAAGTTAGTTTCAATTCACGGATTTTGTCGTAAAGCGAAAAAGGCCCATCACTTTAATTTAAATTTTCTGTGTAGAATTTTTTCACATAAATAATTTTATTTAAAAATGGAGTTGTACAATATAAATACCAAATCAATTAATATTTAAAGATTCGTTGTATAGATTCTTACATTGATATTAAAAAAGAAAAAAAAAACAAAATGATAATGAAACTGAGAAACAATATTATTTTGGTTTTAAAGATATACTCACTCCCATTTTTATTTTAATGTGTACTTTGTAAATAATCAGCATTGCTCCGGCGTAAAATATTTAAATTTCTTTTTTATTTAACTTAATTCTACAAATTTAAAAATACATGGACACGAGAAAGCACTTTATTTCCACATCGTACGCTCTTGCGCCCAAACCCTTGTCAAATAAAAAAAATTCACATGGAATTTCTAGTAAAAAATATCTACAACAGGTTTGTGCACTATTTTAAATTGAAATTAATTGAATGTATCAAAGTTGAGATAATCGGTACCGAACATACACAAGACTACAGTTTCAATTTCTACATGTACATATTTTAAATACACACAGAAATTGTTTAATAATATGAATGAAAAAAAAAGTATTACAAGTGTCCTCGCAAATATTGTTATTAAAAAACAATGTCTATAATTTTTGGATTTTACTTAGCGTTTTCACTTACAGCAGTGCTTCCCAAATGCGGGTAAATTACAGTAAAACCTCGATTCATTGTTTATTTCCTTCAGTCCAAAATTAAATAAACAATAAGAACGCTGCATAAAAAAGAAAATGTTTGCTTCCTATTTTTTACAGATTTCTTTCACTTGTCACATATGCTTTACTGTGATGCGGTCATATATGCTATCTGTTCTCTGATGGTAGTCAACGTGCTGGGAACATACATCAGTGTTACCTGGTGGCTCTGTGACGTCTGCGGGAGGAAGTGCGCACTCACAGATACCACCATCAATGTGGAAGAGCAGTACGAGATTGACGCTGGAATGGAGAGGGGAGCACCGATGACTGTACAGTTTAGTTTTACCTACATTGGGTAAAAAGACTTTCTGACGAGCAGTTCTGAGTAATGAGGGAAAAAGGTTGAGAAGCACAGTTTTGAGTTAAAGCTCATTTCAGTACGTATCTATCCTGAAAAACCTATTTTATTACACAATAACGTGCTTAGTTGTAGGGTTAATAACACACTTAATTTCTTATTAATAGTTAAGGCATAAACACTGTGGAGGTTTAAAGACATTGTGATTTGTAAAGTCAAACACTGTTTATCCCACTTTATATAACGGTATAACCCTACCGGTTTCAAGGTTTTCACCTCATCATCAGGGAGCACAAACAAGACTCTTATACTAAGGGCTATACCATTATATCATCATCATTGTCAACCAGGGTCGATCCACTGCTGGATGAAGGTCTCCCCAAATTGACTCCAAATATTTCGGTTTTTTGCTCGTTGATGCCATGTGACGCTGCCATGCTTCCTGATTTCATCTATCCAGCATACCTTAGGTCTTCTTCTGGGCCTCTTTATGCCTCTTGGGTACCATTGGATTGTTTCGGCTGTCCATCGGGAGTCTGGCATTTTGGCTACGTGTCCTGCCCTTTGCTACATCATTCTTTTGCACACCTTTATAACGTCTTTTACCTTTGATATATTGCGAATCCAGATGTTTCGTTTACGGTCTCTTTTAGTATATCCCAACATGCATCTCTCCATGCCCTTTTGTGCGGTCTGGAGGTTTTGTGTGTTCTTTACTGTGAGCGTCCATGTCTCGCAGCCATACGTAAGTACTGGGAGAATACACTGGTTGTAGACCCTTCACTTCAAGGGAGATTACTTTTGAAGATGTTGATGGAACGTACCTGAGCCATTTGAGATTTGCAGACAGTATCGTTATATTCTCACAAAACCCAAATGATCTTCAGCACCAACTGCAAGAATTGGCTGAGATCAGTAAAGAAGTTGGTTTAAAAATGAATATATCAAAGACCAAATACATGTTGAACAGTTTTGCTACCCCAAAACCAATAAACGTAGATGGAAAGCCGCTAGAACTTGTCCAAGAATATGTGTATTTGGGCCAACTTATTTCCTTTGTAGGTAGCATATCGGAGGAAATAGCACTAAGGACAAAACTAGCGTGGAGCTCATTTGGACGTTTGAACAACATCTTCAATACCATTATATAAAGTAGAATAAACAGTGTTTGACTAAACAAATCACAAACACTAAACTTATGCGCTGAAGTCTCTCAGTTTGAAATCCACATCGAGTCAATAGTACAGTTCTCAGAAAAAAAAAAACAAAATCTGATTAGTTTCTTTGGGTATAACGGATACATGCGTACAAACAAATTGATAATTTTAAAAGAAGGATAAAATGGTATCGATCATTTGGATTAAACACAAAACTATCCTCAACTTTAAAAGAAGGATTCAAATGGTATCGATCATTTGGATTAAACACAAAACTATCCTCAACTTTAAAAGAAGGATAAAATGGTATCGATCATTTGGATTAAACACAAAACTATCCTCAACTTTAAGAGAAGGATAAAATGGTATCGATCATTTGGATTAAACACAAAACTATCCTCAACTTTAAAAGAAGGATAAAATGATATCGATCATTTGGATTAAACACAAAACTATCCTCAACTTTAAAAGAAGGATAAAATGGTATCGATCATTTGGATTAAACACAAAACTATCCTCAACTTTAAAAGAAGGATAAAATGGTATCGATCATTTGGATTAAACACAAAACTATCCTCAACTTTAAAAGAAGGATAAAATGATATCGATCATTTGGATTAAACACAAAACTATCCTCAACTTTGATCAATTCAATCCATAAGCTCATAGGGTATCCACAACACCACATCAAAGTTGACCAATATCAAACACATTAATCATTTAATACATAGATATATGTAACTAACATCTCTTATAAGTTTAAATAAATTAAATAATTTACAGTATAAGATGAACATCTCTTTATAATAAATTGACACCAACATACATGTAAATCCATCACTATCAGGCTGATGTAAAAAAAAAAATGCAAAATGAAGTTTGAAAAAAATATTACTTACCCTGATTATTTCAAAAGGGTAAAAAAACTTACGTAACTTGTTTTTTTGCATTTGTTGAATTTTATAAAATGTTACTATATGTCAAAATACAGTATTACTTGGATTTCACTTCATCGTATTTTTTGCTTTCTAGCGATATATGCATAAATTTAATTTCTATGAAAATAATATTATTTAAAAAATAAAAACTTTAATTAGATTAACAACATTGAAACTGCAGTTATTTTTGGTCAATACTTAAATTTTTTTATGTTTTTTTATTGAAAAAATATGTTACACTTTGCATTTTGTTATTTTTTGAAAATTTCGAAAGTTTTTGATATTTTGCGATCATTTTTAATAAAGGTATCAATTTATTCATCAGAAGTATTTTTTTTACCATTGATTTTTTTTAGAAAAATACCAGTAATGAATATACCTTAAGATAAAATTGATAAAACATAATTAAATTATAATAAATCATTGCAATAAACATACAGGGAAAAAATTTATTAAAAAAAATCATTTATCCATAAATCTCTCTCATTCTCTCAATTTTTATTTTATACTTTGCATATTATCAAGTCCAGGTAACACTGTATTATATATATTTAATTCATTAACTTTAAAATTTAATTGAATCGTATATTTCTTTCATATATTTTTAAATGGTACGGAAGTATTTATTCTGAAATCTGAATATACGAGGGTCATCCAGGGCCACCAGCTTTTGTATGCCAGTGTCATAGACCTTCGCCGCCAGCTCTTTCAGCCCCTTCTTCACAGATTCCTCGACCTCCTGATCGTTGAAAAATTGTTGGGGTGTAGTGACACACCCATGTCTCATCTCCCGTCACGATAAATTCCAGAAAAGCTTCTCCCTCCTGTGCAAAACGATCCAAAAATTCAGAATCCCCCCTACATGCCAGTTACACCAACTTTGAAACAAAAAAATTCCCCCGGCCTCAGGAGCCCTTGTAACCTTAGTTTCTGGATGACCCTCGTACGAGTATTTAAAAAAAAGTTGATTTCAAAACGAAACAAGTTGTAGACCAGGGTTATGAAAACGGTTTCAAATATAACTTATAAATACAAAACTAAAAAAATCTTTACATAACCAAATGAAAAGCATGAGGGAAAAAAGATGAATTTTCAAAACTGGTTAAGAGTTATATCACCCAGTAAGTACAATAAAATATTCACCTCTTTTCTCTAAAAGCCTCTAAAACAATTTTCCGAAACCTATAAATATTTCTTTGGGCTGTCAATAACTTAAAACCGCACGAAGATATAACTAGTGGTGAAGGTTCCCGGTTGCCGTAGCGGTAGATCAATATGCACGCGTCTGAGGTATCCAAACCACTAGCTTATCTTCATCTTCTTGGGGGGGCACGACACCTCACCCTTGGAGCCCCCGGGGGACATACCGCCTCCAAACTCGTCGGAATCTAGGTCTTGGTCGTCATCCCCATCCATGGAGCCATTCATTAAGTCTTTCTGTAAAAAAAATTTATCCTTCAAGTTAATATCTATCGTGATTGCAATGAAACCTGTGTGTAGACAGTCACCCGAAGCTTCTTCTAGATCGTAATGACTCCCTCCTTTGAAATATCAGGAATCTATCATAATTTCAGATAGATCTACAGCACTATAACAATACTCAGGATCAATACATCAATGTAGTTAGGATGAGTGATTAATTCGTCCAGTCGGTGAAAAGTAGCAGGGTGAAGAGATTCCTCTTTAGCAGGTAGTAGATGGTCGCAAGTAACAGGCAGTAGACTAAAGTGAACTGAGAATGTTTTTTTGGCTTTTGGCGCTCCTTATGTGCGGCCAATCGCTTATCTCAAGCGCCTGTTTTCGCCCGTGCATGCCGTCATAACTTGCGAAATATCGAAAGTTTTCGCATGCATGGACCGGCTGACTTTTGATACTGTCTCGCGATGGCCGCGCATAAGGAACATTTACGGATGACACAGCACGGACCTCAACACACATAAAATATACATACAAAACATAAAATACCCATGAATTTATACATCAAAATATCATAGCATAAAAGTACCAAATAACAAACAGGAAAACAAATACATCATATGATTTGGCTGACGCATACGTCCGATACACGTATTGTTCCATTTCTTTATGCTATATATAATATAATGGGGAATTTTCTATTCGTGATGTGTTTAACCTTTCCTTCCCTGTGTTGGGTATCTTCTACACGTTGCTTCTAATAACCGTCAATATCTCTATAAATATTATAAATACAAGGTTAAGATTCTAGGTATTCCTCCGTAATATGTTTACGCATTGATTTAAAAAATAATATTAATAATAATCAGAATTTATCGACTACATCATGGGTATTTTGTGAAGATATCGGAAACAAATTCGCATTTAAACGCTGCGAGTGCCTCGTCTTGACGATGGGTGAATAGTATGCGGGAAGCGCGACACTATATTCGCATCTCACTCTTGCATACTAGACTGAATTGCGAGGAGCTGAATTGTCTCAACGTCGCAAGCATAAGCGTAAGCGCCGGGGTATGCGACTGACGTTCCGCGCCACTAGTAGCTTCTAAGCTTGCAAATAGGTTAGACATATGCCCGTTCCGTGAGCGTTACCAGATGGTTTTTTAATGTTTTCAGCAAATAAATCTCAATTATTATAATTTTTAACTTCAATTATAATTAATTAAGGGGATTATCTATGAATGTTCTTATTTTTCCGATTTAAAATCGCTAATTTTTTATTGCGTACTCACTACCCAACACCGGAGAACGCGTATTATTTTTATCACCGTAAGGGAAGGGTTAAATAAGAGTCTGTTGCAAAAGTTACACAAATGGTGCGTGAAAAAAGCTTGGTAATTTAGAAGGGTTTCACTATTATCCGTGGACTTGCACACTTTTACATCACCTTTTACTGTCCACGTAGTGATGTTCTGGAACCAATTGTCAACTACCATTAGACTCGTTGTTCGTGCCACACAGTAATAACTTTTATTCAATTAGTGTAATGTGTTTCTTTCCTCGATTTAACCCACCACTTCCTTATCACTACTTTTTCCTATCTATTAATTGATCATATTGAGTTTTTGCGAAATTGGAACACTTGCATATGTATCAGAATTATGGGGTGGGACAGTGCACAAACAGTGACTATCTCACCTTACTCACCTGATAGGTGCTATGCTTTGGTGCTGAGTTTAAGAGGAAAAAGATGCATTCGTGGTACAGCAGGATCAGGTAAGGAAAGCAATTATTTGTTATGGGACAGTGATTAGCTTACCTCTGCCATGACTTGGATGGGCGCACTGCCCTGGTGTGCAGCCACACGATGCTCGATGAGGTAGAACATGTACTCGTCATATAGCAAGCGGATCAGATGGAAGGAGCCAAAGGATGCAGCGGAGCGTAGGGTCAGATCACGTATCACCATGGAACTGAAAATGAGATTCATACAATAATGTAAAGTTTGTGTAGTTGGCAAGCAAAATCAGGAGTACATGGAGTTCATTCGTAATTTGGAGATGTGGTATCAAAGACCTTGCATCAATACTTGAAAGAGTTCAACCATAAATATTTGATGGTGCCAAGCCAACGCAATTAGTTCTACTAAATATATGCTACATTGCTTCTAACATGGGTCGACCCAGCAAAGTGGACATAATTTATTGACCATACTAATGGTACAGGGAAAGCCCGATTTTATGTTTTTGAAGGGACTGATAAAAAAAACGTAATTGGAGGGAAAACGTAGATTCGGGGCTAGAATAAAAAATGTGAAATTGAAATTTTTTTTCTGTGCAATTTATCATTGACATCAATTATGAAAATATACAATAATTTAAATGTAGTCAATTATGAAAATATACAATAATTTAAATGTAGTCAATTATGAAAATATACAATAATTTAAATGTAGTCAATTATGAAAATATACAATAATTTCAATGTAGTCAATTATGAAAATATACAATAATTGAAATGTAGTCAATTATGAAAATATACAATAATTTAAATGTAGTCAATTATGAAAATATACAATACCGTATTTTACGGACTATAAGATGCACTTTTTTCTTCAAAAAATTACCTCCAAAATTCAGGTGCGTCTTATACTCGAAATTAATATAAAAATGTCCAGTGTTTGATTTAAAATTCCCGCCAGTCTTAAAAATGGCCATATATTCGATGCCGCGGGAAACCTATCTCTATCTGGCAACATTGGATTCAACTGGCAGCAGCAGTGCACCGATGCGACGAACATGAGTTGCGGGGACTCACAAGCTTGCTAACACTGTCTCCCTTCCGCCCCACCATCACAAACCCAGAACATTGTCTAGCCCAGAGGTTCCCAACCCCGTGCCCGCGGGCGCCATGGTGCCGATTCCCGCGGGCGCCACGGTGAACGATTCGTATGTGCCCGCCACTATTCGACAGACAGAATTTTTTCATAAACATTAATTAAAAATGTGAATTATTTTTATTTATTTGTTAAAGTTTTAATTTTTTTGAGTGCCTAGGTTTATTAAATACGTTCGTATGTTTGCGATATTGTATGTATGAGTGGTTCCTTCGCTGACAGTACTTGTCGCAACTTGTCTAGTGGCGAGCCAGACTGCACTCTTCACGCTAGCCTGGAACGGGGAGTGCTATTTGCACATCACTCCTTGTTCACGCAGAAAACCCGAAGTGAACGAACGCCACGAACTGAGCCGATGAACGCCGAAGGCGCCAAAACACATGGCACATGACTCTGACAGCTCTGTCTGTCAGTGAAAGCAATAAGCATGACCCCAACAGCCAAACTGACAGTAGTCACGTGCTCGTACCGTCCCGATTGATTCGGCGATCATCGGCTCACTTCGGGTTTTCGGCGTGTACAAGGAGTGATGTGCAAATACCATTATCCGCCTGGAACCGCGTTGTTGTCATTGTGATTGCGATTACTGCCCCGTTCGGGTCGCGACAGTTAGCTAGGAGACATGTCCGTCTGACGAAACACAAATTAGGAGTTTTGATATTCCTTCTGAAAATGTTTAACGGGCTAAAAGCGAGGTGCGTAATCTATTATATTAATAAGCGATAATCTATTATCATTGTGGGGATAGTTATAGTCCTTGTTATAATACATTTATGCATATAATGTAGAACAGACGTGCGCTATAACATTGATATTATATTGTAGTTCAATTACTATTTATTTTTTATTTTTTTAATCCTAAAATGAGTAGACCGAGTAAAAGACAACGAACCTATAATTTTAACACTGACTGGGAGGAATCATATTGTTTCGTTAATTTGAAAAATAAATGCGTTTGTTTGTTGTGTGGTAGAAGTATTGCAGTGCCGAAAAAACGTAATGTTGAACGACACTTTCAGACAATTCATGCCACTTTTGATGTGAATTATCCACTTAAATCTGAAGTAAGAAAGAAAAAAATATATCAACTAAAATCAAGTCTAACTGCACAACAGACTGTTTTCACTAGACATGTGGAAAACTCTAAAAAGGCCACCATTGCTTCTTTCAAAATTTCTCACATGCTCGCAAAAAGAAGAAACCTTTCATTGATGGTGAGTTGTTTAAAGAACTATTTTTGACTGGTGCCGATTGTTTGTTTGATGGATTTTTTAACAAATGTGAGATTGTCTCAGCAATACAAGACTTACAGTTGTCAAATAACACCGTCACAAGAAGAATACATGCAATTTCAACAGACATACAAACTCAGTTAAAGACTGACTTGGAAATATGTGACTGGTTCTCGCTATAATTTGACGAGTCAACAGATATATTAGACACCGCACAGTTAGCAGTTATGGTGAGAATGGTATTTAGTAACTTCACAGTAAAAGAGGATATGTTGCCAATATTACCTATGAAAGGACAGACAAGGGGTGAGGATATTTATAATGCATTCAGAACATACGCCAAGTCAATAAATATGACTTTGCACAAGCTGTCTGCGATAACCACCGATGGGGCACCAGCAATGGTAGGTAAAAACAAAGGATTTATTGCCCTCTGCAAGAAGGATGAATTATTTTCGAACTTTATGTCCTACCACTGTATTATCCACCAGGAAGCTCTGTGTTGTAAAATATTGCCATTTGAACACGTTATGAAAATAGTTACAAAAATAATCAATTCTATCCGAGCAGCTCCTTTGCAACACCGACTTTTCAAGGTCCTGTTAGAAGATACTGAAGATAAAGAACATGATCTTATTCTGCATACTGAAGTACGTTGGCTCAGTAAAGGAAAGGTTCTTACAAGATTTGTGAGTTTAATTGAAGAAATAAAAACATTTATAAACGATAAAAAGGAAAATTATGATGAACTAGCTGACTCTCGCTGGCTGATTGATTTGGGATTTCTCACAGACATGGAAAAATTTAATTCTTTAAATTTGGAGTTACAGGGGAAAGACAAAACATAGCTGAAATGATAAGCTCTGTAAATTGATTTAAAGCTAAATTTGATTTGTTGATATCACATCTGCAGATCAATTCTCTCGTGCATTTCCCACATATGAAGAAAATGCTAGGTAACAATGAATTAAACGGGTCATTATTTATTAAGCATCTTCAAGTGTTAAAAAACCAGTTTGAAGAGAGATTTTTGGAGTTTACACATATCGAGCCAATTGTTTCCTTCTGTATCAATCCTTTTACTTGCCAAATAAATGTAATGGAAATGGCCGCATGTATTGCAGATTTTGTTCAAGGTAAGACAGAAGAACTAGAGTTAGAAATTTTGGACCTTAAGAATGATATTTTGCTAAAATCCTTATTATCAGAGGACTTTTAAAATACAGTGGACAGAGAAAAGTTCCTATTTTTGAAAAAAGCGACATATAAAATTGAATCATTTTTCGGTTCGACATATTTATGCGAATCATTGTTTTCAAACATGAACTTAATAAAATCAAGATATAGATCTCGACTCACCGATGAGCATCTTTATGATTGTTTGCTAACAGGATTATCTGCTATCCTCATACTCTCCTTATTATGAGTATGAGGCACTGGCACTGGCCAATGATATGCAATGCCAAAGATCACATTGACATATTGATATTAAATTTTTTTATAAAATGTTTTCTTTGTATTTGTGTTTTTTGTTTACGTTTTGTAAATACATTTCTCTGTGTGTATGCAATTTGAATACTAATTTTATTATTTTGAAACATTTTTGTTTATTATTTATTAATAAATTATGAATATAAGAAAACAAATTATGGGCGCCCTTATTCATCGGTGGTTGCCTGGTTGAGTGGCAGGACATGGTTAAATACCTCGGCCTGCACCTTGACCGGCGACTGACGTGGAAAACCCATTTGAATACTATCAGACAGAAGGGTCACAAGGGCATAAGAGCTATCAGTTCGATATTTCATCGACGCAGCTTCCTTTCCCCCCAAAATAAGCTCCTCCTCTATAAAACCCCTATTCGTCCTATCTTGACCTATGCTGCACCCGTTTGGAGTAGTGTGAGCAACACGGATCACTTGAAACTCCAGAGAGTGCAGAACAAGGCATTCAAGATATCTTTTAACACCCATCCCAGAACAAATCTTACCCGACTTCACGCTGAACAGCGAGAAGAAACCCTACAACACCACATCCTCGCTTGGACCGTGAAGTTTTATAAAAGCCAACAAAATCACAGAAATCCCTTAGTCGCTGCCCTGGGGGCTTACGAGAGTAAATCCGACCTACCCTTCCGTTATAAGTACAAGCTCCCGAAGCATTATCTGTTGCCTGACTAGTCCACCTACAGTATTAGCTGGGACGACCAAGGTCTGAGTGAATGTGATGGAATACAAGTAGCCTGAACGAGTGGACTTGTTTTTGCTGAATAATTAGTGTAAGAATTGTTATCTAGTTATAAATAGTATGTAGAAGTTAATTATTTCTAAGATCTCATATATTAAGATTGAATAAATAAAATAAAATGATATGTAGGAAATAAGATTAAATAAGTGCATAAATGATAACATATAATTAAGATTAGTTAAGTAATAAATTTGTATATAGGTATAGCCTTGACAAATGTTTGTATAATAATTTACTTGTTTAATAAAAAAATAAAAAAACTTAATTGACATGACTCCTAAAAAAAAAAAAAAAACAAATTATGGGAAAATGAGAAGTCATGGAAGGAGTTTGTCGATTAAAAATAGGTGGTGCCCGCCACCCTACCGATACTTGAGAATGTGCTCTAGAGTACAAAAAGGTTGGGAACCCCTGGTCTAGCCTATGATGCGTCATTGCAGTCTACGGTGCCAGTGAACTTGAATTGAAAGTGATTTGTGTTATCGGTAACATCATTTTTTTTAGTCTGGCTTTGTAATCTAATAATAAAAATGGTAAAAATGTTATTTTAAAAAAA
Source organism: Odontocerum albicorne (assembly GCA_949825065.1). Taxonomy (NCBI): domain Eukaryota; kingdom Metazoa; phylum Arthropoda; class Insecta; order Trichoptera; family Odontoceridae; genus Odontocerum; species Odontocerum albicorne. The sequence continues at coordinate 59,046,387 of OX463838.1, read as the reverse complement.
AATAGCCTAAAAATTAAGGTGCGTCTTATAGTCCGTAAAATACGGTAATTTACATGCAGCGATAAATGAAAATAAAGATGATCATTGAATTGCGGATACTTTCAAGAAACCACATAATCCAGAACCTAAAATGTGTTACCTGTAGAAGCTCCACTTGAGCAAAAATTGGCGTGCGTGACGCGCATAGTGCGGGGAGCCCTCGTGCGGGCGTAGGGCGCGCCGCACGGCAGCTTCAAGCCAGGCAGCCCATTGCTCCAGGGATGCTTGGCGCTGCAGAGTACGCTTGAAGTCTGCCTCCAGCTCTGTGACTACCTCGCCTCCGCACTGACACACCCACGATGCTTGCTCCTATCAAATAATCAGGAATATGTTACTATATGGACTTTAAAATGGTTAGTTGAAAGAAATTTTTGCAAAGGAGTTAGCGTATATAATCATCACATCTCTTATAGATCGTTCAGCCAGAAGAGTCATTTTGCAAAAGTGTAACAGTGCGTTTACAAAAACTTGTCACTTTATTTTTTTAATGTAGTGAAAAAGCAAAAAAATATAAAAATAAATATTTATATTCAAACATTGAACACACATATTTTGTAAATTAAAAGTGCTGTCAGATTAAATTGTAATGCACATAAAAAAAAAATGAAAGTAAGTTTATTTAACATATTGATTATTTAGGCATGGCAGATTCTAGGAAACATTAAATAACAATAATGCAATTTTTCAAGATAAAAAATAAATATAAGTACAAGTACTATAAAGTAAAAATGTTGGTCAGCTTTAATTAGATTATAGCACATAAAAATTAAATGAATGTAAGATTATTTATTGTATTATTACAATGTCAAATAATAAAGTTTTAATAATAAGTAGTGGATGGAGTGATACTAAATTCTAGGAAACTTTAAGTTATAACAAAGTACATTCTAAGCTTTGGAAAAATTTTGAATTATACATTACATTAGACAAAAATCGCACTCCTAATTTCGACATGGTAGTGTTTTTCTAATCACCGAGTATTTTAATAACAATACAAACGTGCGCTCTGCGCGAACCAATCGTGTGGCATTCTAAAACCAATACCACTTCACAAGTTGTGTAATACAGTGTTACTTACACTATTGTAAAATTACCCTTCTGGCTGAATGATCTATACCTAGTGGTATTTGGTTTTTGCTTATAACTTTGTGCATCTGTGATGTTTCTAAATTCATTGTTTATATAATTTTTGTGACGTATGCAAATCTTTAACCTTACTATCTTTGAAATTATGATATGTCTCTATTATGCACCTTAACCCAAAAACACATATTGCAGGATTCCCAAAAAATGATTGTGAAAATAATTAATAAACTTCCTGCCCGGTATCCCACGGCGGAGCTTTTCAGAGAGTATCAGGTCCTGAACATAGCCAATTTACATCTCAAATCCATTCTCTGGCACTACCATCGAGAGGAAGGGAAGATGCAAACTCAGCAGAGACACATGACACGCATGGCAACTAATGAAATGTTCACCATCCCTAGAGTTAAAACCTCTTTTGCCCAAAGGCAATATGCTTATTTGGCTCTCATGACATACAATGGCGTGCCGAATTCAATAAAGGTAAAGGGAGGAAAACCATTTAGATAATTGATCGGAGCATGGTTGTTATTGAGACAGGATTTTGAGTACTTGGGCTTTCAGGATGAATGACGTGTGGAAAAGATTTGTGTGTGCTCTTGCATGTGGGTTTCTTTTTGTTTTATATTTGTATTTCTGTATATTTTTGTTTTTATTTTTATGATTGTGTGCGGTATATTATGGGATGAACATTTTTGGTCTTTCTGGAGTGATGATGTGTGAGGAGTTTGATTTGATTTGATTTCGCATGATGTTTCCAGTTGTAATTGAGTGTCACTATTTGTCAGGTTGATGAGAATGTGCAATGGGATTTGGTTTTTGTGTAATCAAAAATCGCAAAGAAGTATCCATTTATTTTTTCATGCTAAATATCCTCAGTGAGATACAGGCAAAAGCCTAGTTTACTGGGCACACGACAAATGAAAGGTAACAAACCCAGATCCATTAAAATTGTATGTCCAAATTAAATTACCTGTTGTTTTTTCGCAAATTATGTATATTTCTTGTCATGTGTAATAATAAAAAAATAAATACAATAAAATATGGCTTGTATTTTCTGATTCAATTTAATTAGAATCAAATTATGAAGAGGTGTTCACCTGCACATTGTGAAAGTCCACCCTGTTAAGGTCAGCAAGCATCTGTTGTATCTGCTGCGCGTTGTGTAGCACGGCTCGCGCGGCCTGCGCTAGGTGGTTGAGTGAGGTGTACCGGCGCAGCGACTGCGCCAGCGCGGCTGCGGGCCCCGCCTTGGCACGCACCATACCCGCCGGGCAGCCACTCATTGCACCCACCAGCCACGATTCCAGCCCTAGACAATCCATTCAAAATAGAAATAGGTTACTTGAACAGCTCTGTTTATAATACAATAATTCCACATAATTTAACATGAAAGCTAAAACATGTTAAGTTGAAACACTGTTTATTCCACCTTCAGGGGAGCACAAACAAGACTGATGATGAGGTGAAAGCCTTGAAACCGGTAGGGTTATACCGTTACAAAAAAGTGGAATAAACAGTGTTTGATAAAATAAATTACAATGTCTTTAAACCTCCACAATATTAATATCTTAACTATAAATAATATCTTAAGTTGAAATTTCACCTCCAACTTTAGTTCGGAAATTCTAGAATGAGTCCTGTGACAGCTCACAAATTTGCCCCTATACAACCTTATGTAATATATTTACCTAAATAACTTGCTATTTATTAGAATTGAGGCTTATATTAAAGTTGATAAAATAATTAAAATTACTGAACATCGTTACAAGGTTGTATTGGGGCAAATTTGTGAGCTGTCACAGGACTCATCCTAGAATTTCCGAACTATAGTACAGCATTTTGCAACCTTTGGATCTGGGAATTATACGGACAGTAAAAATGCATTAAAGATAATAATAAAACTGGAGTTACGCCGCCTGATATTAAAGTTTTACTTTCGGAAGCTATGAACAGCTGAAAAAGTATGTTTTAAGACTTTTGCGGTTGTTCATATAATTTGGACAGGGTTTTTCCAGGGAGTTTTACCGTGTGGTTTATCAAACTGGTGTCATGTTATTCATCATAAGACAAACCATGCGGTAAAGCACTCAAGAAAAACCTTATCCAACAAATTTCGGGCTATCTATCCTGTAGCACTGATGTCCTGTAAAATATTTTTTAAAAGATATGTGACATTGGAATGTAGCTAAGAAAAATTCCATAGTCAAAATAAAATCATTCTTAGAAAAAAAAAATTCTTGCAATTTCTTTATTTATTTTACGTTACAAGGAAATATAGAATAATAACATAGCAAGAGTTTAAAGATATACATTTCAATAATCATAAAATACCATATCCCCTTTCCCCCATCATACTAAATTACTATGTTCAGATACCGTACCATAGTGCCGCTGGCTGACTAACTAGGAATTCCTTTTTAAGTCAACCAGTTTATCACACGTGTCAATTAAATACTCTCACCATTGAAAACATTTGAAAAAATCTAGATATATGGAAGGTGACTTTGCATTTTTATAGTTCAAGGGAGAAAAAAACAAATTGATATATGATGTACAAATATTAAGAATTCTGCATTTTAACGCTACAACCCATAGACAAAAAGAAAACAAGGTGTTGTTATTATTTCTCAATGTATTAATTAGTCCTCGCAGATTTAGTAATACCTTGAGAAAGGAGCCATTCCTTCAGTGTGTATTTGAGCTTTAAAATAGCAAATGGCTTCCGCTCATCTGGCAATGCATTGTACATCCCTGTGTTAAGAAAATTTGATGCCTTTGGCCAAAAGAAGTGTTCATATTTTAATTGAATTGAGTATTTGTACAACTTTTTGTCTGATATAAAAATATTTTTTTTATACAATATTTTTCAGTATAATGAAATTATTTTCATTTTCCCATGAATTTTGCTATAATGGGATCCTACCTGTAAAAACAATACTTTTTTAAATAATTCTGATTATTTTTTAATGAAATTATTTGTAATATTATGGCAATTCTAATTATGATACTAAATCATAGTTTCCCAAACTTTTTCGCCCTGGAGACCACTTGCCGATTTTTTTGTTTTCCGTAGACCCCCTGCCTGCCTTATATTGAATTTTCCTAAACTTATTAACTTCAAATGTGTTTTTGACAGCTGACACAGTGCTGTTTACCTCGATAAGGTTTTTTGTAGAGTGGACGATTGTGAAAAAAGATTAACATGTACAATTTTTATTCATACCTTTATTGAAAAGACACAAAATGCAAGTAAATATTTGGATTTGGAACGATACAAATCAAAGCCTAGTAAAATTCTTACATAAAATGAATACACAAATAATACTGTTAATGAGAGGGATGAACCTGATGCTCTGATAGCAATGATTCAATATTTGGCTTCAAATTAGTAAGGTATAGTCTTAAATCTCCACGTTCAGTGGTTTGCATTTGATTTCTTTATATAAGTATTTTCTATGTCTAATATAATAAGTATACACCTTTGTTAGGTGTAATAAGATATTTACGGAATGCCTAAATATTGATGATGATCTGCCTAAATGGGACCCGCTCACGTGGACCCCCATTTACATCTCGTGTACCCCCATTTTCTTTTCTCGCTGACATAGACCCCCTGCAAGTCGAAATCGACCCTTGGGGGTCCATATAGACCACTTTGTACTAAATTAAGTCAGGTTTAAATAGTACCCATTTAATACACTTTCCTGTTAAAAATGTATTTGAGTGATACATAGAAAAATATCTTAAAAGGGTTTCATTGTGCATAAACAACAGTATATGGAGAATAGTATGTTACCCTTGGCGAAGTTCCTGATGGCCTGAGTTAGGGGCGAGGGGATGGGTCGCAGCACATCGGGCAACAGCACCTGCACGAGGCGTTGGTAGAAGCTCACGTCTACTGTACGCACCCACATCTGCACCTCGCTCAGCCCGCACAGCTGGTACAGCTTGGTCCTAGCACCGACAGAATTAATTTTTAACACCACCAATGAATAATGCTGGAAACATGGATGTTTGTAATTATGGGTAAAAAAAATAGATATCGACAGGGTAGGGGGTCTCTATTAGAACAAGTTGTTACCGCTTCTTATCTACCTTAAGTGTAGGATGTGTTGAAGTGGAAATGGATGACCATATTGTTCATATGTTAAACAATAGATGGCCCAAGAGTTTACTGGAGTGAAGACTTTGAATCACCAAAATGCTACGAAGAAGTCCTCACACATCATAGATGGATTACATCAAGCAATTTGCTGAGATCAGTGAATGAAGGACGCACAACATTGGAAAGAATGAAGAGAGAGTAAGCCTATGTCCTGCAGAGGACCGTTACAAAATCGATGAAGAATTTGTCATCACAAAGTGCGCCTAATATGCACAATTTTTACTTATTTTAACTTCCTAAAACGGTAGAGACATATTATACTTAAATACAAAATAGTCATCATTTGCAATCTTGAACAAACACAGCTGTGAGACATTGTTGCGAGACCCATTTCGTTTTCTTGAGAGTAACACTTCATGACTGCATCTCATTTTTGTGTCTGGGCTAGTCCAGGTGGTCTATGAGTACAACCTTCCATGTTAGTGCTCAACTCGTTTCTGTGACATCAGATATCTTTTATCCAGAAAGAATTGAAGAAAATAAAATCTGTTTCTTACAATCCGCATGACCTGTCTACTGCAGCCTTTAGACGTTACTTTTAATAAGCCGATGAAGGATGCCATCCGTCGAAAATGAAATGCATGGTTAAGCTATAGTAATCACACATAGACTGCCAGTAACCATACATGCCAACTGACTCTCACCGAAGTTGCAGAGTGGGTACTTATATATTTATTTATTTAACACTTTTATTGCAAATACAATCTGGCGGGCTTATTGCCAGGCGGCAATCTCTTCCAACCAACCAGATAAAAGTAAATGAAGCAAGTTATATGGTTGCATAAATGATTCAAATGACTATCCATCCCCACGAAATCTATAAACACATACGTGAGCATATGCCCACGAACCTCACAAAGACGGACAATCACCCGAACATTCTTTTTCGTATAAAGTGAGATATCATCAATCAAAATAAAAGGAAGGGATGGTGGAGAGGAAAGGAAAATAAAAATTGGGAATGAAACACGTTATTTAACTGACTGGAAATCAAGAGTTTTTTCAGTCGCTTCTTAAAGCATGCCAAGGACGGAGCGAGTCTTATATTGGTTTGTAACTGATTCCAGAGTCTCACTGCATGGACAGTAAAGGACGACATAAAAAAGGAGGAGCGGTGAACTGGAAAGGCCAATAGACAATCTCTGAGCGTAGCGCTAATCCACAGTTGGAAGAATGCTAAAAAAATTCGGCGAGATAAGAGGGGGCGGCGGGACAGTTAAGGATATTATACAATAGAGACAGTATGTGAAATTGGCGTATATTTCTAACATTTAACCAGTTCAATGCCTTCTGGTATGAATTATTATATGATCGTACTTTCGTAGGTTGAAAATAAATCTTAGACAAACATTTTAAAGATGCTGTCATTTGTCCAGCTGTTCCTCTGAAACATCCAAGTAACATACGTCCGCATAGTCCAGAATCGGAAAAAGCAGAGATTGTACGAGTAAAATTTTGGTTTTAGTTGGTAGGAATCTTTGCAACACTTTAAGGGAACGAAGGCTGAAGAAGATCCTTCGGATTGCCTCATTTATTTGATCTCACCATGAGAGTATTATCTATTAGCACTCCTAGGTTTTTAACAGTTTTATGTAATGGTATGACAGAGCCATCAAGTAATATTGGAGGAAGTAAGTCAGTACGACTTGGAATAAACTAGATATGTCTTTAATTCAACAACGCTCCTTTAAATGTTGTATCATAATATAAATAGGCCAAAGCCCGTACGAAGGTTGTCGCCAAAGAAAGAATACGAGAATTGAATTTTGAATACGAGAGAGCGAGAGAGGAATACTTGGATTGTCTCCGAAAGTAATTGGAAATTTGAATCTCGGTGGGTCCGTGATACTGAACGAATTTTAAATACCTAACTAACAATTTTTGAACCCGTGTAAAAGAGGATGATGTATAAATAATATATATAAACAAATTCTACATTTATAAATATATATTTTCATAAATGTAGAATTTGTTTTACTTCCGTGAATATTTAACGAGTTGCAACTAGTGTATTTAATTCAACAACGCTCCTTCAAATGTTGTATTTTCAATAATCTTGATGGATGGAGGATGAACAGGTGTCAGCATATGAAGATTATGATGGCAATATTTATTGTGATGGCACCAATAACAATGGCATTGACTCAATAGCACTAGATGAGCTTCTTACTAGTGACAATGATGACAAGTGTTTATATGAATTTCCAAGTAATATTTAGATGTCACATTTTTGTTAGTATTTCAATTTTTGTTAACAAATGTTTTATGTAATTTAACTTTTTTAATCCCACGGGGTCGATTATAGGCCCCAACTGGTGTATGCGAAAAATCCTACAGGCCCGATCATCGGCCTCAAAATTTTCATACAAGTTTTTATGTTGAATAAAAAAAAAAAAAACTTTTTTTAATGAAATATGAAAATTACTTATTATTTTACACTATATTCGTACAGGGAGGTAAACACAAAAAAAAATAGGTTTTAAAACTAAATATTAACTGAGATAAAAAATAAAATATAAACTACTGTTTATTTGCCAAAAAATACTTGAGATTTTTAGCACATTTTATGCAAAATATGCTGGGATTAAAAGGGTTAAAATAAAATCTTATAAATTTAAGGGTGTGTATTTCCCGTTTGCCAGAATTTTTCGGCCAAAATCAAACATACACATTATACACAAGTGCACATTATATTGGAGATTTTATGGTGAATTTATTGAGGGTTGCTAATATTGAGAAGGGCTCACTTGGAGAGGTACTTCTCCTCCTCGCACTCGTCCGAGTCATTGTTGTTGTTCTGCCTCCAGAACTCCCTCCAGAGGGACTCCACAGTGGACAGCTCCAGTGACAGCACGGCGTCCAGGAAGGCCTCGCAGTGCTCTCTGTATATTGAACTGGAATATAAAAAAAATTATGATATACGTGGGTCGTCCAGAAAATAAAGAATGTTTTGGCACAACTAAATAAAAACGAAAGATATCATCACAAAACTTTATTTACAAAGTCACAGTACCTTACTCTATTTTTCAATGTAGTCGCCATAGCTGTCAAGGCACTTATTGTAACGTGGAACCAATTTTTCGTTGAAGAGTTTCACAATAGGCCTCTGAGTTTATTGTGTGTCCTCTTGGCATACACTCTACATAGATCAAGCCTTTTCGGTCCTAAAACACTGTTGCCATCACTTATCTGTTGTTGAGATTCGGTTTATCTTTTCTGAGCACACATTTTTTTGTAGCCAAGGTGCTCTGTCACTATTTCATGTAGAAGCGATCGCGAAATTTGTGGGAAAGATTCATGTACTGTGCTTAAAATTGCCTATAAATTTCGATAGGCCGAGCATTTTGCGCATTCAGAAAACGAATGACATTACGCACTTCACATTTGGCGAGATTTTCGATGGGCGCAGCCATTTTGAAAGGTTATAGAACAAAGGCGCACGACCGTTCAGCAACAAAACTCGGCTCGCACTGAAGCGGGGGAAGGAGCTAATTAAATTAAATTTTAAAGTTCAGTTCGGTTTTATAAACTAAGAATTTTTTTAGTCTGGCTCTGCAATCTAATAATAAAAATGGTAAAAATGTTATTTTTTTTAAAAATTAAGGTGCGTCTTATAGTCCGTAAAATACGGTACCCGCTTTTACGTTTTTATTTCTCGCAATTTACGTTTGAAATATTTAAAATGCACATCAATTTATAAACATATTTAATTAAATGCGCGACTATTTAAAATATTTGAAATGAATATTAGGAAGCAGAAATATGTTTCTATTTATAGACACGTGTGCACCTGCAGCTGCAGCACTCATGGTCAAGGTTACAAGAGTCGTGTAATACGATGCAATTGGTGGAAAGTTTAGCGAATCAGAGGCAGGCAGACTGTATAGGCAGGTCAATCTGCGCTTGTGTTTTAAACGTGTCGGTCGTGTACATACAATTGTCAATTGTCGTGTATTTCGTGTGTCAATTTACTTTTTTTTTCATTTCTTTTAATTTTTCGTTGAATCCATTCAAATAATGTCTCGGCAAAGAAAAACATTATCGATTCAAGTTGGTTCACGTGTTTCGCTCGCGCGTGATTTGGAGATACCCATTACAACTTTGGCTACGATAATAAAAAATCGCGAATCGATTGAAAAAAGTTTTCCAATTTGCGTGATTATCTAAATCAAAAATAATTACCTTTTTTTTTTCTAGCCCCGAATCTACGTTTCCCCTCCAATTACGTTTTTTTTATCAGTCCCTTCAAAAACGTAAAAACGGGGTTTCACTGTATTAGAAAATATGTTGAAAGATAATTATTATTAGGATTACACTATTGGCAAAATGTGCAATTAGTGTGGGCTCTGCTTGGAACTGAAGTTTGCCGAAAGAAGAACAGTTTGAATTCATCTTAATTGTAGATCCTCGTGGTCTAGTTGGGAAAATGTTTGTCTTCTGACCCGGGGGTTGCGGGTTTGGAACCTGCTAGAACCCAGTTAAAAAAAAAATAGTTTTCAGTCTGGTTTTCTCTTAAGGTTATATAAAAATCTTTCTTGTTGGTTGGAGGAGATTGTCACATCGCAATAATCCTATAAGGTTGTATTGTATACAAATAAAGTGTTCGTTTGGGCGCTGCTATAGCTGCGAGATGTGATTTGTTTAATATTAAAGGGTCTTTCAAATCGAGCGGTTCTTTTACTTCTTGGATAAAACACAGATGGAAACCAACACAGATGAAACACAACGATAAGATAAAAGTCAGATGAAACACAGACGACCTCCATGGCTTGGTGGTAAGACACTTGTCTGCCGATCCAGAGGTTGCGGGTTTGATCCCCGCTGGAACTCAGATTTTTTAAAATAGGATTCCAATCTGGTTAGCACTTAGGGCCTATAAAAACGTCTTTCTGGTTGGTTGGAAGAGATTGTCACATGGCAATAAACTCGCCAGGTATAAAAAAATAATAAAGAGTTAAAAAAGATTAAGTGTCAGTACATAGTAGCACATCGATCAATAAGTCCCGGGACTAACCAACAGATGGCGCCTCTAATAACAAATCCATACCATTCGCAGTTAGTACCAACCTTTAGAAGTTACGTGTCAAACTTTCATTCTGACATTCCGACATTGTGTCAAAAAAATGGCATCGCGAACTTGCCTGGGTCATGTGACATTTGAGAAGTGTAATGTATGACATTTATAAAAATGGAGTTGTATACAATACAACGTGTTCAAATTGTTGAATTATTTTATGTATTGTAATCTCCGGAAACGGTGATGTTAATTGGCCACCAAGATCATGTGATCTGACACCGTTGGACTATTTTCTCTGTGTTACGTGAAAAGCCAGATCTATAAGAATGACCCCAAATCAATTCCTGAGCTGAAGGATGAAATTATTCGCGTTATTGGTGAGTTAGAACCGCAATTATGCCAAAATGTCATCAAAAATTTTGACAAACGATTGGACATCTGTGGAACTACAAGAGGTGGACATTTGGCCAATATTGTTTTTTTTAATCAAAGCAAATTGTGTGTTTTATTCAAGAATTAAAAAAATTTGCATTAAAAAAACCGCTCAATTCGAAAGACCCTTTAGAAAGGTTAAGTCCCAAGTTAGAGGAGAGCCCTTGAGGAGAATTCACTCTCTAAATTGAATTGAAGTACATAAAACTTTCAAAATTTTCAGTTGGTCATTGTACATTGAAATAGTACCTTAAATTATTATGGAAACTAAAATATATTCCAACTAACCGAAGTGTATCTACATCTTCCAGGGTGCAGTCTCTGGGCAGAGGCTGCGAGAAGTGGATATCAGGGAAGTCAGGAATGGCACCATTGCCATCTCCTAGGTACTGGAACAGAATGTTTTCAATGAAATACTTAAAAGTTAATTCATATCTGGCTTAAAGACAAATTGATCTACACAGCTAAGTCAGATCACTTATACTCAAGAAAGTGTAGGATGGTCCCTGTGATGTTTGAAATGTCACGTCTTAAAGGGATGGGGTAAAATCGTTTTTTTATACAAATCATTTTTTTATAAATGGAAAAATTATTTTTCTCTAAACTAACGTTTTAATTCCTAATCTTCATTATACTGACTTTCTAATGTATTGTATGATTTGTATCTATCTTTAAATAGGCCAAGATCCACTATGAATTAATACTAATGACGAACATTTAATGTTATGTATAAAAAAATCCAAAATCTAATTATCCTATACCCCATCCCTAGACAATGCACGCAAACGTAGTGACTTTTGACGAACGTCGCCAAATATTATTTGATTTTAACAAACTGACAAATTTTTGCTAATTTGTAACAAGATGTATTCATTTGTCATTATTGTTAATTTTATGTAATGTATTTACCTAAATAACTTGCTATTTATTAGAATCGAGGCTTATATTAAAGTTGATAAAATAATTAAAATTACTGAACGTCATTACAAGGTTGTTTTGGGGCAAATTTGTGAAACGTCACAGGGACCATGCTACATTTTCTTTAGTATAGTTGTACTATCAAAACATATTTGTCAGTGATACTAAAAATACAAATAAAATTCAAATGCCAATCCCTGTCATTTTTAGATTAAACACCCTATGCCTACACAAGAACGCAAAGTATAAGGTAAAGTAGCAGTCATAAAAATACCCAACTCCTATTTCGTTCGTTAAATCTTTCATACGGACAAAAAAGCTATGAAAGAGACGAGGTATTATTGTCCAGATTGTAAAAGCTTTGAAAGAGATGAGGTATTATTGTCCAGATTGTAAAAGCTTTGAAAGAGACGAGGTATTATTGTCCAGATTGTAAAAGCTTTGAAAGAGACGAGGTATTATTGTCCAGATTGTAAAAGCTATGAAAGAGACGAGGTATTATTGTCCAGATTGTAAAAGCTATGAAAGAGACGAGGTATTATTGTCCAGATTGTAAAAGAACGCATTGTTTGCTATGCTTTAAAATTTATCATACCAAAAGAGTGTTTTGAAAAATAAATAACGTTTTTTTTAACATGTGTTGACATGCCCTAACAAGTATGATGCATGCAAATTACATAAAAATAACTGAAAACATTTTATTTTTACGAGGGTCATCAAAAAAGTAAGGTTACAACATTTATGTAGGATCGAAAAATGCTTGTATTTAATTGAAATTCACAGGATACTTCACAAATATAATAAACTATTTTTCAACATAATTGCTGTCGAGATCGAGACATTTCAGTAGTCGAGGCACCAGCTTTTGTATGCCAGTGTCATAGACCTCCGCCGTCAGCTCTTTCAGCCACTTCTTCACAGCTTCCTCGACCTCCTGATCGTTGGAAAATTGTTGAGGTGTAGTGTCACACCTATGTCTCATCCCCCGTCACGATAGAATCCAGAAAAGCTTCTCCCTCCTGTGCAAAACGATCCAAAAATTCACGCGCGGCGGTCTCTTGATTTTGACGGCGATCCGGTGTGAGCATTTTGGGCATCCATCTCGCACACAACTTCTTGTAACCAAGTTTTTCCGACACAATATCACCTAGGAGACTTCGAGAAATGTCAGGAAATTCTCCGTCACTCTCAAAACTAACCAATTTCATTACAACTCACCATCTTTATTTACTTCCTGTGCAACTTCATTCTAAAGTGATTTTATTACAGGTAAATTTTTGTATAATTTGCTCGATGGGTTCCACAAAGGCTCCCTTTTATACACAGCTGTCATTAAAACTAAATGAACCAGCACGTCTGTTCGCTAGAAGATTCACTCGATGACTAATCGTCATACGTGGCGCGAAGCGTGCAGTGTGGCCACTGGAATAGTATGCGGTACGTTGGTTTGCTAGGATGTCGCCTAACTCGCAACATAGCTCTAAGCATCAAGCGAGGCTCCTTCCTGTGTGGCCGAGGCCTTAGTGAAGTTGACTACAAACAAGCATTGAAGATGAAAAGTGTAACAATTTCGAATTGTCGGCATCAAGCCACACGGTATAACACTGCAAAAGACCATATATATATCTGATACAAAGAACCGTGAAAACCTCAAAGAATGTTTACCATTATTGTTCAGAGATTAGTCATTTATTTGTTCTTTATCCTTGGATTTTAAAGTTTTTTTTTAATCTGTCAAGAATTAAAACAACTTAACATATCCAAGATGAACTAGTTGTTAATTACACAAAAGAATAAATACATATATCGCGACAATACCTGGTGGTGCTGATGCATATGTGAGTTATTGCCCTGTTCGTCATGGCGTTGGTGCCCACTGGAAGGAGTGCCCTGTGTCGAGCGTGAGGCGCTGGAGCAGCGGCCCCCACTGCTCGATTTTCCCGATCCGCCCCCGCTTCCTCCACCAGCCCCTTCGCAGCCCGAGTTGCCTAGTGAAGAGCCCGGCTTCACGCGGATCCCATAGTAATGATACTTGGAATTCCCTCTGGAAACAACATCAATTCATTGATTAAAATGTCACACTATGATTTAAAAACACCTCCTTAATGGAGTTACAGACAGTTTGAATTCTCACCTAGGTTGGATTATTTGCTTCAGAGTAATGACTATCTAAAGCAGTGTTACACAACGTAGGGCCCACGCCCCACAGGGGAGGCAATTTGATTTTTAAAGGGGGCAATTTGAATATTAACTCGTTCAGAGTTTAGTCGTATTTTGATCGCTTTGTCGCGTCACCATTACGTAGGGGGGGCATAAGAATTTTAGAAAGGCTTAGGTGGGGCATAGCACAAAAAACGTTGGGAAAACTGATCTAAACGGCCTTTCAAATTGAGCATTTTTTTTATTCTTGGATAAAATACAGATGGCGTCGCGAACTTGCCTGGGTCTTGTGTAATGTATGGCATTTATAAAAAATGGAGTCGTATACAATACAACGACGCGTTCAAATTGTTGAATTAGTTTATGTATTGTAGTCTCTGGAACCGGTGATGTTAATTGAACACCAAGATCATGTGATCTGACATCGTTGGACTATTTTCTCTGGGGTTACGTGAAAAGCCAGGTCTATAAGAATGACCCCCGATCAATTGCTGAGATGAAGGACGAAATTATTATATTTGCGTTATCGGTGAGTTATCGGTGAGTCATCGAAAATTTTGACAAACGATTGGACATCTGTGGAACTACAAGAGGTGGACATTCGGCAAATATTGTTTTTTTTTTTGTGTTTAAATGTCATACATTATAATTCAATGACCAATAAAAAGTTTTTTGAAATCAAAACAAATTGTGTTTTATTCAAGAATAAAAAAAAATTTAATTAAAAAAATTGCTCAATTTGAAAGACCCTATAGCGTAGCAAACCTCAAAATCGATGGAAAATCGCGCAGTTACTTAGCGATTTTCCATCGATTTTGAGTTTTTTTTTATGTTTTCTGGTGTAACAGCCTCATTTGGACGACCAGAGCGTTCAGCATCATTTGTGTCTGTACGACCGCGTTTGAAATCAGCATACAACCGACAAATGGTTGTTTTCGACGGAGCAGAGCCCTGATAACCCTTTTCAAGCCATCGCTGAGTTTGAACGGTATTTTTTCCCATTAAAAAGCAATGTTTTATCAACACACGAAATTCGTTTTTTTTCATTGTTTTGAAAATAGCAAAAGTAGCGTCACTAAAACCACTGTAACTCAATGACACAATGTCGGAATGTCATGAAAGTTTGACACGTAACTTCTAAAGGTTGGTACTAGCTGAGAATGGTATGGATTTGTTATTAAAGGCGCCATCTGTTGGTTAGTCCCGGGACTTATTGATCGATGTGCTACTATGTACTGACACTTAATCTTTTTTAACTCATTTTAATTTTTTATTTTTTTATACCTGGCGAGTTTATTGCCATGTGGCAATCTCTTCCAACCAACCAGAAAGATGTTTTATAGGCCCTAAGCGAAAACCAGACTGGAATCCTATAAAAAAATCTGTGTTCCAGCGGGGATCGAACCCGCAACCTCCGGATCGGCAGACATGTGTCTTACCACCAGGCCACGGAGGTCATCTTATATTATAATAAAAATTACAAAAGACGAACAAAAACATATTGATAAAAATAAAAGGATTTGTTCTGCGAAATTTTGATTAATTCAAAAGGTCGCATTTTATGGCCTACAAGGCTGCAGGTTCCCCACATCTGCCCTAACCTAATGGAAGTTTTTGTTATTTGGAAACCACCGTAACCACTTAACAGTCGGATTTTTAACACGCGACGTAACACAATGACGAACTGTGAACGAATAAATTCTATACGAAAATATATTCCGTTCGGAGAAAACAAGTTGAAACAAGATCTTCCCAAACGACGCTCGGGAGAAACACTCCCAACAAGTCGAAACAAGATTTGCCCGAATGAGACTCGGGCTCGTCAGTATAAAAAGAAACTGTCGTCAAGTGGTTGATTTGTTTAGCCTAACCGGCTCTTATTGTTACTGTGTTCAAGCTATAGTAATTAAAGCATACCTCGTCCCCAGTCTCCTAGTGCGCAGTCCCATGAAGACAGATCGAATGAGCTTGCCGAAGGAAGCGGCGTTGACAGGCTCCAGCTCACGTTGATTGCAGTGGCGCAGGTAATGGCTGTACAACGTAGAGCGCGGCAAGCTCACCCCCTCTGCCGTCTCATAGTTCTCCAGCAGCCACTGCACCTGGTGGCGCGCATACAAGAACATATTCACAAGTGATCGACTTTACGTAGCAAGAAACATTAATTTGACAATACAAGTGCACAGTCACATTATTTTATAACGAATATAACCAAAATTATTGATACACCACTGAAAATTAGGATACATTCTTTTATTCAAGGCAAGTCATAGATACACCACTGAAAACTAGGATAAATTCTTTTATTCAAGACAAATCATAGATACACCACTGAAAACTAGGACAAATTCTTTTATTCAAGGCAAGTCATAGGTACACCACTGAAAACTAGGACCAATTATTTTATTCAAAGCAGCAACCTTTTGCACACAAGTCCAATGTGATAGCTGCATACTCCATGCTTTAATAGTGAGGAAATAAAAAAAAATATATATTTACTTATTTTCTGAAGCTTAAATTAATTAAAGATACTGCGAGACACAAAATAATTTTATACTGAATTAAGTCTGGATTTCATACATTGGTTGCCAAAAATGGTGCTATACATACATACAGTACCCGGCGGTAAGTAATACACATCGGGCTTAAGAAAGAGACTGTCGGCTAACTTCGGCTTAGTAGAGTGTCGTCTCTGTCGCACGATGCACTGACAAATCGCGATGGAACACATATATGAATGACAGAGATGACGCTCTACAAAGCCGAAGTTAGCCGATTATGGCCGACAGTCTCTTTCTTAAACCCGATATGTATTACTTAACGCCGGGTACTGGACCATCATGTCATTTCTCTGTCCAGATAGGCAGGTAGACAATTTATATGAATGACAGAGACGACACTCTACAAAGCCAAAGTTAGCCGATTATGGCCGACAGTCTCTTTTTTAAACCCGATATGTATTACTTAACGCCGGGTACTGGACCATCATGTCATTTCTCTGTCCGGATAGGCAAGTAGACAATTTATATGAATGACAGAGACGACGCTCTACAAAGCCGAAGTTAGCCGATTATGGCCGACAGTCTCTTTCTTAAACCCGATATGTATTACTTAACGCCGGGTACTGGACCATCATGTCATTTCTCTGTCCAGATAGGCAGGTAGACAATTTATATGAATGACAGAGACGACACTCTACAAAGCCGAAGTTAGCCAATTATGGCCGACAGTCTCTTTCTTAAACCCGATATGTATTACTTAACGCCGGGTACTGGACCATCATGTCATTTCTCTGTCCGGATAGGCAGGTAGATCATTTCTCTGACTTTTTACATTTCCTTGTTTTAAAACATCATTTATTTGGTCAAACCATACGTTCCTTGGTATTCCTCTGGCATGCATTCTACTCACATTTGCACTGTGGATTTGTTCTTATTAGTCTTTCTTCATTAAGTCATTTTACATTCCTAAACTATCTCAGAGTGCTAATTCACATTGAATACTTCATTTCGTATAGGCACTATACACAATACATTTTCCAATAGACAAATTATTGTATGGATGATACGAATTTAAAAACTCCCAATGATACAAATTTAAAGCTAGAAAAAAATGTATTGTATAGACTCGAAACTCTGTATGGTTTCTATATTATTCAGATAAACTTTGTTGGTACAGTGAAACCCCGTTTTTTAAGTGCTTGAAATTCACGCTTTCCCGCTATTTGCGTTCAATTTTTACAATCCCGTTTTATTTTAGTACATTTAGTACCCGCTTTTACGTTTTTATTTCCCGCAATTTACGTTTGAAATATTTAAAATGCAAATCAATCTATAAACATATTTAATTAAATGCGCGACGATTTAAAATATTTGAAATGAATATTATGAAGCAGAAATATGTTGTTTCTATTTATAGACATGTGTGCACGTGCAGCTGCAGCGCTCATGGTCAAGGTTACACGAGTCGTGTAATACGATGCAATTGGTGGGAAATTTTGCGAATCAGAGGCAGGCAGACTGTATGATATATTTGTTCAATCTGTGCTGTTTTAAACGTGTCGGTCGTGTACATACAATTTCAATTGTCGTGTATTTCGTGTGTCAATTTACATTTTTTTCATTTCTTTTAATTTTTCGTTGAGTCCCTTCAAATAATGTCTCACCAAAGAAAGACATTATCGATTCAATAGAAAAGGAAAATTCTCGAAAAAGTGAATAAACACTATTGTTCACGTGTTTCGTTCACGCGTGATTTAGGGATACCCATTACAACTTTGGCTACGATAATAAAAAATCGCGAATCGATTGAAAAAAGTTTTCCGATTTCCGTGATTATCTCAATAAAAAATAATTTTCAATTTTTTTTTCTAACCCCGAATCTACGTTTTCCCTCCGATTACGTTTTTTTTTTTATCAGTCCCTTCAAAAACGTAAAAACGGGGTTTCACTGTATATAATTTAACAAGTTAACCGTAATAATTTGATCAACTGTGCAATTGCATTGTACAATTAATAAAACACACAACATTAAAACATGCCTCATTTTTACATGTCATAAAAAATTCATAACAAAAACATGTAACTGTAGCATTGATCCTTGAATTTAGTTCAATAAATAAATTGATTTCAAATCGGAATAAATAATATTAAGATATAATATGTATTTATTCGCGGAGTTTCCTGATAATATTGCCAGTCTTTCAAGAACACACGTTGGTCAAATATAATCATCATCATGCCATGTCCCAATAAGGGTAGACAGAGAGAACAGATCACCATTCTGCTATATTACAAAGGCTTTTCACTCTTATCTCTTTCAGAATTTGACTATTTTATCAATTTTGTGGAACTCCGCGTAAGAATATCAAACAATAAATAACTTTATTACATTAATCTCCGCAACAAGCTTTTTCATCTCCTATCCCAAGCCTCTCTTCAGGCAGAATGATTCCGGTTTGTTATGGAGCAGTGATTAGGTCAGACTGGTGTCGTTACCATGGACCAACCGCATCAAAAGTGTGTGATCTATTGATGCAAAGATTTCAATTCAATTTGGTCGTGCGTAATTTTCTAGGTCTTTTCAAACTTCTCGTACCTTTTTGCATAGATTATTTACGTAAATCTTTCATCATTCATTCTTTCTATGTGACCAAACCATATCAATGCTCCTTACTTGATCTTAAATTCTGCGTCTTATTGCCATCCACATTTTTTCAATATCTTCATGCCTTATTATGTCATACACTGTTCTACTATATAATCTCCACAAAACTCTTATTTTTGCCCTACTCTCATATTTATCTTACTATCATTATTTTTTTACCATGATAATAATTATCACGATAACTCGAGTACCATTTCAATTAATAATGTCAACATTTCTCCATTACATTTGCCAAGATGTGAAGTTGGCAAGTTTTTCAGATATTCAACATTTCACAAAATTTAAAAGTAACACAAAATTTTGAATGCAAATAAACACAAAAAATCAAAATGACAAAGTGAAGTGAAAGTGAACGACAGTGAACATAATATAAAAACAACGAAACACAAGACAAATATTTAAATTCTCTAAATGAAACTGCGAAACGTGTATCATTGGATGATTTCAGATACTACATAAGTCACAATAAAAGTAATAGCAACTTATTTATACATTTTACCTTGTACATGGACTTAGTGAGAACTTTGATACCATATTTTACAAATTTTATAGAATATTTAAAAACAATCACTTTTCCACCATCGTGTGCCATGTGAAAATTTCACGTGGCACACATCACATAGATATGTTGTACTGTGTACAACTGAATTTTAGCACACTACCCTCATAAGCAAAAATGCAGCTAATGGCAAAAGTTAAGTTTTGAGAAAACTGTACTTTCATGTTTTTCATTGCTGCTTAAAAATGTCGTGATTCATAAACAAAAAAGCAGTAAAATGTGATTCGTAAGCAAAAACGCAGCAAACGCATAGGCACTTGCTGTCTTTTTGCTTATGAATCACATTTTACTGCTTTTTTGCTTAGAAAAACCTAGCATTTTGTAAAATTAAAGAAGACATTATGTCGATTTTTGTATTGCAATTTATTTTTATCAAACACTGTTTAATCCACTTTTTTGTAATGGTATAACCCTACCGGTTTCAAGGCTTTCACGTAATCTTCAGGGGAGCACAAACAAGACTAAATGCTGTTTGAACTGGTACCAATATACACGCTTCAACGGTTGGGGGCTGAGAGGTGAGGGAGGCATGGGACGATTTCGGCCAAGAGCGGAGAGATTTTTGGGATATAACTGTTCACCAGATGTTCGGATCGATGTACTGACTTAGAAATTTCTAGGGCCTCTAATCTGTCCAATTTATTTCCGTTACTACTGATATGTAAGAATTTGGCATCCTGTATTTTTTTTATGGATTATGGTTCAGAATTTGATATTGGATATTGCCTCATACTTAGTTAAATTTCTGATTTTTTTCCCGTTACCAGCGTTTTTGCTTATGAGGGCAGTACAATACAATATTAAATTTCTTATTGTTTCAGCCTTGGTAACAATTCGCTATAACCAATTTTAAGCAAAATCACCAATGCTTTATGAACAGATTTTTTTAATATCTGTTTCCAAACAATTTGGATGCAGTGGTCTAGTGATCGACAATGGTAGTGCATGAAGCCTACACTCAGCAGGTGGATACAGGCTGATAGTAAGAACAGTGTAACCAGGATTTCGTATTTTTTAGGAGAAAAACAATTATATTGGGGAATAAGCAATTTATACAAAATAGCTCAAAATAGTTTTATATTTTCGAATTGCAAAGGTTTATTTTAAATGATTTAATGATCAAATCAATTTTGTGTTGAGATATATTTTTGATAACTATTTTGTTTTTAAAATATCTAAAAATAATTAAAAAAATACCCCTGACTAAATATAACTTCAAAATATCCGACACTTTCAAAAGTCCAAAATTTCTTAAAATATTCTCAATATATTTCATCAGCTTTCTTTTAATGTTATGGAATATTTTTAGAAATTGAAGTTTTATAAAAAATTTATTGTAAACGTTTCTGAAAATTTTCAGTAAACTCCGTATTTGATGTAAAATACCTCAAAATATCAAAAATATCTCTGATTGTGAATTTAAAAATAGAACATTGTTGATTTGTGCGTTAAATCAGAGTAAAATCAAAGGTAAACAAAAATATCTCTAATTGTGAATTTAAAAATAGAACTTTGTTGATTTGCGAGTTAAATTAAAGGTAAACAAAAATATATCTAATTGTGAATATAAAAATAGAACATTGTTGATTTGTGTGTTAAATCAGAACAAAATCAAAGGTAAACAAAAATATCTCTAATTGTGAATTTAAAAATAGAACTTTGTTGATTTGCGAGTTAAATTAAAGGTAAACAAAAATATATCTAATTGTGAATATAAAAATAGAACATTGTTGATTTGTGTGTTAAATCAGAACAAAATCAAAGGTAAACAAAAATATCTCTAATTGTGAATTTAAAAATAGAACTTTGTTGATTTGCGAGTTAAAATAAAGTAAAATCAAAGGTAAACAAAAATATCTCTAATTGTGAATATAAAAATAGAACATTGTTGATTTGTTGTTTATAGTTAAGGCATTAACGTTGTGGAGGTTTAAAGACATTGTAATTTATTTTTAACAAGATTAAATAAAAGATTATATATTTAACGACACCTATAAGCATACCTATAAATGGAGCAAAGTCCTATTTATAAAAAATATATCAAATGAAATAACCAAAAATATTCCAAGTCACATAAAGCCAGCTTTTTACACTAACTTTAATCTCCGGAAACTCTTATTTAATGGGAAAGGCAAAAATGGAATACTTAGCAACAGTGGTGTGTATAAACTTTTATGTGCTGACTGTGATAATTTCTATATAGGAAAGACAGGAAGATCTTTTGAAAAGAGATTTCGTGAACACCAATCTGCCTTAACAAATCCTCTAATTTATTCTGAAATGGCTAATCATTGTCACCGTGAGAATCATACTTTTTCTATCGATGATGCCAAATTCTTACATATTAGCGGCAACGGAAATAAATTGGACAGATTAGAGGCCCTAGAAATTTCTAAGTCAGTATACCGATCGGAGCATCTGTTGAACAGTTATTTCCCCAAAATCTCCCCGCTCTTGGCCGAAATTATCCCTAGCCTTCCTCACCACCTCCAACCGTTGAAGTGTCTATATCGGTACCAGTTCGAACAGCATTTAGTCTTGTTTGCGCTCCCCTGAAGATGAGGTGAAAGCCTTGAAACCGGTAGGGTTATACCGTCACAAAAAAATGGAATAAAGTGTTTGTTAAAAATAAATTACAAATTGTTGATTTGTGTGTTAAATCAGAGTAAAATCAAAGGTAAACAAAAAGTGTGGGAGAAAAGTTGTGGTGTATTTATTGACTACCAATGTGGCCATATTTCCTAGGTTACCATTGCTTTATTCATCATAAAGTTCCACGTGAACATCGTACACAAAAAAAACGTGTTAAAAATACGGGATTCAATTAAATTTCAATAAAACACTCCACGAACTTGTATGAAAACAAATCAGATACGAATATTTTGAATGTACACAAAGAGAAAATGTAACGTGTGAAAACATAAAACTAGGGTTCACACGTAGAACTTATTAAGCTGAGGAAAAGAGTGTCCTGGCATATTCTTAATAAAATCAATTTAAATTGAAATTTAACTCTTGAAAATATTCAATAAACACTTCAAAATGGAGTTGAATTCATTCATAACAGTTAAACAAACAATTACAGACCAATTTGGGTGATTAATTAAAATATAGTAAATTATATAACAATAATTAAACATTCACCAATACACTTGATATTTCTAGATATTAAAGTAAATGAAAATAATTTGATGAAATAAAACACAAAGTTATGAAAGCTTCAAGTTATTATATATAATTAATTTATTTGTTTTATCAAACACTATTTATTCCACTTTTTTGTAACGGTATAACCCTACTGGTTTCAAGGTTTTCACCTCATCTTCAGGGGAGCACAAACAAGACTGAATTTTGTTTGAACTAGTACCGAGATACATGCTTCTAATGATAAACATTCGGGTTGAGGACTGTGAGTGAAGGGAGGGGGGAAGGGAGGGATGAGGCCATTTCTGAAATGGCTAATCATTGTAACCGTGAAAACCACACATTTTCTATCGATGAAGCCAAATTCTTACATATCAGTAGTAACGGAAATAAATTGGACAGATTGGAGGCCTTAGAAATTTCTAAGTCAGTACATCGAGGTGAACATCTGGCAAACACATATATCCCAAAAATCTCTCCGCTGCTCGCCGAGATCGTCTTATCCCTCCCTTCCCCTCAGTCCTCAACCCGAATGTTAATCATTAGAAACGTGTATCTCGGTACCAGTTCGAACAGAATTCAGTCTTGTATGTGCTCCCCTGATGATGAGATGAAAGCCTTGAAACCGGTAGGGTTATACCGTTACAAAAAAGTGGAATAAACAGTGTTTGATAAAACAAATTACAATGCCTTAACTATAAATAATATACTTTATTTGTGTTCATATTAATTTATGATTCAATTTTAGGAAGAAGGAATGGTCGTGACTTTCCTTGCAAATCTTTTGACTTTAACTGTCAGCGCCACTAATCAATCAGCCACAGGTCAACTTCATTGATAAACAAGATGGTCTCTTAAGTTTGATTATGGTCAGATTCTGCTTTCAAGCTCGTTAAACTTTCTTTTATCTCCCTTAACCCTTATCTTGGCAAAGTTCAATTCATCCAAATATTAACATTTTTCTTTGGTGATTCCTTGTTATATGGTAAGTTATGAAGGTAAATTGAGAAAAAAAAAAACACAACTTTTCCTTATAGTTTTTTTTATATGTAACACCCAAATTACATTGCCAAAATATCAATTTGTATAAAACACAAAAAGGGCTATAAAATGATTCTATAATCTAAAACATGAACAACATTTACATAGCTGAATTATCAACAAATAAAATGGTTTGAATAAATTTTTTTCTACATGTAGTGATTAATAAGATATTTAGATTATTTACCCCAATTTTCAAAACGCACCCACGCTGTCCAGACATGTTGACCCGATGTCGTTTGAAAGGTTGTAGCGTTGTCAATATTTATCACCAGATGATACCACCGCACACAATAGTGCATGTATAGTATTTGAATGTGTTGCCATATTTGAAATTACGTTACAGTTTCTGGATTTTTTTTTAAATCCCTAAATTAGTGTAACACATGTGTTACAATGCCATGATAAGGGTTAAGAAAATTGAAAGTTCTGCTCACCTTGGGAATTGGATCTCATTGCCATAAAAATTTCAGATCTGTCACAATATACTTGCTGAATAGTATAAAAAGAAAAACGAATAAACACACAATCATTTTCCATCTATAGGAAAGATTGAAAATATTCTTTTATTGCAAGCGACGGAAAGACACAAAGATTTCAGTCACTAAACATCACCATAGAAGTGGATTGGTGAACTGATGAACTTCCCCATCATTAGTGAATTTTTTTTATATTACTCTTTGATAGACTGAAGCTTTCATAAATGAGTGCTTTATATTTCAAAAATAAATACTTACTCGTACCATGCAATTTAAAATGAATAAGCAATGTACACAAGAGGAAGTGCTCAAGCGGCGTGCAAAGAATAAGGGTGAGTCGGCTCATAACAAAGGTAAGGTAAGGTAAGGTAAGGTATGGGTGAACTTACTGTGAACTGACTTACAGTGGCGGGCGAAGTGCGCGCCGCGTGAGCCGCCTGCGAGCCCCCCGCGCCCCCTTCCTCGGCTCCGCCGCCGCCGCTGCCCGGGGGCGTGTTAAGGTAGCTCACCTCCTGATACACGGGCAACACATCGTGGCAACACACACACACACTCAGTTAGCAACACTCCATCCAGTTAGTGGCAACGCTAGATTCGCTATCGAGACAGCTGTTACTCGATGTAACAGGTGGGGTTTATTAGACTATAGTTTAATTGCATCTTCAACAGCTTACAGTAAGACACCCCCATGTTAGTACAATAGTTCAAGTTAAGTGTTAATACTCGTATACTGTTAATATTAAACAGGTTGATAATCGTACAAAATTTTATTTACCGTATTTTACGGACTTTAAGACACACTTTTTTCTTCAAAAAATTGCCTCCAAAATTCAGGTGCGTCTTATACTCGAAATTAATATAAAAATGTCCAGTGTTTGATTTAAAATTCCGGCCCGTCTTAAAAATGGCCATATATTCGATGCCGCGGGAAACCTATCTCTATCTGGCCAAAACTAGAAGATGACGTATTGAAATGGACATTTTATTGTTTTTTTGCTTAGAAAAACCTAGTATTTTGTAAAATTAAAAAAGACATTACGTCGATTTTTGTGTTGGTTTTCTGTAGTTTTTTTTATGGATTATGGTTCAGAATTTGATATGAAATATTGCCCCATACTTAGTTAAATTTCAGATTTTTTCACGTTAGCTGCGTTGTTTTTGCTTACGACGGCAGTAATGAAGAAAATCATATTTATGATTCATAATTAATAAATAATTTTTTCATGATATTTCATTTAAAAAAATGGCATTCTTTTCTGCTCCACCTAATATTTCCAATGGCTCAATGGCAGTAGGATACTTTTTTAAATATTTGATTTAGAATTACATAATGCACTATAAAGTACATCTCGTCCATAAAGCAAGTACCGTATTTTACGGACTATAAGACGCACCTTAATTTTTAGGCAATTTAAAAAAAAATGAACATTTTTACCATTTTTATTATTAGATTGCAAAGCCAGACTAAAAAAAAATCTTAGTTAACCCTTCCCTTACGGTGATAAAAATGAAACGCGCGTTCCGGTGTTGGGTAGTGAGTACGCGATAAAAAATTAGCGATTTTAAATCGGAAAAATAAGAACATTCATAGATAATCCCCTTAATTAATTATAATTGAAGTTGAAAATTATAATAATTGAGATTTATTTGCTGAAAACATTAAAAAACCATTTGGCAACGCTCACGGAACGGGCGTAGATCTAGTCTCGTTGCCAGCTCAACAGCTACTGCGGCACGGCAGGGTTGGTGGCTAACTCGGGCATGGCTTACACTTGCGAGGTTGAGACAATTCAGCTCCTCGGAATTCAGTCTAGTATGCAAGAGTGAGATGCGAATATAGTGCCGCGTTTCCCGCATACTATTCACCTATCGTCAAGACGAGGCACTCGCAGCGTTTAAATGCGAATTTGTTTTCGATCTTTACAAAACACCTCGATGTAGTCGATAAATTCTGATTATTATTAATATTATTTTTTAAATCAATGCGTAAATATATTATGGAGGAATACCTAAAATCTTAACCTTGTATTTATAATATTTACAGAGATATTGATGGTTATTAGAAGCAACGTGTAGAAGATACCCAACACAGGGAAGGAAAGGTTAATAAAGCCGGCACATCAAATGTCAGAGGAGTTTCGTCTATATTGGCTATTTGGCTTAGTTCCACACTGGTTTTCATTCCATGTTGAATAGTAAAGCGATGGAAAGACAATATTTTCTCTTCATACTCTTGTGCCATTTTCTGAGATATTTTGGTTTTGGTTCGCATGCCAAGTCCATGACGCTTCATAAACCTGTAGCACCAACCAACTCCACCCTTAAAGTCTGTTAAGTTCCACTGGAGCGCTAGCTTACGAGCGTGCGTGTATTTGATTAATTTTTGTATTAATTCCAATGCCATTTTGACGGTGTCCTTGAATCCATTTCAATACGTCATCTTCTAGTTTTGGCCATTTTGCATTAACTCAAGCTGTCAGTTGAATCCAATGTTGCCAGGTAGAGATAGGTTTCCCGCGGCATCGAATATATGGCAATTTTTTAAGACTGGCGGGAATTTTAAATCAAACACTGGACATTTTTATATTAATTTCGAGTATAAGACGCACCTGAATTTTGGAGGTAATTTTTTGAAGAAAAAAGTGCATCTTATAGTCCGTAAAATACGGTATTGTATATTTTCATAATTGACTACATTTAAATTATTGTATATTTTCATAATTGACTACATTTCAATTATTGTATATTTTCATAATTGATGTCAATGATAAATTGCACAGAAAAAAAATTTCAATTTTACATTTTTTTTTCTAGCCCCGGATCTACGTTTTCCCTCCAATTACGTTTTTTTTATCAGTCCCTTCAAAAACATAACATTTTTATATTAATTTCGAGTATAAGACGCACCTGAATTTTGGAGACAATTTTTTAAGAAAAAAGTGCGTCTTATAGTACGTAAAATACGGTAAATCTTTCTACTATATTAACGTAAGAAGCTATCTGACGTGTCTTATGGGTGTTTTTGCATGAACTCAATGAGCCTGCATCAATTTCAGTAAGTCACAGTGATCCTCAGAGACATTTTTATAATTGCTTTACATAATAAAGAATATTTTAACCATTCTATCAATATCGCAATGAAATAATTGAAATAATATTTAAGTTTTTTTTTTCAATCCAAATTCTTATTTTTTAAGTTCACTTAACACATTTATTACCGATTAATTTATTTTTAAATCATGAAGTGACTATTTGTATTGGGTGTTAACATAAGTTTGTCCGTTTTTTTTTCCAAATGAAGAGAACAAGAGGAAACAACGAAAAAAAATTACAACAAATTAGTTAATAATGTATTCTCCTTCATTATTTTACAACAAATTAGTCAATAATGTATTGTCGTTCATTATTTACTGCTTCTTGCCAACGTTCTACAAGTTTTTCAATGCCTGTGTGATAAAAACCACCCGGTCTTGACTCGACGAATTTGTCTAACCATGTCCGTAATTCGACGTCATTATTGAAGGAAAAAACATCGACAAGCTGTCCTTTCATTCATCTTCACCGTACACTTGTCGACACACACAATATCGCGAGCAGCTTTATTCCCTCGATTGAACGTGAACAGAAGGAGGTGTCGAAAGTGTTCACTTTCGTCTACTTAACATTCCATTTTGAAGGCTTATAATCAAACAAAATAATATATGTAATGTAAAAGCAAACACAATATCTTGTAGAGCAGAAAATTTTCTATCGAATGACGTATAACCTTTACCATTTTGTTTTATTTTTGGTGCTCATTTTTAAAATTGGAAATAAACGGACACAACTTATGTTAACACATAATACATACACGTATTTAAGTCTTAAAAATGATCAACAGATGAGAGCAGGTATAATTAATTATCATAGGAGTATACCCGTACAGACCCTATCGGTTCCCTTAGGCCACTCTGGACTCACGTGTTTTTAAATCCACCCAAAGAAATACGGAATAAAAGGTTGATGGGTATTTTAAGCATCCAGCAAAAGTTTATGACAACCTATAGGCAACGTTCCCCCTAATTTTTTCATTGTGTGTGCGGCCCATCAACTTATATGTGCTTTATTCGAAATACGTAACATAATACGAATAGGTAGAGTCCTCGCGGCGTAAGGAAAGAATCTGTGACTGTATTGTACTATAGCTTAGGTACACAGAGTGTGTGATTGTGTTAGTCAACTCCTGTGTGCTGATTGGTCAGTTTTTAGTATTAGTGTGTCATCGTGTCAAAAAAATGGTTATAAGTTCCTTTCTTTGAGATGTGTGCGGAAGATGGAAACATGTGTGCGGACAATTTTTAACAGATGTGCGGCCGCACATGGGCGCCACACCTTAGAGGAAACGTTGCCTATAGGTATTCTCAGCACTGAACATATTAATAAGTGTACGTTGTTAACTTGAGTTAAAAATTAACAATAAACATATTTGAATAATCGTAATCAATTTCAAATGAAATTTTTTTTTTAAATTCCGCAAATAAAAATCTACACTTTAAGTTTAACCATTTCATAATAAATAAACCACTTTGATGACAATTTGAAAAGAACTGTTATGATACATATTTTTTAATTTGAATTCAATGAAATAATTTGTGAACATCTTAACCCTTATCTTGGCAAAGTTTAATTTATCCAAAAAGTAACGTTTTTATTAAGTGATTCCTTGTTATATGGTAAGGTATGAAGGAAAATTGATGAAAAAAAATCACAACTTTTCCTTATAGTTTTTTTTTATATGTAACACCCACGTTACATTGCCAAAATATCAATTTTTATAAAATACTAAAAGCGCTATAAAATGATTCTATAATTTAAAACATGAACAACATTTACATAGCTGAATTATCAACAAATAAAATGGTTTGAATACAATTTTCTGTCCATGTAGTGATTAATAAGATATTTAGATTATTTACCTCAATTTTTGAAAACGCACCCACTCTGTCCAGACATGTTGACCCGATGTCATTTGAAAGGTTGCAGCGTTGTCAATATTTATCACCAGATGACACCACTGCACACAATAGTGCATGTATAGTATTTGAATGTGTTGCCATATTTGAAATTACGTTACAGTTTCTGGATAATTTTTTTTTAAATCCCTAAATTAGTGTAACATCTATTATGTGACAATGCCATGATAAGGGTTAAAATAATATATTTAAAACTTTCCATAAATGAAATATAATAATTTGTTTCAAGGTTGAAGATTGTCAATTAAAAAATACGAGCATTAAATAGAGCTTTTTTTTCTCAATAATTTTTTTAAGCTTTCCAAAATATTGGGTGTTAACTTAAGTTGTGTCTGTTTTTTTTCAATTTAAAAATGAGCACTAAAAGTAAAACAAAATGGTCAAGGTTATACATCATTCGAAAGAAAATTTTCTGATCTACAAGATATTGTGCTTGCTTTTACGTTACATACGAGGCGTATCCAGAAAGTAAGTGTACTGAGGCACTCACGACCGCATGGATTTTATTTTCGACATGTTGGCTACACTTCCGTGTAGCCTGACCCTTCTCCTCCGCAACGAGACCGGTTCGAGGTCAGTACGTTAAGAAATGTCGACGCGACAACACGTTTTGTGAAAAATGTCTACCCAATCTCCCGCCAAGTGCGAAATTTTGTAAAAAGGCAAGAGTTTTTGAGGCGCTGCAAACTCCATGGAAATGAATTTCTCCGCTCCATCGTTACTGGAAATGAAACTTGGGTTGCACATTACACGTCTGAAACCAAAAGGCAGTCTCAACAGTGGCGTCACACCTCTTCACCCTCCGCCAAAAAGTTCAAAACCACAATTTCAGCCAAGAAAATCATGGCATCCGTGTTTTGGGGCTGTCAAGGCATAATTTTAATTGAATATATGCCTCAAGGGGAGACCATCAACTCTGCAAGGTACTGTGAGACCCTAAAAAAATTACGGAGGGTGATTCAGAACAAGAAGAGAGGCATGCTGACAAAGGGAGTCTGCCTGCTGCATGACAATGCCAGACCACACACGGCCAACGCCACGAAGGAGCTGCTCGCCTCGTTTAAATGGGATGTCCTGAACCATCCCGCGCATTCCCCTGACCTAACACCTTCAGATTACTATCTCTTTACCTCCCTGAAGCTGCACATGGGTGGAAAAAGGTTTTCAACCGACGAGGAGGTAAAGGAGGAGGTGGAGAAGTGGACGGAGGGGTTGGCGGGAAACTACTTCGAAGAAGGCATCAAAAAGTGATACCCCGCTTCACCACCTGCATTGAGAGGAATGGCAATTATGTCGAAAAATAGCTTACATATGTACTACGGTAACCACGTAATTTTTTTGTTTAAATAAAAAAAATTGTAACTTACAAAAATTCAGTACACTTAGTTTCTGGATATGCCTCGTATATTATTTTATTTGAAAATGCTCACTTTCGTCTACTTGACATTTCCATGTTGAATCAAACAAAATAATATATGTAACGTAAAAGCAAACATAATATCTTGTAGAGCAGAAAATTTTCTTTCGGATGACGTATAACCTTTACCATTTTGTTTTACTTTTGGTGTTAATTTTTAAATTTGGAAAATAATGGACACAACTTATGTTAACACCCAATACAATAATTGAAATGAAACATTTACAATTTGATTTCTTATTGTTTCTTAATATTCTAATCTATTTAATGATACAGATATTTTAAAACTATAATTAATGAAATATTCAAAATCTTTCAGATGACTAAGAGAATATAGTATTTAATAAAGAAACTAAATAATATAATGTTTAAGTAACATCGTGCACTAGCCATGCTGAAAATGAACAGTACAAGCTACTCGTACGGATGTTACTACAAGAGTTAAGATAATGAGGAAACAATATTTATATATAATATAATGTTAAAGATACCGTTAGGACCAGAGTATTTAGAAGGAATAATAAAAGTTAAAAGAAGCGGTAAAGCGATTAACACCATTCCCAGTCTCTAGCTTCATCCCATGCCATATGTATGTCTAAGCCGAACCTTCTTTACAATTGGCCGTGACATTACTAACTCTCAACACCATCATGAATAATATCGGTAACTCCATATTCGTAGCGGTTCAAAAGCAGTTTCAATAATGTCAACACCAAATACAGAAGTAAATCAGTTTCTCTAGAGTGGCCAGTTCATATATTCAGAACTCTTAAAATCTATGAGAGGAATATATTCCCTATTATTGAAAATAAACTCCTATATTTCAATGTTATTACGCTATATTAAAAAAAAAACCAACATTTCATCAAGTTTTGTACTTTTTGTTTGACAAGGTAAATAAATACATTTTTCACCCATAAAAACAAAAAAAACCTTTCATTCATTCGTATGGCACTCTTCAACATATCCAAATTGATGGGTATGACGAGGAATAAACAACGGGAGATAATATAATCTTCGGCCCCATTGATCAGGCCTTCAGTTTAATACCCAATATTTTTTTAGGTTTTAGAAAATAGCCTCCTTGACAAAATTTTAACAACGACTGGGAGGCTGTTTTTTTGGGTACGTTTTGGGATCAAACGCAAAACTATCAAGTGGAATTGGAACTGTATATAACGAAAGTATTATATAATATAATAAAACGAAACTCGATGAAATGTATTTTTTTGTAGCGCAGATTAGTTTAATTTGTCATTGATATGTATAGACTCACTGCAGAGACAGTCTGCGGGGAGGAGCGGTGCATGGTAGGTACGGCTTCCTCGGTGGCGGGTGCTCCTGAGATGAGGTAATGGTGCGAGGCGGACTGTCCACCGTACCACTGCCCCGAAGAGCCTCCGCTCGAGCTGTACGGCGAGCCGCCTTCCCCCACATTGCTGTATACAGGATATGACCTGCATACATATAAAAAAAAACCCTTTAAAAATGTTATTCAAATAACGAAATAAATAAATTTTCCACGCATGAATCTTGTTCATCAATCATCACGCCACTTCCCTGTTGGGGTGGGCAGAGAGGAATTTCAATTTTCCTATCTCAACACACATCTTTGGTCTCTTCTACACATCCATACAATACCGACAATTTCTCTGACTACGTTTCTTCGAAATATAATTCACTTAATCCAACACACTTTCCTTGGTTTTCCTCTTACATTTACACTATATATTTGTTTTGTTGGTTTTTTTTCATTCATTCGTTCCACATGCCAAACCAACACGTCAGTCTTTAGTTCCCATTCATCCCAACTCACTTCATTCATTATTCTGTCATACATTGTTTGTTACCTCATGTATTATTCTCAAAGCCCGCTACAGCATTTAATCAGCTCCTATCAGTCTTTTCCATGTTCACATTTCCCTACCATTTTAAGCAGATTTTTATACTATCCGGTTTGAGTATATATGTATCCATCTACCATCCCTCCCTTTCCTTTTGATTGATGATATCTCATTTTATATGAAAAAGAATGTTCGGGTGATTGTCCGTCTTTGTGAGGTTCGTGAGTATACGCTCACGTATGTGTTTATGGATTTTGTGGGGATGGATAGTCATTTGAATGATTTATGCGACCACGTAACTTGCTTCATTTACTTTTGTCTGGTTGGTTGGGAGAGATTGAGGCCAGGCAATAAGCCCGCCAGATTGTATTTGCAATAAAAGTGATAAAACAATAAAAAATAAATATGTATTACTGCCATTCACCATTCAATATCCCTCGCAAGTCTTCCATCATCTGGGAAAATACAACCTAAATAGAAGAATTCTTAACTTACAGTAATTTTTCATTGCTTACACATATATCAAATTTACTTTTCCATTCACACTTTTCTATCACTATGACTACATTTCATAACATTCATTCTCAGATCATTTTCTTCATATCTCTCATAAAATAAATATAATTAATTTTAAATTGCATTATAGCAAAATCAGATAGAATGGGGTAAGCAAAGAATACCTGTAGAAAGTCTTCCGTAAGGTGACTAGTACAGGTAGTCGTCGACTTACGACTGTTCAACTTTACGGCCACAATCCGCGATCTGTATTATAAGTATTTTTAAGCCCTTCCGAAATGTCTACAAAAAAGGAAAATGTCAATTTGTCAATCTGCCAAGAAGCGAAGAAAGGTTATTGATTTGAAAACAAAATTGATGGTAACTAAGAAGTACGAAGGTGGAAAAAAAGTGAATGCCATTGCGAGTGATTTGATGTTGCTATCACACTCTACTGTGTCGACAATTCCAAAGGACAAAGCAAGGATTCGTGAAGATCAAATTGAAAAATGCACACCGTCATCCCTTTTTACTGTGCAGACGAAAACTACAAGTTTAATGTATAACAAACAGCTGTATTTTGTATTTTCATGTTTTATTAATATAATATTTAACCAATTTTACTGCAGCATAATTTTTTTACTTAATCCTAACAAATGTAAAAATAAAAAACAAAGCAATACATGAAGATATCCGAATATCAGCTGCATGCTAATGATAAAGGAAACAAAGACAAACTCGAAAAATAATAAAAAAATAAACCATAGAGAAACCCGATAAATGACAGCGGTGATACACTGATTCTTACAAGAACATAGAAGTCACAGTCTTATAATATCATCACGCATTATAATTGACATATGTACGGAGATTATTGCATAAGCCGACTTACGACCTGTTTATCGGAACCGAGTGCGGTCGTAAGTCGAAGAATACCTGTTGTATAATAGATATAAAATGGAATAGAAAGAAAACTTATGGTGTATACTCACATCTGCCCTTGCCCTTGGCCCTGCTGCGCCTGTGTGTACAGTTCCTGGGGCTCCACATACTGCACATGGTAGCCTACACCGCCCCCGTCACCTGCAACAACACAACACGTGGAGACTTCATAGGGAAATTGTCACTAAAAAAAATACGAGTGCAATAGTAAGTCTTCAATTAAGTTAAATAAAAAAAAAATATTAATTGTACAGTGATGGCAAAGCTAAATTTCACCTCGAGAGCTCAACTATGACTCAATATTCCTTTTAATTTGAAAACAACCCATTTTACATACACATAAAGCTGAAAGTGTTACTATCACATATCAAAAGTCGTAAGTGTTATTATCACATATCAAAAGTCGAAAGTGTTATTAACACATATCAAAAGTTGAAAGTGATATATCAAAAGTCGAAAGTGTTATTATCACATATCAAAAGCCGAAAGTGTTATTATCACATATCAAAAGTCGAAAGTGTTAAAGTGTTATTATCACATATCAAAAGTCGTAAGTGTTATTATCACATATCAAAAGTCGTAAGTGTTATTATCACATATCAAAAGTCGTAAGTGTTATTATCATATATCAAAAGCCGGAAGTGTTATTATCACATATCAAAAGACGAAAGTGTTATTATCACATATCAAAAGATCAACAATGATTTCGCTGTAGTTCATCTTTCCTTGATGAGTTTTCCGCGGTTTTCTTACTAAATTTCGGATATTGACATATTTCATTCACATTATCAAAAAGAAAAGAAAATCTTCTTCTAAGGCTGCGGGTGTTAAAAATCCCTTATCAACTTATTTAAGTTATTTTCGAATATTTGATTTTTTTTTTTAAATATGTTAACTATTATTTTGAAATAAAATTTCCAATGTAATAGGGCAGAAAGGGCTACCATGTGCGGTATATATTATGAATTTTAACAAATAAATAAATGCCTTGATACATTTATATTAATTTTCGACTTAAAATTAAAAAAAACCTGAATTATCTTTTGAGAATTATTAAAACGGCTATAGTATTCAATTTAAACATGCAAATGGAGAGGACATGTCCAAAAACATCTCTATAAATTAACTTTTTATTAAATATTTTTTTTGTTGTTTACGAAGTATTTGTGTTTCTGTATATTTTTGTGTTAATTTTTATTCTTATGATTGTGTGCGGTATATTATGGGAAGAACATTTTTGGTTTTATTTTTGTTTCATTTTGGGTTCATTTTTTGTTTTACTTTTGTTTTTATTCTTATGATTGTGTGCGGTATATTATGGGATGAACAAGTTTGGTCTTTCTGCAGTGATGATGTGTGAAGAGTTTGATTCCACATGATGTTTCCAGTTGTAATTGAGTGTCACTGTTTGTCAGGTTGATGAGAACGTGCAACGGGGTTTTGTTTTCGTGTAATAAAAAATCGGAAAGAAGTATCGATTTATTTTTTCATGCTAAATATCCTCAGTGAGATACAGGCAAAAGCCTAGTTTACTGGGGATACGACAAATGAAAGGCGACAAACCCAGATCCATTAAAATAATGTATGTCCAAATTAAATTACCTTTTGTTTTTTCGCAAATTATGTATATTTCTTGTCATGTGTAATAATAAATAAATAAATAAATAAAATATAAAGCATCTTTGAGGCAAGTTTGCTCACGAAACAATACAAAATATTCTGTACATTAGTTATTTACATAATTTTAACACATTATTTTTGTACAAATTCCAATTAAATATAATAAATGACCTTGTTCAAAATAATGAGTTAAACGGAAGTATTAAAGTATGTTTACATTGAATTCTGAGAATTGTTATAAAATTACCCAGAAGACAAAATAGCAATCATTTTCAGAATTTCATGAACCAATTGACCAAATTAAAAGTCTGAATAAAAGGTTTTCTTTTAAGGTTGAATAAATTTCATAATATTAACTAAGCCATTATAATAAAAGTAATATAACAGTAATAAATGAAACATAATGTGGAAAAAAAATTGAGTGAAAATAAATTGTTATAATGCCACACCCATATTTAAAGCTCACATTTCTATGACTGAATAATTTTATATTTTTATACAAACAGTAAAATAAAATTGGCTCAAAATAAGTGAAATAAAAAATAATCCAAAATTTAAATAAAAGCATTTAAAAAATATTAATATTTAATTTTTTAATATAAATATTGAAAAATATTCCCTTTAACACAATAATTTCAGATACAGGTGTAATTGAAAAAAAATGCAAAAAGCTTAAAATATAAATGAATCCATTTTTTTATATTTTAAATATTAATTTTTTTTTTATACAAATATTTTTATGAACTAATATTTACAATTACTTTCTTTACCACAATCATTTTAATTTTATTGACACTTTTATGCGTTAAAATTAAATGTATTCGACAGAAAACTAAAATCAAATTATATTTGATTTAAATGTCCTTTTTCAATATGTAAAATTTTCAAAGAGATGAAAAAAAAAACATGGCAAATGCAAAATCAGCATCGGTAACCACAATATAATTGGAAGCCACTAAATGGATACGCACTTGCCGAGTAAGGGTGCCTGTACCGAGCCATTTCCATGGATACACCCTGCTGCCTGCGGACGATTATGGCAAAGACTTCTCACTCGTATCTTTACCGGCGATGTTGCCCGGACAATCTGCACGACGCGACTGGTTAGCAACAAACACGATTCATCAGACTACTTTTCTCTCCGGCATCCCCACCCGAGCTTGGTGCTTCTTCCCTTTCCCTTTCCTAACTCCCCCAACCTGAGATCGACCCTCCCTCCCCCACCCAGGTGGGTGGGAAGGGAAGGGATGAGTTGGTCTCATACTAAACGTCAAAAGGTAAATACCCAATTGAAATAACCTGTAAATTCTAATTGTTATACCTGTACCAGTATAAGTGAGCTAATAATTTTACTACAGATAAACAAAAAAGATTTGACTCGAAAAAAATAAAATTTTCAACTCGGTCATAAACTGATTTTGTACATAATTCAAGTTTATTTTTTTTTAAATACAATCAAATTTATTTGATTATATTTAGTTGACTGTTTTAAGGGATTGATTTTTTCAAATATCTACTCTAGAAATTTGAAAATTTTTTTTTTTTGTTTGTTGCATACTCTTAAAGTTTAGACCTTTAAGAATATGTTCTCAAATGAAAATTTTTAAATTATCAATATAGAATGACTTTGACAATAATCTCAAAACTTTCAATGCGTTTTTATCGAAACAAATTTTTTCGACTTGGTCGACATAAAAGCTCAAGTTCTATCCAACCGACTGCGTTCAAATTTAGTGTGAAACTTCGATAAATGTTTTTATAACGTCCCTACCTTGGAAAATTCAAAACTATTATTTTTACTATTTTTAATAAACATTTTAAAATGGGTAAAAATATTTTTTTTTTCTCTTTGGTACCAACTATAACGACATTATTTCTTATCAAGAGACTGTGTATGATTTTTGTTTCGGATTTACGAAAGGGTTTCAATCATGTCGACCAGCTCAACCCCCCTTTTTTTTACAAGATATAACAGCTGATAAAAAAAATGTTTTGTACATTCTCAAATCATCAATAAACAAACTGTAAAAAATGTAAACGAAAAATGTATTTTTGTTTATTTTATTTAGTTTGAAAAAAACGCCTGAAATTCACGCCTTTAGAGTATAGTAGAATACCCTCTTAAATAATTGTTATACAATTAATGACAAAAGAAACATTTTCAAATTATCAAAAACAAACCACATACACGCATACCATCACGCTATCTCTTTGTCAGGGTAGACAGAGAGGAGCAAGCACTCGGTTTTCCAATCGTGACACATATTTTGTCTCTTCTACATGTATACAGTTTTTCATACAACTCCTACGATTTCTCTGACTTTTTATATTTCCTTCTTTCAAAATACCATACAAGACAACCATACTTTCCTTGGTCTTCCTCGAATTAATGAAGACTAAGAAAACAAATATACAGTGCAGTTGAGTTGATGACGTTTGGTCAGTGTTATTACATGGAGTGGAATCATGGACCCTCAAAATTGGTAGTATGAACTGACTGGAAGCATTCGAAATGCTACGGATAACCTGGACGGATATCCTATTTGGGTCATGTACTAATACAAATTACTCCACCTGATCATCCAAGGCAAAATAGAAGGCCGAAGAGGTGTTGGCAGGAGGCAAATCTCCTGGCTCCGCAATACATGTGATTGGACTGGCATAAGGGTCGTTAAGGATCTTTTTCGGGCTACCGGGGACAAAGATGTCTACTCTCAGGTGATATTCAACATTGGGGGGACCTGACATGACACTGGGAAGAAGAAGAAGAAAGGATTTTGGCTGATTGACTGGTATATTCACAGATAGTGGAAGAGTTATGAAAGGTACTAATTAATGAATTAATGGTGTGTTGTGAAAGGAAGTCAATGTCAATGAGGCACTAGATCAAATATACACAAACGGAACAGTTTTTAACCCTACTAAGATGATGAATGTTCCACAAAAGGGTATTATTACCAATGTTAATGCATATAGGTATGAAATGAGCAGAATAAATATTACTGAGAAGATTTTGTGATGTGATGAGAATGCTCGACAGGAAGTAATCAATACATTCAGTGCTGAAAATGCCTATAGGCATTATAAGATATGATATAAACTGTTTTGGGTGTTGTCAATCCCTGCATTATATTTCAATTTTTATTTATGGGTTTTGGATTGGCGTTGTAGTTTTTTTTGGACAGATTCAAAACCAAGTAAGCCCCGAGTGGCCTAATGATTATACCTGTTTTCCCCTTTTCAATATTTTTGGACAGATTCAAAAACAAGTAAGCCCCGAGTGGCCTAATGATTATACCTGTTTTCCCCTTTTCAATATTTTTGGACAGATTCAAAAACAAGTAAGCCCCGAGTGGCCTAATGATTATACCTGTTTTCCCTTTTTCAATATTTTTGGACAGATTCAAAACCAAGTAAGCCCCGAGTGGCCTAATGATTATACCTGTTTTCACCTTTTCAATATTTTTGGACAGATTCAAAACCAAGTAAGCCCCGAGTGGCCTAATGATTATACCTGTTTTCCCCTTTTCAATATTTTTGGACAGATTCAAAACCAAGTAAGCCCCGAGTGGCCTAATGATTATACCTGTTTTCCCCTTTTCAATATTTTTGGACAGATTCAAAAACAAGTAAGCCTCGAGTGGGCTAATGATTATACCTGTTTTCCCCTTTTCAATATTTTTGAACAGATTCAAAAACAAGTAAGCCCCGAGTGGCCTAATGATTATACCTGTTTTCCCCTTTTCAATATTTTTGGACAGATTCAAAACCAAGTAAGCCCCGAGTGGCCTAATGATTATACCTGTTTTCCCCTTTTTAATATTTTTGGACAGATTCAAAAACAAGTAAGCCCCGAGTGGCCTAATGATTCTACCTGTTTTCACCTTTTCAATATTTTTTTAAGAATTAAATATTTTTAACACCGCTGTGATTTTAACCTTTCCCTTCCTGTGCTAAAAAAATCCGCCTATTCCGGTGTTGTGTATTCAATACACATGTAAAAATGAGCGATTTAAAATCGGAAAAATAAGAATATTCATAGCCAATCGCTTAAATTAATTAAATTTGAAGTCAAAAGTGATAATAATTGAAATTTAATTGCTAAAAATATGAAAAAAAAAACATCGACCAACGTTCACAAAACGGGCAAAGCGACCATCTCTACCGAAAGCCGCCGAAATACTGAAGCGAGCGAACTGAGATTCTATTTCTTGCATTCCCATATACCGAAGTAGAGTGAGAGTGAGACGTGAATAGCGTCGCTTCCTCACCCATAACGGTTCTTAGAATGAATATACCTACGTCACGCACTGGCACACGGTTGATTGTATTGGTGAATTTATTCCCGATTTTCACAAAATATCTCTGATGTGACCGATAAGTGCTAATTATTATTAATATTATTTATTCATTCAATGCGTAAATGTATTATGGAGGAATACCTAAAATCTGAACCCGGTATTTATTATATTTATAGAGATATTAAAGTTTTTAGAAGCAATGTGCACTAGTTATATATCACAGAACAGGAATGGTTAAATGAAATGATTCAACAGTCAATGTGTTAAGAATGAATGAGAATTAAGAACCGAGGTAATAAACAGAATGAAGAAGAGGTGATTTGAAAAAAGAATGAGCGATAAAAGGCTGACAAAAGAAATCTAGAACACAAATGTGAGTTGCGATTAGTGGGAGAAGTAAACCAAAAAAAGAACAGTTGGATGAGGTAAATGAAATTTTAATTGAAGAAAAGGAGACAAGAACCCAAAGGAGTTGTATGAACGTTGAGAAGGCTAAGGATAAATGCTGTGATAGAAAACCTGGAGCTCTTTCCTGTCTTTCCTTCAAGGAAGTAAGAGTCCTTAGTGATATTCATATTAAAAGTACTGAATGTCAACTATCCCGCAATAATAGAGGCGCATATTCATTTTCCCGATAATTACAACTGCGCAAGGAATCATCCTCTATTCTGTGTCAACTTCTGGAACTAATGCGATGGCTAAACACTCAGTGTTCGGACCATCAATTATGTCATGTGTTTCCAATAGTATGCAACAGAGATCACCCTATCATTTGCATCAATTAGGTCCTGCCGATAACATGTAATCCCGACGTTGGGACAAATTAGCGTGTTTTATGAGTTCTGTATATCCTCACAATTACATTTAGTGCCACTTTCATTTAGATCTCGGCCACATAGGAAAGAGCCTCGCTTGATGCTTAGAGCTATGATGCGAGTTAGGCGACATATCCTAGCGAACCAACGTACCGCATACTATCGCAGTGGCCACACTGCACGCTTCGCGTCACGTTGCATGACGATTAGTCATCGAGTGAATCTCCTAGCGAACAGAAGTGTTGGTTAATTTACAAGATGGCGGAAGTTTTAATGACAGCTGTGTATAAAAGGGAGCCTTTGTAGAACCCATCGAGCAAATTATAGAAAAATGTACCTGTAATAAAATCACTTTGGAATGAATTTGCACAGAAAGTAAATAAAGATGGTAAGTTGTAATGAAATTGGTTAGTTTTGAGAGTGACATCGTGTGTTGACTCAACCGCTCCCAGCTGTCAAATGAATTTGTGCGTAGCACTTTGGTGTGGTCAGGCATGAAGTCACCTAGTATATGAGTCACGTAAAATCTAGCTTAGCACATAATGAAGCATTTTGGTGTGGCCTCTGCCTTAGGAAACCCCCACCTTTGCATATTCATCTTGCGGAAATAGTCGCCCCCTACTTGAAGTAAAGACTCAGTGATGCGCAGTTTTATTGAACCAATTGAATGACACATTGGGCATATTCTTGGCGTGTAGCATTATGAGAAGAATCTTCTCTAGTATTCTTCCATATGAATAAAAATTACATTACGTAATAGGAGAAATACGTATAACGTAAAAAAAAAATTAAATGTATGTATGAAACAAGCATTTATGAAACAAGAGGAAGAAATTTTAGATTGAAAATAATACCATATAAATGGGAATGAACATCGGACAAAATACCATATAAATGGGAATGAACATCGGACAAAGAAGTTTTGTGTACTTAGTTCTTAAGTTATTTAATGCATTACCAAAAGTCATAAGAGATATTAAAATATATTTAATGTATTACCAAAAGTCATAAGAGATATTAAAATATATTTAAATCATTACCAAAAGTCATAAGAGATATTTAAATATATTAGATGCATTACCAAAAGTCATAAGAGATATTAAAATATATTTAATGCATTACCAAAAGTCATAAGAGATATTAAAATATATTTAATGCATTACCAAAAGTCATAAGAGATATTTAAATATATTAGATGCATTACCAAAAGTCATAAGAGATATTAAAATATATTTAATGCATTACCGAAAGTCATAAGAGATATTTAAATATATTAGATGCATTACCAAAAGTCATAAGAGATATTTAAATATATTAGATGCATTACCAAAAGTCATAAGAGATATTAAAATATATTAAATGCATTACCAAAAGTCATAAGATATATTAAAATATATTTAATGCATTACCAAAAGTCATAAGAGATATTAAAATATATTACCAAAAGTCATAAGAGATATTAAAATATATTTAATGCATTACCAAAAGTCATAAGAGATATTAAAATATATTTAATGCATTACCAAAAGTCATAAGATATATTAAAATATATTTAATGCATTACCAAAAGTCATAAGATATATTAAAATATATTAAATGCATTACCAAAAATCATAAGAGATATTAAAATATATTTAATGCATTACCAAGTCATAAGAGATATTAAAATATATGACAAATATAAAACAGGAATTTAAAATTGTCTGATAGAATTCAGACCAGATTTAGTAAGAGAGAGTGAGTCAAAACAAGATGAAAACTAAAATTTAATCAAAATCAATGCAATTGAGAAATATTTCTTATGCATTTAGTTCCATTTCCTTCAATTTTTTTTTGTGGATTAATAATAAGTGGAATTTTTTATTAAAACCAGTAAGTGATCCTTTGAAAAATAAATATTTTTAATTTAAATACAGTGGTACCTCGGGTTACGAACTTAATTCGTTCTTTGATTCCGTTCGGGAGCCAAAATGTTCGCAAACCTAAATTCATTTTCCTGGGAGCCATAATGAGGGTTAATTTAATGCAAAATATATTTTATATATATACTGAATATTATATATATAAAAAGTGAAAAAAAATTGTATCAAGAACAACGAACGCAACGACAAACAATGTTCACAACGCGCGCACCTGAGAACAACTAATGCGTAATGCGCCGTTGACCCGACCTGCGTACAATGCCAAGGCATTGTACGCAGGTCGAGTTAAAATTTGTTCAGAAATTGTGTTCGTAAGCCGATTTGTTCGTGACTAGAGGTGTTCGTGATCCGAAGTTTGACTGTACTCTTTTTTTATACAATGAGATTGTGATAGGATTTTTTATATTTTTCAACTTTTTTATTTTGTTTTATGTAAACGGCCTACTTTAGGACAGGCATACACCTACAGGCAGGAGAGTGATTTGCATATTTAATTGGAAAAATTATAAAAAATACATTTACCGAGTAACTTTGTTATGACTAAACATATAAAACATGTTGTTTTTTTCAATGTTCCTTATAATAAATAATCAGTTATCAATCAATGTTATCATGTACCTTGAGTTACTAATTTACCAATCAAAGGGAGTAATTTAATAAATAATTAAAATGTATTATTAATAGCTAAAACACCGGTGTTGTCATGTATTCACAAATCAGTTATAACAAAGCCTTCTAAAATATTCCATACATATATTATTCAAATGGATTTGAATACTCCTGTTTACAAAACACTGTTATCAGATTTATTTTTTTCCGATATTTATTAATCCACCGTATGAAAAGGAAACCGACAACATACAATACAAGCAGAAATCAAAGGGAAGGAACCAGAGATGATAAACCATTGGTAAACATCTAATAAAGATG
Organism: Odontocerum albicorne; assembly: GCA_949825065.1. NCBI lineage: Eukaryota > Metazoa > Arthropoda > Insecta > Trichoptera > Odontoceridae > Odontocerum > Odontocerum albicorne. Next base: position 59,002,886 of record OX463838.1, on the reverse strand, counting down.
GACAGGGGCTGATGGGGTACTGTTGCCATGGGACACAATGGGAGATAATCCCTGGCAACAAATAAGGGCCACTCCAGGTAGCAGGGGATGGGGCGCAGGAGATGGGATCAAGTATCACCCCTTGACAACTCAGGTGAAAAAAAACCTTTATTAATGAAATACACCCCATGTCCCCTTCCTCTTTATAACTACTCGTATTAGACATTATGATTCACTAAGGGTGTCATCATTTATATGGATAAAAGAAAAAAAATATTTTCTAATACAAAATGCAAAAATTGTGTATATCACTTATAATTATTATTTTTAATGTTACGCTTTCATTAAACAATATTAGTAATTTTTTAGTTGTATACAGTACAACCTGGCCGGTTTATTGTCATGTAGTAATGTTTTCCAATTAACCAGAAAGTTTTGGATGGTATTTATATTGTAGAAGTTGATTTAATAGAATACTTAAATCATTCTGTTTCAAAATGGAGTGTTGATAAAATTCTAAACAATAAATTTAAATTAAAGTGGCAGTTATTTTTTAAAAGCACTATCAAACTCTACTCAATATGCTGCTTACCAAGCTAATCATAGTATAAATAAGCCAAAACCCATACGACGGCTGTCGCCAAAGAAAGAATACGAGAATTGAATTTTGAATACAAGAGAGCGAGAGAGGAATACTTGGATTCTCTCCGAAAGTAATTCGAAATTTGAATCTCGGTGGGTCCGTGATACTGAACGAATTTTAAATACCTAGCTAACAATTATGAATTTAATATATATAAAAATTATTTATTCAAAATAATTATAAAATATATTAGTTTTAACAAAAAAATACAGTTAAAAAAACAATGCATTTACTAAGGATTCTATAAAAAAAAAAACAACGACCTAAGGAAAATTTAATGACAAATAAACAATTAATGCATTTACTAAGGATTCTATGAAGAAAACAATAACCAAAGGAAAATTTAATGATAAATAAATAGTTAATGCATTTACCAAGAATTCCATATAAAAAACAATGACCAAAGGAAAATTTTATGATAAATAAACATTTACTAAGGATTCCATATAAAAAACAATGACCAAAGGAAAATTTAACGATAAATAAACATTTACTAAGGATTCCATATAAAAAACAATGACCAAAGGAAAATTTAATGATAAATAAACATTTACTAAGGATTCCATATAAAAAACAATGACCAAAGGAAAATTTTATGATAAATAAACATTTATTAAGGATTCCATATAAAAAACAATGACCAAAGGAAAATTTAACGATAAATAAACATTTACTAAGGATTCCATATAAAAAACAATGACCAAAGGAAAATTTAATGATAAATAAACATTTACTAAGGATTCCATATAAAAAACAATGACCAAAGGAAAATTTTATGATAAATAAACATTTATTAAGGATTCCATATAAAAAACAATGACCAAAGGAAAATTTTATGATAAATAAACAGTTAATGTATTTACTAAGGATTCCATATAAAAAACAATGACGAAAGGAAAATTTAATGGTAAAAATAGAACAATTAATGCATTTACTAAGGATTCCATAAAAAAAATGACCAACGAGCATTACACCCCTTGTGTGCTCACGCCAATTATGCATATCCTTTAATAATGAAATCTGATTCATTTCAGCTCTCCCCGACAAAATAGGCACCTGATCAGATATAACAGGTGAATCTGCACACCTCCCCCCATTCTACTACCCTCCGCAATGTCTCCCGCCGTAATAGCTGTCGTGGATCCTAAAGAGACACGTGCCACTCCTGTATACTTGTTACCGCTCCGCTGCACAGCAAAGGGTGCATACGTGTGGAGCACATTCAGCCTCATGGGTATTATATTACATTTCCAATTTCATATCACAGAAGATTCTCGAAAGACGGCAACATTTAAATATTCAATTCAAAAGTTTGATTGAGTCCTATGTTCACTTTAACTTACTTCAATTCTTTTTAATTCAAACTTTCACTATGTGGCAACATTTATCGATAAAAAAAATACTTATCAATCACATCAGCCTCAAGATCATATTCACCCCTTATCACTTACGTACTCTGTCAAAAATTGTCATCCCATGTATTATTTTCAGCGCATGCATTTATTTAGCTCTTTTCAGTCTTGTTCCAAATTAAAAATTATACTTGAGAAAATGTAGGATGGTCCTTTTGACATTTGAAATGTCATGTCTCAAATGGATGGAGAAAAATCGTCTTTTTTTACAAATCGAATTGTTTTTTTTTTATAAATCGAAAAATTGTTTTTCTCTAAACTGACGTTTTAATTCCTAATTTTCATTATACTGACTTTCTAATATATTGTATGATTTGTATCTATCTTTAAATAGGCCAAAATCCACTATAAATTAATACTAATTGTGAACATTTAATTTTATATATAATATAAAAAAATCGAAAATGAAATTATTGTATACCCACCCCATTATACTTGAGAAAATGTAGGATGGTCCTTTTGACATTTGAAATGTCTCAAACGGATTGAGAAAAATCGTTTTTTTTTTACAAATCGAATTGTTTTTTTTTTATAAATCGAAAAATTGTTTTTCTCTAAACTGACGTTTTAATTCCTAATTTTCATTATACTGACTTTCTAATGTATTGTACGATTTGTATCTATCTTTAAATAGGCCAAGATCCACTATGAATTAATTCTAATTATGAACACTTAATTTTAGGTATAAAAAATCGAAAATTCAATTATTGTATACCCCATCCCTAGCCAATGCAGACTAACGTAGTGACTTTTGACAAACGTCACAAAATATTATTTGATTTTAATAAACTGCCATATTTTTACTAATTTGTAACAAGATGTAATAATTTGTCATTATTGTTAGTTTTATGTAATGTATTTACCTAAATAACTTGCTATTTATTAGAATGGAGGCTTACTTTATATTAAAGTTGATAAGAAAAAAAAAATTACTGAACATCGTTACAAGGTTGTAATGGGGCAAATTTGTGAACTGTCACAGGAACCGTGCTACAATCTCTTAAGTATAGTAGACAATTAAAGATTTTGGACTATGTTTATGAAATAAGAATACTAATTTTATATATTTAATTAAAAATATAACTATAAACTTTCTCAACACTTTGCCACTGAAGGAAGACATGTTGGTAATGAGAATTCTCATATTGGTTGGCATTGGAATTATTAATAAGTAGAATAGCAAAATAATTTATTGTTAAATATTTTAAAATAGAGTTCCACAAGTAAAAGCCTTTGATAAAAACCTTTGATAAAAAAATAAAAAAACCTTTTTTAGATCTAGAAAGCATAATCAACTCGACGAATGGTTTCAGATCGTTGTTTTGTATCACATAACAGTTTCATTGTATAGTGTACAACCTGGTGAATGTATTGCCATGTAGAAATCTCTTCCAACCAACTGTGTAGCAGTTGTAAGATTTTTTTTTAAACTTTTGTACAAACATGAATTGAACCCGCAACTCCTAGGCTGGAAGATGGTATCTTACTAAGAACGGCATGAAGTTTGTCACATTTACATAATGAAATGAACCCGCAACTCCTAGGCTGGAAGATGGTGTATTACTAAGAATGACATGGAGTTTGTCACACTTACATAATGAATTGAACCCACAACTCCTAGGCTGGAAGATGGTGTCTTACTAAGAACGACATGAAGTTTGTCACATTTACATATTGAATTGAACCCGCAACTCCTAGGCTGGAAGATGGTGTCTTACTAAGAATGACATGAAGTTTGTCACATTTACATAATGAATTGAACCCGCAACTCCTAGGCTGGAAGATGGTGTCTTACTAAGAACGACATGAAGTTTGTCACATTTACATAATGAATTGAACCCGCAACTCCTAGGCTGGAAGATGGTGTCTTACTAAGAATGACATGAAGTTTGTCACATTTACATAATGAATTGAACCCGCAACTCCTAGGCTGGAAGATGGTGTCTTACTAAGAACGACATGAAGTTTGTCACATTTACATAATGAATTGAACCCGCAACTCCTAGGCTGGAAGATGGTGTCTTACTAAGAATGACATGAAGTTTGTCACATTTACATAATGAATTGAACCCGCAACTCCTAGGCTGGAAGATGGTGTCTTACTAAGAACGACATGAAGTTTGTCACATTTACATAATGAATTGAACCCGCAACTCCTAGGCTGGAAGATGGTGTCTTACTAAGAATGACATGGAGTTTGTCACACTTACATAATGAATTGAACCCGCAACTCCTAGGCTGGAAGATGGTGTCTTACTAAGAATGACATGAAGTTTGTCACATTTACATAATGAATTGAACCCGCAACTCCTAGGCTGGAAGATGGTGTCTTACTAAGAATGACATGAAGTTTGTCACATTTACATAATGAATTGAACCCGCAACTCCTAGGCTGGAAGATGGTGTCTTACTAAGAACGACATGAAGTTTGTCACATTTACATAATGAATTGAACCCGCAACTCCTAGGCTGGAAGATGGTGTCTTACTAAGAATGACATGAAGTTTGTCACATTTACATAATGAATTGAACCCGCAACTCCTAGGCTGGAAGATGGTGTCTTACTAAGAACGACATGAAGTTTGTCACATTTACATAATGAATTGAACCCGCAACTCCTAGGCTGGAAGATGGTGTCTTACTAAGAATGACATGAAGTTTGTCACATTTACATAATGAATTGAACCCGCAACTCCTAGGCTGGAAGATGGTGTCTTACTAAGAATGACATGAAGTTTGTCACATTTACATAATGAATTGAACCCGCAACTCCTAGGCTGGAAGATGGTGTCTTACTAAGAATGACATGAAGTTTGTCACATTTACATATTGAATTGAACCCGCAACTCCTAGGCTGGAAGATGGTGTCTTACTAAGAATGACATGAAGTTTGTCACACTTACATAATGAATTGAATCCGCAACTCCTAGGCTGGAAGATGGTGTCTTACTAAGAATGACATGAAGTTTGTCACACTTACATAATGAATTGAACCCGCAACTCCTAGGCTGGAAGATGGTGTCTTACTAAGAATGACATGAAGTTTGTCACACTTACATAATGAATTGAACCCGCAACTCCTAGGCTGGAAGATGGTGTCTTACTAAGAATGACATGAAGTTTGTCACATTTACATAATGGAATGAACCCGCAAGTCCTAGGCTGGAAGATGGTGTATTACTAAGAATGACATGAAGTTTGTTACATTTACATAATGACAGATTTTGCCCTTGAGGAGGGAGAGTTTGCTCTCTAAATGATACTATATAAATGTTCTCATTATCATAATATTGTAGCGATCCTTACTCCCTGTGATCACAGCGCGAGGCACATGTTAAACTCGCTAAGCGCTGCGGTCATAATGCGAGCCGCTTATTATTGTTTAGCGAGAACGAGACAGCGACATATATTCTGCGCCTTTCTACACACATTCAAAATTATATCAATACAAGACGTTTAACAATAAAATAATTCTTTCCATATTCTGATTACAAACTACGAGTTTTATTTAAACAACGCTCATCTTCCCATTGCGGGACAACTGTCCCTAAAATATTATTAACAATTTAGCTAATATGCTAAGTGTTCTACGACACGAAAGATTGCTGAGATATTGAAATTATCGAAATCCACTATCAAAGAGCATTTGGTGAAATTATGGATTTGAATTTGACATAGAAATATAAAATTTCTTTCCGGACACCCCAGTACATATGAAAAAGTAATTGTTCCTAATAATATACTTTTGGGGCATGCTATTTTACTCTCCGAAATCATGTAAAAATTAAAACAAATTTTAATAAGACAAATATACGAGGCATATCCAGAAAGTAAGTGTACTGAATTTTTGTAGGTTACATTTTTTTTTATTTAAACACAAAAATTACGTGGTTACTCACAGTATCTTGCAGAGTTGATGGTCTCCTTTTGAGGCATATATTCAATTAAAATTATGCCTTGACAGTCCCAAAACACGGATGCCATGATTTTCTTGGCTGAAATTGTGGTTTTGAACTTTTTGGCGGAGGGTGAAGAGGTGTGACGCCACTGTTGAGACTGCCTTTTGGTTTCAGGCGTGTAGTGTGCAACCCAAGTTTCATCTCCAGTAACGATGGAGTGGAGAAATTCATCTCCATGGAGTTTGCAGCGCCTCAAAAACTCTTGCCCGGCCTCCACTCGATTCAACTTGTGTTGGTCTGTCAGCTGTTTTGGGACCCACCTCGCGGACAGTTTCCGATATCCGAGGGTTTCTGTGATGGTTTCGTGTAGTAGAGATCTGGAGATTTGCGGAAACATCGCAGAAAGTTCATCCACAGTCAATCTGCGATCTTCACGGAGCGCATTTTCGATTTTTTCCATAATTTCGTCAGTCACAATTGAAGGTCTTCCGCTCCTCTAATCATCATGCACAGACGTACGACCGTTTTTAAACTCGCGACACCACTTGTACACACTCGTACGATTCATAGCTTTATCACCATATGCAGTTTTCACCTCATTATAAACCTCAACCGGAGGTTTTCCCTTCCAAACGAGATAACGGATGACGCCGCGTATTTCGCACTTGGCGGGAGATTGGATTGACATTTTTCACGAAACGTGTTGTCGCGTCGACACTTCTCAACGTACTGACCTCGAACCGGTCTCGTTGCGGAGGGGAAGGGTCAGGCTACACGGAAGTGTAGCCAACATGTCGAAAATAAAACCCATGACCGGATGGTCATGAGAGCCTCAGTACACTTACTTTCTGGATACGCCTCGTATAACAAATTTCACATACGTATCCCTTATTATTCGTGATCCGTCTTTGTGTAAGCTCGCTACGTGATTTTTTTTATAAAAAACTGGTTTGAAATTATCAGATTGAAAGGAATAAGTTATATAGGTATTCTATTACAATTAAAAATAAAATATTTGTTTTTTTTACCATTTTTAGGTTATTTTTTTTCATTTGGAAACAATCTCGTACATATTAAATTCAATCCACTTTATGTGATTTCTAGTTGTTAACATTTCTTAGAATTAATTGTGTAAAGTGAAGGATACCTACCTGTACATGAAATGATAAAATATACATGCTATTAACAGAAAAATATATCGATTGCCAAAACACAACAAGTTATAACTGAGCCATAACTATTTTTGATATTTTAGTATAGACTTCGTACACAGAGAACAAGTGCAAATTGTGAACTCACCTACTGGATTAATAGTCGTAAGAGAAGTGTAAGAGCGGGCAACATTTCCTTAGCAGCGTGAAATCATACATTATAATACCAAAAAAAAGAAAGCCACTGCATCTATAGTTAAAGCCAGTGTTGTAATATGACAAAATAAATAAATAAAGCCAAATAAAAAGTACAGTAAAATTTGTTGTGAAAATTCTGAAACCCATAAAATATGCTTGGGTGAGAAACGTGAAAAAAATTTAATTGATGTCTTTGGTCAATTTCTGATTCGTACAAAATATTCTTATTTTTTTCATTTGTACGGAACCCTTTCGTTTTTCAAAACTGGTGATTTGAACACATTGAAAAGCGTGGTTGGTAGACAACATTGTGTTCAGCTCCATTAATTGAGTCATCAGGTTTGAAACCACTGGAGAAAAGGCACTGATCTCACAGTTCATCATTGCATCTGTTGGCTCAGCACGTGATGAGACAACACTCGTACAAGTCTAGCACGTATTGATTTTGTTACTGGATGAACTCTTTTAGCAGACTGGAACCCTTTTTTAGGTACTATCGAGAATCGAAACCGAAACCCCCGGTCGGAAGTCAAATGTCTCTCCAAATAAGCCTAAACAATGATCAAATTTGTCATTCTTACAAACTTTAGACAATAATCAAAATTGTTAACAGTTTTTTCTCTCAAATATTAATTTACTTTCAAACTATAAAATGTCCTTTTAACTATTATAAATTGACCAAAGACAACAGATTTGTATGCCATAAAAACTTAACTAAACCGTAATCAAAGTATGTTAGGATGTTTACTTAATTTAAAACTAAGTATTTATACCAAAATGTATTTAACTAGATCTTATAAATGAGAGAAATTGAAAAAATGTGGTCTGGATATAATGTAATGTGATATTTTCAAAAGAAATTGTGATCTTTTGTGTAGCAATATCTTCTATCCAAGGGTAGGTAAAACAATTTTCAGGCTACATGTCGTTCTTATAGCAAAAGTGTTTTCTATTGAATTTTCAAGAGAGTTAGAATACATAATTGTTACAATTATTTTGTTTGACTTATTGATTCCATAACAATGCTGAAAATTCTATATTCAGTCTGCAGCAACAATTTGTTCTCCACTTTCATCAGCAGTATTATATTAATTTTAAAGAAGACTCCTTATAATTATCAATGATGATTGTAATAAAGAGCATCAACATCAAACTAGCTAAGTCTTTCTAGAATTGTGTCTTCTGGACCATATTTGTTGGATGTTCTTATTGACATTTTTTCATCTATAGTCATTATATCACTTTACTATTTAAGGCCAATGACAAGATAAGAATTTTCTTATGGTGATAAATTTTTTATTACCTAAGATATTACACCAGTCTCTCTCATGAGAGAAGGTTGTTTTTTTAGTTGTTGAAGGAGTTGAGTCCTTTAATTGATAAGTTGCTTGAGTTACGAAGATTGATATTGATGCTTATTAATATATGTCTGTAGCTTGATTAAGCATCACAAATGCCTTTTAGCTTAATTATTAAAAATCCCTGTAGCTTGGTTAAGCATTAGAAATGTTTGTTACTTTGTTAATTATCAAAAATCCCTGTAGCTTGGTTAAGCATTAGAAATGTTTGTTACTTTGTTAATTATCAAAAATCCCTGTAGCTTGGTTAAGCATTAGAAATGTTTGTTACTTTGTTAATTATCAGAAATCCCTGTAGCTTGGTTAAGCATTAGAAATGTTTGTTACTTTGTTAATTATCAAAAATCCCTGTAGCTTGGTTAAGCATTAGAAATGTTTGTTACTTTGTTAATTATCAGAAATCCCTGTAGCTTGGTTAAGCATTAGAAATGTTTGTTACTTTGTTAATTATCAAAAATCCCTGTAGCTTGGTTAAGCATTAGAAATGTTTGTTACTTTGTTAATTATCAAAAATCCCTGTAGCTTGGTTAAGCATTAGAAATGTTTGTTACTTTGTTAATTATCAAAAATCCCTGTCGCTTGGTTAAGCATTAGAAATGTTTGTTACTTTGTTAATTATCAAAAATCCCTGTAGCTTGGTTAAGCATTAGAAATGTTTGTTACTTTGTTAATTATCAAAAATGCCTGTAGTTTGGTTAAGCATCAGAAACGCTTGTAGCTTTGTTAATTATCAAAAATGCCTGTAGCTTGGTTGAACATCAGAAATGTCTGTAGCTAGGAAAACTATGTCTGTAACTTGGTTTAGCATAAAAAATATTTTAGCTTTGTTAATTATCAAAAATACATGTAGTTTGGTTAAGCATCAGAAATGCTTGTAGCTTTGTTAATTATCAAAAATGCCTGTAGCTTGGTTGAGTATCAGAAATGTCTGTAGCTAGGAAAACTATGTCTGTAACTTGGTTTAGCATAAAAAATATTTTAGCTCAGAAATTGCTGTAGCATAAGACTAAGGCCAATGTAGCCAAGAATATTTTATTTCATATTTACCAACCTAAATTTCTAGATGGGAAATACTAATTGATGATTGATGATCAACGCTTTTTATGTGATACATGGCAACAATTGTAAAAATTACTTCGATACCTTTTAGTGCAGAACATTAAAAAAAAAAGTAACATTCAATTGGTTTGCATTAAAAAGCTGATGCTAACCCATGCCTTTGTACAGCATTTTAAAGCAACTAACTGCTAAGTGCCAAAATGGGTGATTTTGAACAGGGCGCCTTACCTGTGACTGCGATGTAGTGCTGTCCCTCAGGGGCCTGAACCACAGTTACTTCTGTCCCTGGACTGCTCCGCCCAGAACCGCCACCCAAGCTGCGCACATCCAAAACTGTCACACCATTGGCCGTTACCTGTACAGAAAATAATACAAAAGATATTTTCATATCGGATTAAGTGGATGAATCGGTGATGGTGGTTACAAATAAATTTTGAATAAATTGAACACGAGAAAAGTACCGAGGACGTTGGCTATATAACCAAAGAAACCACCCTTAAGAGATCTAGAAATAGTACAAAGCTGCATTTTCAAATTGCAGGATACTGTTTACATAAAAAATGGGCTGGGCATGTGCGGAGAATGCCGTCATCACGGGTACCTAAGAGGATCCTTGAGGGACATCCGAGCGGAAAAAAGAAAGGTCTGTAGACCTAGGCTGCGATGAGAGGACGAGGTGAAAAAGGGCTCGGCCCAACTACTACAAGTGACAGATTGGAGGGCCGCGGCAGGAGACAGGAGTTGGAGGCGAGGATTGATGGAGGCCAAGGCCCGGTATGAGCTGTAGAGCCATCGAAGAAGAAGTTTACATAAAAAAATTCAGCCGATTTGCACATATTAATTATTACATCCTACATATCTAGTTAACCCATACATCCTGAATTGTCATGGTTTGTATGTTCCAGATAATTATCTGAGACAATACAACTATAATTGTTCTATTATCCCATATGTCATATCAACCTGGCATTCAAAATGCCGGAAGACCAATAATTTTTTTTAACCTTGTATACCCTCATATAGACAATTTTTATATGTTGTTCAACTCCTTCAGAAAAAAAAGTAATAAATTAAGTGTTAATTTCATTTACAATGTTATTTAAAAGTTGCTATAATTTGTTTTAATATTATTCTTATAAATGATTATAATTTTTAACAATTGTCTTAAAATTATGAATTGTTTTACTACCTTGATCGAAAAGTTTTAACACCGGCCACCGTGTGGCGCTGTCAGTCACCCGATTGGTTATTTTTTTTTTGTTAGGTTACCACATCTATCATTGACACTTCCATCGAAATTTCAGCGTCATAGCTTGACATTTGTAAAAGTTACGCTGTACTGAGTAAATCGAAGACGGCTCTGATGGAGATACCGAAAATTGAGTACCAGTGGTGTTTCGAGGATTGGATCAAGCTCTGGCGTAAGTGCATTGCAGTCGATGGGGAGTACTTTGAAGGGGACCATATCGATTTTGATGAATAAACTTGTATTTTCGATTTTATGAATAAAGTCCTAAAACTTTTTGATCAAGGTAGTATACATTTTTTTTTTTACTTGTTGATACATTTGTTCAATGTACGAATTAGATGAATGTGTAATGTACAAAAGGCACATTAAAGTAAGTAAATGTACAAAAGGCACTTTAAAGTAAGTAAATGTACATAAGGCACTTTAAAGTAAGTAAATGTATAAAAGGCACTTTTAAGTAAATAAACAGAGTTTAAATAAAATAAATACTTCATATGTTGTTTACAGTTAAGGCATTAACCTTGTGGAGGTTTAAAGACATTTTAATTTATTTTTATCAAACACTGTTTATTCCACTTTTTGTGACGGTATAACCCTACAGGTTTCAAGGCTTTCACCTCACCTTCAGGGGAGCGCAAACAAGACTTGTTTGCTTGCGCTCCCCTGTCTTGTTTGCGCTCCCCTGTCTTGTTTGCGCTCCCCTAAAGATGAGGTGAAAGCCTTGAAACCGGTAGGGTTATACCGTCACAAAAAGTGGAATAAACAATGTTTGATAAAAATAAATTACAATAAATACTTCTCTATGGAATTGAATTATGGGAACTCATTTATTATTATCACCACAAAGATTGTAGAAGCTTTAGATATGTTAAATGAGAATTTTGTGAGTTTCATGATTTGACAAAGTCTATAACTGATATCTTGAAACAGATGAAAAATTATAAAAGATTGTCGTCCTCCATCAAGAAGAGAAAGTATTTTAGCCATATTATACAAGAGTATTTAGGCAGGCAAAGCGCAGAAAGGAGATGGATGTTTGAGGAACTTGCAAGAGATATTTACCATGTAGTTTTACAGAGCAGTAGAGTGGGTTTCATGAGAGTTTGAACTCTTTAATACATTGAGAAGCTTAGTGCGTAATATACAAAATGTATCAATGTATTAGTAAGTATCTTTGCCGTGATTGGTTGATGTGATCCGTTAGTATTCAACTGACATTCAACTTTGCCGTGATTGGTTGATGTGATCCGTTATTTGACGAAAAATATGGTGACCATAATGTCTGAAGTTAGAAAAAGGAAGAACATTGTGTGGACAAACTAAAGAAGTGGTAAGCTATCCACTTTTGCATTGCAATTTTTAATTGGTCTTAGAATTTATTAGTGTTAATTGTGTTTTCTTTGCCTATTGAATAAATAATTCGATTTTATATTGACCATTGATTTCATATGAGGTACATACCATAATCTGATATTATATTATTATTGTGGTATTTTATTGGAATATAAAGTATTAGATACACAATATTTAAAAATATATAATAATATATTATATAATAATATATCTCGTGAAACGCACTCTACCATCTAATTTTACAGACCTGTATTATGTTGCAACAGGAATCAAGATAGTCACAATAATTGCTCATATCCAAAGATGAAGATAAAATTATTTTAGACGGCTTTTATGATACCAAAAATGGCCCTTTTAGATATTCCATCAAAGTATTTCAATGATCAGTACTTAATCTGCTCAGATTTGAAAATTGAGGACATTAGTATAGAGGGACTAACTATGGGAATATCACTCTCGTAGTCTAAGCCAATTTTTTCAGTAAAACAGTGATTTGTTCCTTACAAAATATCTACTAAATATATAAAAAAAATATCGCAAGCAATCTTCATAACAGATAAATTATTTATGAATGTTGAAAATGCGTACCATTACACTATTTACTGAAAATCGTATTGTAATATATTCCAACTGATAGTATGCTATTAAATTTCCATTACTATACGAGTACATTACAATCTAGTAGTTTTATTGTTATGTGGCTCATTATGTCAACCAACCAAAAATATGCTAAAAGGCTTATTGTAAAGGACCCACTGAGAACCCTTTTTTGTGTTAACCCCCCTGGCTTGGAAGACAACCTTGTCCCAACTATACCGTGTAGTTTGACAGTTTAAACCAAGACATTGATACTAGCAATCTAATACTCGACTGCAGTGTTATTGAAGTTGACAAATTTTAATGATTCAAAAGAGTATTTCATAAAGAATATAAACAAATTGAGTATTGATTTTGTGTTGTAGATACAACAGTTGCCGCTTCAGTTTAGATAAGATTTTATCTGAGTACCCATGCGTGACCCAGTGTCTTGTATATGACACGCTTACCACGAGGAATCCTAATAAAAAATTTAACTAAAATGGGAAAATATAAATACATTTCAGAAAACAAGTTATGGAGTGAAAATACACGAAGGCTGTTTGATTAATAAGGTAAGTGACATATGGATGGCAAAACTATTGACAAAATTCTCTAACCCCCACTTTGTCACATTCTTCAAACAAGTTAATGTCAAATTTCAGTTAGGTATGTTGCTTAGTTTACTACTTTGATAAAAAAGTTTTAGGACCGGCCACTGTGTGGCAATGTCAGTCACCCAATTGGAACTCTTTTTTTTTTGTTAGGTTACCACATCTATCATTGACACTTCCCTCCAAATTTCAGTGTCATAGCTTGACATTTGTAAAAGTTACACTGTACTGAGTACATCTACCTTTGTGCGTGTTTTTTATTTTTTACAAGTTTGAAAATGGCAACAACTGTGCATCAACGAGTTTGCATTAAATTTTGTGTGAAAAACGGATTTAATGGTCCGCAGACTTTGGAAATGTCGGAGAAGTGTTTATTGGTGGCACGAACGCTTCAGAAGTGTTCGTGAGTCGGTCGAGGATGAAGAACGCAGTGGCAGTCGAAAACTGATGAAAACATCGATAAAATCAAAGAAATGTTGGCCGAAATCCGCAAATTGACCATCAGAGAGCTGGCAGAGGACTTGAACATCGCTTATGGTCCGCTCAAGACATTTTGGTTAATGATTTGGGCCTCAGACGTTTCGCTGCAAAACTGGTGCCGAAAGACCTCAATTTCATGCAAAAAAAGGACCGCGTTGAAATCGCAAAAGACATGATTTCCATGAGTTTTTTACCAAAAACAACATGACTACTATCCAGCAGCCTTTGAATTCGCCTGAATCCCTGCGACTTTTTCCTATTCAACCGACTTAAAAAACCGCTTCGCGGAACGAGTTACAGCACCCGAGAGGATGTCATGAAAAAATCGAAGACGGCTCTGATGGACATACCGAAAATTGAGTACCAGCGGTGTTTCGAGGATTGGATCAAGCGCTGGAGTAAGTGCGTTGCAGTCGATGGGGAGTACTTTGAAGGGGACCATATCGATTTTGATGAATTAACTTGTATTTTCGATTTTATGAATAAAGTCCTAAAATTTTTTGATCAAGGTAGTATGTTTGGCACTTCACTAAAAAAAAAGCTTTCAGGGGTTTCAGTAAAATAGAAAAAGCAGAGATGGTGAACATCTCAACTATACATGTATGAAATGTACACATACATTTAAGTGTGATGAATCTTTGGGTCCAACTTTATAAAATAGTTATTCACAGCATCGATAAAATTTCTCTCTTCCTAGTAATTTCTTTAGGTTTAGGAATAAAATAAAGTGTAGGGGCGGGCAAATCTGGCAAGTAGAGCAAATGCTGTTGCAATTCAAACTCAAATTAGTGTGTTTTGGCTATTCAAATGCTGATGTGTACACTGTAATAATGAAGTGGAACATTTTTTCATGATTTCATAGCTCAGACAACACAATAAATTAGAGTACTGCTGGTGATTGTTTATCTCTTTTCAAGATTGTCGATTTTTTCATCGCTCAGACAACACAATAAATTAGAGTACTGCTAGTGATTGTTTATCTCTTTTCAAGATAGTCGATTTTTTCATCGCTCAGACAACACAATAAATTAGAGTACTGCTAGTGATTATCTCTTTTCAAGATAGTCGATTGAAAATAATGCTCCTTTCATCCAAAAAATAGTGACCTAAAACTTTTTAGCAGCTAGCGCTGACTTTGTTCATTTTGATATGATCATTTCAAGTGAAAGCCTATTTTTTGTTTTATTTACAACTATTGATAATAAAGTAAGTAGTATGAACCGACTGGAAGCATTCGAAATGAGGATGCACCGGAGAATGCTACGGATACCCTGGACGGATATGGTCAGCGACACAAGGGTTCTTCAAAGAGCCAAAATTGATCGAGAGTTGCTGACTAATATTAAAATCCGAAAGGTGTCCTACTTGGGTCATGTACTTAGAGGAGTCAAGCAAAATAGAACGCCGAAGAGGTGTTGGCAGGAGGCAAATCTCCTGGCTCCGCAATATACGTGTTTGGACTGGCATAAGGGGCGTTAGAGATCTTTTTCGGGCTGCCGGGGACAAAGATATCTACTCTCAAGTGATATTCAATGTTGGGGGGACCTGACATGACACTGAGAAGAAGAAGAAGATAATACTTGGGTTCACTACTACACATCTAAGACAAAAGAACAGTCAACATTACATACTCTCTTGCCAACCACACTAAAGTCATCCATGCCTTGTAATGCTATGCATTCTCATTCTATATCCCATTAATGTTCAAGTATACCGTATTATATTCCTAGTCTTTTGCATCCATGGGAAACCAAGTTGTCTGATTCTCGATAAGTTTCAGTATGCACTATTTTGAATATTCGGGAGTCTTTGGAGTGCACTACAGGTTGTCAAACTCAATTTTCTTGAATCGTTAACAACCAGTCAAAATAAAATAATTGTAGTGACATTCTAAAAATTAAGTTTCTTTCAGTTAAGTTGAAATGGGTTAATAAAATTTGGATCATTCAATAGGTGACATCAGGGCCAGCTCTAGGAAATTAGTTAGAAGTCATGTATTTTGAGGCAGTAAATTTTATTTCCACTTCAGGACAATATGCACGTTTTACAAACATACAGAACAGATAACCAATAGAGGAATAAAATCACATTGGTTGGTTATGTGTTGGATGTAAGTAAAAGGTAGGGGTTAAAAATGGAAACAAGTTCTCTAATACATTAAGGTTGTGACATATCAAATTTAAAAAAAGCACTGTTAGAGGTTGAAACCAAAAATCAAATACCCATTATCAGCATATTTAATGTCACGGCTCTGCTTTTATAATAAATATGAAATTTATATATGTTGTTTATAGTTAAAGCATTAACGTTGTGGAGGTTTAAGGACATTGTAATTTATTTTTAAAACACTGTTTATTCCACTTTTTTGTAACAATATAACCCTACTGGTTTCAAGGCTTTCACCTCATCTTCAGGGGAGCACAAACAAGACTAAATGCTGTTCTAACTGGTACCGATATACACGCTTCAACGGTTGGGGGCTGAAGGGTGAGGGAGGCATGGGACGATTTCGGCCAAGAGCGGAGAGATTTTTGGGATATAGCTGTTCACCAGATGTTCGGATCGATGTACTGACTTAGAAATTTCTAGGGCCTCTAATCTGTCCAATTTATTTCCGTTACTACTGATATGTAAGAATTTGGCATCATCGATAGAAAAAGTATGGTTTTCACGGTGACAATGATTAGCCATTTCAGAATAAATTAGAGGATTTGTTAAGGCGGATTTGTGTTCACGAAATCTCTTTTCAAAAGATCTTCCTGTCTTTCCTATATACAAATTATCTTTCCTATACAGAATTTAGTCTTGTTTGTGCTCCCCTGAAGATAAGGTGAAAGCCTTGAAACCGGTAGGGTTATACCGTTACAAAAAAGTGGAATAAACAGTGTTTGATAAAACAAATTACAATACTTCGAGTTTATTTCTGTTTTGTTAAAATTTGGACTCATACTTTATTTTCTCCTTTTATGCTGAATTTATATTTTTTCTTTATGTGTGTGTGAATTTATATTTTTAACAATTTTCATACACAAAATATTTATTGAGTTTATAATTGTATAAATATTTATTTATTATAATTTTTTTGTATCTTAATTTAACCTCTAAAGGAATATGGCCGTACGGTGTACGGCGAGCGAATTTTTACCTCAGAGAGTATGGACGTACATGGTACATCGGATGTTTTTTTCCCGAATACACGAATTTATCCATAAAACGGACATGGCTCAAATGTTATCTATTCAATTATTTTATTTATGGCGGCCGCAATTACGTTTTTTATATTATTTACAAAATCAATTTTTTATTTTGCTAACAAAATCTCACTCGCTTCGAGGTTAAGTGAACTAAAAAACATTCGATGCCTTTGCAGCCAAACTGGCTATTGGTGGGGGCAGTATCTCGTCTGGGAGGGTGTTATGAGAAGAGCTCAAGACCTTGTTTCTTTTTCTTCTCTTTCAAAGTTTCTTCTTCTATCTTCAGCTTCTCTTTCAAATTTAATTTATTTTCCATTGCTTGTGTAATTTTAGAATATATGTATATATACATATTATGTTACTATCAAAAAACCTATGTTTATTATTAAAAAATTATATATCCCCTCGTTGATTGCTTTGTTTGCAATAAATTAATAGGTGATTTGATGAGTTGTGAAGCAGAATAGTGTAACGTTCATCACTTCACAAGAATGTGTGAAATTGTACAGGGAACATAAATTGAGAATGGAGTATAACCTGTTGTATGGCCTGCTGCAAGCTGTCAGCGTTGGCCGGTATGACGATGACCTCCTCCTGCGGCGCGGGCTGGGCTGGCGGCGAGGGCGAGGGGGGCCGCGCCCCCCCACTCCGTCGCCGCACTGCCGGACACGAAGACGACTTCACGATTATCTCGTCTGTCGGACAGTCAAAATCTGTAAACAATAAACATGACTCAAGTCAAGTCTTACAAAAAAATACACGCAAAGAAGATAAAAAGCAACTGTAACTAAATTGAATTTACTTTGTTATATAAAAATGGAGAAAAAGTTCTTTCCGAGATAAAAAAATAATCATGCAGTCAGAGTGTCTTTACCTTCTCAACTCTCCTTTCCTCTATAGAATAGAGGCGTGAACACTGAACTAGGAAACATCACGTAGGATCCTAGTTTTTATGTACCGTAATAAATAATATTACGTATTACGAAACTTAAAATGGGGATCGGAAGGGGGTTACAAAGTTACTAACAGAATTGTGTCGATTTGAAACAAAACATGTATAAATTGAAATAATTTTAACAAAGTATTCAAATGCTTGCACTTTCGTTGTACACAGTATAACCTAGTAGGTTTATTGCCATGTGAAAATCTCTTCCATGCAATCAGAAAGATGTTAATAAGGCATTAAGTGAAAACCAGACTTAGACCCTTTAAAAAATCTTAGTTTCAGCACCTGGATTGGAGGACAGGTGTCTTACCAATTATGTCATGGAGATCCTTTTTAACCAAAATCTAAGTTATTTTATAGCCAGCCGCATTCACCCAGTCATTGATCATATCAAATTTTGGGGTTAAAATGTACACTGTTCTGTAATGTGAAAGGTAAATCAACTATGGAAGCACTTCAAAAAGAAATAAAATGTCCACTGTTCTGTAATGTGAAAGGTAAATTAACTATGGAAGCACACGGTAAGCACTTCATAAAGCAATAAAATGTCCACTGTTCTGTAATGTGAAAGGTAAATTAACTATGGAAGCACACGGTAAGCACTTCATAAAGCAATAAAATGTCCACTGTTCTGTAATGTGAAAGGTAAATTAACTATGGAAGCACACGGTAAGCACTTCATAAAGCAATAAAATGTCCACTGTTCTGTAATGTGAAAGGTAAATTAACTATGGAAGCACACGGTAAGCACTTCATAAAGCAATAAAATGTCCACTGTTCTGTAATGTGAAAGGTAAATTAACTATGGAAGCACACGGTAAGCACTTCATAAAGCAATAAAATGTCCACTGTTCTGTAATGTGAAAGGTAAATTAACTATGGAAGCACACGGTAAGCACTTCATAAAGAAATAAAATGTACACTGTTCTGTAATGTGAAAGGTAAATCAACTATGCAAGCACACGGTAAGCACTTCATAAAGCAATAAAAATTAGAAAACATGAATTAATTTTTAATTATTCTATTACACCTCGATGTATGAGAAAAATTCAATGTATATTTTTTATTATTTTGCCCCGTCCGGTCCTACCCTGTGCAAGGATGAAATATCCTGTAACGAGAGGGCAGTCACTTAATTCTCCACACTTAATATAAATCCGCAGCCCCTCTGCCTCTCAGGGCTATCAGGAGAGCATTAGTACACAATTTGATTTTCATTCTATAAATTTATCTAAACCATATCATGAAAAATGCTTAAATTTTACATATGAAAGTTCTGGAGGAATAAAAACCTATGCCACACAAATATATCATGGGAGGAAATTTATATTGGAATATAAGTAAAAGCAAATACTTCAGAATACGGAATCTAGTGATTAGGGATGAATGTGAACTTAAGGCTGAGGTATTAAGTAAGATAAAGAAGAGCACTCTGAGATGGTTTGGACATGTGGAATGAATGAATGAAGAAAGACTAACAAAACTAATATACGAGGCGTATCCAGAAAGTAAGTGTACTGAGGCTCTCACGACCGGATGGATTTTATTTTCGACATGTTGGCTACACTTCCGTGTAGCCTGACCCTTCCCCTCCGCAACGAGACCGGTTAGAGGTCAGTACGTTGAGAAGTGTCGACGCGACAACACGTTTCGTGAAAAATGTCAATCCAATCTCCCGCCAAGTGCGAAATACGCGGCGTCATCCGTTATCTCGTTTGGAAGGGAAAACCTCCGGTTGAGGTTTATAATGAGGTGAAAACTGCATATGGTGATAAAGCTATGAATCGTACGAGTGTGTACAAGTGGTGTCGCGAGTTTAAAAACGGTCGTACGTCTGTGCATGATGATCAGAGGAGCGGAAGACCTTCAATTGTGACTGACGAAATTGTGGAAAAAATCGAAAATGCGCTCCATGACGATCGCAGATTGACTGTGGATAAACTTTCTGCGATGTTTCCGCAAATCTCCAGATCTCTACTACACGAAACCATCACAGAAACCCTCGGATATCGCAAACTGTCCGCGAGGTGGATCCCAAAACAGCTGACAGACCAACACAAGTTGAATCGAGTGAAGGCCGGGCAAGAGTTTTTGAGGCGCTGCAAACTCCATGGAGATGAATTTCTCCGCTCCATCGTTACTGGAGATGAAACTTGGGTTGCACACTACACGCCTGAAACCAAAAGGCAGTCTCAACAGTGGCGTCACATCTCTTCACCCTCCGCCAAAAAGTTCAAAACCACAATTTCAGCCAAGAAAATCATGGCATCCGTGTTTTGGGACTGTCAAGGCATAATTTTTATTGAACATATGCCTCAAGGGGAGACCATCAACTCTGCAAGATACTGTGAGACCCTAAAAAAATTGCGGAGGGCGATTCAGAATAAGAGAGGCATGCTGACAAAGGGAGTCTGCCTGCTGCATGAAAATGCCAGACCACACACGGCCAACGCCACGAAGGAACTGCTCGCCTCGTTTAAATGGGATGTCCTGAACCATCCCGCGCATTCCCCTGACCTAGCACCTTCAGATTACTATCTCTTTACCTCCCTGAAGCTACACATGGGTGGAAAAAGGTTTTCAACCGACGAGGAGGTAAAGGAGGAGGTGGAGAAGTGGACGGAGGGGTTGGCGGGAAACTACTTCGAGGAAGGCATCAAAAAGTTGATACCCCGCTTCACCACCTGCATTGAGAGGAATGGCGACTATGTCGAAAAATAGCTTACATATGTACTACGGTAACCACGTAATTTTTTTGTTTAAATAAAAAAAAATTGTAACCTACAAAAATTCAGTACACTTACTTTTTAGATATGCCTCGTAGAATGCAAATGTGAGTGGAAGGCGTGGTAGATTAAGACCAAGGAAAGTATGGATGGATCAGGTGTATATTTTGAAAGAAGGAAATGTAGTCAGTTATATTTTCTTCGTTCAACAGAGAAATCGTAGGAGCTGTATGAGATGTATGAATGTAGAAGAGGCTAAATATGTGTCTGGCGGTCTCTCCTCTCTGCCTACCCCAACAGGGGTAGGTATGTTTATAAATCCGTCAATTGCAAAATTAATTTTAACATTAACAAGGATTGAAAGATGATGCAGTACTTACAAGTAAGGTGAAGCAAGGAGAATTGATATGGTTCGACCACGTAGAAGGAATGAACGATAAAAGATTTACAAATATAATCTATATGAACAGTACGAAAAATTTGGGTTCATCAAAAAAATGTAGTTAGATCAAATCAATCAAATTTTGAAAGTGTAAAAAGCCTTTATAATAGGAGATTATGCATGACGAGATGTATGGATATGGTAGAAGCGAAACATATGTTCGAGAATAGTATTAAGTGGAGATTTGTTCTCTCTGTCTACCATGATAGGGACAAGATG
Organism: Odontocerum albicorne; assembly: GCA_949825065.1. NCBI lineage: Eukaryota > Metazoa > Arthropoda > Insecta > Trichoptera > Odontoceridae > Odontocerum > Odontocerum albicorne. The sequence continues at coordinate 58,981,388 of OX463838.1, read as the reverse complement.
TGACGGTTATGAAGAATTTTCAGTTCAATTTAACGCCTGTTGAAAATCATAGTGGCGAAACACCAAGGTTGAAATATGCTTTCGCATTCGTCATTTTAATGCCATTTGGTGGCCATTTTAGTGCCATTTGGTAGTCTTATCTCGAAAACCGCAGCTATTTCCGGATATTTAAAGAACACTATCTGGAAAAACAAGCATATGAACATCCAAAGCAAGGTGATGATATACAAAACCTGTGTCCGCCCCATAATGACATACAGCATAGAGTCCGGAGCCGACACTGTCAGAACCAAAAATCTCCTTCGAACCAGCGAAATGAAGGTACTCAGGAGTATCGCTGGCAAAACCCTTCGTGATAGAGTACGTAATACAGAAATCTGAAGGACGTGCCAAGTTGAAGATATTGTCAGATGGGGACGACAGAGAAGGTTCTGGAACGAACACGTATCCAGAATGGCGGAACCAAGAGCCGTAAGAATGGCCAGGGACAGTATCCCCCAAGCAAGCAGACCTCCAGGACGACCTCCCAAAAGATGGAAAGACAGCTGGCAGTCGACGTCGCAAGAAGCAAACAATGATGCAGGACGATAACAGGCTTAAAATAAGATGAAGGAGAAGAACTTGAAAATCGATTTTTTGGAGTTTCACCACAATGATTCTCAACAGGCTGTATAGTGAGCAATAATAATGAAAATTATTGAAAAAATCTTATACGAGTAAATAAGGTACATTAAATACATACATACCATCACGCCATCTCCCTGTTGGGGTAAACATAGTGCCATAATTTCCTATCTCGACATACATCCTTCATCTCCTCCCAAATCCATACACCTTCTGACACAACGATTTTTCTGACGTTTTACATTTTCTTCTTTCAAAATATCCTACATTTGATCTAACTGTGATGAGATATAAAATCTATAAAATAATGAGGAAGTTAGAAAAAGAATCTTAATAGATTCAGTAAGTTATTATTTATTTATACGGTGATTTATTCATAATGTGAACATGAAAAAACATTTATTCATACGGCGCCCATGGAAATGTGAACATGAAAAAACATTTATTCATACGGCGCCCATGGAAATGTGAACATGAAAAAACATTTATTCATACGGTGCCCATGGAAATGTGAACATGAAAAAACATTTATTCATACGGTGCCCATGGAAATGTGAACATGAAAAAAACATTTATTCATACGGTGCCCATGGAAATGTGAACATGAAAAAACATTTATTCATAGGGTGCCCATGGAAATGTGAACATGAAAAAACATTTATTCATACGGTGCCCATGGAAATGTGAACATGAAAAAAGACAGAAAAAAGACGAACATATGCTTTAGAATTGCGTGCATTGAGAAGAATACATAGGGTGACAACGTAAGGCAGAATATGGAATGAAGTGATTACACTAAAGAAAATGTAGCATGGTTCCTGTGAAGTTTCAAAAATTTGCCCCAATACAACCTTGTGATGACGTTCAGTAATTTTGATTATTTGATCAACTTTAATATAAGCCTCGTTTCTAATAAATAGCAAGTTATTTAGGTAAATACATTACATAAAACTAACAATAATGACAAATTAATACATCTTGTTACAAATTAGCAAAAATGTGGCAGTTTGTTAAAATCAAATAATATTTGGTGACGTTCATCAAAAGTATCTACGTTAGTCTGTATTGGCTAAGAATGGGGTATACGATAATTGGATGTTCGTAATTAGTATTAATTCATAGTGGATCTTGCCTATTTAAAGATAGATACAAATCATACAATACATTAGAAAGTCAGTATAATGAAAATTAGGAATTAAAAGGTCAGTTTAGAGAAAAACAATTATTCAATTTATAAAAAATCGATTCGATTCGTAAAAAAAATAATTTTACCCCATCCGTTTGAGACATAACATTTCAAATGTCACAGGGACCATGCTACATTTTCTTGAGTATAGGGATGAATGTGAACTTGTGTTGAGTAAGATGAAGAAGATACCATTGAGATGGCACGTGGAACGAAGGAATAAAGAGATGGCACGTGGAACGAAGGAATAAAGAAAGACTAGCAAAACAAATTTATATTGCAAATGTGAGTGGAAGGCATGTGAGGTCGAACAATATCAAGGAAAGTATTGTTCGATCAAGTGCATGATTTTTTGACAAAAGGAAATGAAGGAAGTCAGAGAACTCACAGAAGTTGTATGGATGTAGAATAAACTAAGGATGTATGTCGAGATAGGAATGTCCTCTCTGCCTACCAAACAGGAAAATGGTGTAATGGAATGTATGTATTATTTTAATTATTCCACATTTGTTACAATTTCTAGCACAAAAATAAAATCTCTCTTTAATAAAATTATTGAACAACCTTGAATTATTTCTTCTTCATCGTCAACAAAAGCATTATATAATTATTCCATAATATTTCCCACAAATCCTGTCAAATTCCGTTATATAATTGTGTTGAAAAGCTTGCTAGAGGAATGTTCCGACCCTGTACTGTCTCCTGTGCCGAGGAGTCGGAGTTGCCATGGCAGCACCGGGAGCTGGGGGATCTCCATGGAGACTCCTCGCAGTCTCTCCATCCCCACGGAGGGTTGCCCTCCCCAGCGTACCAAGGTCAGCATGTCTCAACAAGTACGCAGCATTATTATTATATATATAGGGTGTACTTGTTAACTGTTGTGACAAAATTCTTATATCTATTTTACAGTATTATTATTATTAGGCATTTCATCCTACAATATAAAAGGGATGATTTGTGCTAAAAACAATTTAAAGAAAAAGAAGCAGTGTAAGAATAACACATCGATCAATAAGTCCCGGGACTAACTACTAAAACAACATTGGTTTGCCAAAATTCTTCTTTATTCATCAACATAGTCTCCTTCAAGAGCGATACATTCATTCCAACGCTTTCCTAACTTTTCTATGCCAGCCGTGTAGAACGATTTATCTTTGATTTCAAAAGAGGTGTTAGTTTCGGTAATTACTTCTTCATTAGAGCCAAATCTCTTTCCCTGGAGCATCTTTTTGAGGTCTGCGAACAGACAATAGTCGCTGGGGGCCAAATCTGGAGAATACGGTGAGTGCAGAAGCAATTGGAAGTTCAACTCATGCAATTTGGCCATCGTTACCATCGACTTGTGACACGGTGCATTGTCCTGATGAAAGATAACTTTTTTCTTCTTCATATGGGGCAGTTTTTTTGCAATTTCTGCCTTCAAACGCTCCAATAACGCTATGTAATATTCGCTATTAATGATTTTTCCCTTTTCACGGTGATCGATGAATATTATACCATGCGCATCCCAAAATACGAACTCATTTTTAAATTTGGAAAAAAATGGACACAACTTATGTTAACACTTAATACTTCGATAAATCTTCAAATAATATCGAGGAGTTATATGAACTAAAAGTTAACAAAAGATGGTTGATACAAATAATAAATGAAAAACGAAAGTATGCAATGAAATGACAAGGGGAATGAAACTACGACGTGAGGTCCAAACAAGTTTGGAATTCTGACATGCACGTGTTTAACATGCAATGTCATTTTACTTGAGCTTTGGTTAAAATAAAAAATTGAGAAATATCAATTAATCCTAATACAGAGTTGTAAAGGAATTAAGACATTGGTTATTTCTTTATTTCCATTTTTTTAATCACTTCATTTATACCCAAATCTTTTCCCATTTCTATTAAATTATTGTTCTTTTCTATCTAATGCTTTATTTTCTATCTAATGCTTTATTTTCTATCTAATGCTTTATTTTCTATCTAATGCTTTATTCTCTATCTAATGCTTTATTTTATATCTAATGCTTTATTCTCTATCTAATGCTTTATTTTCTATCTAATGCTTTATTTTTTTTAAAGAATAACTTTGAACAAAGACATATTGGTATTCTAATATCCCATGAAATTAATTAATAGATTTTTTAAGGTGTAGGTAGATCTGAGGCAAATAGCTATCACAGGTTTCAACCTAAGGACTCTCTACGCAGAACTGAAATTTATTAGACGGATAGACAATATTAATTTTATAAAAGGTTTCGGTTTTAACTTTGTGGAACTCCATATTATAATGTTTGGCAATAAATTACTTTGTTATTCCACTAATTACATTAATCTCCGCTACATGTTTCTTTTCCGAAATGCACATTCCGCCTAAAGAGAGCCTCAAGATAGGAGGTAGAAACAAGTGTAGCGGGGATTAATATAATTAGTTGTAAAACCAAGTAATTTATGGTTTAATATTCTAATATTAATTTTGTTATAACTTAAGTTAAGAAACTTGACGAAACTTAACAATTAACCTCTAAACTAGTATGGACGTACGGCGAGCGAATTTTTACCTTAAGAGATTATAGACGTACACGGTACGTCCGATGTTTTTATTCCCAGATACACGAATTTATCCATAAAACGGACATGGCTCAATTGTTTTTATCTATTCAATTGTTTTGTATATGGCGGCCGCAATTACGTTTTTTATATTACGTACAAAATCTCACTCGCTTAGAGGTTAAGTTATTAGTAAAATAAAAACAAATTAGATGGTTAACTACCGTCGTTAAAAGATCTTAAATTAAGAATAGTTTAGAGCAATTAAATTCTTAATAAAAGAAAAAAAAACTTAACACTAACAAATTTATAGTGCATAATAAAAAAAAAAAACAAAGATTTGACTCACTTTCCAAATAAAACACATTTTCTAAACCCATTTTTTTCAACTATATACGGAAAAAAACAATCATCAAGCACAGGAGAACAATGTGACTAACTGATTTCATTATCTGAGGCAGTACCGAGCTGCCGGCAAACAGGTACGTCTATCTACTGCACTTTATTGATCAAATAATCTTCCCGATTAGCAGTTGATTCATTTCACGGCCCGATAGTGGATACCGTTTACAAACTGAACAATGTATAATACACGAAAAATAGGGTGGACTTGCACCGAAAGGGTGCTGGGGTAAAAGGTATCCTTTTATTAGACACCTGTCCCCCAGGGGTTGCCAATCACCCCAGAATAAAACCGTTTTTATGGAAAACGTTATATGAAGTCGGCCAACTGTGAACTCAGGTTAGTTTTTACCTTTTCTTAGAAAACACCAGATGGTGACTGTGGATATTTGTATACAAACATTTGGAATAGTCGTTGAAAATAGACAACAGCTGTTTTTTTTTATATCAAGGCTGAATTTGTTTGTTGCATAAATTTTATAAGAACCGTAAATTTAAGAACATTTTTTTTTAATTACTCGTATTTTGTTATTTAAGTATTAAAAATAATTTATTTTTATTTATTACTGTACCTTTTTTTTGTTTAAAAATATCATGTGCCTTTTTTTGTTAAACAAAAAAGTTGAATAAATGCACCTAAAAACATAAAACATTTAAAATTCCAAAAAATACATTGGAATAAAATATATTTTGAGGCTCTTGCGATTCGATAAGGTTTGGCTTGCACGCAGTACAACTCTGCAAAACCCTATATAATATTAGTTATTTAACTAGTTGCAACCTGTGAAATATTCACGGAAGTAAAACAAATTCCACATTTATGAAAATATTTATTCATAAATGTAAAATTTGTTTATATATATCATTTATACATCGTCCCCTTTTACACCGGTTCAAAAATTGTTAGCTAGGTATTTAAAATTCGTTCAGTTATCACGGACCCACCGAGATTCAAATTTCGAATTACTTTCGGAGAGAATCCAAGTATTCCTCTCTCGCTCTCTTGTATTCAAAATTCAATTCTCTAGTATTCTTTCTTTGACGACAACCGTCGTATGGGTTTTGGCCTATTTATATTATGATGTTTTAAGTAAAGAATAAAAAAAAAATATTTTAAAATGAGTAAAAAATAGAATTCGGAAATGAACATATTTATCAACATTTAATTCCTATAAGTTAAAATTGCTAAAATGATCAAATTGCTTGGCATAGAAACAATATCAGTGCAAATATAACGCAAAACGGATATTTTTCAGCATCAACAGAAATAAAATAACGATTCTCATAGTTATTCTTCACCGTAAACATAACTTTATTACTGATATAAAGAGACAAACCAAAAATAAAATTTGTTCCTGTTTTCACATAAGATCTTTGGAATATTTTCCCAATAAACCCACTAGGTTTTCCTGTATACCATAAAATAATAAAATTTCTAAAACATGTGATTTTCTAGTATCATGATTTGTAAATTATTCGACCCGTTGAAGATAACCAATAAGAATAAGAATTATATTAAGGTTTAAGAGTGGATACCCCTGAATAATAATTATTATCAGTAACAATTGGCCTGGGTAACTCTCCCCCTACCTGCAGTTTATGGGGGAGGCCAGCGCATGCCAGGGATAGTCAAGCGCGGAGGGATAAGGGGCCCCCTCCACTGGCTGAACAAAGCACGGTACAGCTGTTCCCCAATGATACCTGCCCGTGCATACAGCACAAGTTTTCACAAAGAGTCCAAACCCATTCTTTTGTTCATTGCTAAAAAATATTTGCATTACACTGCAACATAACATAGATCACAACACAAGTGCATTGACACGATAATAAATGTGTGATGAAGTGACAATCAAGTCAGTTTGGTTTGATTCTCCAATTAAAGTAGTGTCTCTTACTATATAATGGATTTTTAGAATAACAAAGGGAGACATCACCAACTTACTAATGTAAGTGAATTGGTATAATGTAAACCATAGAATTTAAAACAGTTTAGGTACAGTACCCGGCGGTAAGTAATACACATCGGACTTAAGAAAGAGACTGTCAGCCATAATTGGCTAACTTCGGCTTTGTAGAGCGTCATCTCTGTCATTCATACAAGTGTTTCGTCGCGATTTGTCAATTGTTACCGGACCGGACTGTTAGCGTATCGTGCGACAGAGACGACACTACAAAGCCGAAATTAGCCGATTATGGCCAACAGTATCTTTCTTAAGCCCGATGTGTATTACTTACCGCCAGATACTGATCTTGATTTGTATTTTTCACGTCAAGAGTTTTTTTTTCAGGTTTATTAAAAAAATTGTACTACAGAGGATCACCGTTAATTAAACCCACAGATAATTTTATTCTCCAATTAAAGTAGTGTCTCTTACTATATAATGGATTTTTATTCTCCAATTAAAGTAGTGTCTCTTACTATATAATGGATTTTTATTCTCCAATTAAAGTAGTGTCTCTTACTATATAATGGATTTTTATTCACCAATTAAAGTAGTGTCTCTTACTATATAATGGATTTTTATTCACCAATTAAAGTAGTGTCTCTTACTATATAATGGATTTTTATTCACCAATCAAAGTAGTGTCTCTTACTATATAATGGACTTTTATTCTCCAATTAAAGTAGTGCCTCTTAGTATATAATGGAATTTTATTCTCCAATTAAAGTTGTGTCTCTTACTATATAATGGACTTTAATTCTCCTATTAAAGTAGTGCCTCTTACTATATAATGGATTTTTATTCTCCAATTAAAGTAGTGTATCTTACTATATAATGGACTTTTATTCTCCAATTAAAGTAGTGTATCTTACTATATAATGGACTTTTATTCTCTAATTAAAGTAGTGTCTCTTACTATATAATGGATTTTTGATTAAAAAATATTTGATAAAACATTTTTAACATACAAGTCCATATATAGGTAATTACTCGATGCAAAAACAAAAAAAAAATGGATTGGATGATAAAAAATACAACTCAGAATAACGGATTATTTTATTTCTAGAAGTTGTATCGAAATACTAATTTTTATAATTGAATGGTAATGATTATTATTTTCTTGACAACTGATTTATAAGATTCCAAATAGATTAAAATAGAAATAAGTTATGTGATATGCCTAATGAATATGCCTTTACAAACTATTTTAGTAATATTAATAAATTTCAGCCCCTGTAATAGGCAGGAAAATTGGTTAAATTCTGAGTAATGTGAAAATACAAATATTTTATCATAACCCCGGGAATCTCAAGTTGCCAAATGTAAGTACATAACACCAGAATAAATTTAATTACCGTTGAGAGAAAACATGGAATATAATCTGAAGACAAGGTTAGAACATTTAGATAGAATTCATTTAACAACTATGCCCGTAACTTTAGTTTAAACCTAAAAAGGTTAGAACATTTAGATAGAATTCCTTTAACAACTATGCCCGTAACTTTAGTTTAAACCTAAAAAAATGTTTTCATCCTGACATTTTAGTAGTCGTCCAGACGGGATTGTAATTTATCAGCAATGCCATCTGTGAAGGGTTAATGAAAGTAATGTATTGTGTGCTGGAGTATTTATTGAAATTTTATGAGAATTATTATCTGTCCAACTGTAAAGATCTAAAATAAAAACTACATTTTTGTAATACAATAATATAGTTTTTTATTTAGATTAGTACAGTACAACTTGGTGAGTTTATATATACTATGTGGTAATCTCTAATGAAAAAGATGTTAAAAAGGCTTGTTGCTTCTTAGACATGTAAAATCCGACTGATACCTTTTGTAAAAAAAATAGGATGGCACGGAAATTGAATGCGAAACCTCTGGGCCGGCAGATAGGTGTCTTACCAACTAGGCAACGGAGGTCGTTACTTTATTAATATTAAATAGTGGATTATTTACTAGAAGTAAAACAGGGTTAACATTTTAATGCAATAACAATGAGGAATATACATTCCGGCAGATAAATTAATGGAAACTTAAAAGCTATCAATGTGATATTCCAAAATTTCACCTTATATAAAAGAAAAATTATTTTAAATATGTAGTATAAACAATATCGAAAATTCTTAAGGCCTGCCCAAGAGTTGGGGTAGCTGGTAGAGCAGTTATGTTAGGAGAAGCTGGAACTAGACTAGGCGGAGGTGGAAGATTTATTGAAAAGTGGAGATCAACTCTGGCACAGCTACATCCTTGACTCGAAAAGAGAAGGGAAAATAATAATGATGATGAGTATAGTTTGGAATGACAAAATTAACTAGATTATGAAAGAAGAAATAATAATAAGGAAATTTTAGAGACTGTTTAGAGAGTATTCTGCGATGATAATCTAAACTTGAAACTTCGACAACGGCTAGTCAAATGCTACGTTTGGTCAGTGTTATTGCATGGAGTGGAATCATGGACCCTCAAAGTTGGCAGTATGAACCGACTGGAAGCATTCGAAATGTGGATGCACCGGAGAATGCTACGTATACCCTGGACGGATATGGTTAGCAGCACAAGGGTTCTTCAAAGAGCCAAAGTTGATAGAGAGTTGCTGACTAATATTAAAATCCGAAAGGTGTCCTATTTGGGTCATGTACTTAGAGGAGCAAAGTACAAACTACTGCACCTGATCATTCAAGGAAAAATAGAGGGCCGAAGAGGTGTTGGCAGGAGGCAAATCTCCTGGCTCCGCAATATACGTGATTGGACTGGTATGAGGAGCGTTGAGGATCTTTTTCGGGCTGCCGGAGACAAAGATGTCTACTCTCAAGTGATATTCAACGTTGGGGGGGACCTGACATGACACTGGGAAGAAGAAGTTTAGAGAGTAGACACTCCTTAAGGTGCTCTAACTCGGAAATCCAACTCACTATTATTGATAGATTAACAATATTTGGAGTATAAGGATAGCAAGGTGGTGACGGCAACCATTAAATTAAATACTTTCCCGCATCTGGGTATGTTTAGAAAATTATATTTGGTACGAAAACAGCAGCAAACATACCGAAAGAAGACGAACTACAAAGAAACATTTGTAGGAGTACTATCACAGGATCTTCCGATATGTGACATATCCGAGCGAACCAACACACCGTATACTATCGCAGTGGCCACACTGCACGCTTCGCGCCACGTTGTATGACGATTAGTCATCGAGTGAATCTCCTAGCGAACAGACGTGTTGGTTAATTTACAAGATGGTGGAAGTTTTAATGACAGCTGTGTATAAAAGGGAGCCTTTGTGGAACCCATCGAGCAAATTATACAAAAATATACCTGTAATAAAATCACTTTGGAATTGGTTAGTTTTGAGAGTGGCATCGTTTGTTGACTCAACCGCTCCCAAATGTGAAATGAATTTGTGCGAAGCACTTTGGTGTGGCCAAGCATGAATTCACCTAGTATATGAATCACGTAAAACCTAGCATAGCACCTAACGAAGCACTTTGGTGTGGCCTCGGCCTATGAGTATAAAGTTTGAACAGAAGGCCATAAGAAACTAGGTTCTGACAGAAGCATAGGACGTATATGAGATTTGTTCCTTCAAGTTATTACATTGTGATATGATGTGACATTGCGAAGTGTACTTTCCAAGTTATTACTTTTTTATTATGATTTCGTACGATGTTTTTTATCCAAAATTTTATATATGATACTAAAAAAGAGTGAGAAAAATATTAGAATAACTTTGAATAATTGTTGGTTAGAATGTTTCAAGTTCATTGTGCTATTATTGTTTATTAAGATATTTCTCTCAGATAGTTTGACAAGTAGGGACTGTTTGAGAGACACAATATGACAATGATGATTTCAATACATAAAAGGAGACGGGACACACACGACACAGGTGGGGTGTGCGGGTGATACAGCATGGCACGGAGGGAGTTGTCGCAGCCCCAAATATTGTGTCCACCTTCACCCTTACATTTCTCTTATTCTTTTCACTTCATTAACTATCCAATACCTCTTATACAGGGTGGAAGTTAATCTGCATGTTAATAATTTCTGTTTTTAATTTCTTGCACTACATAATTCATTTTTGTGACAATTTACAATACATTACAAACCGTTGAGGAGTATTTAATAATTCACACTTTATGGCAGTGAAATATTTGAATCTAAAGAAAATGTAACATGGTCCCTGTGATGTTTCACAAATTTTCCCCAATACAACCTTGTAACGACGTTCAGTAATTTTAATTATATTATCAACTTGAATATGAGCCTTGATTCTAATAAATAACAAGTTATTTAGGTAAATACATTACATAAAACTAACAATAATGACTAATTAATACATCTTGTTACAAATTAGCAAAAATATGTCAGTTTGTTAAAATCAAATTATATTTGGCGACGTTCGTCAAAAGTCACTACGTTAGTCTGCATTGGCTAAGGATGGGGTATACGATAATTGGATTTTCAATTTTTTTATACCTAAAATTAAATTTTCGTAATTAGTATTAATTCATAGTGAATCTTGGCCTATTTAAATATAGATACAAATCATACAATACATTAGAAAGTCAGCATAATGAAAATTAGGAATTAAAACGTCAGTTTAGAGAAAAACAATTTTTCGATTTATGAAAAAACGATTCGATTTGTAAAAAAAACTATTTTACCCCACCCCTTTGAGATATGACATTTGAAACGTCACAGGGATCATGCTAAATTTTCTTGAGTATACCTAATCATTATACCAGTTTCGAGTGAATAATCCGCAGTACATATTATACATATGTACATACGATTTCCCTATCAGGGTAGGCCCAGAGGACATAGTGCAAGACTTTTCTATCTCAACACATCCATCACCTCTTTTACTCCATACACCTCATACAATTCCTACAATTTGTGACTTTCTGCGTTTCCTTAGTGATACAATATTTTATTTATTATATCATCCTGCCATTTTCTTGTTATGATAGGTAGCGAGGACAGAGAATCAAAGTTTTCTATTATGACATACTTCCTTCACCTTCTCTGCATCCATACATCTTCTGATATAGCTCCTTCTGTTTATTATCTTAAATTTCCTCCTTTCAAAATTTTATTGACTTGGCCCGACCATACTTTTCACGGTCGTTCTCTACCAGGAAAACTTATGTTTATATTATAAATTTATTTTATGTCTTTTGTCACCTATTCCTCCAACTTGTCCAAACCACTTCAATGTGCTGTTTTACACCCTACTTAACACATCAGTGTTTAGCTCACATTCATCATATATATATTTATATACATATACGAGGCGTATCCAGAAAGTAAGTGTACTGAGGCTCTCACGACCGGATGGATTTTATTTTCGACATGTTGGCTACACTTCCGTGTAGCCTGACCCTTCCCCTCCGCAACGAGACCGGTTCGAGGTCAGTACGTTGAGAAGTGTCGACGCGACAACACGTTTCATGAAAAATGTCAATCCAATCTCCCGCCAAGTGCGAAATACGCGGCGTCATCCGTTATCTCGTTTGGAAGGGAAAACCTCCGGTTGAGGTTTATAATGAGGTGAAAACTGCATATGGTGATAAAGCTATGAATCGTACGAGTGTGTACAAGTGGTGTCGCGAGTTTAAAAACGGTCACGTCACACCTCTTCACCCTCTGCCAAAAAGTTCAAAACCACAATTTCAGCCAAGAAAATCATGGCATCCGTGTTTTGGGACTGTCAAGGCATAATTTTAATTGAATATATGCCTCAAGGGGAGACCATCAACTCTGCAAGATACTGTGAGACCCTAAAAAAATTGCGGAGGGCGATTCAGAACAAGAGGAAAGGCATGCTGACAAAGGGAGTCTGCCTGCTGCACGACAATGCCAGACCACATACGGCCAACGCCACGAAGGAACTGCTCGCCTCGTTTAAATGGGATGTCCTGAATCATCCCGCGCATTCCCCTGACCTAGCACCTTCAGATTACTATCTCTTTACCTCCCTGAAGCTGCACATGGGTGGAAAAAGGTTTTCAACCGACGAGGAGGAGGTGGAGAAGTGGACGGAGGGGTTGGCGGGAAACTACTTCGAGGAAGGCATCAAAAAGTTGATACCCCGCTTCACCACCTGCATTGAGAGGAATGGCGACTATGTCGAAAAATAGCTTACATATGCACTACGGTAACCACGTAATTTTTTTGTTTAAATAAAAAAAATTGTAACCTACAAAAATTCAGTACACTTACTTTCTGGATATGCCTCGTATATTGTCATACATCGACACACCACATTGTTTACCACATTTCCAACGAGTTAACTCGATTCCTTTCATTTATGTTCTATGTCAAATTTCATACCCATATATCAATATTAGCACTAATACACTGTTATGAACCAACATTTTCGATTATCAACATCATTCAATTATCCGTGGTAAATGGGAGTCACTCGAGCCCGGATAATTGAAAAACATGGTTATTCCAAATTAAATTTTTATTGAGTCATACCTTTTAAGAGTTGAAATGCTAGATAAACTTTCCTAAGCAAGATGAATACACAAACAAGCTTTCTCAATGTTTGACACATACAACCACTAAACGCCGGTATCATGCCGTGGTAATACATTAGTTTGGACGCGGGGAAACATCACCAACTTACTAATGTAAGTGAATTGGTATAATGAAAACCATAGAATTTATAACAGTTTAGGTCACATACAACCACTAAACGCCGGTATCATGTTGTGGTAATACATAAGTTTGGACGCGGGAAAACATCACCAACTTACTAATATAAGTGAATTGGTATAATGAAAACCATAGAATTTATAACAGTTTAGGTACAGTACCCGGCAGTAAGTAATACATATCGGGCTTAAGAAAGAGACTGTCGGCCATAATCGGGTAACTTCGGCTTTGAAGAGCGTCGTCTCTGTCATTCATACACGTGTTCCGTCGCGATTTGTCAGTCAATCGTGCGACAGAGACGACTCTCTACAAAGTCGAAGTTAGCCGATTATGGCAGACAATCTCTTTCTTAAGCCTGATGTGTATTACTTACTGCCGGGTACTGAACTAGATTTGTATTTTTCACGTTAAAAATTTGTTTTTTTTTTCAGGATTATTAAAAAAATTGTACTCCAGAGGACCACGGTAAATTTAACCCACAGATAATTAAGTGCTTCTGGAGGGATCCCACAGAAGGCGCTTCTGGCGGGATAATGTGAACCGCATGGAGGATATGACTGGCAAGAATCGCTAAGATTGAAAACCCTAACAGCAGGAGATTACCAGGAAGGCCGCTGAAAAGGTGGAAGGGCCGCTGAAAAGGTGGAAGGTCAGCTCGACATCATCATCCCAGAACAGTCCACCGTCACAAACAGGTCATACGACCTAAACCAAGAGGAAGAAGAAGATAATTGAGTCCCGGATAATCGGCACTACTTTTTATTAGGTAAGACAATAATCATTATTACATATTGCAATAAGGGAGGAAATTCCGAATAACTTTGTTTCAATTTTCCAATTCACCCTACCACACATCTGAGGCTCTTTTCTATTTTACTTATTTAAAAATACCAGTTGTCACCCGTGAAATATTCACGGAAGTAAAACAAATTCTACATTTATGAAAATATATATTCATAAATGTAAAATTTATTTATATATATCATTTATACATCGTCCCCTTTTACACCGGTTCAAAAATTGTTAGCTAGGTATTTAAAATTCATTCAGTATCACAGACCCACCGAGATTCAAATTTCGAATTACTTTCAGAGAGAATCCAAGTATTCTTCTCTCGCTCTCTTGTATTCAAAGTTCAATTCTCTTATTCTTTCTTTGGCGACAACCGTCGTACGGGCTTTGGCCTATTTATATTACGATATTTCAAATATAGTATCTTTTTATAAAGAATAACTGATACATGATGTATTGTAATATATTAACGAAGGTAATTGAAATAAATAATAATAAAAAACTATAGGTTTATTGATAGCAACATAGTTATGTACATACATATGTTATATCCTGAAATTATATATATATATATTTCGAGATAATATTGATGAAAATACATTTGAGAAAGAAGCTATCAAAGGGTCTGGGCTCATTTCACAACATCTCCCCAGTCGAGGGCGAGCCCGGCTTTGAGGATATCAGATTTTTTTAGTCCACACCCTACGGAACAATACAAGACTATACTTGAGAAAATTTAGCATGGTCCCTGTGACAGTTCACAAATTTGCCCCAATACAACTTTATAACGACGTTCAGTAATTTAAATTATTTTATCAACTTTAATATAAGCCTCGATTCTAATAAATAGCAAGTTATTTAGGTAAATACATTACATAAAACTAACAATAATGACTAATTAATACATCTTGTTACAAATTAACAAAAATACGTCAATTTATTAAAATCAAATAATATTGGGTGATGTTTGTTAAAAGTCACTATGTTAGTCTGCATTGGCTAGGGATGGGGTATACGATAATTGGATTTTCGATATTTTTTATACATAAAATTAAATGTTCGCAATTAGTATTAATTCATAGTGGATCTTGGCCTATTTAAAGATAGATACAAATCATACAATACATTAGAAAGTCAGTATTATGAAAATTAGGAATTAAAATGTCAGTTTAGAGAAAAACAATTTTTCAATTTATAAAAAAAACTATTCGATTTGTAAAAAAAACTTTTTTTCCCCATCCCTTTGAGACATGACATTTCAAACATCACAGGGACCATCCTACATTTTCTCAAGTATAATCTTAAAAAGAGAAGAACTTTTAAAACTTATCTCATTACATTGGAATAAATTGCAATATGGCAATAAGTTGTGGTGACATACAGCAAATATTTAAAAGTAAAAGGTTCAATTTGACTATCATAAGACATAAAAAAATGGAAATTTTATTTAAATAAAGATGTTTTTAAATTTGATTATTACATGAAAAGATTATCACAGAGAACAAAGAAATGGAGATATTATAGTTTTTTAATTAATTATTTCACAAGCAAATTACTTAGCTATAGAATTTTATCATAATATCGCATTATATTGTCTACGGTACAACCTGGCGGGCCTTTTATCAGCTGGTAATTTATTCCAACCTGACAAAAGAGTGTGAAAACATTTTTTTGGGTTCCGCCGAGAATCATGTCAATATTCCCATTACATTATTGACGATTTGTTTATCTTTCAAAAACAATTGGGTGTGTTACAATCGAATTTTAAGTCTGTCAGTCAAGGCAAAATTTTAGCACTGATAATATGCGACACAACTTTAAGATTGAGTTAATGCAAATGAAGTTTTTATTGAGTTAAACATTTCAAGAGTTGAAATGCTAGAGGAATTTTGATATGCAAAATGAGTAAACATGCAATCTTTCTTAGTGTTTGACAGATACAACTGTTAAACACCAACATAATGCCAACAAGAAGGCCAGAATCCATTGCGATATTCCTACTTAAGGGTTTCCAAGGTGGCTTTAACTGTCCCGCGATTCTAGAAGCACTAAGTTTATATGTACCCAATAAATATAGCCGTGCAAGGAATCACCCTCTGTTCTACATACCAACTAACAGGATGAATATCATTGGCTAAACACTCAGTCACGCGTGGTATAGAGATATTGAACCAACTGAATGACACTGTTGATATATTCTCGGCACCGTCGAGCAGTATGAGAAGAATCCTGGCTGATATTCTTCCCTAACGAATAAGCTAACGCTAGAATCAGACCCTCTTTGTGTAACAGGAGAAATCCGTGCAAAGTGGATATAAAAAAATAAAAAAAGTATGAAAAAAAGTATTAGCTTTTTTCATAAATTTAGAAACAAAATACTCTTATTATTATGGACATGTTTAAAAAGCCTTGTAGGATCTCTACACCTTTGCCAGCTGCGATTTGTCTCTAGATATTTGTTATCTTGTGCAATATAGAACCTGGGAAAGTCTTCAGTATTTCTGATCTCAACTTGTTTAATATTATATAAAAAATCTACAAAGATTCCTATTCTTCTCTTGTACACGATTCTTCTCGACATACCGAGTAGTAACTGGTTGGTTGAGGTGGATTAGACAAACAGATCGGTCTTTTGGATAAGTTGACCCTATAGCATGAAATAGTTTCCTCTGTAGTGTAAACACCGCCTAGCAGTATGAGAAGAATCCTGGCTGATATTCTTCCTAACGAATAAGCTAACGCTAGAAGCAGACCCTCTTTGTGTACAACAGCTCACTGTTGCACACCAGTAAACATCTATCTTCCATCGGACAAGGTCGTAAGCCCCATCACTTCAACAACATATCATAGTCTAACTCAGTTATTGGGATCTGTAGTATTAAGGAATACAAATATAGTTTTTTTTAACCTATCATCAATTTATAGAAAACTCAAAATGAACATTAGAAAAAAAGTGATATTAGACGGCAAGTTGCGACAGAAAATATAGGGCACTATTCTGCCCCTTATAAAATATACCCTCGAATAAGTTGAAATGATGTATAGCGGTGTAAATTGAATAGCAACATAGATGTATGACAAAGAAACGTGAAAGAGTAAATGAATAAAAAGATTCAAATAATCCGGTAAAAATTCGCGCACTAAGAATAATCTATGGTGTATTGATGTAGGGCGAATAGGACATGTATTCTTTAACCTTTCCTTCCCTGTGTTGGGTATCTTCTACACATTGCTTCTAATAACCATCAATATCTCTATAAATATTATAAATACAAGGTTAAGATTTTAGGTATTCCTCCATAATATATTTACGCATTGATTTAAAAAATAATATTAATAATAATCAGAATTTATCGACTACATCGTAGGTGTTTTGTAAAGATCGGAAACAAATTCGCATTTAAACGCGGCAAACGCCTCGTCTTGACGATAGGTGAATAGTATGCGGGAAGCGCGACACTATATTCGCATCTCACTCTTGCATACTAGGCGAAAAAGATATGGTGGTTTGGGCATATTAAATGAATAGGCGACAAGAGACTGACTAAACAAATCAAGAATTAGAATGGGTGTTGGATCATCGTAAGAGAAAAACATTCGCGACTGCGGCAATTACTTTAGAACCCTCGGATCCACATATTTTCATGTCGGTGTGGACGCGGGGAAACACTGCCAACTTATTATTGTTAGTGAATTAGTATAATTTAAACCATAGATTTTATAACAGTTTAGGTCCTTACTTTGTAATTTTCAAAATGTGTACTTTCGTTAAAAATCTAGAATTTTTTTTCAGGTCACTAAAAAAAAAGTACTACAAATGATTACGGTTAATCCAACTCATGGATAACTGAGCCCTGGATAATCATATCTAAATATGTTTGCAAAATACAAGCATATCAAAATATGTTTGCAATCAACCTGAAAGTGTATTAAGTGGCCAAAAAATTACCAAAGGTGTTTGTGTTTCAATGTAACATCTCTAAAATTATGTAAACTTAACAATCCGTTCAAATGTCTCAATGCCATATAGCCTGTTTACACTACAGATGAGACTATTTCATGCTATAGGGTCAACTTATCCAAAAGACCGATCTGTTTGTCTAATCCACCTCAACCAACCAGTTACTACTCGGTATGTCGAGAAGAATCGTGTACAAGAGAAGAATAGGAATCTTTGTAGATTTTTTATATAATATTAAACAAGTTGAGATGAGAAATACTGAAGACTTTCCCAGGTTCTATATTGCACAAGATAACAAATATTTAAAGACAAATCGCAGCTGGCAAAGGTGTAGAGATCCTACAAGGCTTTTTAACCTTTCCTTCCCTGTGTTGGGTATCTTCTACACGTTGCTTCTAATATCCATCAATATCTCTATAAATATAATAAATACAAGGTTAAGATTTTAGGTATTCCTCCATAATATATTTACGCATTGATTTAAAAAATAATATTAATAATAATCAGAATTTATCGACTACATCGTAGGTGTTTTGTAAAGATCGGAAACAAATTCGCATTTAAACGCTGTGAGTGCCTCGTCTTGACGATAGGTGAATAGTATGCGGAAAGCGCGACACTATATTCGCATCTCACTCTTGCATACTAGACTGAATTGCGAGGAGCTGAATTGTCTCAACGTCGCAAGCAAAGGCGTAAGCGCCGGGGTATGCGACTGACGTTCCGCGCCACTAGTAGCCTCTAGGCTTGCAAATAGGTTAGACGTACGCCCGTTCCGTGAGCGTTTTTTAATGTTTTCAGATGGTTTTTTAATGTTTTCAGCAAATAAATCTCAATTATTATAATTTTTAACTTCAATTATAATTAATTAAGGGGATTATCTATGAATGTTCTTATTTTTCCGATTTAAAATCGCTAATTTTTGATTGCGTACTCACTACCCAACACCGGAGCACGCGTATTATTTTTATCACCGTAAGGGAAGGGTTAAACATGTCTCTAATAATAAGAGTATTTTGTTTCTAAATTTATGAAAGAAATTTATGAAAAAAGCTAATACTTTTTTTCATACTTTTTTTATTTTTTTATATCCACTTAGCACGGATTTCTCCTGTTACACAAAGAGGGTCTGATTCTAGCGTTAGCTTATTCATCAGGAAGAATATCAGCCAGGATTCTTCTCATACTGCTAAGCGGTACCGAGAATATATCAACAGTGTCATTCAGTTGGTTCAATATCTATATACCACGCGTGACTGAGTGTTTAGCCATGATATTCATCCTGTAAGTTGGTATGTAGAACAGAGGGTGATTCCTTGCACGGCTATATTTATTAGGTACATATAAACTTAGTGCTTCTAGAATCGCGGGACAGTTAAAGCAATCTTGAAAAACCTTAAGTAGGAATATCACAATGGATTCTTCCCTTCTTGTTTCGAGGCTTCTATAGTTAAACACCGTGAGAAGTTTGACATGGTGAGCATATTTTGGGTAATCGCTTTTTGTTCTGTACCATAGATATCTGAGGATTTTTTTTTGTATTTGTTCTATATTGTTTTTATATTTGAGCTGATGAGGAACCCAAACTGTAGATGCATATTTTAATTTGGTTCTAATTAGATAATTATATAAGTTTCGGAGGATATCAGTACTGTTAAATTCTCTTGATACTCTCATTATAAAATCAAGTAATTTGTAACAGTCCGACATCAAACGCGAGACATGGTTGACGAACGTGAGTCCGACATCAAAGGTTACGCCTAAATCTTTGAATTCAGAAACTCTGTTTAATGCCACTCCCTGTACAGTATACTGATGGTGGATTGGTGAAAACGATCGACTATAAGATACACACACATTTATTAATGTTGAACGGAAGATGATTTTGCTCACTCCAGGAAACTAGGGAGTCTAGGTCCTGTTGTAACTGTGCACAGTCGGGAGGTGAATTAATGTTTTTGAAAAATTTTAAATCGTCAGCGAACAATAAACATGTCGAGTGACTTATGGAATTTTGAATATCGTCTATTAATATGAGCAATACATGCTGCTAAATAAATTCAGACTGAGATCCTTATAATGAATTACAGCAGTAATGCCCCCTTTGCACCGATGACTGGGCAGATATCTAAATTGTTAAGTACTAACTAAACACCTTTTTTTCTTTCACAAACATAGTAGTCACAAAACACCTCCACCCAAGTAGGCAGACAGTCTGGCACTCCATGTCCTCCCACATTAAGCTAAAACAACAAATCAACCTATCACAACACTGGTGAATGGTGTAAGATGGACGTTCAATTCCTCAAGTCCTTTTGGAGTGATAAAACTAAAAAATGTGATATAAATAAAAAAGATGAGGTTTTGACCAGATACCAGACAGCATTTTCAGCACTTCACCCATATAGTGGTGGTTATAGGCTGTTGCTCATTTGTAACATTATTGTACCAGCTAACATTCATCATTCTCCTAAGCATTCATTCTCAAAACTAAGAAATCTTCTCTCTTGGGATGTGATAATATACCAAAATTAAGAGCCATATAGTAAAATACGCAGAAAATAGGCTCTTGGGATGTGATAATAATAGGTTCATGTGTAACATTATTGTGCCACCTAACATCCATCATTCTCCTAAGCATTCATTCTCAAAACTAAAAAATCTTCCTTCTTGGGATGTGATAATATACCAAAATTAAAAGTCGTACAGTAAAATACGCAGAAAATAGGCGCCAAACGACTGATACTCCACGTCTTTCCATATTAGATTAAGACTGCGAATCTTCTTATTAAAATATCATTGGATGGTCTAAGATGAACGTCCAATTTATTGGGTCTCTCTAGTGGGCGATAAAATAGCATAGTTTTTAGCTATGATACAGAATTGAAGACTAAAACTCATAAACCACTCAAGAGCCAAAAAATACGTAAAGCGTTATAAGAAAAAAACTCTGCACTATTTGAGTAAACTGCTTATAGAGATGTGCCCAGTGACATCTTTGGTTGTAAAACAGAATTACTTTTAGTTTGAATTCACATATATGCCATTTATGGGTATATTATCGCTTGTTGATAGATTGTTTTTTCATAAAAAAAATTAAAAATCAAAAACATGGTTATTATATAGTTTATGAGTTTTACTCTTCAATTATCAACCCGCAACTCTACATCTTCCTCAACTCCCATGTATCAGTTGTTGCTGGGTCCATGGTTGTGTCACCTGACAATAATTTAAATGATTACAACATAATAATGATAATATATTATTTATATTTAAGGCATTAACACTGTGGAGGTAGCATATCTATCTATCTTTAAATGGAGTAAAGTTCTATCTATAAAAATCAAAAGATACTAAATAAAATTTTAAAAATCCAATTCACGTAATGTTAGCTTTTTATACTAATTTCAATCTCCGGAAACTTCTACATATTTAACGGGAAAGACAAAAATGGAATACTTAGCAACAGTGGTGTGTGTAAACTTTTATGTGCTGAACGCGATAATTTCTATATAAGAAAGACAAGAAGATATTCTAAAATGGCTAATTATTGTCATCGAAAAAATCACAGATTTTCTATCGACGTTGCCAAATTCTTGCATATCAAGAGTAACGGAAATAAATTGGACAGATTGCATTGGGACGGACATCTGATAAATACATACATTTCCTAAGATCTTACCGCTGCTTGCTGAAGTTGTATTCTGCCTCCCTCCACCCATAATCCCAAACTCGATGTTTTACTGTTAGATGCATGTGTATGTCAGTATCAGTTAGAATATAATTCAATTTTGTTTGTGCTCCCTGATGAGGTGAAAACCTTGAAACCAGTAGGGTTATACTGTTTCATAAAGTGCAATAAACAGTGTTTGACTAAACAAATTACAAAAAATAAAAATATAAGTATAATAGAAATGACTGAGAAACGCCAGAGGATAGTTTTAACAGTATTGCCTCTGGTTAGCAACTTAACAAGACTTGCCTCTCGACTGATATAGTGCTGTCAATGTAAACTATCGTTCAACAGGGGATAAAAACAAAGTATAAAAAAAATTATAGTAAATTGCATAAAGTCAAAACAACCATAAATATAATACAATCTGGAGTGGCATTGGCTTAAAAAATATTTGCTCTTAATTTTCAGAGGATATTGAGCAAATCTTTAGCAATGAATGCAAATATTAGAAAAATTCGTAAAAATTCAATATTCTATAGTAAAACGAACAAATAATTTTACAAATAAAACAACGATTACGTAATAAGATTTAGATTCATACAATATATACAACGAAATTTTTGTTTTTTTTTTTAAATAATCAAGCAGTTTACAAATAAAACGTAAAATAATTGACATATAATACCTACCTGACAGCCATTTTATTAGAAGATCCCGTACGTCAAATCACAAAAATAACACATAAAATAAATATATAGACACCACAACGGATATTATTGGACAGACACAAACACAGAATAATTCAATGATTTGAAATTAACTCGTTTCAATGGACGTGCATACATTTAAATGCATTTTTTTCGCAAACATGCCAAATAAAAAAATCTCGCAATACCAAGTTGTTGTCCCGTTGCTACGCCAGTCGCCTAGGCTACGGCAATGGCCGCGACGCTGGCCCGGCGCGCCTGCGCAGTGCGCACCATCCACCGCGCGCGCACTTCGTTTTATTTAAAAACACAGCCAAGGTTGCGAGCAGCAAATTACGAGGCGATCGCGCTTGGAAACTGAGGAAAATGTACCGAGACTAGGGATGGAAAATTTAATTCTCTTTGGAACTAAAGTTTAAATAACTCATTTATTATTGAGACTTACGAAACAAGATTGTCGTTCCCCATCCAATGAACGATTTCCGTCTCATAATGAACTATTTACATTTATGTATTTCTTTAGCACCATTTGATGACCAAATATAGCTCCACCAGGAGGTTTCGTTGTTATGTAACCAATATAAAATAATAAGAACTTAAAAAAAACATTTGAAGGGCCAGGATGAGCAATAACTGCTTGTATGATTTATCACTACCTTTGTCTCCTTGTGGTATTTTTTCTCCAGTTCGTATTACGTAATTGTATTGCTCTTTTGCTTAATACAGTACAAACTGGCAGACTTATTGCCATGTGGCAATCTCTTATAAACAACTAGAGAGGTATTTAAACAAATTAAAACCAGACTGTAACCCATTAAAAAAAACATGAGTACCAGCGGGAATCGAGCCCACGACCCCGGTTTGGAAGACAGGCGTTTTACTAACTAGCCCACGAAGATCGCTGGTTCATCATCCCATGGGAATAACAACCTGCCTTAAAATATATTTATCAACTTTAATCTTTGCCACTTTACTAACAAAGAAAATCGAACTCAAAACCTCCAGGTGGAAAACAAGAGTTCTTACATTTAGCTTTGTTAACGTATATGGCATTGAATCACAAAACAACAAATATAAGAAATAAATTTAAAACATTACATCACATTGTTTAAGTATCAAACACAGTGAAATTGTTTTTTTAATGTACTCGTAGATAGAAATTCGTTGATTAAATGTAACCGAAAATAAATATTGACAATTGGCCGGTCCTAAATAATGGCGCACACTACCTCTTTATTTTTTTTTATTTTCATTAATATCAAATAACATTTTCACGAATACCAAAAATTTAAAAAAAATATTAAAAATAAACAACTATGCCCTCGAAAAAAGTAATCCTGAGGCCCAGGATATTGACCTTTTCCGAAATGTTGAAAATGTCAATATCCTACGCCTCATTCGAAAAGGATAGCCCGCACAACAAATACAGACAATATGAAGAGTTTTTTCTACTTATTGCCATTCTTAATAAATCAATATTCCTGTATTTTAAATATTTTTCAGGAACAAAAAACCATATATTTTCCAATATAGCAGCATTTGATATTGCCCCTGTCAAAAGCCCAAGTATAAGAAGATACTCGCAGATTATTCCACACACCCTTAGAAAAAAGCATCACCAACATGTATCGCAAAAATGATACTGGGTGTCTACACCTATGAGTATCAATTCCATTGCTTTAAGAAGATATGTCTAAAAAAATCTTTAGAATTTTTTCCACCGTTTAGAAGTAACAAATATCCCACGAGTTCCACATTCTAGCTTGTGTCTGAACTAACTGTAAATTATGTACTTAAGAATCGTATAAAAATCTCAATACTCTATAAGCAGACTTACACAGATCCTCTTTGTGAGGGTCATGTGAGAGTCTACTGTAAAAATAACGCAGGGTGATCATATAAAATAGCCCATGAAGCTAGTTTAGAAAACTTCGAGGCAAGATTTAATAGCTATTGCCTGTAGTTCTTGCATACACCGTAAATATTTAGTAATAAGCTACACAGAAGCAAGAGACATACAATAAACACATCGATCAATAAGTCCCGGGACTAACTACTAAAACAACATTTGTTTGCCAAAATTCTTTTTTATTCATCAACATAGTTTTCTTCAAGAGCGATACATTCATTCCAACGCTTTCCTAACTTTTCTATGCCAGCCGTGTAGAACGATTTATCTTTGATTTCAAAATAAGCGTTAGTTTCGGCAATCACTTCTTCATTGGAGCCAAATCTCTTTCCCTGGAGCATCTTTTTGAGGTCTGCGAACAGCCAATAGTCGCTGGGGGTCAAATCTGGAGAATACGGTGGGTGTGGAAACAATTCGAAGTTCAGCTCATGTAATTTAGTCATCGTTACCATCATCGATGCGTTGTTGTTTCTGTTCGAATTCCATGGAGGATAATACAACCAAAGATGTTACGAATTCCATGGAGAATAAGACAAACCATTCTTAAAGAACTGAGAGTCAGTGATAGGTTGTCAACAGTATGCCTAAGACGAGTCCTCAAATTTTTAGGACACATTGCTCGTGATCAAGGAGACAGTTTAGAGAGGCTTGTGGTCACTGGTGTGGAAGGACGATGCACAAGAGGAAGAATCCCGATTCGTTGAACTGGCCAATTGAAAGACGCAACAAAACTACCTTTAATAACTGTTCTTTGAACTGTGGAATGCAGGAATGATGGAGATGAGTCAAGGGCAATAATGGGAGTTACGACGCTGTCATGAGCTACACGACAAGATGATAATGACATACACGCATTAGTAAGAAAGTAACAAGAGACATTGGAAATAAAGTGACAATTATCTCAACAATACATTTCGAGGATAACGAATCTTCTGCGATTGTCCGAGGGTTGAGAACTTTTTGAGAGGTGCTACAACGACTCAGACGCTCCCTTTGGTAGTACACTAAACGGCGTTATAAATAAAAAAAGTATTGATAAAATTACTTACAACCATTTCCCTGCATAGTAAATTTATTACTTCTGGTTTGATACCGTCGTACCGTCATAATTTAATTTACTAGATTTATTCTGTTTTTAAAATGCCTTAACCAACAGTCTTTATAAATTCATCTACAAACATTCACTATAAAAAATGACCACTCAGTGAAATATCTATCGGAGTACTACCATAGTCTGCCTTATAGAAGTCACGCGACCCACCACCATATCGCTATATTTACTATGTCTTAATCGACCAGCTGATCTTCGCAGTCTTCCGGAACTAATTTCGTGTTTAATTTGTACGGAGGAAAACATATGGGCTTTCTATTACGAGTACGCTCGTATCTCCCCTCAATACCCAATGGCCAGGTGTTATGCGCCCCTTAGCTTACTGGACCATACGATGGTCCGACCCACTTTTCGACAGTCATTATACATACCATCACGCCGTTTCCCTGTTGGGATATGCAGAGAGGATTTTTTTTGTCATTTATTTATTTTCTGTGTTTATTTTTTTTTTATATATATTCTTGTTCTACGAGTTCAAGGGTGTGGGCTGAAAAACACCTGGTGTACCCGTGGCTGGGTTCGCCCTATATTGGTGGAGTGTATCTTGGCAATTTCAGCATCAGCCTAGAACCTAAGGAGATTTTTTCAATTTTCACTTATTTCAACATACTCGTATAACAAAAATTTTAAGTGAAATTTTTTGAGTGAATCCAAAATTCACAAGGACTTAATAAATAAATAAATATAGGTTTATTGATAGTAACATAGTATGTACATAATAAATTTAAATATACTTCAAGAACACATAAATTGCAGAGAATACATTAAATACAGAAGCTATCAAAAGGTCTGGGCTCATCTAATTACATCCCCTCGGCCAAGATACACCCCACCAATGTAGGGTGAGTCCAGCCACGGGGACACCAGATGTTTTTCAGCTCACACCCTTGACTTCAGTAAAAAGAATTATCAAAATATTACAACAATATTTAACCTCAAAAGTCATAGTGGGCTGAAAAACATCTGGTGTCCCCGTGGCTGGGTTCGCCCTATATTGGTGGGGTGTATCTTGGCCGAGGGGATGCTATTAGATGAGCCCAGACCTTTTGATAGCTTCTGTATTAAATGTATTATCTGCAATTTATGTGTTTTAGAAGTGTTATTTAAATATAATCTGTACATACTATGTTGCTATCAATAAACCTATTATTTATTTATTTATTTATTTATAGCACTAGACTTTCCTATATCAAAACACTTATTTCGTTTCATTTACATTCATACGCTTTCTCATACAACTCCTAGGATTTTTCTGATTTCTTATATTTTCTTCTTTTAATGTAGACTTCATTTGATTCAACCACACTCTCCTTGGTCTTCTTCTACCACGCCTTCCACTAATATTTGCCTTGTATTTTGTTTTGGTAGTCTTTCTTCATTCATTCGTTCCACATGCCTAAACCACATCAGAATGCTCGTCCTCATCTTACTCAACACATCAGCCTTACGTTCAGAATCATTCCATATTCTGTCATATATTGCCACCTGGGGTGTGGACTGAAAAACATCTGGTGTCCCCGTGGCTGGGCTCGCCCTATATTGGTGGAGTATATTTTGGCCGAGTGAATGTTATTAGATGAGCCCAGACCTTTTGATAGCTTCCCTCTTAAATATATTTTCTGCAATTGATGTGTTTTTGAAGTGTATTTAAATATATTATGTACATATCATACTATCAGCGGTGGCTGGTCTCGAGGTGCGTTGGTGCGCTGAACCGGATAAATAATTCGCATTATAGAGAAATAGTCTCACAGTTTACTGTATGTCTCTGCCTGCCCTATACGAGTATGAATCTGTGTTTCCGTCCGGTGCATATACGAGATCGCTTTGAAAGGAATATTTTTTTTAAATTTTACTTTAAATTTTCACTTGAATAAAAATACTCGTATTATTTGTCAGTATTCTTATAAATATTTAATCTATACAAATATTTAATATTTTCGGAAGTCATGTTTGCGAATATATAATTTAATTATTGCGAGTTATTTCTCCGGCTCAGCGCACCAACGCACCTCGAGACCAGCCACCACTGCATTGAACGTTGCTATCAATAAACCTATATTTATTTACCTAATCGCTTGATTCCATATTCTGTCATACATTGTCACCCCATGTATTCTTCTCAATGCACACATTTCTACAGTATTTATTCGGCTACTTTCAATATTTGTGGAACTCCATATTCGAATATTTAACAAAATAAGTAATTAGTGGAATAACAAAGTTATTTATTGTTTATTGTTATTGATTTATCATAATCAATTAAATATAATTAGTAAATTAAGCAATGCGGATTGAAAGAATATGCAGTTCTTAAGATAAAGAAAGGAGTATTAAAATGGTTTGGCTCCGTAGAAAGAATGAATGATGAAATATATCCAAAGATAATATGAACAGTATCATAGATATAACACGATAGTCGATACGAGTAGTATATGCACGAAAAGCTTGGAAATACCTAGAAAAAATGTTAATTAATTTTTTTTTCATTTTATTGACACTCCACAATCTTTCATTTCATCGATACTCCACAATTTTTCATTTTATTGACATTCCACAATTTTACATTTCATCGATACTCCACAATTATTCATTTCATCGATACTCCACAATTTTTCATTTTATTGACATTTCACAATTTTACATTTCATCGATACTCCACAATTATTCATTTTATTGACACTCCACACTCTTTCATTTCATCGATACTCCACAATTTTTCATTTTATCGACATTTCACAATTTTACATTTTATCGATACTCCACAATTATTCATTTTATTGACACTCCACAATTTTTCATTTCATCGATACTCCACAATTATTCATTTTATTGACACACCACAATTTTTCATTTCATCGATACTCCACAATTATTCATTTTATTGACACTCCACAATTTTACATTTCATCGATACTCCACAATTATTCATTTTATTGACACACCACAATTTTTCATTTCATCGATACTCCACAATTTTTCATTTTATTCACATTTCACAATTTTACATTTCATCGATACTCCACAATTATTCATTTTATTGACACTCCACAATTTTTTTGCACTTTTATCCTTATTCCACATCCAAGTTTCATTTCAATACGTCAAGGTGGCCACAAACACACTATTATTTTCTGTCATTTTTTAAATGACGTCGTTGTTGTGTATTACACTGAGTGCTCCGACTACCTTGTTCCCTGTCGCTACTCTTATTTCAATGCCCCTTTTAACTCGCTCCATCACACGTTAACATACCGTCATAAGATGAACAAAATAAAATAAAAATGACAATCTCTATGATCTCGTTGATAAAATGCCTGCCTTCCAACTCGGGTATTGCGGGTACGGTTCCCGCTGGTACCAAGTTTTATTTAGAAAGAGTTCCAGTATGGCGGAATCAAGTGAATGATATTTTGAAAGAAGACATGCATTTTATGAACTGAACTGAAGAGAAATTGTAGCTGGTATATGATAATATATACTCGTATATTACCAAGGCCACATATCATTATTGCCAGATTTAACTGAACTGAAGAGAAATTGTAGCCGTTACATGATAATATATACTCGTATATCACCAAGGCCAAATATCATTCTTGCCAGGTATAACTGAACTGAAGAGAAATTGTAGCTGTTATATGATAATATATACTCGTATATCACCAATGCCACATATCATTCTTGCCAGGTTAAACTGAACTTAAGAGAAATTGTAGCTGTTATATGATAATATATACTTTTATATCACCAAGGCCACATATCATTCTTGCCAGGTTTAACTGAACTGAACTGAAGAGAAATTGTAGCCTTTATATGATAATATATACTCGTATATCACCAAGGCCACATATCATTCTTGCCAGGTTTAACTGAACTAAACTGAAGAGAAATTGTAGCTGTTATATGATAATATATACTCGTATATCACCAAGGCCACATATCATTCTTGCCAGGTTTAACTACGTTAAAAAAAATCTATTCCGCCACTCTAAAATATTATACATGAAAAAATTATTTGTTTAATATATAAGTCCGATATTGAATTATATACATATATTCGCAATTTCCCTTTTGAGGTAGGCAGAAAGGACAAAGCGCCAAACTTTCGTATCTCGACACACATCTTTAGCCTTATCTACATTCATACCCATTTCATACAGCTTCTACGATTTCTCTAACTTTCTACCTTTCCCTCTTTCAGAATATCATCTACTTGATGCAACTATAGTTCCCTTGATCTTCCTCTACCACGACTTCCACTCACATTTGCATTGATCATATTATATTTTGTTAGCCTTTCTTCATTAATTCGTTTCTCATACCCAAACCATATCACAGTGTTCTTCATCTTACTCAACACAATAACCTTAAGTTCACACTCATCTCTAATCACTTCATACATTTTCTTTTCTTGTTTTCTTCTCAATCTTTCCAATCACACTATGAATTTCTATATATTTCGTCGAAATATTACATAATATATAAATTTATATATATACACGGTTTCAAATTTCTCTCCAGCATTCACTCACCTTCATATTTGATAGCAATTTCATTGGATCTTTTAGATTTTACAAGGAATTCCTCACCCTCCACGGCCGGGCTGGGTTGATCGACGTCTAAGAAACAGAAAAAATCACTCATAGCTAATTCTATATTATTTATTGGTAAGACAATATAATACAACACAATACAACCGTTTTAAATAAAACACTAGCCGACGTATCACTGCTTTTAAAATACCAAATAAATTTTCTTGCATTTATTCCACTTTCAAAAAAACATTTGAATTGTCTTTACGTGATATGTCACGAGGTACTTAAAATAACAGCTTAAAGTATACAAAATATTTTTTATGAGCGCATATTCAAAATCTGATAAGTGCAAATAATTCAATAGTGTCAAAGAGAGCCTCAAGAGGTAGGAACACGTGTCGCGGAATTAATGTAATTAGCAGAATCCAACCTTTCGTAGCTCATGAATGAACACGTGACTCCCATGACAACGCTTGATCACTCCTCATCCATCGCTGTACTCCACGGCTTAAAGAGCAGTTATTAAGGGTAGTTCTTTTGCGTCTCTTGTTTGGTCTGTGTAACGCATTGGGACCATTCCTCTTGTACGTCATCCTTCCACGTTTCCAGTGACCACAAGCCTCTCCAAACTATCTCCTTGGGCATGAGTAATGTGTTGTAGCAGAGGACTCCTAGTATTGTATTGGATTCGATTTTATTATTGTTGTATGCAATGCGACCTGGCGGGCTTATTGCCATATCTTCCAACCAACCAGAATGATTTTAAATATACCTTAAGTAAAAACCAGACTGAATTCCTTTTGAAAAAATCTGGGCTTCAATGGGAATTGAACCCCTAACCCTTGGGTTGTGAGATAAGCGTCTTAACAACTAGATCACGGAGGTCACGCATCGTAACCATATTATCGATAGTTATTAAATGCGGAGGATCTGAAAAGTTAAAGCCGAAACCTTTGGCAAATAGTTTAGTTCAATCTCACCCCCACCAATTCTATCATGAATATAAACTAAGTCTCCATCTAGTACGATCTCCACTAGGATTTACTAGCACGATTACAAAACTTTATTTCTCAAAAGAAAGTTATGTTAAAGCCGAAACCTTTGGCAAATAGTTCAGTTCAATCTCACCACCACCAATTCTATCATGAATATAAACTAAATCTCCATCTAGTACGATCTCCACTAGGATTTACTAGCACGATTACAAAACTTTATTTCTCAAAAGAAAGTTATGTTAAAGCCGAAACCTTTGGCAAATAGTTCAGTTCAATCTCACCACCACCAATTCTATCATGAATATAAACTAAATCTCCATCTAGTACGATCTCCACTAGGATTTACTAGCACGATTACAAAACTTTATTTCTTTTGAGAAATAAAGTTTTGTAATCGTGCTAGTAAATCCTAAAAACCATTATATATCCTGTTTATAGTTAAGGCATTAACATTGTGGAGGTTTAGAGACATTCTAGTTTGTTTTATCAAACACTGTTTATTCCACTTTTTGTAACCATATAACCCTACCGGTTTCAAGGCTATCACCTCTTCATCAAGGGTGTCTTGTTTGTGATCCGATGAGGTGAACTCTGCTTGATGAGGTGAACTCATCATCAAGGGAGCATAAACAAGACTTAATTATATTCTAGAGTTCGGAAAATGTAGGATGAATCCTGTGACAGCTCACAAATTTGCCCCAATACAACCTTATGTGATGTATTTACCTAAATAACTTGCTATTTATTAGAATTGAGGCTTATATTAAAGTTGATAAATTAATTAAAATTACTGAACATCGTTACAAGGTTGTATTGGGGCAAATTTGTGAGCTGTCACAGGACTCATCCTACATTTTCTGAACTATAACTGGTACTAATATACACATGCATCTAATGGTAACAATTTGGGTTGGGGATTGTAGAATCTAGTCTTTTTTGTGCTCCCTGATGATGATGTGAAAGCCTTGAAACCGGTAGGCTTATATTGATTCGGACATATTAAAGAACATGACAACATTGCGTTCGACACCATTAATCGAACTTTCGGGTTAAGAACCACTGGAGTAGGTACGAAACTCATGGTTCGTCATCGCACGTGTTTGGAATACTAACCTGCACGTGTAGAGGTAACAACATCCGCACACGTCTAGCACGTGTGGATATTATTATCAGACAATCTCTTTTTTTTTAAATTTTTCGATTTGATTTTAACTAATACCCTTTATTTTTTTTATGCTGTCATCGAGAATCGAGCCTGAAACCCTCTAATGGAAGCCAACTAGGCTATGGAGGTCGTCAATAAATTCACTAACGAAGAGGGTTAATTAATGCATGGAGCGAAAACAGCCTGATAAGTTCAGTACTTGCGCATAAATATACGAATACAGCAAAACTATCTTCTGACACTACTAAATTGGAGAAGCAAATCGTTTCAAAGATGTCCCGATGTAAGACTGAATGGAGATCATTTTTGAAATTCTTAGCTCGATTTTTATAATATCACAAACTGACGGTGAATTTAGACGACCACAAAAATTCCAATAGGGCAAAGGAAGACCACGCCATACAGTTTTATACTTTCGTTTCATTATTATGTAATTAAATTTAGATACTCGTTTATCATAATTTCAATATTGGGATAAATTGTATTTACGAGTACACCACCATTTGTTTGCCAGAAGTGTTTGGAGAAATGAGGAAAACCAACCGCCGAAGACGGATCATTCTCCACCACGACAGTGCGAGCTCTCACACATCGGCTCAAACAAGTGACTTTTTGAGCACTCAAAACATCGAATTGATAGGTCATCCGCCGTACAGCCCTGATTTGGCACCCAATGACTTATTTTTATTCCCGAACATCAAAAATAAATTGCGATGTCAACGTTTTTCGACGCCTGAAGAAGCGGTTGATGCGTTCAAAACGAATGTTTTGAAGTTACCTCATTCGGAGTGGAAAAAAGCGCTTCGAAAATTGATTCGAACGCATGTAAAAGTGTATTGATCTTCATGGAGAGTATTTTGAAAAATAATTAAGGCATTTTCGA
This sequence comes from Odontocerum albicorne, assembly GCA_949825065.1. Taxonomy (NCBI): domain Eukaryota; kingdom Metazoa; phylum Arthropoda; class Insecta; order Trichoptera; family Odontoceridae; genus Odontocerum; species Odontocerum albicorne. Next base: position 58,948,285 of record OX463838.1, on the reverse strand, counting down.
TGGTAAATATTTGTTTTTACTTGTCTGTCTCAAAACTTAAGTATTAACCCTCGTATAACATATTTATACTACTGGCATATATCACACTCTTAATATTGAGACATCACATAATTTATATTGAGATATAACACATTCGTTATATCGAAAAGTATAACATTTCTTTCTGAACGCATGGTTTTGAATATTGACCGTGCTGCAGCCACTAAAGACTGAAAAAAATTCCTGAAAACTCGACAAAGGCGTGATATCGAATACAAAACACATCTCGTCTGAAAGCGACTGAAAAAACACGGCCTAGTATCAAACGTAGAAAGAAGTGAGTAGGATTTTCGGTTTCGCGAGCAACCTAAAAGCTTTGGAGAACCATGATAAATAGCTTTTGGGATCCCAGGGCCGCCTTAACTTTGTAAAATATTTTCAGACAAGCAATCACTTTGTTTCATGAAAATTTAAATAATCTTTTTTTAGACCGATTTATTTATCTTGTAATATCTATTCAATAATCAAATTCGGTAACGCATATTAGATGAAAACGTGTTCGAAGTCAAATCTTGTCTATGATTGCCAATATATTGTAGATATTATTTATTTAACACCTTTATTTTAAATACAATCTAGCGTGATTTTCGCCAGGCGCCAATCTTTTCCAACCAATCAGACAAAAGTAAATTAAACATGGTCGCAAAAAACTTTCAAATGACTATCCATCCCCGCGAAATCCATGAACACATACGTGAGCATATGCTCATAAACCCCACAAAGACGGACAATCATCCGAACATTCCTTTTCATATAAAGTGAAAAAGAATGTTGCTCCGTTGTCTACGGAATCCTCAATCATATTTTCCCACAAAATATCATCTTCAGCAACGTCCATTTTATTGGATATGCAACATTTTTTTTAAATCCATTGATGGCAGTCGCACAATTGTTGGTTGTTTCTGCAGCACGCACCAACATAACCTTAAAATTGGAATCATAGCTTCTGCGTATTTCTCGATTCACTTTTTTTTTTCGAGTTCCTCGTCTTTCAATATGGTCAGTCATAATATTTTTTTAGGTAGCAAAGATGCAAAACGAAGCACAGTACAAACAAAAACACCTCAAAAACTGTCAGAAATTACTACGCACAAGTTATGTGTAAACAATGACGCTTTTTGAACGCTCGCATTACAATGTTGCCATTTCGCTATTCGCGTGTAGTGAATTTATTATTACCCACTATGTTTGTGATTCAAATATAAGGCGACCCCCTATTTACGTGTCGCCTTTTTAAATAAAAATCTCGCTTTATAGTCGGGCTAATACGGTAGTTTGCAACGTGTATTTATGGAAAAAAGAAAAGTCGACCCTGGGCGAGTAGTAAGAAACAAGAAATCCTGTGACTCGGTCAAAAAGCCACACTAGCGACGCGTTCTGTCATCCCTCAATCGTAATAAAGCGTAAAGCCATGTAAGCCATTTATCTGCCATCGAATTAAAATCTTTGCCTGCCGCTACATCTTTTCAGAATCCATTTGGATTCATTGATTAACTAATAAGAATAATAAATACATATGGATATAATTAGGATGGTAGGTGAACACGAAATGTTACCAAATTAGGGATGATATATGAACTTGAAGTCTTAAAAAAACAGAGAGTTTTATCAACATTTATTATAGTATATAAACACTGCACTACATCTAAAATTAGGATGGTAGGTGAACATGAAATGTTACCAAATTAGGGATGATATATGAACTTGAAGTCTTAAAAAAACAGAGAGTTTTATCAACATTTATTATAGTATATAAACACTGCACTACATCTAAAATTAGGATGGTAGGTGAACACGAAATGTTACCAAATTAGGGATGATATATGAACTTGAAGTCTTAAAAAAACAGAGAGTTTTATCAACATTTATTATAGTATATAAACACTGCACTACATCTAAAATTAGGATGGTAGGTGAACATGAAATGTTACCAAATTAGGGATGATATATGAACTTGAAGTCTTAAAAAAACAGAGAGTTTTATCAACATTTATTATAGTATATAAACACTGCACTACATCTAAAATTAGGATGGTAGGTGAACATGAAATGTTACCAAATTAGGGATGATATATGAACTTGAAGTCTTAAAAAAACAGAGAGTTTTATCAACATTTATTATAGTATATAAACACTGCACTACATCTAAAATAAGGATGGTAGGTGAACATGAAATGTTACCAAATTAGGGATGATATATGAACTTGAAGTCTTAAAAAAACAGAGAGTTTTATCAACATTTATTATAGTATATAAACATTACACTACATCTAAAATTAGGATGGTAGGTGAACATGAAATGTTACCAAATTAGGGATGATATATGAACTTGAAGTCTTAAAAAAACAGAGAGTTTTATCAACATTTATTATAGTATATAAACACTGCACTACATCTAAAATTAGGATGGTAGGTGAACATGAAATGTTACCAAATTAGGGATGATATATGAACTTGAAGTCTTAAAAAAACAGAGAGTTTTATCAACATTTATTATAGTATATAAACACTGCACTACATCTAAAATTAGGATGGTAGGTGAACATGAAATGTTACCAAATTAGGGATGATATATGAACTTGAAGTCTTAAAAAAAACAGAGAGTTTTATCAACATTTATTATAGTATATAAACACTACTCTAGATCTAAAATTAGGATGGTAGATGAACATGAAATGTTAACAAATTAGGGATGATATATGAACTTGAAGTCTTAAAAAAACAGAGAGTTTTATCAACATTTATTATAGTATATAAACACTGCACTACATCTAAAATTAGGATGGTAGGTGAACATGAAATGTTACCAAATTAGGGATGATATATGAACTTGAAGTCTTAAAAAAACAGAGAGTTTTATCAACATTTATTATAGTATATAAACACTGCACTACATCTAAAATTAGGATGGTAGGTGAACATGAAATGTTACCAAATTAGGGATGATATATGAACTTGAAGTCTTAAAAAAAACAGAGAGTTTTATCAACATTTATTATAGTATATAAACACTACTCTAGATCTAAAATTAGGATGGTAGATGAACATGAAATGTTAACAAATTAGGGATGATATATGAACTTGAAGTCTTAAAAAAACAGAGAGTTTTATCAACATTTATTATAGTATATAAACACTACACTACATCTAAAATTAGGATGGTAGGTGAACATGAAATGTTACCAAATTAGGGATGATATGTAAACTTGAAGTCTTAAAAAAACAGAGTTTTATCAACATTTATTATAGTATATAAACACTACACTACATCTAAAATTAGGATGGTAGGTGAACATGAAATGTTACCAAATTAGGGATGATATGTAAACTTGAAGTCTTAAAAAAACAGAGTTTTATCAACATTTATTATAGTATATAAACACTGCACTACATCTAAAATTAAGATGGTAGGTGAACATGAAATGTTACCAAATTAGGGATGATATATGAACTTGAAGTCTTAAAAAAACAGAGAGTTTTATCAACATTTATTATAGTATATAAACACTACACTACATCTAAAATTAGGATGGTAGGTGAACATGAAATGTTACCAAATTAGGGATGATATATGAACTTGAAGTCTTAAAAAAACAGAGAGTTTTATCAACATTTATTATAGTATATAAACACTACACTACATCTAAAATTAGGATGGTAGGTGAACATGAAATGTTACCAAATTAGGGATGATATATGAACTTGAAGTCTTAAAAAAACAGAGAGTTTTATCAACATTTATTATAGTATATAAACACTGCACTACATCTAAAATTAGGATGGTAGATGAACATGAAATGTTACCAAATTAGGGATGATATATGAACTTGAAGTCTTAAAAAAACAGAGAGTTTTATCAACATTTATTATAGTACGAGTATATTAACACTGCACTACATCTAAAATTAGGATGGTAGGTGAACATGAAATGTTACCAAATTAGGGATGATATATAAACTTGAAGTCTTAAAAAAACAGAGAGTTTTATCAACATTTATTATAGTATATAAACACTGCACTACATCTAAAATTAGGATGGTAGATGTACATGAAATGTTACCTAATTAGAGATGATATATGAACTTGAAGTCTTAAAAAACAGAAGGTTTTATCAACATTTATTATAGTACTCGTATATGAACACTGCACTACATCTAAAATTAGGATGGTAGATGAACATGAAATGTTACCAAATTAGAGATGATATAACATAAAAGTGACAATATATGACAGAATACAGAATGAAATAATAAGGGATAAGTGTGAACTTAAAGTTGATGAGTTAAGTAAGATAAAAAAGAGAACTTTGAAGTGGTTTGAGCGCGTAGAACGAACGAATAAAGACTACCACAACAAACATATAGTACAAATATGAATAGAATACGTGGTAGAGGAAGACCAAGGAAACGATGGTTGGATCCTTGCAATAGGAAAGCCTGCCACTCTCTCCTCTATGCCTACCCTGACAGAAAAACGGCGTAATGATAGGTATATATGAAGACCAAGGTGCATGGCTACGCGGTTACGCTCTGGATTTCCGTGCGGAACCGGTGACCCGGTTCGAATCCCGCGCTGTGTTACTCCCCTCGATTAACACAGACATTTTTTCGGCCTAGTTTTTGGGTGTATAATAAGGATACTTATGACTTTGATCATATCTATTCTTTAAAAAAAAACTTGAAGGTGTACTATTGTTTCAGGTGTGCCATTAGATCCAGTACAGCGATGTGTGTGGCCGGTGAGTTTACTGGTGTTCAACGGCTTACTCAATCAAAAGAGGAGAAAGAAGAAAAAAGAGTTTAAAAAACCACGGTATAGATTCATTTTCCAACTAAATTGACGTTGGAATGGCGAGAGGATCCTCGATTAGGAGTTCCAGCAACGACGATGAAGGCCAAGAAAATTATACTTGGATCAAGTGCATGATATTTTGAAAGAAATAAATATAAAAATGACATATGAGAAGGTGTATAGATGTAGAAGATGCGAATGAGGTGTGTTGCAAAAGGAATGTATGTCAATCTCTCCTGTCTGCTTACTACAACAGGGAGACGGCGTGATTGTATATGTGAGATACATTACATACTCGTAATTACAAAAAAAAATCAAATATTCAGTGTTTTAATATTTCAAAACAAAAAAAAAAGTCAAATATTCAGTGTTCTAATATTTCAAAACAAAAAAAAATCAAATATTCAGTGTTCTAATATTTCAAAACAAAAAAAAGTCTAATATTCAGTGTTCTAATATTTCAAAACAGAAAAAAGTCAAATATTCAGTGTTCTAATATTTCAAAACAAAAAAAAAGTCAAATATTCAGTGTTCTAATATTTCAAAACAAAAAAAGTCAAATATTAAGTGTTCTAATATTTCAAAACAAAAAAAAAAATCAAATATTAAGTGTTCTAATATTTCAAAACAAAAAAAAGTCAAATATTAAGTGTTCTAATATTTCAAAACAAAAACCTTCTTTCCGAAAACAATAAAGATGATGAAATAGTTAATATTCTCGTAAGTGATGAAGAATGTCGACTTTCCGACTGAAATATTAAAATTTCCCTCTATCTTTTTTTCCCTCCTGAAATCCTCCTGATCAAGGGTCTTTTCTTTAGATTTTTATCCGAGAATCGAAAGCTAAGAATTAAGGTGAGCGCCATTTCGAGGAATAAATTTAATGGAGATCGTGGGGTGAAATTGAAAATGCAGGTACGCCATTTTCACAAGTGCCTCAATATTTCTTGAAGGAAAAAAAAACGTTCACTTCCGTAATTAATTGATTACTCTTTTCCCCTGTAGAATTCTACACAAATTCAAAGTATTTTAATGTAATTAGGTGTACAAATAACCAGATCCCACAAATACACAAGAGTTTTTTTCCATGAATATTTGGCTTAGCCGTAGCATGTTGATGCATGGCCAGGGTATCCCCATGATTTCTTCCTTTTTGGATCATCATAGTGAATCCATTTTTCATCACCAGTGACTATACGGTGCAGAAAACCTTTTTGTTTATGCCTGGCAAGCAGCATTTCACATGTGGAAAATCGGCGTTCAACGTTTCTCGGTGTCAGTTCATATGGAACCCAATTTCCTTGTTTTTTAATCATTCCCAATGATTTCAACCGATGTGAAATCGATTGTTGAGTCACTCCTAATGTAAGTGCAAGTTCTTCTTGCGTTTGGCACGAATCTTGATCCAACAATACTTCCAATTCCGCGTCTTCGTACACTTTCGGCCTTCCGCTACGTTCTTTGTCTTCGGTGTCAAATTCACCGTTCTTAAACTTTTGAAACCACTCACGACAACTTCTCTCACTTAAGGCAGCCTCACCATATGCTTCTACAAGCAATCGATGCGCCTCAGCTGCAGATTTCTTTAAATTGAAGAAGTAAATCAAAAGTTACCGCAAATGACGCTTATTCAGCTCAAAACTTGACATTTTCGTACTCAAAAGAATGTATTATACTAATAAAAATTCACTAATATTTCAAGGTTATGTTGTTGACACATGTCCAACCTTACGACAATGACGTTTTACATCTGACAATTTTAACCATAACTTACTGGTGGCGCCAACTTTTTTCAAACGGCGGCGGCTTATTTGTACACCTGATATATTTTTGTCTATTTATGAAATTAATAGAATAGTGATGAAATTTAAAAAAAAAAGCTAATTTTCGTTTCATTTTGTGAAACAGATTGACATCATAATTTTTCACAGTATCTTCTGACCATCATTTAGATCCGATTTTTACATATTAACTTGATCCAACCATACTTTCCTCGTTATTTTTTATTCGGTCATGTATTTCTTTAAGTTGGGTTATAAAGAATCCAAGTCTATCTAATGGCCGCAACTACCACATTCCTATCGTCCACTCAACTTGTTTTTTGTAACATATATTCTTCTTCAGTTTCGATCCTGGGGATTGGTTAGCAGCAAAGCCCTGCATCTCCTCCTCCACTCCGCTTGGTATTCAACGATCCTCTTGAGTTCTGTATAGGAGGTGATGTCCATATCGTGGCATACTTGCTCCAGATACTCCCGGCGAGGACACCCTCTGCCAATCGATCCCTCAATCATTCCCTCCAGTATATTGTGCAGGAGATTTTCATGTCGCAGCATATGACCCATCTATTCTGCACGCCTTTCCGATATGGTGTTTGACAGGTGCCTGGTTTCTTCGATCCTGCTAAGAACCTCGTAATTTGTAATATGGTATATCCAGGAAATCTTGAGAATTTGTCTATAGGTTCACATCTCGAACATATTTAATCTATCAATAATAGTAGCGTTTTATCCAGAGTTAGAGCGCCCTTGAGGAGAGTCTGTTTTCTAAACGGTGCTATATAAATTGTCATTTTATTATAATTATTATTATTATTATTATTAAATGCTTTGTATGGGCTTGTATACGCAGGATTTTTATAAAAAAAATTTAACTATGAAATAAACATTTTACTGGTGTGAAATTGTCAGACATACAATACATTGAGTTATTTTTATTTGATGGGGGTTGGGTCCTTCTTGCAAATATACGGCCACATTTCAAACGCTTCCAATTGGTGAATGGTGTTCATATTGAACGTTCATATCTCCATTCCATATAACAATACAGGCAAAGCCTAGTTTACTGGGGACACGACAAATGAAAGGCAACAAACCCAGATCCATTAAAATTGTGTGTCCGAATTAAATTACCTGTTGTTTTTTCTTAAATTATGTATATTTCTTGTCGAGTGTAAAATAAATAAATTTAAAAAAAATACATAACATTTGATCATTCTTGTCGAAGTTTTAAATTGATATTATCATTGCAGTAGAATGTCCTCGGATCTCAGCAGAGTGAATTGCCTAAATAAAAAAAATGTCTTCGCATTTTTAAATGCTAATCGCACTTTTTATGAAACACAATGATATTTTGTTCTACTCCAGTGATTTGAAACATGGAAGTTCGATTATAAGGACAGAATATGATTTTATCTATCGGCCACGCTTTTTCAAATGTTGGCATCACTAGATCAGATATATTAAGGGATACACTACGAATGAAAACAATTGGTCAGAAAGATATGATTTTTCGCTATCATAAATTCGAGTACTTTGATTTTAAAACAAATATATATATATATATATATATATATATATATATATATATATATATATATATATATATATATATATATATATATATACATATATATATATATATATATATATATATATATATATATATATATATATATATATATATATATATATATATATATATATATATATATATATATATATATATATATATATATATATATATATATATATATATATATATATATATATATATATATATATATATATATATATATATATATATATATATATATATATATATATATATATATATATATATATATTATATATATATATATATATATATATTTTATAGTTTGCGTTTTGTTTAAAAATGTAGGTAAAGAGGTAGTCATTACAATATATTTATCCGACAGTCTTCTGGTGGTATCAGGATGTACCACGAGAGATGTGATTGATTTTCTTGCGGTTTGCCGTAAAGTAGGACAATAATTTGTCATTTGTGCGCGGCCCACCGAGGCGCGCTGCACATTGGAACATAAATTACTCGCACTCACACTTTTTTTGCAATAGACTTAGTATTAAGGAACACGTTTAAATTCAAATATCGAACACACTCAAATTAAGATACCGAACACATTAAAATTTAAATATCGAACACACTTCAATTTGGATATCGAACACAATAAAATACAAATATCAAACATACTTAAATTTGGACACCGAACACATTACAATACAAATATCGAACACACTAAAAGTTAGATATCGAACTATTTAAATTCAAATATCGAACACACTTCAATTTGGATATCGAACACAATAAAATACAAATATCAAACGTACTTAAATTTGGACTTCGAACACATTACTATACAAATATCGAACACACTAAAATTTAGATATCGAACACATTAAAATTCAAATATCGAACACACTTCAATTTGGATATCGAACACAATAAAATACAAATATCAAACGTACTTAAATTTGGACTTCGAACACATTACAATACAAATATCGAACACACTAAAATTTAGATATCGAACACATTAAAATTCAAATATCGAACACACTTCAATTTAGATATCGAACACAATAAACTACAAATATCAAACATACTTAAATTTGGACATCGAACACATTAAAATACAAATATCAAACACACTTAAATTTAGATAACGAACACATTAAAATTCAAATATCAAGACGGCTTATCAAATTGTGTCATTTGATAAGTATAAAAATATCAAATTATCTTTCATATCTTACTATAGAACAGGGGAAAATTTGTTATCTTTAAAATGAACAAAGAAAAAAATCTTAAAATTGATTTAACTCACTTTCGGGCATTTTATCAAATAATAAAAATGTAATCTTAGTTACACACTATCACGCCACTGTGCTGTCGGGGTAGGTAGAAATGAAAGAGCGTCAGACTTTCCACCTTGACGCACATCATTGGCCTTTTCCTACATACATAAACCTTCTCAAACAACTTCTACGATTTTTCTAACTTTCTACGTTTCTTCCTTTCGGAATATCATTATTTTATCTAACCATACTTTCCTTAGTCGTCCTCTCACATGTCTTCCGCTCACATTTTTACTATAAATTTGTTTAGTTATTCTTCCTTCATTCATTTATTCCACATACCCAAACCATCTCAGCGTTCTCTTCTTCATCTTGTTCAACACATCACCCTTAAGTTCATATTCATCCCTTATCACTTCCTTCTTTCAAATATTGCCACCCCATGTATTTTTTTCAATATACGCATTTCTTCAGCATTTATTCGGCTGCTATAAGTGTTTTTCCACATCCTCGTTTCACTCTCATTCATCAAAGTTGGCACCAGTCTTAATTAACCCTTCATGTCCTGTGATATGTAACTACGAGTAGTACACATCGCTTCTAAAAACGTTAATGTCTCTATAAATATAATAAATACTGGGCTCAGATTTTAGGCATTCCTCCGTAATACATTTACGCATTGAATGAAAAAAATAATATTAATAATAATTAGCACTTATCGGCCATATCAGAGATATTTTGTGAAAATCGGGAATAAATTCACCAATACAATCAAACGTGTGCCAGTTTGTGACGTAGGTATGGTATATTAATTTAAAAAACCGCTATGGGTGAGAAAAACGCTTTTGACGTCTCACTTTCACTCTTCTTCGGTATATGGAATCTCAGTTCGCTCGCTTCTCTCGCTAGTAGCCAGTCGGCTTTCGTTCGAGGTGGTCGCTTTGTAAACATCGTCCAATGTTTTTTTTTTCATGTTCTCAGCAATTAAATTTCAATTTTTATCACTTTTGACTTCAAATTTAATTAATTTAAGCGATTGGCTATGAATATTATTATTTTTCCGATTTTAAATCGCTCATTTTTACATGTGTATTGAATACACAGCACCGGAACGGGTGGACTTTTTTAAGCACAGGAAGGGAAAGGTTAAAATAGTTAATTATTTATCATATGAAAAATTAAAAAAAAATTATCATAGTAAGTATTCATATAGACTATCTGGTGTCCAAAACGTAATTTCCAATTTATATTTTTTTAATGTCTATAATAATTTTCGATCCAATGTGCGGCGGGTCGGCGTACTATTGCGGGCCTCGTGTGGAGCCGGGGAGATAAACTGGGATATTCAAATATGGAGCTCGGAAAGTGGTCAATATTTCTGGAGGACGTAGGTCGGTTTGGAGGTGAAGTGAAGGCTGAAGGGTTGTGAGAGTTAAATTTATGCAGGATCGGCTGCAATAAAATCTTGGTATTTTTATTTGACATCTCTTAAGAGGAGTTGCTTTCGAAATAACATCGGTGGAATTTCGGGAAACATTATCATGTATCAAAAAAAATATATTGGCAAGATAATGTCCACAAGTCATTTTGCTATAATTTTTTTTAATAATAAATGTATATTTGCTATAATTTTTTTTAATAATAATGTGTTCAAAAAGCTTGAATGGGAAAATAAAGGAATCTGCGTTAATGGTTCATATCTGAGCCACCTTAGATTTGCAGACGATATTATTACCTTCGCTACACGTCCTGAGGAACTGCAGAGCCAAATACTGGAATTAGCGGAGGCAAGCAAATTAGCAGGTTTAAAAATGAATATTGATAAAACAAAATATATGTTAAACCGCTTTGCTGATGCCACAACTATCCAGGTGGACGGTACACAGCTGGAACAAGTCCAACAATATATCTACTTAGGACAAAGTATTACATTTGAAGACTGTACTTTAAATGAAATAAATAGAAGATCAAAACTAGCTTGGAGTTCCTTTGGACGACTAAACTACATCTTCAAGAGCAATCTCCCAATCTGCCTCAAACGGAAGGTATTTAACCAATGCATCTTGCCAGTACTAACATATGGATGCGAGACTTGGACTTTATCGGTACGAATGTTACAAAAGCTCCAAACAACACAACGCAGCATGGAAAGGTGCATGCTAGGCTATACCAGAAGAGACCGAAAACGTAATGAGTGGATACGAGCCCAAACAAAGGTTGAAGATGTTATAGAGGCTGCAAAAATACTCAAGTGGAAGTGGGCTGGACATATCGCCCGAGCAACAGACCATCGTTGGACGTATGAAGTAATCCAGTGGTACCCAATAGGTATAAAAAGGCCTGTAAGAAGACCTAAGGCGCGCTGGGTGGACGAAATACGTAAGCATGCAGGTATTATGTGGCAGCAATGTGCAAAGGACAGGATTTTGTGGAGACAACTTGGAGAGGCCTACATCCTGCAGTGGATAGATACAGGCTGATGGTGATGGTGGTGATGATGAATAAAAATAATAAAGCATTTAGAGAACAAACTCTCCTCAAGGGCGCTCCAACTCGAGAGTATTGAGAGATTAAAATATTACAATTACTGACAGATTAAACAAATAACAAAATAAATATAATTTGAGTGTAAGTATAGGAAGGTGATGGCTGCGGCCATTGGATTAGAGACATCCCTGAAACTCCAAAAAATTGGAAAAACATAACTGAATGCCCATTTCCAGTTACAAGTACATATATAATAAATAAATAAATAAATATAGGTTTATTGACAGCAACATAGTATGTACAAAATATATTTAAATAACACTTCTAAAACACATAAATTGCAGATAATACATTAAATACAGAAGCTCGAATCCTCTCGGCCAAGATACACCGCACCAATAAAGGGCGAACCCAGCCACGAGGATACCAGATGTTTTTCAGCCCACACCCTTGAACACGTAGAACAAGAATATAAAAAAAAATACAGAAAATAAATAGATGACAAAAAAAATACATTCCATCCCACAAACATTCCCCACCAATGTAGGGCGTGCCCGACCGCAAGGGCATCGGAGGGCTTCCATCCTACACCCCCGCATATCTAGATTAAATAATAAATTTAAAAAAAAAACAAAAACGTATGACAGAAAACAAAATAAAAAGCAAACCCACATATACCACCTCGGGTCAATGGAAGCCGATTTGTGATAGACGTATCCTGTTGCTTAAATGGCAAGGAGCTTTAATACCTGCAGCTTGTCTACACCTTGTTTGTCTATTAGGCTTCTGAAAACTAGCAACAGTTCCACGCCATTTGACTAAATCTGCTGCTGTTAAGTGTTAAGCATTAATGTTTTTTAAGCATCTCATGCATCTAATGGAAGCATTCGAAATGTGGATGCACCGGAGAATGCTACGGATACCCTGGACGAATATGGTCAGCAACACAATGGTTCTTCAAAGAGCCAAAGTTGATAGAGAGTTGCTGACTAATATTACAATCCGAAAGGTGTCCTATTTGGGGCATGTACTTAGAGGAGCAAAGTACAAATTACGGCACCTGATCATCCAAGGCAAAATACAAGGTCGAAGAGGTGTTGGCAGGAGGCAAATTTCTTGGCTCCGCAATATACGTGATTGGGCTGGTAAAAGGGGCGTTGGAGATCTTTTACGGGCTGCCGGGGACAAAGATGTCTACTCTCAGGTGATATTCAATTCAACGCTGGGAGGGGGCTGACATGACACTGGAAAGAAGAATGCAATACGTCCTAATATCTCTTGCGCTGCTTCTATCTTCCGTCAGCTCACTAAAGATTATATTCCTTAGGAGTCTGTATTCAGCCATACAAGCCAAGTGTCCAGACCAACGCAGGTAGCACACGAGATCAAAAGCTCGATGCTGCAGCAGTTTGTTTCTTCTCAAAACATCGTAATTTGTTACTCCATCAATTTTTCATTATTTGTCTAAGGTGTCTTTGCTGACACTTTTCGAGTGCCCTTATGTGTTGTCTGTAGGAACTCCTTCCACAATAGTGTTTTGGTGCCAACTTTGATGTATGGGAGTGAAACGTAGACGAGGAAAATTATTAAGAGGTGCCGAATAAATGCTGTAGAGATGCGTGCATTGAGAAGAATACATGGAGTGACAATGTATGACAGAATACGGAATGAAGTGATAAGGGATGAAAGTGAACTGAAGGATGATGTGTTAAGGATGAAATTAGAGTACCATATCGGCGGTAAGTAATACATATCGGGCTTAAGAAAGAGACTGTCGGCCATAATCGACTAAAATTAAGGAAATGAGTTACAAGAAATGCAGTTTATTACCAGGTGGCAATCTCTTCCAACCTATCAGACAAAAGTAAATGAAGCAAGTTACGTGGTCGCATAAATCATTCAAATGACTGTCCATCCCCACGAAATCCATAAACATATACGTGAGCACATGCCCACGAATCCCACAAAGACGGACAATCACCCGAACATTCTTTTTCATATAAAGTGAGATATCATCAATCAAAAGGAAAGGAAGGGATGGTGGAGAGGAAAGGAAAAGAAAAATCAGGAATGAAACACGTTATTTTACTGATTAGAAATTATGAGTTTTTCCAGTCGCTTCTTAAAGCATGCCAAGGACGGAGCAAGTCTTATATTGGTTTGTAACTGATTCCAGAGTCTCACTGCATGGACAGTAAAGGACGACGTAAAGAAAGAGGAGCGGTGAACTGGAAAGGCCAATAAATATTCTCTGTTTAAGCGTAGCGCTAATCCATGATTGGAAAGACGCTAAAAAAATTCGGCGAGATAAGAGGGGGCGGTGGGATAGTTAAGGATATTATACAATATAGACAGTATGTAAATTTGGCGTCTATTTCTAACATTCAACCAGTTCAACACCTTCTGGTATGAAGCTATATGATCGTACTTACGTAGGTTGAAAATGAATCTTAGACACACATTTTGAAGACGCTGTCCAGCTGTTCCTCTGTAACATCCAAGTAACATACGTCCGCATAGTCCAGAATCGGAAAGAGCAGTGATTGTACGAGTAAAATTTTGGTTTTAGTTGGTAGGAATCTTTGCAACACTTTAAGGGAATGAAGGCTGAAGAAGATCCTTCGGCTTACCTCATTTATTTGATCTCGCCATGAGAGTGTTATCTATTAGCACTCCTAGGTTTTTAACTTAGATAAAGATATAATATACTCGTAATAAAGCTGCTGTTCTTTCATAAAGATCTCTTGCAGTTTTTTTTCTAGATAGATATGTGGTGCATTTCTTTTATAAAGATCTCTCTCACCTTTTTTCTAGACAGATCAATGCTGCTGTTCTTTCATAAGAATCTCTATTTTTTTATATGCTGCTGTTCTTTCGTAAGGATTTATCTCAGTTTCTTTCTAGGCAGACACAGCTGCAGTTCTTTCATTAAGATTTCTCTCTCTCTCTCAATATTTTTCTAGACAGACCTATGCTATTATCTTTCATAAATATTTCCCTCTCGGAATCTTTCTCAGCTTTTACAAATTATATATTAACGTTGAAAGAGTCTCTTTCCTTTATTTTGAGTAATTCGAAGTTCCTCGATTAAGTTTCTTTGTTAAGAAAAAGAACACTTGAACAATAATTTAGATGTGGTGCTGTAATTGTGTCAATAAATTAGCATTTGAATATCTGAAACATTTGCAAACTCTCTTGTAACATTGTAGCAAATGGAATTGCACATGGAGCGGCGATATTGTGTGAAAGGAAACTGGAATGACATTATTTATGGGACCCAATTTCGCCTTTACTAAGTATCATATAAACGTATCTCGAGTTTAAACACATTGTTTGATACTATAAAATATACATATTGTATTATATTATAAGTATATTACATTGTCGTTGTGTATAGTACAATCTGGCGGTTATATTGCTCTGTGACAATCTCTCACAAACAACCAAAAAGCTGTTTAAAAAATTATCTTCTTCTTTCTTTTCAGTTATTAGGTTTAAGGAGCTATGTCCTTAAGGGAGATATGATGATGATTTGTTGATAAATAAAACTCGTTTTCGATCGCAATGCGGAAAGAGAAATTTTATTGGTAGACGTAGGTATTTATACTATTCCCGCGTGTGTGCGGGAATGCGAGCAAGATATCCCGCCGTCTCGTTTCTGCATTCACAATACGCTGCGTGCGTCGTGTAGGTGATAATTTATTTTGGGATTTGGCGCGACAGATGTGCTGCCTTCTCGCTCTAGCATGGAATGCGCTCCACGCCCGGCAATGAGTTGAATGACCGGCGTGTGGACCTTGTACTTGTTTGTTTTGAATTGTCAAGGAATGCAAAGGTCGCATCGCCGGTCATTGACCGAGCATATGGACGCCACAAGGTGTTAACATAAGTTGTGTTCGTTTTTTTCCAAATTTAAAAATGAGCACCAAAAGTAAAACAAAATGGTAAATGTTATACGTCATTCGAAAGGAAATTTTTCGCTCTACAAGATATTGTGTTTGCTTTTACGTTGCATATAATATTTTATTTGACTACAAGCCTTCAAAATGGAATGTCAAGTAGACGAATGTGAGCATTTTCGACACCTCCTTCTGTTCGCGTTCAGTCGACGGAATAAAGCTGCCAAAGCTGCTCGCGATATTTGAGAAGTGTACGGTGAAGATTTTATGAATTAAAGGACAGCTTGCGTTTCAAAGACGGTAATTTCGACCTGAAACACATGGAGCGTTCCGGACGACCAGTGGACTTCGATGAGGACCGCTTAAACCATATTATTCATGAAGATCCCCTTCAAACATTTTTCATCACCATTTTCAAACCATTTTTCATCACCAGTAATGATGCGGCAAAGGAACCTTTGCTTGTGGCCATGCGTAGCTCGATGACGCGCGAGCAAACCAGCAGAAATTGTCGAACGTTGATTTTTGTTGTTTTCACTCAAAACATGTGGAGCCCAAGCGCCGAACTTCTGGACTTTTCCCATTGATTTAAGATAGCGGTATACAGTCATGTGACTACAATTCATCTGCTCAACCAATTCTACGGTGGTTTGAAGGGGATCTTCATGAATAATATGGTTTAAGCGGTCCTCATCGAAGTCCACTAGAGGCGTCGAAAATGCTCACTTTCGTCTACTTGACATTCCATTTTGAAGGCTTGTAATCAAATAAAATAATACATGTAACGTAAAAGCAAACACAATATCTTGTAGAGCAGAAAATTTTGTTTCGAATAATGTATAACCTCTACCGTTTTGTTTTACTTTTGGTGCTCATTTTTTAAATTGGAAAAAAACGGACAAAACTTATCTTAACACCTAATCATACGAGTAGTATCTGTCATACGTGTTATCATCAAGTATGATTCTCTTTTAAATGTTCCATTGCTCCTTCCCGCAATCTTTCCATCTTTTTGGAAGCTCTCTTAGGCCTCGGCCACATACGAAGGAGCCTCGCTTGATGCTTAGAGCTATGTTGCGAGTTAAGCGACATATCCTAGCGAACCAACTTACCGCATACTATCGCAGTGGCCACACTGCACGCTTCGCGCCACGTTGTATGACGATTAGTCATCGAGTGAATCTCCTAGCTAACAGACGTGTTGGTTAATTTACAAGATGGTGGAAGTTTTAATGACAGCTGTGTATAAAAGGGAGCCTTTGTGGAACCCATCGAGCAAATTATAGAAAAAAGCACCTATAATAAAATCACTTTGGAATGAAGTTGCACAGAAAGTAAAAAAAGATGGTAAGTTGTAATGAAATTGGTTAGTTTTGAGAGTGACACCGTGTGCTGACTCGACCGCTCTTAACTGTCAAATGAATTTGTGCGTAGCACTTTGGTGTGGCCAGGCATGAAGTCACCTAGTATATGAGTCACGTAAAATCTAGCTTAGCACCTAACGAAGCATTTTGGTGTGGCCCCGACCTTAGGGAACGACCGCTAGCGTGTATTTTGTGCATTACCATAAAGGGACCTCTTGTTTTTGTTGTATTTTATCATCAGGCCTGCCTCACTTTAAATGTTCCTGCAATTCTTGCATATTTTTAGCAAGATACAAAAAGTAGTAGTAATAATAAATAACAGTCATTGTTTTAAAATTATTTAATAATTATATGTATATTGAAGTTCAATATGTGTTATGTATGTATACCACAAAATATTACCGAACTTCACCAAGCAGGCTTACGTAATTGTCGAAGACTTATTTTATAGAGGTAAAGAACTCAGATTTGTGTTTAGTGGAATAACGCATACATAGAACAAATATTGATTTTTTTGAGAATTCTGTGGGAATTTTATGAATAGATATTGAGATATAGAAAACACATGGCCTCATTAGCAGAACGAGATGCAAGTTGCTTTGCAGAATTAAAACCTTCCTACATGTTGATGAAGGGTTACTCAACTCCAGAGGCAAAGTATTGTCCTTAATGTTTTGTTTATATTACGTTATTTATATTAATAAAGGAGAGCACAAAGTTAGTAGCTATTTCTAAATATTGTTGTGATATTCTGGCGAATACTATATATAATTATATTAAAAATATCTAAATTGTTGCAAAACTCGTTTCCAAGTCTTTGCATACGAATTATAGAGGAGTTAATTTTATAATTAGTATAGCAATTTTCGGTATAAAAGGGATTGAGCTGTCTTGTGGATCTAGTGGGAATACGAAATGAAATGCTCGCGAGTAAGTGAGGTGCATCAATCACTGAGTGAATTATTTTGTATAGCAGTGCTATATCGGCTGAGTTTCTTCTGTCACACAGCTTCAAGAGTTTCATTGCATTTAATAAGTTGGGATAATTTCTTTGTTCATGTGGTGTTCCAAGTTTAAAGTTTATGAATCTTAGAAATTTGTTTTGTACACGTTCTAAAGTTTGTGCATGGGCGGCGTAATGAGGAGACCATATTGATGAGTTGTAGTCAAGACGGCTACGTACCAAAGAGCAGTACAGCAGTTTTTAATACAAATACTACAATACGATGAATCTGTGAGTGTAAGCAATGTATGGATGAATCATGTAGTTTTGAACTTTGTTGAAGGACTTTTGCAATTTTGAAAGCAAAGCTTAGTGGCGTTTGCAGTTATTACTATGTTCATCAATAACCTTATCGCAATATCCTTAAAACTATAATCATTGTGGTGTCTTAATGTCAACCTTAATTCAATAATGTAAACAAGTCTAAGCATTAAAGAAGAGCGATAAGAATATAATACGTGGTATCGAAATGTCATAACATACATATAGTACATACCATAATGCCGACTCCCTGTCGGCGTAGGCTGACAGGAGAGAGCGCAAGACTTTCCTATCGCGGCAGTCATCTCTCGTCTCTTCTGTATCCATACATCTCCTCAAACACTTCTATCAAAGTATCCTGGATTTGATACAGCTATACTTTCCTTAGTCTTTATCTATCACGCCTTCTTCTTAAATTTGCACTGCATACTTGTTTTGTTAGTCTTTATTGATTCATTCGTTCCACGTACCCAAACCGTTTCAAAATGCTCTTCGTCATCTTATTCAACACATTAAGTCAACACAACAAGCCTTAAGTTCACATTCATTCCTAATCACTTCATTCCGTATTCTGTCATACATTGTCACCCTACGTAATCATCGAAGTGCACATATTTCTACAGCACATATTCGGCTCTTTTCAGTTTAGATCAATGACGGGAGTTCTATGTGATCCGAAAATGCCAGTAAAGTTAAAAGGAAAAGTATACCAAACGATTGTCAGACCCGCACTCCTCTATGGCTCCGAATGCTGGACGATGTATACCTCTTACTCTAGGCAACTAGAAACTGCTGAAATGCGCATGCTAAGATGGTCAGCAGGTGTGTCCCTAAGAGACAAAATAAGAAGCTCACGCATTCGTGGAAGCCTGGGTGTTACAGACATCAACAGCAAGATGGAGGAGAGGCGATTGAGATGGTATGGGCACGTTGGACGCAGAGCACCCGATCACATTGCGAACCAGGCAATCTCCATGGATCTTCCTCGAATAACAACCAGAGGAAGACCAAAGAATTCATGGGTGGTGCAAAAAGATAACCTGATGCAGAGGCACGGCCTGGGGGACGTAGTCCGGGACAGAAGAGCATACAACCTGAGGACGAGGAGAGCTGACCCCAACAGTCTTCGCAGACAATGAATTGGGATGGAGCCAGGGAGAGAGAGATATTCGGCTCTTTTTAATATTTTTCCATATCCACATTTCACATACATACATCAAAGTTGGCACTAAAATACTATTGTTGACTATCAGTTTATTCGATTTTGATACTGTCCGATTCGAGTTTATATGTTTTAGTGTTTTATTAACTTTGTTCTCTATCGCTACACGCCGTGCAATATTCATCTTAACTCTTCTGTCATCTGAGAAAACACTACCTAAATAGCAGAATTCCTCAACTTGCTCCAATATTTTATTATTTCCCCATATATCACATTTAATTTTCCTTTCCCAATTTTCTATCACCACAATTTTGGATTTCGCAACATTCATTCTCAGATCTTTCTCTTCGCATCTCTCATGCAATTTACTTATCAAACTATGAAATTCATCTTCTCTCTCTATCAGTATCACTTTATTATCAGAGCATACAGCAATCCGCACATATTCCCATTTGACATTAATATGCTATGAATTGACCACATGAATGTGTATGAAGATTGAACAATCAGTGTGGCATAACGTATCCTTGCTTTACTCCTTTTGTAATATTAAACCACTCAGTCAAGGCCTCATTCGATCTAGTACACGCTCTACTTTAGGTGGTATAGAAGTGTCTTATGAAGAATATGATATCAATTGACCTCTGTAGTTCCTTCACACATGAATGTGTATGAAGATTGAACAATCAGTGTGGCATAACGTATCCTTGCTTTACTTCTTTTGTAATATTAAACCACTCAGTCAAGGCCTCATTCGATCTAGTACACGCTCTACTTTAGGTGGTATAGAAGTGTCTTATGAAGAATATGCTATCAATTGGCCTCTGTAGTTCCTTCACACATGAATGTGTATGAAGATTGAACAATCAGTGTGACATAACATATCCTTGCTTTACTCCTTTTGTAATATTAAACCACTCAGTCAAGGCCTCATTCGATCTAATACACGCTCTACTTTAGGTGGTATAGAAGTGTCTTATGAAGAATATGCTATCAATTGACCTCTGTAGTTCCTTCACACATGAATGTGTATGAAGATTGAACAATCAGTGTGGCATAACGTATCCTTATTTTACTTCTTTTGTAATATTAAACCACTCAGTCAAGGTCTCATTCGATCTAATACACGCTCTACTTTAGGTGGTATAGAAGTGTCTTATGAAGAATATGCTATCAATTGACCTCTGTAGTTCCTTCACACATGAATGTGTATGAAGATTGAACAATCAGTGTGGCATAACGTATCCTTGCTTTACTTCTTTTGTAATATTAAACCACTCAGTCAAGGCCTCATTCGATCTAATACACGCTCTACTTTAGGTGGTATAGAAGTGTCTTATGAAGAATATGCTATCAATTGACCTCTGTAGTTCCTTCACACATGAATGTGTATGAAGATTGAACAATCAGTGTGGCATAACGTATCCTTGCTTTACTCCTTTTGTAATATTAAACCACTCAGTCAAGGCCTCATTCGATCTAGTACACGCTCTACTTTAGGTGGTATAGAAGTGTCTTATGAAGAATATGCTATCAATTGACCTGTGTTGTTCCTTCACACATGAATGTGTATGAAGATTGAACAATCAGTGTGACATAACGTATCCTTGCTTTACTCCTTTTCTAATATTAAACCACTCAGTCAAGGCCTCATTTGATCTAATACACGCTCTACTTTAGGTGGTATAGAAGTGTTTTATGAAGAATATGCTATCAATTGACCTCTGTAGTTCCTTCACACACGAATGTGTATGAAGATTGAACAATCAGTGTGGCATAACGTATCCTTGCTTTACTCCTTTTCTAATATTAAACCACTCAGTCAAGGCCTCATTCGATCTAATACACGCTCTACTTTAGGTGGTATATAAGTGTCTTATGAAGAACATTAGGTACAGCAATGTAAAATAAATGGACGGACTAAACTTTTTGTTACGGACGGCTGATATAAATTCAACTCAGAAGGGAATCTATAGATGAATGAGTCTTGCTAGGAGAATTAGTTGTGGATAACTTGAGTAGAAAAATAGGTGATTAAAATTAATGAAGAATAAGGTAAGGAACTATTAAGAAAATATTAAAATAAGATTGTCGTAGAAATTTTAAAAGTGGGTCAAAAATGAAGGATGAGAAATAGAAGAGTACTTAAGACGAGATGTACGCATGTGGACGGAAAAACGAATATTAATATAGATTTCCAAAAAATACATAAATGTGTCCTGGCTGTCTAATATAATTAGAAAATTGCGTGACATTATTTTTTGTATTTTTATAGTTAAATTATAAATTAATAATTATTTTAACGAATATCAATAACTCTCCATTAAATATATTTTTACTACACTTTCGTTGTATACAGTACAACCTGGCGGGCTTATTGCCATATGGCTATTTCGTCCAACCAACCAAAAATATAATTAATAGGTATTAAATTAATTCGAGACTAAAATCATTTAAAAAAATGGATTTCAACGGGAATCGAACCTGCAACCTTCGTTTCGGAAGAAAGGCATCTTACCAATTAGGCCCCGGCAGACGATTATTATAAAGTATAGAAATAATAATAATCGAATTTCATACAATCTAAAGCAAGTTTTATAAAACCTTCCGATATCGAGCAACTCCTGTATCTGTGAACAAACATACAGGATTCGGATATTTATTTTGTTCATCTCTTATTTTGTTGGAAGAACGCGTTTTATTTATTCTATTCAATCGATCGTTGGTTTAAGTTTGCTAAAATAAGAATAAAACCTTAACGCAGCAATTTTCGAATTGTTTCCCTCTCAAAAATAGCGCTGAAAATGTTCGTGATTTTTGGCGCTATTGAAAATGAAGAAAAGACGAGGGAAAAATGTAACGATCCGCTTTTTTGTTCTCGGCAATGAGGAAGTCCTCCCCCAGCCCGCGAAGGGTGGGGCACTCGGCTGAGCTCGGCTCCGCTCGGTAATCTCCGCCGCCACTCGAGTCTGGGAGGGGAAACACTCCGAAAACCGATAGGTCATCAAACATTAAGATGAATTTTTGAGTTAACGTTCAATTTTACTAATTTGGCGAAACGCGACAAACGTAGTATTTGTCGGATCGAGTGACGTCGGCTCGAGGCCGGAGTGAGTTTCGCATACGGTCGGGTCGGTCACGCGCGACGCGAGTGCAAGCCCGCGCGCTTCCGTTCATTTACACAGTCCCTACAGCGAAGTTCATTCGCTCCTTCCGGATATTTCAGGACATTTGAGTAGAATTCGTTAATACACGAGTCGAGTGCATCGCCACACGAGTCGAGTTAAGTAAAAATGGTGGCGAGCATTAGAAAGATTCGGGCAGGAAGTGCACGCACATAGTGGGACAGTGTATCGATCTGCGAGGGCGCTGGGCTGCGGGGCGCGGGCGCGACGCGAGGCTAGTGATGGCGCGGGCCCCGGGGACGAGGCGGGCCCCCAGGTAGGGCAGGGCAGCCCGCGGCGAGGCGAAGCTCCGGCCCAGGTCCCGGCCCGATGCAGTGGCGGAGGCTCGCGCGCTTCAAGGCTTCCTCAGGCGCTGGTAGCTCGCGCGCGCGCAACATGCTCTGCTGCGGCCGCAGGAAGGTACTGTGCCCCCACCTACGCCCGACTACACACCATACACCACCACTCCACACTACGCTAAACACGTGACGCTAGTAATTAGATATGTCCCAACTTATATAAAAATACATCCAGCCGCTAAATATTACCATACCGAACACTTCATTCATCTGTCAAAACGTCAATACTCCTATTACACACAATCCACAATACAAATACAAACTTGGCGTTGACTTTTTTTCTAAGTTTTAACTGTATCAAGTAACTTCAGGGAAAACACCGTAACCAGCATTTGGGCTGAAAACAATAATCTAAATTTCGTTATAAAAATATGATTTTCATAAAGCTGAAATATCGTACAAAATTTTGACAAAATTGATATATACGTGTAAAAAAATGTTCTTGCTCACACATTAATTCAATATATGTATTTCTTACCTTAATAATTTTTCTAAGCCGTCTCATTGCGATAATTGCTTGCTCTGAGGCAGCTAATCTATACTAATGTTTTTAACAGCTAATCTAGACTAATGTTTTTAACAACTAATCTAGACTAATGTTTTGAAGATAAACACGATTTTGAATATAAATTATTGATTTGCAATTATATACATTCAATACTTATTTAGCTTGTATTCAGCTATCAAAATATTTTTATTAAATATCTTACGTAATTTTATCTTCATATGCGTTATTGATTTTTTAAATTAAAATTGAAAATACATTTGTTAGAATAGAATAACTAACTGAAATGTTTTATGAAATTGCTTTAACTGTATAAACATTATTGAGCCGCATTAAAAAATGTATGAAAATTTAAAATTTAATATAAACAATTTACCAGTATTTTTTTTATATTCAATGTAAATTATAAATATATATATATATATATATATATATAGTATATATATATATATATATATATATATATATATATATATATATATATATATATTAATATATATATATATATATATATATATATATATATATATTA
>OX463838.1:58407864-58923903 GCA_949825065.1 Odontocerum albicorne | reverse complement strand
ACTTGCAACAGCGGGCTATCCTTGCAACAGTAGTTACAGAAAAGTTTGTATTTCCAGTGTTTTTTTTTTTTGAGACATTTCGAATAAGAATATTAACTAACAACCTCCACAAATACTTGAATAATGATCTTTCAATGTGTTCTTTTATTTTAAAGTCATTATATTTGTTCATTACACAAATTGTTTCGCTAATTTGTATAATGAAAACAAATATATCAACAAGTACAAAAAATCAAATAAAACTTCAAAATTTTAAGACATTTGATAATAATTAGAAGAACTGTGTACACGAGTAACATAAAAACAAAAAACAGATATTCGTCGACTTACGACCGCACTCGGTTCCGATAAACAGGTCGTATGATGATCTAGTCGTAAGTCGGCTTATGCAATAATTTCCGTACATATGTAAATTATAGTGCGTGAGGATATTATAAGACTGTTTTCTATGTTCATGTTATAATCCCACGGCGGAGCTTTTCAGAGAGTATCAGGTCCTGAACATAGCCAATTTGCATCTCAAATCCATTCTCTGGCACTACCATCGAGAGGAAGGGAAGATGCAGACTCAGCAGAGACACATGACATGCATGGCAACTAATGAAATGTTCACCATCCCTAGAGTTAAAACCTCTTTTGCCCATAGGCAATATGCTTATTTGGCGTCCATGACATACAATGGCGTGCCGAATTCAATAAAAGTAAAGGTAGGAAAACCATTTAGACAGTCGGTCGGAGCGTGGTTGTTATTGCGACAGAATTTTGAGTACTTGGGCTTTCAGGATAAATGACGTGTGGAAAAGATTTGTGTGGGCTCGTGAGTGTGGGTTTCTTCTTGTTGTTTTAAATTTTGTTGTTTTTGTGTTTCTGTATGTTTTTTATTTTTATTCTTATGATTGTGTGCGATATATTGTGGGATGAATATTTTTGGCCTTTCTGGAGTGATGATGTGTGAGGAGTTTAATTTCGCATTTAAGGCAAAAGCCTAGTTTACTGGGATACGACAAATGAAAGGCAACAAACCCAGATCCATTAAAATTGTAAGTCCAAATTAAATTACCTGTTGTTTTTTCACAAATTATGTATATTTCTTATCATACGTAATAATAAATAAATAAATAAAAAATAAATAAATCACCACTGTCATTTATCGGGTTTCTTTATTTATTAATTTTCGAGTTTGTCTTTGTTTTCTTCATCATATCATATCAGCATGCAGCTGATATTGGAATATCTTTACGTATTGCTTTGTTTTTTATTTTTACATTTGTTAGGATTAAGTAAAAAATTATGCTTCAGTAAAATTGGTTAAATATTATATTAATAAAACATATGAAAATACAGGTGTTTGTTATACATATAAACTTTTTATTGGCCGATTTTTTGCATAAATATGGTGAGCTTTGTCTGGATTGTTACTTCTTCTCCTCGTATATTTCACGATATGGGCGAAACACGTCGTGTGCCACCCGTTCAATCCTTGCAAATCGTTCGATGTTTGGGTCCATTTCTTCAAAATGTGCAAGAAGTATTCATTTTCCTTTTTGTAGACACCTCGGAAGGCTTAAAAATTCTTATAACAAGACAACATATCCTTATTTGACGAAGCCGCAGCTAATACTGACCGCGATGCGCACATGCGCATAGTAATACAATATGTAGCGTACATGGACTGCTAGCGCCACGCTTAGCGCAGGCGGCAAACCGATCGCGGATTGTGGTCGTAAAGTCGAACCGTTGTAAGTCGCATAGGTCGTAAATCGACGACTACCTGTATAGCATTATAAATAACATAAAAATGAACCGTTTTTAAAGGATTATACAAAATGTATTGGTTTTTTACTGAAGTAGTTGAGATACATATGAAAAACGTATTTATGAGGATACAGGTTAAAAAATGTGAAAGCTCTACCTACCGTTATTTTCAAAGGTTAGTTGGTTATATTTAAAGGTTGATAGAACAGTCTATAGGTGCGTTGTCTCACTTAATTATCCGGAACACACAAACCAAGACTGTTCGTGGATGTGTTAAATAAATTACCCATAAGCAAACATAAAAATTAGACATCTTCCACTCTCTAATTCAATAACTCAGCGTCCCCAGGAAGAAGACACTTCGATAAAGCCCATACACAAACCACGACTGTTCATGGATGTGTTAAATAGATTTCCCATAAGCCAACATAAAAATTAAAGATCTTCCACTCTCTAATTATCTATAACTCAGTGTCCCCAGGAAGAAGACACTTTGATAAAGCCCATACACAAACCACGACTGTTCATGGATGTGTTTAATAGATTACCCATAAGCCAACATAAAAATTAGAGATCTTCCACTCTCTAATTATCTATAACTCAGTGTCCCCAGGAAGAAGACACTTTGATAAAGCCCATACACAAACCACAACTGTTCATGGATGTGTTTAATAGATTACCCATAAGCCAATATAAAAATTAGAGATCTTCCACTCTCTAATTATCTATAACTCAGTGTCCCCAGGAAGAAGACACTTTGATAAAGCCCATACACAAACCACGACTGTTCATGGATGTGTTAAATAGATTTCCCATAAGCCAACATAAAAATTAAAGATCTTCCACTCTCTAATTATCTATAACTCAGTGTCCCCAGGAAGAAGACACTTTGATAAAGCCCATACACAAACCACGACTGTTCATGGATGTGTTTAATAGATTACCCATAAGCCAACATAAAAATTAGAGATCTTCCACTCTCTAATTATCTATAACTCAGTGTCCCCAGGAAGAAGACACTTTGATAAAGCCCATACACAAACCACAACTGTTCATGGATGTGTTTAATAGATTACCCATAAGCCAATATAAAAATTAGAGATCTTCCACTCTCTAATTATCTATAACTCAGTGTCCCCAGGAAGAAGACACTTTGATAAAGCCCATACACAAACCACGACTGTTCATGGATGTGTTAAATAGATTACCCATAAGCCAATATAAAAATTAGAGATCTTCCACTCTCTAATTATCTATAAATCAGTGTCCCCAGGAAGAAGACACTTTGATAAAGCCCATACACAAACCACGACTGTTCATGGATGTGTTTAATAGATTACCCATAAGCCAATATAAAAATTAAAGATCTTCCACTCTCTAATTATCTATAACTCAGTGTCTCAACGATCTTCCACTCTATAACTCAGTGTCCCCAGGAAGAAGACACTTTGATAAAGCCCATACACAAACCACGACTGTTCGTGGATGTGTTTAATAGATTACCCATAAGCCAATATAAAAATTAGAGATCTTCCACTCTCTAATTATCTATGACTCAGTGTCCCCAGGAAGAAGATACTTTGATAAAGCCCATACACAAACCACGACTGTTCATGGATGTGTTTAATAGATTACCCATAAGCCAATATAAAAATTAGAGATCTTCCACTCTCTAATTATCTATAACTCAGTGTCCCCAGGAAGAAGACACTTAGACAAAGCTCACACATGAGTTTGAGATAGAGCGCGTATCATACATGGTAGCGATTTAGTCGTCTTAAATTTGAGCCAAATTACTAGTTATTTTTATTATAAATGTGCAATTCACCCACACTAGGTAAGAGTCAATATAATAAATGTGCGATTCACCCACACTAGGTAAGCGTCAATATAATAAATATGCGATTCACCCACACTAGGTAAGAGTCAATATAATAAATGAAATTTAAAAAAAAAAACATTTTTAGACAATTTTAAACTTCAAAAAATTCTATAAGTAGAAAAGTACTTCGAAGAAAGAAGAAATGCTACATTCATTGGACGCGGCAAAGATATAGCGTTTAGTTGATCAAATCTGTCACGTAAAAGATGACTGAAAAACACATGATCTATATAGCAAATATTCCCAAAGTGGGCTATATGGACCCCCAAGGGTCAATTTCGACTTGCAGGGGGTCTATGTCAGCGAGAAAAGAAAATGGGGATCCACGTGAGCGGATCCCATTTAGGCACATCATCATCAATATTTAAGTGTTCCATAAATATCTTATTACACCTAACACAGATTGTGTGTACATATATGTATATATTACAAGTAGAACTGATTGGAATAAGTCCAAACGAAGAACTTAAGGTGCAGTTCAGAAAGAAGTATCCGCAGTTCTGGCTTCAGAAAGATATTCATGTTGCTTATCCTGCATTATGGACTATTGCAATAAAGTTTTTGTTAGGTTTTCCATCTTCATAACGTACCTCGTGAAAAGAGGTTTAGGGTGGTTGACAATCTTCTTACGAAAAAAAAGAAATCGAGTACAAATCATTGAACGTGGAGATTTAAGACTATGCCTCACTAATTTGAAGCCAAATATTGAACTATTGCTATCAGATCATCAGGTGCATTCCTCTCATTAACAGTATTATTTGTGTATTAATTTTATGTAAAAATATTACTAGGTTTTAATTTGTTTCGTTCCAAAGCCAAATATTTACTTCAATTCGGTGTATTTTCAATAAAAGTATGAATAAAAATTGTACGTGTTATTTTTTTACAATTTTCTACTCTACAAAAAACCTTATCAAGGTGAACAGCACTGTGTCAGCTGTCAAAAACACATTTGAAGTTAATAAGTGTAGGAAAATTCAATATTAGGCAGGCAGGGGGTCTACGGAAAACAAAAAATCGACAAGTGGTCTACGGGGCGAAAAAGTTTGGTAAACTATGATCTATAGTTTCACCATCCTTACCACACTCGCACCCGGATCGTCCACAAAAACCCCAATCTGTAAAAGTGATTAGCCACCATGCAGTAAGCGATACATGATTGATACTTCTATCTCATTAATTTTCATTTCATTAAATCATTATTTCAAAAGGATAAATAGCTGGATTGATTTATATCTAGAGTCCATTTTTTTTTAATGTTAAATGACATATAAAGAAGAATATGGAATATTTCAAAATAAATAGCGTATTTTACAATTGAAACGCATTGAGTACCACTGTTAAGGATATATAAGTGGTCCCAGGGTATCTTTATGTATTATACAAGTCGAGAGATACCCTTTCTCCTGTCGGTATCCCGGCTCGCAGGAGGCAGGAGCTGGGATACCAGGATATACTGGGGCGGACTCCACCCGGAGTCTCCTCGTTCATATATTATTCAGCTAAACCTGCGCCACGTATCAGCGAGATCAAATATTAATTTGTCATTTCATAATGTTCCTTTTTCTTTTGGCATACTAAATTCCATCAATGAGGACCTTCACTGTGACTGCGGCCTACAGCGGATCTGACTAACGGAATACTGAATGAAATTATACTCGGTTTACACGTGATGAGCACTCTGCCTTTTACTCGGCCTAGTAACGAGTATTGTTTACATATACGAGAGCACTACAAAGAAATCATAAAAATATTTTAAATAACAAAAGGATAATTTATATAGAGCTGTTTTATACAGACGAGTCTTCTCAAAGGTTCAGATTAAAAATATTATAAAAATACATTTATATGAGTTGACCGTAAGGAAAGAAAGCTAGTGACTGCATATGTTAAGAATAACATTTTTGGTAAAAAAATTGCAGAAAACTTATTTTATTTAATTTATTTAACACTTTTATTGCAAATATAAACCTGGTGGGTTTATTTCCAGGCGGCAATTCCTTCCAACCAACCAGAAAAAGTAAAAGAAGCAAGTTACGTGGTCGCATAAATCATTCAAATTACTATCCATCCCCACGAAATCCATAAACACATACGTGAGCATATGCCCACGAGCCCCACAAACGCGGACAATCAACCGAACATTATTTTTCATATAAAGTGAGATATCATCAATCAAAACGAAAGGAAAGTTGGTGGAGAGGAAAGGAAAAGAAAAATCAGGAATGAAACACGTTATTTTACTAACTAGAAATTAAGAGTTTTTTCAGTCGCTTCTTAAAGCGCGCCAAGGACGGAGCGAGTCTTATATTGGTTTGTAACTGATTCCAGAATCTCACTGCAGGTGTAATGCTTCTCCGCATCTAAATATATTCAGAAAAATATATTTGGTAAGAACACCGCAGAAAGATTACCAAGAGAAGACGAACTTCCGATATGTAATAGTAATACATTCGGCTTTGGGTGAAGTGTGGTGTATGTTTGTAGTGTTCATAAATAGTTATATTGTAGAATCGTGTACATGTGTAGTGTTCATAAATTGTTATATTTGTGAGTAGTTTATATCTGTAGTGTTTATAAATTGTTGTATTGGAGTGTAGTGTTTGACTCTAGTGTTTATAAATGGTTACATTGGAGAGTCGTGTGTGCTTCTTAAAACATGTCAAGGACGGAACGAGCGAAAACTTACAAAGGGAAGAGGAAATACTACGGACAGTTTTAGATCTTCCATTCTACAAACATGCATTTTGATAAGACCTCCCGAAACCGGTTGAATTATAATGTTTTTTTAAGCTGCACACGCAACTCATATTTGTAACACTTAAGAGGCCGGCTATTCAATGCCACATGATCAGCAACGGAAATAACCCTGTCATAATCCCCCACCCTATTAGATCGATTCGGAATAATCAGCTTATTCGATAATGACAAAAATGACTTCAAAGCTCTTCTCCTCTCTGTCAGAACATCTCTCAGACACAGATTCGAAAGATATAACAAATACATCACATTAATGAACTTGAATACTATGAGTTTAAGTTTGAAATCAATCCATTCGTAAAACTTGACCTAACGTAAACTTTTTAGAAGTAGACTAATATGACGATCTAAACGACGTAAACAGTAAGCTGGAAGAGCAACAGCTGAGATGGTACGGGCACATAAGACGGAGACCACAAGACCATACGGCAAATCAGACAATGTCTGTGAATCTTCCTCGACAGCCGTTTAGAGGAAGACCAAAGAACTCCTGGATAACTCAATGCTCCAAAATCCTGCAGAGAAACGGCCTAGATGAAAGCGACACCCAGAACCGAAGCACATACAGCCTGAGAACGAGAAGAGCCGACCCCAACAGCCTGCCTAGGCAATGAGTTGGGATAGTGCCAGGAAGAAGACTAATATGACGATCTGTCCAGAATCACAATAATAGGGACGCGATACAGCAAATTAATGTATAAGAATCTTTACTTTCCTTGTTGAAAGACATCGTTGCAAAAAATTACACTATCTACGACTATAGAAGCCCGGAGAAACCGTATTACATGTTTTTCCATCGAATTGAGCTTACTATCAAAAAGACCACCAGGAAATGTGATACTATCGTTTGGAAAATTGCTAACACCCATGACCGATAACCATCATTGCCGGATTTCGCAGTCGAGGATCCCCTCGCCCTGAATCCCCCCCCGTCCTGAACCGTTCTCCCACGTCAATCGTGTGATCTTCTGTGAGAGAACAGCCCGATCCTGGATGCCCACTCCCTCCCGCAAGTGCCACAGACATATGGACCCTGCTGAGCCGCCTGGCCATGTTGACGCATATTCGCAGCGCGCAGACTGTTTCTCATACGTCTAGCCGCTGAGACGCCATCAGCCCGAGAACATGTGGCTCTCCACCTCTCACGGTCCCGAGCCACCTGCTCCCAGTCCTCAGGCGCCCCGCACAAAGTAAGCGACTCTCGCAGACTGTTCTTATAGCGCTTCTTCTGCCCACCAACTCTTCGCTTGCCCACCACTTCCCCGTGCAAGACGCGTTTTGGGAGTCTGTGATCGCCCATGCGTATCACATGCCCGGTCCACCGCAATTTCCCCTTTACAACCATATCCTCTATAGGTTTACAGTTGGAGCGTTGCAGGACCGAAACATTTGTGACATGATCACTCCAGTAGATCCGAAGAATTCGGCGAAGGAAACGCTGGTGGAACATTTCGAGGCTTTGAGTCTTATCAATTAGGCCATGAAGAGTGTCTTTATTGAGTGTTGTATTGTTGTTAATACAATATAAAAGTATAATCCACGAAAGTCTGAAGTGTGTCGATATATTTAGTTCTAAGACCCTTTCGAATTTATATTTGGACTCGAGTACTAGTGCCTATATTTAGTAGCTGGCATTCATTGAACTAGGTCACTAGCTTCACTCCACCTGAATTATTTAGCGCCACGTATTACGGGCATTGGTTTAAAATGTACTTTTCCGGAACATTTGACACTTCATGAATCGTGACAATTCAGACGAAAGGATCAAAATACTGTATCTCCTTGTCGGAGTAAGCAGAGAAGAGAGAATGCCAGAATTTCCTATTGCGACACACACATCGTTCGCTTCTTTTATATCCGAAAAACCTTATGAAACAGCTCCTCCAATATCTCTAAATTTTCTCATATCTTTATTTCAAAACATCATACACTATCCAACCACACTTTCTTTGATCTTCTTTGACCACGTCTTTCACTCACATTTGCGCTGTATATTCGTGTTGATAGAATCATTCGTTCCTCGTTTCCAAATCATCTCAGATTGCTCTTCTTCATCTTATTCAACACATCACAGCCAAGTTTACATTCATCCCTAATCACTCCATCCCCATTATTAACACATCACAGCCAAGTTTACATTCATCCCTAATCACTCCATCCCCATTATTAACACATCACAGCCAAGTTTACATTCATCCCTAATCACTCCATCCCCATTATTAACACATCACAGCCAAGTTTACATTCATCCCTAATCACTCCATCCCCATTATTAACACATCACAGCCAAGTTTACATTCATTCCTAATCACTCCATCCCCATTATTAACACATCACAGCCAAGTTTACATTCATCCCTAATCACTCCATCCCCATTATCATATTGCTCTTCTTCATCTTATTCAACACATCACAGCCAAGTTTACATTCATCCCTAATCACTCCATCCCCATTATTAGAATAGTAAATAAATATTTTATTCTACTGTGTATAGAAAATAGATCATCGCAGGAGTACTGTTTTTCCATAAATATTGTAGCATATCCACTAAAGTTGACTTGGACTTGTATTCTGAGAGCAAGCGAGAAACGTAGAATAGAAGCATTTGAAATATGGGACTCAAGAAGGTTTTTACGAATTCTATGGACAACAAGGCAAACTGTCTACAATATTGTAATTTATTTTTATCAAACACTGTTTTTTCCACTTTTTTATGACGGTATAACCCTACCGGTTTCAAGGCTTTCACCTCATCTTCAGGGGAGCGCAAACATTAAATGCTATTCGAACTGGCACCGATATACACGCTTCAACGGTTGGTGGCTGGGGGGGGGGGGGGGGGGGGAGAAAGGCATGGGACAATTTCGGCCAAGAGCGGAGAGATTTTGGGTAAATAACTGTTCAACAGATGTTCCGATCGGTGTACTGATTTTGAAATTTCTAGGGCCTCTAATCTGTCCAATTTATTTCCGTTACCACTGATATGTAAGAATTTGGCATCATCGATAGAAAAACAATATGTCTACAATATGTCTTCGAAGTCCTCCGAATCTTTGTGCTTATTATTCGTAGCCATGGAGACAGTTTGGAGAGACTTGTGGTCACTGGAAGCGTGGAAAAACAACATACAGTCAAATCTCGGGTCACGAACGCCTCTAGTCACGAACAAATCGGCTTACGAACACAATTTCCGAACGAATTTTGACTCGACCTGCGTACAATGCCTCGGCTCACGAATTAGTTGTAACGGCGCATTACGCAATTACGCATTATTTGTTCTCAGGTGGACGCGTTGTGAACATTGTTTGTCGTTGCGTTCGTTGTTCTTGATACATTTTTTTTGCTTTTTACATACGAGTATATATAAAATATATCTTGTATTAAATTAACTCTCGTTATGGCTCCCAAGAAAACGAATTTCGGCTCGCGAACATTTCGGCTCGCGAACGGAATCAAAGAACGAATTAAGTTCGTAACCCGAGGTACCACTGTACAAGGGGAAAAGTCCCAATGCGTTGGGCTAACCAAGCGAGAGACGCAACTGGACAATCCTTAACACCTCCCTACGAACCGCGGAGTACAGAGATGGATAGAGAAAAATCGTCCGAGTCTATCATGGAAGTCACGATATTCAGTCATAAGCTACAAGACAGGGTGATAATGACTCTATAGTATAGTCATTTTATGTATGAACTGCTGTGGCCTGGTTTGTAAGACGCCTTTATGCCAGACCGGATTCAATTCCTGTTGGAACCCACATTTTATAAAAGTATTTTAGTATTTTTTCCCTTGAGACCCAATTGACAGCTTTCTGGTTGGTTGGGAAAAATATTTTCTTTTGGTTAATTTATTTGTCTGCCTCAAATTATTAGAAATATGGGTGATGTCAGTTTTAAGAAATACTTGATGGGAACCCTTTTAGATAGTTAAAAGTTTATCAAAATGTATGGTTATACTTACTTAAAAACTATCTCTGTTGAACGATTTGAAAAAAATATATTAAATAGATTTGTAAAAAAAAATACAAAACGTAAATTGAATTTGATTGAAATCACAATAACATAATATTACTGGAGAAGATTTCTTTATATGATTATTTGGATTTTTTTAATATTCTTACTCGGAACCTTTCCAAGATAAATTGTGTATTTTTCTCTCAATATAAACATATTTTCAGAAGGCATGAATATTTCGTTTCATTTTATTCAAGAAAATATTTAATATTTGAATATGCTCCCTTACAACACGCCTACTATAAAATTCTCGTCTGTATTCAAAGAGTTTTATTTATAGAAAATAATTTAGAAAAAAAACAAATTCCTTAGCAGCAAAATCACGAAAAATTTAAATAAACAATTAAAAAATATTCATATGCTTTTTATTCTATAAAATTATCGTCTGTATTCAAAGAGTTTTATTTATAGAAAATAATTTAGAAAATAAAAACAAATTCCTTAGCAGCAAAATCACGAAAAATTTAAATAGACAATTAAAAAAATATTCATATGCTTTTTGGATTTAAAATGTAAAAGACTTAATACACCTTGACAATGCCTCAAATATAATTAAAAAAGAAAACATGTTTCGAAAGTTGATATAATTATGAAATATCAATTTATAAAACTCCGTCCAGAGAGCAAACTCTCCTCAAAGACACTCCAACTCGGGACTTGAACCTATGACAATGATTTAGTAACCAATACAAAATTGCCTAATAGGGACAATATGTTGACAGTGATTTGGTATCAAATAGAAATATTACCGGTGACAATGATTTAGTGCCCAATACAAAATTGCCTTATAGGGACAATAATGCTGTTGACAGTGATTTGATATCAAATATAAATTTTCCCAGTGAAGGCAATATTGCCGGTGACAATGATTTAGTGCCCAATACAAAATTGCCTTATAGGGACAATAGTGCCGTTCACAGTGATTTGATATCAAATAGAAATTTTCCCAATGCAGGCAATATTGCCAGTGACAATGATTTAGTGTCCAATACAAAATTGCCTTATAGGGACAATAGTGCCGTTCACAGTGATTTGATATCAAATAGAAATTTTCCCAGTGAAGGCAATATTGCCGGTGACAATGATTTAGTGTCCAATACAAAATTGCCTTATAGGGACAATAGTGCCGTTCACAGTGATTTGATATCAAATAGAAATTTTCCCAGTGAAGGCAATATTGCCGGTGACAATGATTTAGTGTCCAATACAAAATTGCCTTATAGGGACAATAGTGCCGTTCACAGTGATTTGATATCAAATAGAAATTTTCCCAGTGAAGGCAATATTGCCGGTGACAATGATTTAGTGTCCAATACAAAATTGCCTTATAGGGACAATAGTGCCGTTCACAGTGATTTGATATCAAATAGAAATTTTCCCAGTGAAGGCAATATTGCCGGTGACAATGATTTAGTGTCCAATACAAAATTGCCTTATAGGGACAATAGTGCCGTTCACAGTGATTTGATATCAAATAGAAATTTTCCCAGTGAAGGCAATATTGCCGGTGACAATGATTTAGTGTCCAATACAAAATTGCCTTATAGGGACAATAGTGCCGTTCACAGTGATTTGATATCAAATAGAAATTTTCCCAGTGAAGGCAATATTGCCGGTGACAATGATTTAGTGTCCAATACAAAATTGCCTTATAGGGACAATAGTGCCGTTCACAGTGATTTGATATCAAATAGAAATTTTCCCAGTGAAGGCAATATTGCCGGTGACAATGATTTAGTGTCCAATACAAAATTGCCTTATAGGGACAATAGTGCCGTTCACAGTGATTTGATATCAAATAGAAATTTTCCCAGTGAAGGCAATATTGCCGGTGACAATGATTTAGTGCCCAATACAAAATTGCCTTATAGGGACAATAGTGCCGTTCACAGTGATTTGATATCAAATAGAAATTTTCCCAGTGAAGGCAATATTGCCGGTGACAATGATTTAGTGTCCAATACAAAATTGCCTTATAGGGACAATAGTGCCGTTCACAGTGATTTGATATCAAATAGAAATTTTCCCAGTGAAGGCAATATTGCCGGTGACAATGATTTAGTGTCCAATACAAAATTGCCTTATAGGGACAATAGTGCCGTTCACAGTGATTTGATATCAAATAGAAATTTTCCCAGTGAAGGCAATATTGCCGGTGACAATGATTTAGTGCCCAATACAAAATTGCCTTATAGGGACAATAGTGCCGTTGACAGTGATTTGATATCAAATAGGAATTTTCCCAATGAAGGCAATATTGAAGGTGACAATAATCTCATTGATCTTTTTGGGATGTTTTATTAAAATATATAATTTGTATATGAATACTACATACATACATTCCACTATATCTAAAGCCGAATGTGTTACATATCGGTGATCTAAAAATGTTTCTTTTTTAGTTCACCGTCCCTTGGTAAGTTTTCTGCAATTCAATTCAGAGGCAGGTGCGGGAAAGTATCTTATCTAATGGCCGTAGTCATTGCCTTCCTATTTTTCCACATAACCTATATGAGTTTTGTTGTGTAATATTTTTAATCTACCAATTAAAATGGGTTTGACACCCAAGCTGGAGCACCCTTGAGGAGAGTTGGCTTCTCTTAATGACACGATATAAATTATCTCTTATTATAATTAGTACACACGAACTTCTGCCAAGATTTTGATAATAAATTACGTATTTTGAGTTTTCCTAACACTATGGTACATATTAAGTGAACTTTAAGTATCTGAAAGACACTGTTTTTCACTCTTAAAAGTATATAGGAAATGGAAAAGGAAAGACAGCTGATTGGGAAACATATTTCTTAAGATAAAATAAGAACTATGTGTGTCTAAGATTTATTTTCAACCTACGAAATTACGATCATATAACTTCATAACAGAAGGCATTGAATTGGTTGAATGTTAGAAATAGACACCAAATTCACATACTGTCTCTATTGTATAATCTCCTTAACTGACCCGCCGCCCCCTCTTATCTCGCCGAAAATTTTCAGCGTCTTTCCAATCATGGATTAGCGCTACGCTCAAACAGAGATTGTCTATTGGCCTTTTCAGTTCACCGCTCCTCTTTTTCTACGTCGTCCTTTACTGTCCATGCAGTGAGACTCTGGAATCAGTTACAAACCAATATAAGACTCGTTCCGTCCTTGGCATGCTTTAAGAAGCGACTGAAAAAACTTTTAATTTCTAGTCAGTAAAATAACGTGTTTCATTCCTGATTTTTATTTTCCTTTCCTCTCCACCATCCCTTCTTTTCCTTTTAATTGGTGATATCTCACTTTATATAAAAAATGAATGTTTTGGTGATTCCGTCTTTATGGGGTTTGTGGGCATATGCTCACGTATGTGTTTATGGATTTCGTGGGGATGGATAGTCGTTTGGATGATTTATGCAACCAAGTAACTTGTATGGTTGGAAGAGATTGCCGCCTAGCAATAAGCTCGCCAGATTGTATTTGCAATAAAAGTGTTAAATATATAAATAAAAGCTTTTAGACTTTTGGCCACGCAAAAAAA
The DNA here is from genome assembly GCA_949825065.1 of Odontocerum albicorne. Lineage (NCBI taxonomy): Eukaryota > Metazoa > Arthropoda > Insecta > Trichoptera > Odontoceridae > Odontocerum > Odontocerum albicorne. Next base: position 58,909,971 of record OX463838.1, on the reverse strand, counting down.
AATCATTACTAAAATTTCAAGGTAACGTCTATTGGTAAATCTTGGAAGACCTTCATAATGTGGAAAAACCATAATTAAGTCTTAAGAATGTAGCAAAATGTTTGACAACCTGTTCCTTTCACTCTTTCATACTTCAAGGTGGGCACTAATACTCCGCTATGTAACATCTTTATTGAAGATTTTATTGTTATTTCAAAGACAAATACAGTTCTCAGTGCATCATTAACCTTGTTCCTTACTTCAACACACTTTCAATATATTTCTCTATCTTGTCACCTCTCGAAAACATGTTTCCCAGATAGAAAAAATCTTCAACTTGCTCTAGTATTCGATTCAACCATACATTACAAACATTCGTATAATAAGTTTGATTCAGTTAAATTCGATTCATCCACAATCTACGCTGTTATGGAGGATAAACGATGTCCCCTTTCATCGCGATCTACATTAGAAGATCAAAATCTTTATTTTTATGAGCGCGACGACACTTAGGCCTCGGCCACACAGGAAGGAGCCTCGCTTGATGCTTAGAGCCATGTTGCGAGTTAGGCGACATATCCTAGCGAACCAACGTACCGCATACTATCGCAGTGGCCACACTGCAATGAATCTCCTAGCGAACAGACGTGTTGGTTAATTTACAAGATGGCGGAAGTTTTAATGACAGCTGTGTATAAAAGGAAGCTTTGTGGGACCCATCGAGCAAATTATACAAAAATGTACCTGTAATAGAATCACTTTGGAATGAAGTTGCACAGAAAGTAAATAAAGATGGTAAGTTGTAATGAAATTGGTTAGTTTTGAGAGTGACATCGTGTGTTGACTCAATCGCTCCCAACTGTCAAATGAATTTGTGTGTAGCATTTTTGTGTGACCAGGCATGAAATCTAGCTTAGCTCCTAACGAAGCATTTTGATGTGGCCTCGGCCTTAGTGACGAAAAAGTTCTTCTTTCGGTGGCGATACACCAGAGTGTGAAAATAATAGTCCTGACGACGGACTTAGTCTGGCGTCACGAGAGAAGGAAAATGATTCGTAGTGTGGTCCATATACTTATAAAGCGGCTTAGTGACGAGTTCAAACACATAAGTTCAAAATCATGATTATATAAGGTTTAAGCAAAGTCGATGACCGTGGTCTTAACAGTTAACATTCATGCTAAGCCAGTGGGCGCCTTAGATTAAATATCTGAGGATTCTCTTCTGAACTGGTGTTACTTAGACCCTTTTATATCAATGTTTTTTCTTTAGCTTATAAACTACTTATCATTAATTTTCAGTAAAAATAATCCTGTATAAAACTTTTTCGGTTGTCTAAGAACTTAAATTTTCTTGCGTTGGAAATAAGGGTTTGATTTTTCAATACTGTTTGCTTAATTGAATGCAACGATTTTCACATAATAAACTAAAACACGTCATACTCGATCACGAAGAAGAGCCCGATATCGTAAGTAAAAAATAAAACAGTAAATTAATGACCAAACTTCATGTTCAGTTTTGAAAGAAACTTTTGCCTAACATTCATAAAGAAATAAAAAATATATTTAGTAGTGCGTTAAAAAGAAAATTCAACAAGGACATAGGGCTGAGGGTGGATGGCGGAGGTTCACCGGGAAATAATTATGTTTATTCGACAACATTCGTAAACAAACCCGGCCTTTTATAAAACAAAAATGTTCGCTCAAATTTAAAAGGCCTCTCTTCGCCCGAGTGTTTGGAGAGCGAGCACTCCACTCCAAATTGTTTAGTCGAAATGTTCATTATAAAATAATAATAATAATAAGCCATAGTCCTGCTGTTTGGAGACTTGACTACTTCAATTTCCATTTCTTTCTGCCGCTTTCAAAGAAGCAATTGTCGATTTGTGCTCCAAGGATGCTCTAAATACGCAAAAGAAACATTAGCAAGTTGTGAGCAACCCCATGAATATTGACGATCAACTAAGCACTACACAAAGCCGACGAACTGTGAATTTTAAAAAGCTCATACAGTAAAAAATTCAAAATTAAGATAGCAACAATGATTACGGGAGAGAAAATGTGATGGGAAATAATCCTTTATGTATTTCTCAACTTCAAGTATACATACTTTACCATCGCGCCGCCTCCCTGTCAGGGTAGGCAGAGTAGACAGAGAGCTAGACTTCCCCATCGCAACACAAATCTTTTATTTTTTGTAATTTGTTTTATCAAACACTGTTTATTCCACTTTTTGTAACGGTATAACCCTACCGGTGTCAAGGCTTTCACCTCATCATCAGCGGAGCACAAACAAGACTTCCCTGATGAAGAGGTGAAAGCCTTGAAACCGGTAGGGTTATACCGTCACAACAAGTGGAATAAACGGTGTTTGATAAAAACAAATTAAAATGTCTTTAAACCTCCACAACGTTTATGCCTTAACTATAAACAAATCTTTTACTTCTTCTGCATGCATACAACTTCTACAATTTCTCTGACTTTTTACATTTCCTTCTTTCACATAATTCACTTGATCCAACCATACTTTCATTGATTTTCTTCAAGGCCTTTCACTCACATTTGTACTGTATATTTATTTTGTTAGTCTTTCATTCATTCGTTATACATGCCCAAACTATCTCTGAGTGCTCTTCATGATCTTACTTAAGACATCAACCTTAAGTAGACACTCGTCTATAATTACTACATTTCGTATTCTTTCCTACATTGTCATCCTATGTATTTTTCTAAGTGATTGCATTTCTACATAATTTTACAAATTACAGTTTTGTTCCACGTGCCCGTTTCACTCCCATATATCAAAATTGGTACAAAAATACTATTGTGGACTTTCATCTTGGCAGATTTTCAAACTATCGAATTCGAGAATAAACGGGTATGTTTTAATGCACCATTGTTTTTGTTTCATTTCGCTACATGCCGTTCAATATCCCTCGTTACTCTATCACCACCAGAGAAATACTGACTTAATAGCAGAAATCATCAACTGGCTTCAATCTTCTCCTTGGCTCCATCCCAACTCACTGTCTGCGAAGACTGTTGGGGTCAGGTCTCCTCGTCCTCAGGTTGTATGCTCTTCTGTCCCGGACTACGTCCCCCAGGCCGTGCCTCTGCATCAGGTTATCTTTTTGCACCACCCATGAATTATTTGGTCTTCATCTGGTTGTTATTCGAGGAAGATTCATGGAGATTGCCTGGTTCACAATGTGATCGGGTGCTCTGCGTCCAACGTGACCATACCATCCGAATCGCATCTCCTCCATCTTACTGTTGATGTCTGTAACACCTAGGCTTCCACGAATGCGTGAACTTTTTATTTTGTATCTTAGGGATACACCAGCTGACCATCTTAGCATGCGCATTTCAGCAGTTTCTAGTTGCCTAGAGTAAGAGTTATACATCGTCAAGCATTCGGAGCCATAGAGGAGTGCGGGTCTGACAATCGTTTGGTATACTTTTCCTTTTAACTTTACTGGCATTTTCAGATCACATAGAACTCCCGTCATTGATCTAAACTTCATCCATCCCACACTAATTATATGTGTTACATCTGCAGCACATCATCCATCGCTATGGATGAGTGACCCAAGATACTTAAAGGAGTCACAATTTGATAATGTTTCTCCATCCATTTGCATTACGGGAGTGACAGCATTTGTGTTTTCGAATGGTAGGTACAGATACTCTGATTTCTTTCTGGTCTTCCTCTGGTTGTTATTCGAGGAAGATCCATGGAGATTGCCTGGTTCACAATGTGATCGGGTGCTCTGCGTCCAACGTGACCATACCATCTCAATCGCCTCTCCTCCATCTTACTGTTGATGTCTGTAACACCTAGGCTTCCACGAATGCGTGAACTTTTTATTTTGTCTCTTAGGGACACACCTGCTGACCATCTTAGCATGCGCATTTCAGCAGTTTTTAGTTGCCTAGAGTAAGAGTTATACATCGTCCAGCATTCGAAGCCATAGAGAAGTGCGGGTCTGACAATCGTTTGGTATACTTTTCATCAACTGGCTTCAATATATAATTTATTTTCCTTTCACACTTTTCTATCACGATGATTTTAGATTTCGTCAACATTCCTTCTCAGATCTTTCTTTTTAATGCTCTCATGTAGGAATGTGTACATAAGAATGCACAAAAGAAACTTCTATCAAAATTCTCAACTATCAAATAAGAAAATTTTAAGTTTTGTATCTAGCTTAACTCCTATGGGATGACCTCCGTGACTTAGATGGTATGGTGCTTATCTTGTAACCCGCGGCTTATGGGTTCCATTCCAGCCGATACCTAGTTTTTAAAAAGGGTTTGTTACTTTCTATTCCACATTCTATTTTTCTTTCCTTGTCGCTCTTTTTTTGTGCGGGTTTTGTATATTTTCTTTTCATTTTTTCTGATTTTTCTTAATGTTTTTTTCCTGTGTGTAAAATATATATTTTTTAACCCCACAAACAGAAATTGGAACATGTGTTACACCTATCTTGTTAGATTGAAGAGATTTATTTAGGGTTATCAACACAAAAAAATAATAAAAGAAAGAAGTTCATTTTTTTTCCTTTTATTTTACGTTGGATACATTTTTTTTATTAAACAAAGTAAATTATTGTACAAACATTTGTCAAGCCTATACCTACGAGTATATACAAATTTATTACTTAACTAATCTTAATTATATGTTATAATTTATGAACTTACGAGTACTTAATCTTATTTTCCTACATATCATTTAATTTTATTTTTTACAATCTTAATATATGATTTCTTAGAAATAATTAACACCTACATACTACTTATAACTAGATAACAATTCTTACACTTATTATTTAGCGAAAACAAGTCCACTCAATAAAATTAAGTACTTTAGTTTTAACCAAAAAACATTGGTCGAGAAATAATAAGTATCTTATAAAGCATTAGTCATATAGTTAAAATATTATCTACTAAAATATTATCCAGGCTGTACTTCATACTGAGACTGTAATGGTTATTCTTAGCTGAAATCATTTAAAATATCATCTACAGCATTATCCAGGCTGTACTTCATACTGAGACTGTAATGGTTATTCTTAGCTGAAATAATTTAAAATATCATCTACAGCATTATCCAGGCTGTACTTCATACTGAGACTGTAATGGTTATTCTTAGCTGAAATCATTTAAAATATCATCTACAGCATTATCCAGGCTGTACTTCATACTGAGACTGTAATGGTTATTCTTAGCTGAAATCATTTAAAATATCATCTACAGCATTATCCAGGCTGTACTTCATACTGAGACTGTAATGGTTATTCTTAGCTGAAATCATTTAAAATTTTATACTTTTCTGATAAAAACAATTTTGGGTTACAATTCTGTAATACTAGTTGCAACCCGTGAAATATTCACGGAAGTAAAACAAATTATACATTTTTGAAATACCGAATGGATCAAGATCAGCTTAAAGTTTTTGGGTTCATTAATGTTGAAAGTTTAAAATAAAAAAGGTACATCTTGATTGATGAATTATTAAATTCTCAAGTCTCTTTATACACGATGTTTTGTTTATAAACATTACTGTTGTTCAATTTAAATCGTTGATAAAGTTTTCCTTGAAGACTTGTTTCAGATATATTGACTGTAATGTTTTCGTGTTTCCGACATCTTGAAAAAACCACATATAATTGTCTGCATTAAAAAAAACATAAGATAAATAAACACAATTAATTATAAGGCTAAATATAATAGGAAATAAATGAATTATTTAATGAATTACAATTCAAAATAAATTGGCATCGTCCCCTTTTACACCGGTTCGTTCAGTATAATTTCAATCTGTTTCGAATTAGTGAACACAAGTAATTATAAGGTTCAATATAATAGGAAATAAATGAAATATTTAATGAATAACAATTCAAAATAAATTGACATCGTCCCCTTTTACACCGGTTCGTTCAGTATAATTTCAATCTGTTTCGTAGAAGTAAACACAATTAATTATAAGGTTCAATATAATAGGAAACAAATGAATTATTTAATGAATTACAATTCAAAATAAATTCGCATCGTCCCCTTTTACAGCGGTTCGTTCAGTATAATTTCAATCTGTTTCGAACGACAACCGTACGCGCTTTGGCCTATTCTGTAATATGGTTACTCCATTACGTTGTGCATGTTGAAAAAATCAAACTCATGCAGTTTTTACTTTTTATAAACTAAAAACCGTAGGGTGTAAGAACTTAATGGGACTATGGCATGTTGTTGAATTGAAAAATGTTTGATCTCACAACAATGTTTAACATTATCAATTCATATTTAAACAGCCATGTTATAAATTATTTGTAAACCCACTCGGAAAAAAATATATCGTACAATGACGTTATTACAAAAATGTGTATAACTCATGTATAACAAAACTAGACAAATCAGTATGGGCATTGTATGGACTTTCATGTGACCTTGACTTATTACAAAATTTAAAAAATAAGTTGTTTACATATATGGGTTTGCTTTCTTACGTGTGTTATATTGAATTCATCGTTTATCGTTTTTTTCTTCATTATATAACGCTACATATTAAATATAATATGTTGTTTTTAAATATTTTTCTATCAAAAATGTAATGTGACCGTTGATGTAAAATAAAATAATACAAAAATGTTTTGGTCTAAAGAAAATTGTCATTTGAAACAATAATAATGATCGATCAAAATCTTGTAATACTTGAGTTCTAAAATAAATTGTAATTTAGTCGATTTTACTATTTGGGTATTCCTAAAGCTGTACGCAATATTCCATTATATTAAAAGTACATATTTTGATTGGTTTTTGTTGGTAACAATGTATTTTTCGTCATTTTAACATGTTTATTTTGCTATTACTACAGTCATTATTTACAGGGGTTACGGCGATTAGATTAGGAACTTTCCCACATTCGTATATGTTTAGAAAAAAATGTATTTGCTAGGAAAATTGCAATTAACTTACCAAGGGAAAATTAACTATAATTTTGAAACCTTTGTATATCTTCCGATATGTTATAGTGACACATTCGGCTTTAGGTGGAGTATAGTGTTAATATATAATCATACATTTTGATAAAATTTCCTAAAAGGGTACTTTTCAAGTATTTCTTAAAACTGACGTCACCCATATTTCTAATACTTTGAGGCAGACAAATAAATTAACGAAAAGAAAAGATCGTGAATTTATTAACTATCGCGCAATAAAATAATGACTTATATATTATTTATATAATAGTTAAGGCATTAACATTGTGCAGGTTTAAAGACATTGTAATTTATTTTATCAAACACTGCTTATTCCACTTTTTGTACCGGTATAACACTACCGATTTCAAGGCTTTCACCTCATCATTAGGGGAGCACAAAATAGACTATACAGCCTTGAAACCGGTAGGGTTATACCGTTACAAAAATTGGAATAAACGGTGTTGGATAAAACATATTACAAAGTCTTTAAACCTCCACAATGTTAATGCCTTAACTATTATATAAATAATATAGTATAAGTCATTATTTTATTGCGCGATAGTTAATAAATTCACGATCTTTTCTTTTCGTTAATTTATTTGTCTGCCTCAAAGTATTAGAAATATGGGTGACGTCAGTTTTAAGAAATACTTGAAAATTACCCTTTTAGGAAATTTTATCAAAATGTATGATTATATATTAATACTATACTCCACCTAAAGCCCAATGTGTTACTATGACATATCGGAAGATATACAAAGGTTTCAAAATTTTAGTTCATTTTCCCTTGGTAAGTTAATTGCAATTTTCCTAGCAAATATATGTTTTCCTAAACATATACGAATGTGGGGAAGTTCCTAATCTAATCGCCGCAGCCACAACCTTACATTTCATACAATCAACTTGTTAATATTTTATGATATATTTTCAATGTTAACAATAATAGGTTCGAATCCCAATTTAGAGCGCCCTGTATACAGTTTTAGGACGAACTTGAAGACGACTTTTTTGGGAAGTGTATCTAAATTTATGATGAAATATGAACAATACACACACACTACACCCCACCTAAAGCCAAATGTATGATGGTATTTGAACACTACACACAAATATAATGTATTACACTACACCTAAAACCGAATGTATAACGATTAAATATGAACAATACACACACACTACACCACACCTAAAGCCAAATGTATGATGTCATTTGAACACTACACATAAATATAATATATTACACTAGACCTAAAACCGAATGCATAACGATTAAATATGTACAATACACACACACATTACACCCCACCTAAATCCAAATGTATGATGGTATTTGAACACTATACACAAATATAATGTATTACACTACACCTAAAACCGAATGCATAACGATTAAATATGAACAATATACACACATTACACCCCACCTAAATCCAAATGTATGATGGTATTTGAACACTATACACAAATATAATGTATTACACTACACCTAAAACCGAATGCATAACGATTAAATATGAACAATACACACACACTACACCACACCTAAAGCCAAATGTATGATGGCATTTGAACACTACACATAAATATAATATATTACACTAGACCTAAAACCGAATGCATAACGATTAAATATGTACAATACACACACACACATTACACCCCACCTAAATCCAAATGTATGATGGTATTTGAACACTATACACAAATATAATGTATTACACTACACCTAAAACCGAATGCATAACGATTAAATATGAACAATACACACACATTACACCCCACCTAAATCCAAATGTATGATGGTAATTGAACACTATACACAAATATAATGTATTACACTACACCTAAAACAGAATGCATAACGATTAAATATGAACAATACACACACATTACACCCCACCTAAATCCAAATGTATGATGGTATTTGAACACTATACACAAATATAATGTATTACACTACACCTAAAACCGAATGCATAACGATTAAATATGAACAATACACACACATTACACCCCACCTAAATCCAAATGTATGATGGTATTTGAACACTATACACAAATATAATGTATTACACTACACCTAAAACCGAATGTATAACGATTAAATATGAACAATACACACACACTACACCACACCTAAAGCCAAATGTATGATGGCATTTGAACACTACACATAAATATAATATATTACACTAGACCTAAAACCGAATGCATAACGATTAAATATGTACAATACACACACACATTACACCCCACCTGAATCCAAATGTATGATGGTATTTGAACACTATACACAAATATAATGTATTACACTACACCTAAAACCGAATGCATAACGATTAAATATGAACAATACACACACATTACACCCCACCTAAATCCAAATGTATGATGGTATTTGAACACTATACACAAATATAATGTATTACACTACACCTAAACCCGAATGTATAACTATCACATATCGGAAGATCTAAAAAGGTTTCTTTGTAGATCGTCTTCCCTTAGTAAGTTTTTCTCACTAAATATGATTGTCTAAATATATCCAGATGCGGGAAAGTTTCTAATCTAACAGGCATCTGTCAACAATAATGGGTTCGAATCCCAAGTTACAGCGCCCTCCTCTCTAAACGGCGCTACATAAATTGTCCGTTTATAATTATTATTGCATAATAATACAACAAAAAATTAAAACAAATGCGACCGGTTAAGAAAACCCCGAGGTACTTACTTACAAACTATCTCTGGTTAACGATTTTTAAAAAACACGTTAAATCATAATAAATTGTAACATTTTTAATATGTCAATAATAGTGGGTTGAAGTCCCAAATTGGAGCGCCCTTGAGTATAGTCTGGTCTCGAAAGGGCGTAATATTTTTAATATATAGTATGGATATATTTTTTTAAATTATTGGTATTATTATCTTTTATCTACTATCTGACGTTTCTAATAGAATATATATATTTTTTATCCTGGCGAGTTTTATTGCCATGTGGCAATCTCTTCCAACCAACCAGAAAGATATTTTTTATAGGCCCTAAGTGTTAACCAGACTGGATTCCTATTTTAAAAAATCTGGGTTCCAGCGGGGATCGAACCCGCAACCTCCGTATCGGTGTCTTACCACCAGGTCACGGAGGTCGTCTATTTTTAATACTCAATTTAGCAATTTTTATTAGTATGGAACAGTATATCCGTATTTGGTATCGAAACATGTTGAAGACAGAATTCTATTTCGCCCTATTAATTCAGCCTTTGAATTTCAGAACCTTAATTTTCTAAACATACCCAGATGCTTTTTCTAAACATATCCAGGAAGTTTTTAATATAATGGCCGCAGCCACAACCTTCCTATTCATACACTTAACTTGTATTTTTTTTAAATATTTTTTATTTATCTACAATTGTGAGTACAAACCTCGAGGTTAAACCCTTGAAGACAGGCTGCTCTCTAAACCAAGAGTTCCCAATGTGGTCGATATCTACCCCCTGGGATCGATTTCATTTTTCTAGGGGTCGAAAGTTTCAATAAAAAAAATTGGGGGTCGACGACAGCAAAAATAGACCCCATTACTACTGCTATTTGTTTGTTACTTCAAAATATCTATGATTCCAATAGGTACATAATTAAGAATATTTGTACTTATTTTGAATTTACATATGCGTATTTATTTCATAAATGTCAAAAATTAAAAAAAGCTGTGCTAGTATTTTTTTGCTTTAATTTTCATCAGTGCAGATTTCAATATTAAATATTGCACAATATAATGCCATAATCTGTAGTCCTTTTATCTTTTTCAATCCTTAATTACAAGTGAATAAAATTAAAAGTTTGATATCTAGTGAAATATTTAATATCGAGTACTGTACAAAGTTATTAATTTGTGTAAGTAAAGTAAATGACTAGGGGGTCGACTGTTTTAACAGTTTTTGGTAAAGGGGTCTGCGAGCGAAAAAAGTTTGGGAAATCTTGCTCTAAACGGCACTAAATAAATTGTCCTATTATTTTTCTGCACAATATTGTCTTCTTAATTTAGGGGATACTTAATTAAGGATACTATATTACATATCCTCCGTGATGGATATTAGAGCATATATTTTAGTCTGTGGGTATGCACATTCAATATTTCTAATAAATTAAACAATGTGTGAAATAGGTTGGAAGTTTTTTTTTGCATACATACATCCAATTAGTGGTGCGTCCAGAGTCATCAGTGGCAGCATCCCTAATTGCCGACGGCGCCCCTTCAGCTGCCCGGACAACACTCGCTACCCTTAACTATCAGGAATCTGTTAGCGAGAGCAATTATCCCGAAATTGTGGGAATCTGCTGTTCTCCACTCCACTTTAACAAGTTTGCTATGTCGTGCTGTTTTCACAACTGATCGAAAGTCTCCAGCATCATCTATGTGAAACAATTTTGACTTTTAAAAAAACTGAAATTTGAGGTTCATGCCCACTATCGCGTTGGACTTCCGTGCGAAAGATCGCCATTTCGAACCCTGCCCTGTTCTACTCCCATGGAATAACAGGGTCGTTTTGTTTTCGCCTAGTATTCAGGGGTATAAGAATGCCTATAAGTTTGGTTATTTACACAAAAAAAAAAAACTGTTTTGAAAAGGAAAATCCATATTAATGAAGTATCACCGATAATAATTCAAATGTCCGTAACACCACCAAATTACCAAATTTAGTTCAAGGGTGTTTACACAACCTGTATTTTCAGTCCCTATTTTTTATGCCTCCAAGCTCGACCGTTTATTCAAACGTTTCTGAACCCTTTTTTGAGAAGCCCTAAATACAAAAAGCTTTAAGTTCAGTGCGGTCCGAAACTCGCAGCTCCACGCGCCTTCATTAAAATATAGATTTGTGGTCTCCAAGTAAGCTTTCAAAGTATCCCAGACCTCCCCCTTCCACCCTCCAGGCATCTGTTAACCGCAAAAGTTTGTAATTTAAAATGTTACATTTTAATTCGCGGAAGTTGTGCTAAAATTTTTTGTGAATTTGCGATAGTAAGAATTAACATTTATACACATATTCAACAATGAAAATAAATGTTGAAAGAGGCTAAATAATATTTCATTACACTAGTTCAAAAGATATTTAATCAAAATAATATTTAAATGCTCTAGAAGAATGAAATTTTTACTCAGTTTGAAAGGGTTCCAGTCTTTTTTAACCGCTTTCTCACTGGTTGGAAGAGATTGCCATATGGTAATAAATAACTCTATTTTATATAACGCTGTTCAGAGAGCAGGCTCCACTCAAGGGCACTCCAACTCGGGACTCGAATTCACTATTATTGTCAGATTAAAAATATTACAAAATGAAGGTAGTGGCTTCGACCATTAGATTATGAATATCTCCGCGTCTGCATGTGTTTGGAAAAATATATTTTGTACGAAATCGTAAAAAACCTACCAAGGAAAGACGAATTATAAAGAAATCTTTATTGATCTTCCAATATGTAGTAGTAACACATTCAGCTTTAGATTTTTTAAATTTTGCAACACTAACGATATATTTTTTTTGTAATTGGTTTAATCAAACACTGTTTATTCTACATAATATATTGGTATAATCTTACCGGTTTCAAGATTTTCATCTCATCATCAGGGAGCACAAATAAGACTGGTTAACACTGTGGATGTTTATGGACATTGTAATTTTTTTAATCAAACACTTTTTATTCCACTTTATGCAACGGTATAACCCTACCGATTTTGAGGTTTTAATATCTAATGGAAGATGTAATTCAACCTGTATTAAATATAAAATAAATAAAAAAAAACACATGCGTGAGACTCTCGCGCGGTAGAAGTGAAACTTCTTAGCTCCTAAGAAAAGTTGATTTTGTGCATTGCTTTTTTTCCATTTGTTAACGATTTTTTTAAGGATTAGGATATGGCTATATTAATTCATTAATATAGATAAATTTAATTAATGAACCATTATTTAATTAATTAAAAATAATTCATAATTGTTTATTATTAATTAATTATTATATTCATTAATAACTTTTAATTATTAAGAAATAATTATTAATTAATTTATTATTATTAATAATAATTAAAGAATAGTTATTAATATTAAAAATTATTATAATTAATTAATATTTATTAATAATTATAAAATGAAAATTATATTATTAATTTATATAAGTACTTATTATAATTAATTATTAATATTATTTTTTATTAATAATAATTTATATTAATATTAATATTATTATAAATATTAATTATTATTATTAATAAGAATAATATTAATAATAATTATTGTTATGAATAACTGTTATCATTACTTATTATTAATTATTCTTAATTAATTAATTTAATAAAATATTATTTAATTAATTAAATTTAATTAAATTTAAATATTTATTATTATAATATAATATTTAATTTTATATTCAATAAATAAATAAATTTTAAATTTATTTATTTATCAATTTATTAAATAATTTATTCACATGATTAATAATTATAAATTTATATTTAATATTTATTAAATTTATTTATACAAATACATATTTAAGATCATTTGAAATATTACCATTAAAGTCGGAGAAGGGTAAGCGTTTCACTTTTCGTGACGTTCAGGCCAATTTGCCTTACCGCGCCTACAGAAGTTTCACTTAAAAAAATAAATCTTAGAAGATATTGATACTGTCTGGTTTGATAAAGGAAAATATTTTTCTTCAAAATATAAATAAACATCATCCATTTATCACTACTCATAACCCATAAAAGACGGAAAGGGGCAACAAAGGGGGAAATGCAAAAAAAATGTACTAGTATAGTGAACTGTGTATGAGTGATTCAAGGTTCAACTGCTTAGACAGGCAGGAAAATTTGAGTAAAACCTCAGAAGAGTATTCAAGCTTTTTAGATATATCATGAATTTATGGGGTGTGCAGCTTTAGGAACGGCCCATTTGGGAACGTTTTATCAAAATTTATTATTAAATATGTTGAACAAAACACACATACTCGTACACTACACTACACCTGAAGACGAATGTGTTACTAAATAAATAAATAAATAATAGGTTTATTGATAGCAACATAGTATGTACAGATTATATTTATATAACACTTTTAAAACACATAAATTGCAGATAATACATTAAATACAGAAGCTATCAAAAGGTCTGGGCTCATCTAATAGCATCCCCTCGGCCAAGATACACCCCACCAATATAGGGCGAACCCAGCCACGGGGACACCAGATGTTTTTCAGCCCCCACCCTATTGTATATGATGTTCCAATACAACGTATTGGAACATCTTAAAAGATTTCTTTGTAGTTCACCTTCCCTTGGTAAATTCTTACCAAATATTTTTATCTAAGTACCATCACATGCAGATGCAGGAAGTGACTAAGCTAATATTTCTGTCTTTGCACTCAATTTATGTAAATATATTATTTATTTTGTAATAGTTTTAATCTGTCAATAATAGTGGCTTCGAATCTTGAGTTAGAGCACCTTCGAGGTCAGTCTGCTCTCTAAACGGCAGTATAAAATTTTTCCTTGTATTATTATGTAAATTATATAGACTTGACAAATCAATTCAACTCTTAATAAAGTAACGACTCGATGCATTAATGAAGAATTTTTCAGGATTAAGTGCTCTAAATGGCCTAGAAAACTTAAGTGAAAGTATCTTTCGTGGTATTTTATCTTATTAATAATGTGTAGAAAAACCAGTGGTGTAACGAGGGTATTTCAAAGTCAGGAGACAAAATGTAAATTCGACGACCTTTTGCATAAAGTGTTAGCTATATGTCATTTGGGAATAATGTGGTAGCCCAGCATCTAAGGTGAATCCTCTACATGCATTTCAGTGTATAATATGTTTTTTGCATATATGTTATTCTAATTTGAATTAATTATTGTTACTTTGTAGAGGTTGAAATAGACTAACACTGTACTTAATAAATAAATAAATCATTAATAATAAAAATAAAAAAGCACTTTATATAGCGTTTTTTTAGAGTAGCCTTTCCTTAAGGGGAGTTTCATCTCGGGACTCAAACCCACTATTATTAGAGAGTAGCCTTTTCTCAAGGGGAGTTCCATCTTGAGACTCAAACCTACTATTATTAGAGAGTAGCCTTTCCTTAAAGGGAGTTCCATCTCGGGACACATTAAAATACTACAAAATAAGTATATATAAGTCGTCTGTGAGGATAGGAAGGTAGTAGCTGCGGTCATTAGATCAGGCACTTCCCCGCATCTGCATATGTTCAGAACAACAAAAGACTTAACAAAGGAATACGAATGACAAAGAAAAGTTCGTAGAGCTTCCGATAGTTACATATTCGGCTTTAGGTGTAGTGTTGTCATATAAATAAATATAACAAAATGAACAATGAATGCGTTTAATCATAAAATCTATTAAAAACAGTAAATTATCTTTAAAAAAATTCAGCAAACTAATATTGTTTCATATTTCAAGTAGTTTTAGACTAATTTCTATGTCCGAAGAGCAAGGGAAGGCAAAAACCATTTTGGATACCAAAATAAATCTAACGCTGACACTGCGTGGTAAAATTGAGGAATAACTTGAAAAAATACATATTACATTTGGTCCCTGTCTTTGCGCTCTTTTAAACTCTGCATCAGGGGGTTACTACCCCAATTCTGCCCCCTAGCTCCCGCTATGCCACTGAATAAACAAGTTATGATATTTTTTTCCTTGTCGACACGTGCCGAGACTCTCGATCAAAAAGTGGTGCGTAGTGGGTTGCCTGACATAAATTTGTAAAGCGCTCTTGGAGTGGTATTTTTAAGTAAACAGTGCTTTGTATGTTATTGTGTTACCTAAACCAGGGCTGCGAGTCATTTTTCCTTCTCTCGTAATGTAGAACCTTAAGTCCCTCGTCACTACTATTTTTTTTTCACACTCAAGGTGCAGCAGTTCTTTCTCCGTCATTACGTGACGAAACGCTAAAAAAATTAATAAGACTTGTATCTTCTATAGTTCAGAAAATCTAGGATGAAATTTATGACAGCTCTCAAATTTGTCCCAATACAAACTTGTAACGATGTTCAGTAATTTTAATTATTTTATCAACTTTAATATAAGCCTCGATTCTAATAAATAGCAAGTTATTTAGGTAAATACATTACATAAAACTAACAATAATGACAAATTAATACATCTTGTCACAAATTAGCAAAAATGTGGCAGTTTGTTAAAATCAAATAATATTTGGTGACGTTTGTCAAAAGTCTGCATTGGCTAGGGATGGAGTATTCGATAATTGGATTTTCAAAAATCGATTTTAATTAAATGTTCGTAATTAGTATTAATTCATAGTGGATCTTGGCCTATTTAAAGATAGATACAAATCGTACAATGCATTAGAAAGTCAGTATAATGAAAATTAGGAATTAAAACGTCAGTTTAGAGAAAAACAATTATTCGATTTGTAAAAAAACTATTCGATTTGTAAAAAAAAAACGATTTTACCCCATCCCTTTGGGACAAACGTCGCACGGTTCATCCTAGACTTTCCGAAGTACAGTGTTGATCGCATTGGTTGGGTATTTATGTTGTCCCCCAAAACAGTGTGGGTGGTAGGGAGTTCAAACTGAACTGAACTAAACTATATATTGTACAACGAAAGTATAGTAAAAATATTCTTTCTTACAATAATGTTTTCCTTTGATAAGTTTTCTGGACTTTTCTTTTTCTGAATTTATGCAGATGCGGAGAATTGGCTCATCTATGACCACAGTCATTACCTTCCTATTCTTAAACTTAACATATTTATTTATTAACCCTGAGAGCGCTACGAGAAAAAAATATAATTGTCTATCTAGTGCTGAGATATATTTACGATTCGGACGTTCGTGATAAATATTTATTTTAAACAACAAAAAAACAAAAAACAAATATTTTTACAACATAAATATATTTTAGAATACAAGGGTAGAACAAATTTCTTCCACTGCTATAGCAGTGCGCCGATCTCTCAATATTTTAATGTGTTAATAATGGCGAGTTCGCATCCCAAGTTTGATAGCATTTGATGAAAGTTTTCTTTCTAAACGGCGCAAAATAAATCGTTCTTCTATTATTATTATATCATATTTCTGGTCAGTTGGAAGAGATTGTCACAACACAGTAAACTAATAAGTTGTACTGTTTACAACGAATGTGTAATACAAATATTGTATTCTCATATAAAATAACATCGCGAAAGGGGCAATGCGACCAAACTCCGGGAAGGCTATTTAAAGTTACGTAACTATTCGAATGTAAGAAAACAAAGTTGGAAAAATGTTTTGACCTCCCAATCTTAATAAGATTCCTGGGTGCATTTTTTCGCGTGCATTTTCCCAATGTATTCCGTGGCGCCGCCGGCGGCCACGCACGCCACAACTCGCTCGTAAAACGCCTGCGTCCGGAAACAGCCGACGTCGGCCGAACAGCGCTCGGGAAGTGACGTCACACGCCTGCCCTACCAATCGATAGAGGAAGGGGGGACAGGGAAACGGCGCGCCATCTTTATCCCGTACATCATTTTTTCAGAAACGGTTAAAAAGCGCGATAACTATTATCTTGCTGTGTGCATCCGTCGTTAATGTGTGACAGTGAAGGCAGTGGATGCTTCTTTTCAAGGAAGGTATATTATTCAATCTCATTTATCTTTATTTTTCATTTTTATACCGTTTCTACGAGGAATCTACGAGAATTTGTACTTGATATATAAATGTGTATATATATATGTATTTTATCGTTTACCTGTATAGATCTCAACAAGAATAGTCAATAGCATGTTTTATTTCAATATATTTAATATAATTTAAGTCCGAATGAAAACAAATTATTAAAAAGAAAATTCAATCGTGATTCATTGGGGAATTCCTAAAGTTTTGACTTCGTTTTCTTTGAGGTTACGTGAAAATCTTTACTTGTATTTTATTAATTTCTATTTTATCATGTTCAATTTTCAATTTGGAATCGTAAAATCGCATTTGTTCGATAATATTTTAAAATTTTGCCGCTTTTTTTTCACATGTCAAATTTGGTTAAAAATTCTTAAAATTATTTTAGATTATCAGAATATTCTATGATTTGTGTATTTGTTAAACATACATTTTGAACATGTGAGTGTTTTGTTTATGGTTTAATTGTTTTTGTATGAAATATGAGTTTTTTTTTTAATATTTCTGACAGTGCTCACGAGTTTCCCATTAAGTTGAATTAAAACGAAAAGTGCATTATCTATTCATTTTAATCGGTGAAGTTTTCCAAGTTTTCTTCACCAACATCCAGTGATATAAAAAAAAAGTTTTTTTTTCTCAAGTTATCGTCTTTTTCTCGTAAAGATTTTATCGAAATGTCTACCATGGTATTAGTTTGAAACGTGATATTGCCAGCGTACTAGGCGACCTCTGACGGCTGGCTGCAAGGTGAAAAACTAATAACCTTAGTTTAACATAAGTGAGTAAAAAGTTTCCGACTTCCTTTGGAAATAAATTGTTATAACGCAATTATAGCAAATTCCTTTCGACTCGGGGCCTCAGTGTCCCGCAGGAAGTTGGTCGCGAGTGTAAGGCGGTGGCTCAGTTAAGGCTTTAGTAAGCTACATAATAGCGTTATATAGCACGACAGGCATTGAACCTACCCTGAAGACAAAATTATAAGAATCTTGGTTTTCATCAAATACTATATAATGGCGAGAGATATATGGTAACTGTTGAATATTTTATCACATTGAATTATTCATGTCAATAAGAGTTTGATAAATACATCGATTTCGGATTGTTCAAATCTTTTCACACACAATAAAACGAATATTTTTACCAAGTTACAGTTTTTTTTACTACAAAGTTGTATGTTTTAATATAATAATTGTTAAATTTAATATATTAAATACAATAATATTAACATCGAGGTTACTTGTATATATGTGTGTATAGCACTGGATATAGGTCATTATAATTAATTAAAATTTTCTAAATTAATGACGTTTTTTTTTGTTCGCATTTTATGATTTTTAATTCTAGTAACTTCTTATTAGGTGTGATTTTTATCTTTAAGTTCGAAGATAATATTTGCCAAATGCAGGACAAAAATAGGCCACTGTCTAATAGGAAGCCACCTTTATAAAATCCAAAAAAAATAAAGGCCTTCACACAAGTGTGGAATGCTTGAGGATATCCTTAGCCATGTTATCTTTGAGTGTTCGTACTATATACAATCTATACAATTGAAGAGTAAAACTCATAAACCACATAACAACCATATTTTGATTTTTTTATGGAAAAACAATCTATCAACAAGCGACAGTATTCCCATAAATGGCATATAACATATCATATGTAAATTCAAACTAAAAACGATACTGTTTTACAACCAAAGATGTCACTGGACACATCTCCACAAGCAGTTTACTCAAATACCGCACAGTTTTTTTTCTTATAACTCTTTACGTATTTTTTGGCTCTTGAGTGGTTTATGAGTTTTATTATTCAATTGTAAATGTCCCTCGTACATATCCCACCTAGTCGTATTCAATTTTCCATCAATGTATAGTCACATGTCTGAATTTATTATCCAAAACACCTTAAATATGAAATACTACAGTAGTTTCTTACATATTCTTACACTGTCCCTTTTCCTTAAAAATTTTATTGGCACAAATCATCGTCTTTATATGATATAAAGCCTAATTAACTAATAATGATAATATTTGCCAAATATATCTAAAATAATCATTGATTTACCATTAAAATTAGTTTGAAGTCTGAATTGTGCTATTCCGAACGATTTTCCAGCCATGTGTAGTGGAAAAGTAGCCTAAAAAGTCGGTCGAGAGTGGAAAGTATAGTATGTTAAGAGCGACCCGCAGCGCAGGCGCGGCCCCCGTCGAGGCTACGGCACGGCGGCCCGTACTACGGATTGACGCATCCATTCACCCGCGCTACTACTGTAGTAAGGCCATTATGTCGTGCCCCAGCTCGAGATGGATTAATTGGAATCAACAGCGACTGTTTGTCGAGGCATGAACATGCACAGGCCACATTAAACATACGATTACTTAAAAGCTGCTCGCCACTTTTTCAAGCCGAACCGCTACGCCACTGAATCATAGTTAAGAGGTTCTTCGTGGTAAGGTTCTAACTGATTCCTTTTTTTAAATATTTTAATCATCAGATATAAAGGGTGGCGTAGAGGAAACGCATGTTTATTGAATGGCTAGTATTTTGCAAAGAGAGGAAACGCATGTTTTTCATTTAAGCGTAACATTGTTTATTTTCAAGATAATTTTTTGATTAATACAGATAAATGAAATAATGATTAATACAGGTAAATGAAATAATAATATTGTACCTTTAAATTAATTATGAAAAATAATGTCGGGCAAGTGTTGCCCTTCTTCGCGGTCACATATCTGCCGCCTCTCTTGAAAGTTATGCATCACTCTCACAAACATTTCTTCTGGTATTCCTTCGATTTCTTGACGAATAGAAACTTTCATTGCGCGAAGCTTTTTTTTAGTGAAGTGTCAAACATACTACCTTGATCAAAAAGTTTTAGGACTTTATTCATAAAATCGAAAATACAAGTTTATTCATCAAAATCGATATGGTCCCCTTCAAAGTACTCCCCATCGACTTACGCCAGCGCTTGATCCAATCCTCGAAACACCGCTGGTACCCAATGTTCGGTATGTCCATCAGAGCCGTCTTCGATTTTTTCATGACATCCTCTCGGGTGCTGTAACGCGTTTAAGTCCGTTGAACAGGAAAAAGTCGCAGAGAGCCAGATCAGGTGAATTCAAATGCTGCTGGATAGTAGTCGTGTTGTGTTTGGTCAAAAACTCATGAAAATCGTGTATTTTGCGATTTCAACGCGGTCCTTTTTTTGCATGAAATTGAGGTCTTTCGGCACCAGTTTTGCAGCGACACGTCTGAGGCCCAAATCGTTAACCAAAATGTCTTGAGCGGACCCATAAGCGGTGTTCAAGTTCTCTGCCAGCTCTCTGATGGTCAATTTGCGGTTTTCGGCCAACATTTCTTTGATTTTATCGATGTTTTCATCGGTTTTCGACTGCCACTACGTTCGTCATCCTCGACCGACTCACGACCACTTCTTAAGCGTTCGTGCCACCAAAAAACACTTCTCCAACATTTCAAAGGTCTGCGGACCGTTAAATCCGTTTTTCACACAACATTTAATGCAAACTCGTTGATGCACAGTTGATGCCATTTTCAAACTTGTAAAAAATCGAAAACACGCACAAAGGTAGATGTACTCAGTACAGCATAACTTTTACAAATGTCAAGTTATGACACAGAAATTTAGAGGGAAGTATCAATGATATATGTGGTAACCTAACAAAAAAAAGAATTCCAATCGGGTGACTGACAGCGCCACACGGTGGCCGGTCCTAAAACGTTTTGAACAAGGTAGCATATCTTTCAACCAACCTGAAATACACATACAAGTATTGTATATTAAAAAGTCTTCAGTTAAAACCATATTGGAATCCTTTTTAAAAACAATATATATATCTACGTGCAGTGCCTCCGTGGCCTACAGGGTAAGATGGCTGTCTTACCCTGTAGGCCACGAAGGTCGTCGGAGATTATTACGTACTTGTCCTTTTCGGTTCGATTTTCTATTAAAACGATGTAAATTATAAATTTTGTACTATGGAGAAGAAATGACATTTTAATAAATTTAAAAAACAATTTTACTGTTTCATAGATTCTATCACTCCAAGATTTTGTGATCTATAGCTACTGAGGGGTCAGTGTTATCAATAGATAGATGGTCAACATGTAGATCGAACTATACAACTATAAATTTAGACCCGAGAGTAAAACCAATGAGATTCAATCACAGAGAAAATTCTAAATGTTGTAATTTTGTGGTCATCTTTATATGATTACATTGTCTGTAGCACCCTGTAAAAATAACTATTTAATATTGGTATCTGATGCAAAAATATCAAGAATTACTCGTATGAAAGCATAAACAGCAAGAATACACCATAACACTTTTCTCTTATATATTTTTTTGCATGTATAGTAACTTCAGAAAAACATTTTAGAATTTAATCAAAAAAAAAAAAGCAAAGTGTTTTTTTTTATTCAAGTCAGAGTTTTGAATCTGATTAAAATTGCGTTTTCATTTCGCGGAATGGATTTGATTAAAATTTGACAACGATGCGTGAATACGCCGGGAATTCTGGTTTCGACTAATGGTTGCGGAATTTCACAACTGTAAGACGAAATCACAATCGGTGACGAATATATCAGATCTTTATCAAGAAATTACATTTTATAATCTATGCGAGATGAAAAATGTTATCCTACAAGTATTTTTTTATTAAAAATATTATCCTATAAGGCATTGAACTGGTTGAATGTTAGAAATAGACGCCAAATCCACATAACGTATTAATCAACAATTCCCGGGACTCACCAACAGATGGCGCCTCTAATAACAAATTAATACCATTCTCAGTTAGTACCAGCCTTTAGAAGTTACGTGTTCAACTTTCATGACATTCCGACATTGTGTCGTTGAGTTACAGTGGTTTTAGTGACGCTACTTTTGCTATTTTCAAAACAATGCAAAAAATCGAATTTCGTGTGTTGATAAAACATTGCTTTTTAATGGGAAAAAATACCGTTCAAACTCAGCGATGGCTTGAAAAGTGTTATCCGGGTTCTGCTCCGTGGAAAACAACCATTTGTCGGTGAACAATTAATTTATTCGATAAAGGTGAAATCGACCTCAAGTTGTACTGTTCTCCAAAGGAATATCTTTCATATGTTACTGTATCTATTGTATAATATCCTTAACAGCCCCCTCTTATCTCGTCGAAAATTTTCAGCGTCTTTCCAATCATAGATTAGCGCTACGCTTAAAGAAAGGTTGTCTATTGGCCTTTCCAGTTCACCGTTCCTCTTTTTTATATCGTCCTTTACTG
The DNA here is from genome assembly GCA_949825065.1 of Odontocerum albicorne. Lineage (NCBI taxonomy): Eukaryota > Metazoa > Arthropoda > Insecta > Trichoptera > Odontoceridae > Odontocerum > Odontocerum albicorne. The sequence continues at coordinate 58,887,054 of OX463838.1, read as the reverse complement.
TCCATGCAGTGAGATTCTGGCATCAGTTACAAACCAATTTAAGACTCGCTCTTGGCACGCTTTAAAAAGCGACTGAAAAAACTCTTAATTTCTAGTCAGTAAAATTACGTGTTTCATTCCTCATTTTTCTTCTCCTTTCCTCTCCACCATCCCTTTCTTTCCTTTTGATTGATGATATCTCAGTCCGTCTTTATGGGGTTCGTAATCATATGCTCACGTATGTGTTTATGGATTTCATGGGGATGGATAGTAATTTGAATGATTTATGCGACCACGTAACTTGCTTCATTTACTTTTGTCTGGTTAGTTGGAAGAGATTGCCGCCTGGCAATAAGCCCATCAGATTTTATTTGCAATAAAAGTGTTAAATAAATAAATAAAATATTTTTTAGCAAATTACTTGTTAAGTGTGCTAGAAATGTTTACCTTGCTTTTTTTCCTATGTGCTTCTTATCAGGTTCACCTTATAAGAAACAGATAAAGTAATTAATTGTTTCAGTAAAGTAATCTTTTTACTTCATAAGATTATTTAAACAAGAAAAAAGCCGTTTCGGAACTTGCACCAAGAAATAGATCGATTTCGTTTGTGTGTGAAAAAAAAAATTATTTTCAATTTTATGATACTCTTGAACAAATTGCTTCAGTCCATTGGAAACATTTCATTATACGCCCGTAATAAATAAATATATAGACAATAATAAACGTTTTAACGAAGGGTAGTTTCGGACTCTCCTAGTCATCGTTGAAATTTTCTAGATGTAGTGACATGAAGTGACATCTAGATGTAGTGACATGACATGAATGAGATCCTCAGTCATCTGTAGTATTTTATCGAAATCGACGTAATAATGAATAATTTCAAAACTCATACATTAGGTGCACCTGAAACAATGTATCTATAGATATCTGTACTATTAATATCATCCCTTAAACCAGCTCTGGGTGTGCTGTGTATTTTATGGCAGTTTCATTAACTTTTTTATACTTCCTCCAAATTTAAAAATAACATTGAAACCAGGGTCTTAAAATGAAACACTGTGAAGAGAGGGTGATATCTATTCAATTTATTACTTTGAAATGGCTCCCAAAATCAAAATTAATTTCAGTGGCCAATCAGTATTGATACAACAATCAAGTTTTAGATACTGTATTTATTTTAATATTAACATTAATTAAAAATTCTGTGTAAAATCTAAAGGACCATTTCGATGACGTGAATGTGAAAAAGACGCCGAATATGACCTTTGAAGCTCTTGTTATCTACTAAAAAAAGATTTCCCTCTCTCGCACTGTGGTGATGTTGCTTTTAAACAGTGATGTATAAAGTATCTACTACAAATGACTCATTAAAGAAAACTAACAAAAAAAAAAACGATGAACTATAAATGTACCGGACCACGGTACAAAGAACTGTAAATAGGTGCGATGGTTGCTGCGCAATGCTCGGAGGATTCAGTTCAATTCCAAAAGACGTAGATCGTTGAGAAGATAGCGATGGTGAAGAGATTCCTCCTATGGCAGGTTGTAGCAGGTCTCAAGAAAAACACAGGAGGTAGAGTGTACTGAGAATATAATATTTAAAATTGAAAGGGACCCTTCTTATGAACGGCCAGTCGGTCCCAACAAGCGCTCACACCTCGCAAAATACAACAGGTTTCGAGAATTTTGCGCATTGCTTAGACCGACCGGTCAGCGATCTAGTCACGACGCCCGTTCATAAGTCTTCATTTACTCTGCGGTCACGATGCCGCGCGGACCCAAATAAATACAAATATTTTAACAAAATCAAACAAATATATCAATATGTATCAATAATTTACGTAACAAATATCCAAGAAATATATAAATATCTACATACGAGTATATTAATCAAACATACAAGTGGTGACGCATACGTCCGATACAATAAAGAAACTAAAATAGTGTTTATATACCATCAAAAATATCAATAAGACCTCCCAAAAAGTAAAAATAACTTTAGCATATACTCGTATATTATCTGGTTCGTGATTTTTTTACAAAATACTATACAGTCCATTAACTATAGTAGAATTGTTGTTTGTTAAATTTATTTTGGGACAGGGATTAGTTTCGACTTTGTCGCGGCGTTTAAACACACGTAAACGCCGGCACAATACCTAAATCCACACATCACATCCACGTTAAGGATGAGGCGGTTCTCGGTACTCTGCCAGATTACAAGAGGATCTAACCACAATGCTAGTGACTAACAATATGTATTATTGCCTCACCAGAGACGGGACGGGACGGGGTGGTTATTTGTATTGTGCGATGGTATTACGCGACACGAGTCGAGATAGAGCGCGTATCACAAATGGTAGCGAATTTGTCGTTGTACATTTGAGACAAATTGCTAGATTTTTTTACTATAAATAGACAATCCACCCGCACTAGGAGTCCATATAAAAAAATCTAATTAAAAAAACCCAGCAATTTATGAACATTTCTACGACTCACTTACTCGCAAGTATTTCATTTCGTATTCCCACTAGATCCACAAGATAGCTCAATTCCTTTTATACCGAAAATTGCTGTACTAATTATAAAATCAACTCCTCTATAATTCGTATGCAAAGGCTTGGAAACCAGTTTTGCAACAATTTAGATATTTTTAATATAAGTATATATAGTATTCGCCAGAATATCACGACAATATTTAGAAATAGCTACTAACTTTGTGATCTCCTTTATTAATATAAATAACGTAATATAAACAAAACATTAAGGGCAATAATTTGCCTCTGGAGTTGAGTAACCCTGCATCAACATGTATGAAGCTTTTAATTCTGCAAAGCAACTTGCATCTCGTTCTACTAATGAGGCCATGTGTTTTCTATATCTCAATATCTATCCAAAAAATTCCCACAAAATTCTAAAGATTATTAAATAATTTTAAAACGATGACTGTAATTTATTATTACTACTGCTTTTTAAAGATAAAGTTGTATTGAAAAATGGTTTGAAAATGGTGATGAAAAAAAAAATAGTGATGAAAAATGTTTGAAGGGGATCTTCATGCATAATATGGTTTAAGCGGTCTTCATCGAAGTCCGCTGGTCGTCCGGGTACGCTTCATGTATTTCATGTCAAAATTACCGTCTTTGAAACGCAAAAACCATCGACGAGCTGTCCTTTCATTCATAGCATCTTCGCCGTACAGTTCGCAAATATCGCGAGCAACTTTGGCAGCTTTATTTCCTCGGTTGAATGCGAACAGAAGGTGTCGAAAATACTCACTTTCCTCTACTCGACGTTCCGTTTTGAAAGTTTGTAATCAAATAAAATAATACATGTAACGTAAAAGCAAACACAATATCTTGTAGAACAGAAACTTTCCTTTTGAATGACGTATAACATTTACCATTTTGTTTTACTTTTGGTGCTCATTTTTAAATTGAAAAAAAAAAACGGACACAACTTATGTTAACACCTAATACAATAATGCAGAGGTCTATTAGACTCATTCTCCAGATTTAAACCCAATTTGCTTGAACGTTTATGACTACAGTTATTTAAGAAATGTCTTGCTCCAATGTTACTGTACAAATGCTTCATACTAACCATGCATTTATCTCATTTTGACACTGATCTGGAGTTGATCCTGGTTGTAATATCGTATTAAATTCTCCAAGTAAAGGAGTTATTAAATGCTCAGAGCAATAATATACAAGTATATATAATACAAATACACTGTAAGATGTGTACTCTATAGTATGGAAAGTCTTAATCTGAATTATATTTGACACAACACTAACAATATTCAAAATTGCGCTTAACCCTACAATGCGTGTTTTTTTTAATTTCAAAATAAAAATTTATTTATGCATTAAATATGTACTGGAACATGGAAAAAATAAAAAATTTTTTTTTTGTTTTTATATACTCGTATTTATATTTAAAAAAAAAAGAGTATGGTTCATATATGAATCACTGCGCATTTGTAAGTTAATTATATGATATAATGATATAAATGAAATTATGCATTTAACTTAACTTATTTTACACATATGTACTAAAGAATAAAAGAAGAAAAAAAAGCTTTCCTTGATCACCAATAATAAAGTAATTTGATTTCAAACTGGAACAAATCACAAAAGTCATCTACGCGCAACAAGTCAAACTTCAACTGCCAAATCGACCGGTAAAACAGTTTTCTATTAAACCTATGTGGTTTTAAAGCATGGAAATTATTGAATCATATTACTAACAGCGCGTGAGTCGTTGTTTATACCACTCGACACAAAAATATTTAGAAAAACTTTGGTTGATTCACATGTGCATCATTGCGCACTGTAGGGCTAAGAGCTGAATATTAAACAAATACCCATGAACAGTTTTTCACCGGTATGTTCAAAATGTATATGTTACGAGTACATTCATCATGTGACGGGGGGAAAATAAAAGGTTGCGACAAGTTGAAGAATTTCGCTGTTTGGGAAGAATATTCTCAGGTGATGGAAGAGTTTAGAGGAATATCGAACGGCGTGTAGTGTTAGGAAAGATAGTCAATGGGGCACTAAAATATATACGAGTATACTCGAACCGGACATCAAAATCGGCTATGATAGACCTCAACAGTATTTTGGTGCCAGCATTGATGTATGAGAATGAAACGTGAACGTGGAAAAAACTGATAGGAGCCGAATAAATACTGCAGGAATGCGTAAATTGAGAAGAATACATGAAGTGACAATGTATGAAAGAAAACGGTATGAAGGGATAAACGTAAACTTAAGGCTGATGTGTTAAGTAAGATGAAGGCTGTTGTGTTAAGTGCCTTGAGATGGTTTTGGCATTAGAACGAATGAATAAAGACATACTAATAAAACAGGTATACAGTATAGACGTGAATGTAAGGCGTATGAGAGGAAGATCAAGGAAAGTGTGGTTAGGTCAAGCGAATGGTATTCTGAAAGAAGGAAAAGTAAAAAGTCAGAGAAATCGTAGATGTTGTATGAGAAAACATATTTGGTAAGAAAACCGTAAAAACTTACCAAGGGAAGACGAACTATAAAGAAATCTTTGTAGATGTTCCGATGTGTTGTAGAAACACATTCGGCTTTAGGTGTAATGTAGTGATTTTATTTTATTAATTTTGCAATGCTAGTGATAAACTTTTATTCGGATTGGATTCAGCCAACATGAAAAAGTTGAATCGTATCAAATTTACTTATTTTACATACACATATATCAACTTATAGCCCTTTAGAAAAATGAAAATTTTGCAGACAAAAATAGGCCTATTGAATCAGTTTGGAAGAGGACACCAATCATACTCGAGACATGTTCCCTAATGTCAAAATACTCGCCAAGAAGCCCTTGAAGAGAGTTTGATTTCTAAATGGCGCTAAATAAATTATCAACATTATAATATTTAATGTCATTATAGAGAGAAGTACTTAAACATTAATAATACATCAATCAACAATTCCCGGGACTAACCAATAGATGGTGCCTCTAATAACAAATGCATACCATTCTCAGTTAGTACCAGCCTTTTGAAGTTACGTGTCAAACTTTCATGACATTCTGACATTGTGTCATTGAGTTACAGTGGTTTTAGTGACACTACTTTTTTGCTATTTTAAAAAAAATCGAACAAAACGAATTTCGTGTGTTGATAAAACATTGCTTTTTAATGGGAAAAAATATCGTTCAAACTCAGCGATGGCTTGAAAAGTGTTATCCGGGCTCTGCTCCGTCGAAAACAACCATTTGTCGGTGGTATGCTGATTTCAAACGCGGTCGTACAGACACAAATGATGCTGAACGCTCTGGTCGTCCAAATGAGGCTGTTACACCAGAAAACATAAAAAAAACTCAAAATCGTGATGGAAAATCGCAAATTTGCGTGAGATAGCTGGCATCCTGAAGATATCATTTGGTAGTGTTTACACTATTTTACATGAACATTTATTTGGTCATGAAAAAGCTTTATTCGAAATGGGTGCCGCGTTTGCTCACAATGGAACAGAAACAACAACGCATCGATGATTCAGAGCGCTGTTTGGCACTGTTTACGCGAAATAATCAGGAGTTTTTGCGTCGATATGTGACAATGGATGAAACTTGGATCCACCACTACACTCCGGAATCAAATCGGCAGTCAGCTAAGTGGAGAGCAGCCGGTGAAAGTCGTGCGAAGCGACTAAAAAATCAACAGTCGGCCGGGAAGGTTATGGCCTCCGTATTTTGGGATGCGCATGGTATAATATTCATCGATCACCTTGAAAAAGGAAAAAACTATCAATAGCGAATATAACATTGCGTTATTGGAGCGTTTGAAGGCAGATATTGCAAAAAAACGACCCATATCATTCCAAGAAGAAAAAAGTTCTCTTTCATCAGGACAATGCACCGTGTCACAAGTCGATGGTAACGATGGCCAAATTGCATGAATTAAACTTCGAATTGCTCCAGATTTGACCCCCAGCGACTATTGGCTGTTCGCAGACCTCAAAAAGATGCTCCAGGGAAAGAGATTTGGCCCCAATGAAGAAGTGATTGCCGAAACTAACGCCTACTTTGAAACCAAAGATAAATCGTTCTACACGGCTGGCATATGACACAAAAGTTAGGAAAGCGTTGGAATGAATGTATCGCTCTTGAAGGAGACTATGGTATGTTGATGAATAAAGAAGAATTTTGGCAAACAAATGTTGTTTTAGTAGTTAGTCCCTCGACTTATTGATGTTATGAAATAAAACTTATTTCAAACGAATCATAGGTGTATGGGGAACGATACGAACGCAGTTGTGTTACATAACCAGGTTCGAAAACAAATTTCATAAACAACCATTTTGAAAAGGCATTGTGATAGTGTAAAACATTTTTTAATATTTTTTTAACATGTATACACAATAGACTGGAAAAGATTGTACAATGCTAAGGGACATCAAAGAAACCGACTTGAAAAGAAATGTACGCAGAAAATTTTAAACAATAATTTTGTAGGAAAAATATTTTTCTGGAATCCGTTATTTCGCAATCATTTTATATGTAATTATTTCACAATCATTACATACCTTGCGTAATTCAGGGTTTACTTAAATATGTTTTATTTTCAATAAAACCCTTTATTAAATATGCCAAATTATTGCAAATAATCAAGGATTTGTTTAAATTTATTTACTATCAAAAATACAATATTAATTGTTTTAATAATACGGCGAAACGTTGTATACCATACAAGTATATAAAATGCAGAAAAAAAAAACAACATTTTACAGATATGTGGCGGTCGCACACTCGAATACTGTGGGCATTCATACATACGGTCAATGACCGATGAAATTACCTTCGGATTCCTCGATAAATCTAAGTAAACAAGTCCGAAGGTCACCCGCCGGACATTCATCCCATAGCCGAGCGGACCGCACTCTATACTAGAGAGAGAACGCACCACGCTGTCTCGCCGGTTCCGTAAATACTAGATTGTTATCTACATACAACAATTAATCGTTTTTGCATTTACAGAAACGAGACGCAGGCATATCGCGAGCGCATTCCCGCGCGCATTCTAAAAAGATATAAATACCTACGTTACTAATAAAATTGGACAGACTCTCTTTCCGCATTGCGATCTAACGTGTTTTATTATTTATCAACAAATCATCCTCATCATATCTTCCAATAAGAACCATTCTGCTAAAGTGGTGACCCCGAACGCAAATTAAACACAGATTTCAACTATAACGGATGTGGCCGACTCGATAGCAACCGTGCAAATGCAACCCGACACCGGCATCAACAAACCATCATCATCTCTCCCCTATCGGACATTCGGCTAAAGATATAAAGAACAATGTCATTAGGCAATACCTGTGTCGAAGTGGTTTTATTCTTTAATCACAAATTACATATATTAGTCCTGAATACTAAAACCCTTTTATATCATCCTCTTTCACATTCAATTTCTTTGGATTCAAATAAAACAATGAATCTCTTAAGTCAAAACCATATTACAAAAGTATATTTTGCGTCGATTGAATCATTGTAAACGGCTACATCTCGAATATCTATAAAATATGCAAGAGACGTTTGGGGCAAGTTGTTGAAATATCTATTTTTTTATTGATCTTTATTTTATCCTCTCTCTAAATTTATCTTTCCTTTTACTACAGTTTCACTTTAATTTCCCTCCTACACTCATACTTTGCTCGAACAAAATTGACACCCACTTTACTCGAACTAATTTTGATGTTAATCCAGAATATTTCTTAGTAAAATTAAGTAAATGGATCTTTAATTTATTGAAGTGTGGGTGAAACTTTGAACGAAATTGAAATTAACAAAATTGACATTTATCAGTGCCATGCTTTAGTAGTTAGCATGTTAACTTAGCACCCAGACGTACATATACATACCATGACGTCAGATTTTATTATTATTATTTATTTATTTAACACTTTTATTGCAAATAAAATCTGGCGATCTTATTGCCAAGCGGCAATCTCTTCCAACCAACCAGGCAAAAGTGAATAAAGCAAGTTACGTGTTCGCATAAATCATTCAAATGACTATCCATCCCCACGAAATACATAAACACGTACGTGAGCATATGCCCACGAACCCCACAAAGACGGACAATCATCCGAACATTGTTTTTCATATAAAATGAGATATCATCAATCAAAAGGAAAGGAAGGGATGGTGGAGAGGAAAGGAAAAGAAAAATCAGGAATGAAACACGTTATTTTACTGACTAGAAATTAAGTTTTTTCAGTCGCCTCTTAAAGATTTTCCTTTCTTAACACGCATATTCCGCCTCTTCCATATTTATACAGCTCCTATATTTTCTCTAACTTCTTATTTATCCTTCTTTCAAAATATGATTCACTTGATTCATCCATAGTCCATTTTGTCTTCCTCTCCCACGTCCTCCATTTGTACTATATATTTGTTTTGTTAGTATTATTTCATTCATTCGTTCTACATGCACAAATCATCCCCGAGTACTATTCTTCATCCTACTCAAAACATCATCCTTAGGTTCACATTCATTTCTAATCTCTTTATTTTGTCTTCTGTCAATTATTTTCACTCCATGTATTCTTCTAGTGTTCGCATTTCTAAAGTATTTATTCGGTTCCTTTTAGTCTCTCTGCAAGTCCATGTGGCACTCCCGTATATCAAAATTGGTACAAAAATACTATTGAGGACTATCATATTACAAGATTTTGATACTGTTCAGTTTGAGTATAATGTATAAGGGTCCCATTGACTTTATTTTCTATCGCAGCACGCCGTTCGATATCCTTCGTACTTAGTTTATATTCCTAGTAGGCTAAGTTTTTGGTTAGCATAACTAATTGGACGGTTTTGTGGTAATAATTATTACAAAAATACATTTACTACGTTACAGGCGGCCCTCGACTTTCGCACATAATTGGTTTCTGAAAATGTGGGCGAATGTTCGATAGTAGAGGGATGTAAAAAAAAACATCGAAAATTGTATTTTAAAATATTTATTTATCAATAATATATTAAAAATATTTATTTATCAATATACGTAATTAAGTTAACGAGACGTGTTTAAGTGTTTTCTTTATATACTCGTACTTGTGAAGAGTTAGTTGAATACCACCCTTTTTTTCTTTTCTTGACAAAGAGTTCTACAACACGCTGTGTCTTTCTTAATCGCCCTACGTACTTGAGATATACGTTCTCCATTGGTATCACATTCTTCCGTGATAGTAAAAAAATTGTTAAGATGCATGAAGGATTCATTCATATTTTTAATTGTCAAAGTCTTGACGATTTTATCAGCTTCTTCTTCCTCACTTTCATTGTGTATTTCATTTAACTCTTGTTGCTCAATTAAGTATTCACTTGACAGAGGTACTGAGTGAGATTCAATCAACTCATTAACATCTTCGTTGTTGACGTCCAAGTTTATTTCGTTCATTAGGCTAACTATTTCATCGGTGATAGTTTGCGGAGTTTTTTCATAATATATAAAATCACTCGTCATTTGTGGGCATAATTGTTTCCAGGAACCTTTCATTGTTGACTCTTTTATTTCAGCCCACGAGTCTCCAATATTGTTTATTGTGTTCCGTATATTATGGTTCTTCCAAAAATGTACGAGTGACTACATGGAAGCGAACCATTTTTAGCATTATCGACAAAACTCTTTAAAAAATAAAATTTAAAAAAATGTGCGAAATAGCGAATTGTGCGAAATTCGAGGGCCGCCTGTACTTATAATTTCTTTGACTGTTATTCTGTGAGCGCTCACTCATAGAGTCAGACTAGTAAAAAGTCAAAGAAAGAGTGCAATAAATCTATAAATTGGGTTTTTGTTAATCCTTCATAAGTTGCTAAGTTTTCTTTATTTTAAATATTTATCCTGTGTTACCATCTCATTCTTTCGTTTGATACTTTTTAACATATCCGAATTATTGATTCACTCGTATTGAAGAGCGTGAGACAATATACTATAGTCTTCGACCCTAATAATTGTGCCTTTGGAGTTTAGAATCACCGGTGTGTTCATTAATGCACGTGTTGCTAACATTACCGTTAAGTGATAAGACAACACTCACGCAAGATAGGACCTTTTTTTTGTTGGATACCATTGGGAATCGAATCCGAAACTCCTAAATAGAAGTCAAGTGTCCTCTAACTAGGCCATGGAGCTCGGTATGTGTTACCAGTATATTGATTGATCTATTAAAATATAAATAGTTAAATTCAAATTAAAACACAGTCACTTTACTTTATTCAACTTTATTTTGTTGCATATCACAATGTATTACGCTTACTCTGTCATCATCAGGTGAGTTGATAAGAGCTTTATAATATATTAATTATATCATATTTATATTTGTATTGTTTATGGTTTTATTTTAGTAATAGAGTAAAGATGTTTAACTATTTGTCGTTTATGGCACTGAGGAGAAATAAATCTGGAAACGGAAAATAATGTAAATCAATCAAATTAATTAGTGCCATAAACAACAAGTATAGGCACATTTACTATATTTCCAAAATAAAACCATAAACAACATAAATATAAAATGATGCAATCAATATAAAATTCAGTCCTTGTGAACTCACCTGATGATTTCACAGTAAGTGGAATAAAACAAATATGACAGTGTTTTTATTTAATATCAATTTTGTAGTTCCACTAAGTAACACTGGAGATATTCTAACAAATATAAATAGTTTTTTTTTATGAAAATATGTTATGTACTCGTTTGTACATCTATCTATCCTACAAAACCGTTTAAACTTTTTTGAGCTATTAAAAAAAACCAGTTCAGGTGCTTAATTAAACACAGCGAAACCAAATACTTCATTTAAAAAGCTCGCAATAGAAACCTTTCTATCGTATATTATAGTAATCACTTCAAGTTGAAACTATACATTTTTAAAGTTTATATTATAAAAGTGATGAAAGATCCTGGAAGAGAAAACTTGGATAAGAAGAAAAGAGCTTCAAAGAGCGTCTTTTTCTCAAGTCAGAGAGAACTTGAGCACTCAAAGCTTTCTCAGCGCTTAGATAAAAGGTAGAAATCCAAAATAGCAAACTTTTTTTATCTCCATACCGAGATATAAAGCTCGGAGGGAGATTCTTCAGCCTTTAGTAACAAAGCGTACATAAATCATATCTCGTTATTTGAATTTCTTCTTTCACAAACTTTCCTGAAAGATTCTGAAATTGTTGAATGAATATGCCGAGAGTGTTAAAAGGGGAATATAAATAACAAACACTTGTTATTAAAACAAGCTTCAAACATTTCTCATTAATTTTTAAATTATAAAACTTCATTTTAAACTCTTGATTAATTTAATAAATGTATTCGTTTATTAAAACAAAAAAAGATGCTTTTAAAAGAAATTACAACAATTGTTGGAATGATATATTCAATTAATGTTTTAAAGATTAAAATATTAAATATAAGATGCTATCAAAAGGACTGAAAACATCTTGATGAAGCCTCATTGACCTGAAGCATATTAGACATTTTTCAGTCAACACTTTTACAATAGAATTTGTTCTAATAATACGAGCATTTAAGATTTATTGAGATATTCTTTAAACCATTTTATTAGATTATATACTATTTGTATCAAATGTTAAATAATAAAGACAAATGAAATGTATTGTATATACAGTGAAACACCGTTTTTACGTGCCCGGAATTCACGTTTTCCCGCTATTTGCGTTCAATTTTTACAATCCCGTTTTATTTTAATACATTTAGTACCCGCTTTTACGTTTTTATTTCCCGCAATTTACGTTTGAAATATTTAAAATGCAAATCAATTTATAAACATATTTAATTAAATGCGCGACGATTTAAAATATTTGAAATGAATATTAGGAAGCAGAAATATGTTGTTTCTATTTATAGACACGTGTGCACCTGCAGCTGCAGCGCTCATGGTCAAGGTTATGGTACACGAGTCGTGTAATACGATGCAATTGTTGGGAAATTTAGCGAATCAGAGGCAGGCAGACTGTATACGTATTTGGTAAATCTGTGCTTGTGTTTTAAACGTGTCGGTCGTGTACATACAATTTTAATTGTCAATTGTCGTGTATTTCGTGTGTCAATTTACATTTTTTTCATTTCTTTTCATTTTTCGTTGAAACCCTTCAAATAATGTCTCAGCAAAGAAAAATATTACCGATTCAAGAGAAAAGGAAAATTCTCGAAAAAGTTAATAAACATGTTGGTTCACGTGTTTCGCTCGCGCGTGATTCGGGGATACCCATTACAACTTTGGCTACGATAATAAAAAATCGTGAATCGATTGAAAAAAGTTTTCCGATTTGCGTGATTATCTAAATAAAAAATTATTTTCAATTTTACATTTTTTTTTCTAGCCCCGAATCTACGTTTTCCCTCCAATTACGTTTTTTTTATCAGTCCCTTCAAAAACGTAAACACGAGGTTTCACTGTACCTATAACGATCTCCGTGGTCTAGTAGTTAAAACGACTGTTTTCTAGCCCGGGGATTATAGGTTCGATTCTCGTTGGTACCTAGATGTTTTAAAAAGGGTTCTATTCTGATTTTCGCATAACGTTTGTTTAAAACATTTTAAAGTTGGTTGGACGGTATTCAATGAAAGTATAATGTTTTACAATACAAAACAATAAAAATATGTTCATAAGATTTATTCCCTATCACTGTTAATGATTAAAATTAGTTCAAGAAACCTTTTTTAGCAAAGCTTTTACTTCGGAGCTTTTTTCACTCACATGACCATCATACTATTTTCAATATATATTAAAGTTTAGATTAGACTCACTGATATGTCATTAAACTTCCAAATACTAAACGAAAAAATACCCATGTTACTTGCGGGAATTAGCACAACGCAGGGCTCGAACCTGTCTTAGCTCATTTTTAATACCAGATTTAAGTGTTAAATGAAATATTTCATATTGTTATTTATTTAGTCAAACACTGTTCATTTCAATTTATATAACGGTATAACCGTACCGGTTTCAATATTTTCATCTCATCATCAGGGAAGCACAAACAAGACTTAATTATGTTCGAATTGATACCGACATACACGCTTCTAACGGTAAAAAATCGGTACCAGCTCGAAGATAATTCAGCCTTGTTTGTGTTCTCCTGATGATGGGGTTAAACCTTGAAACCGGTAGGGTTATAACCGTTATATGAAGTATGTTAGAATAAACAGTGCTGGACTAAACAAATGACAATATCTTGAAACCTCCGCAGTGTCAATTAATGCCTTAACTATAAATAAGATATTTCATAATCATATTCAAATATTGTATTATACATAATGACATTTCCAATGCTTACAGTATAACCTCCGCGACCTAATTGGTAAGAAGCTTATCTTCTGGTGCCTAGATTTTTTTTGTAATAATTCCAGTCGTTTTTTATTCAAGGTTTCTTTAATTTCTGTCTGGTTGGTTGCAAGAGATTGCAACAGGTAATAAGCCCGCCAGGTTGTACTGTAACACATCGATCAATAAGTCCCGGGACTAACCAATATATGGCGCCTCTAATAGCAAATCCATACCATTCTCAGTTAGTACCAACCTTTAGAAGCTACGTGTCAAACTTTCATGACATTCCGACATTGTGTCATGCGGGATTTCACAACTGTAAGACGAAATCACAATCGGTGACGAATATATCAGATCTTTATCAAGAAATTACATTTTATAATCTATGCGAGATGAAAAATGTTATCCTACAAGTATTTTTTTATTAAAATATTATCCTATAAGGCATTGAACTGGTTGAATGTTAGAAATAGACGCCAAATCCACATAACGTATTAATCAACAATTCCCGGGACACACCAACAGATGGCGCCTCTAATAGCAAATCCATACCATTCTCAGTTAGTACTAGCCTTAAGAAGTTACGTGTCAAACTTTCATGACATTCCGACATTGTGTCATTGAGTTACAGTGGTTTTAGTGACGCTTCTTTTGCTATTTTCAAAACAATGAAAAAAAAACGAATTTCGTGTGTTAATATGAGGCGTATCCAGAAAGTGAGTGTACTGAGGCTCTCACGACCGGATGGATTTTATTTTCGACATGTTGGTTACACTTCCGTGTAGCCTGACCCTTCCCCTCCGCAACGAGACCGGTTCGAGGTCAGTACGTTGAGAAGTGTCGACGCGACAACACGTTTCGGGAAAAATGTCAAACCAATCTCCCGCCAAGTGCGAAATTTTGTAAAAAGGCTAGAGTTTTTGAGGCGCTGCAAACTCCATGGAGATGAATTTCTCCGCTCCATCGTTACTGGAGATGAAACTTGGGCTGCACACTACACGCCTGAAACCAAAAGGCAGTCTCAACAGTGGCGTCACACCTCTTCACCCTCCGCCAAAAAGTTCAAAACCACAATTTCAGCCAAGAAAATCATGGCATCCGTGTTTTGGGACTGTCAAGGCATAATTTTAATTGAATATATGCCTCAAGGGGAGACCATCAACTCTGCAAGCTACTGTGAGACCCTAAAAAAATTGCGGAGGGCGATTCAGAACAAGAGGAGAGGCATGCTGACAAAGGGAGTCTGCCTGCTGCACGACAATGCAAGACCACACACGGCCAACGCCACGAAGGAACTGCTCGCCTCGTTTAAATGGGATGTCCTGAACCATCCCGCGCATTCCCCTGACCTAGCACCTTCAGATTACTATCTCTTTACCTCCCTGAAGCTGCACATGGGTGCAAAAAGGTTTTCAACCGACGAGGAGGTAAAGGAGGAGGTGGAGAAGTGGACGGAGGGGTTGGCGGGAAACTACTTCGAGGAAGGCATCAAAAAGTTGATACCCCGCTTCACCACCTGCATTGAAAGGAATGGCGACTATGTCGAAAAATAGCTTACATATGTACTACGGTAACCACGTATTTTTTTTGTTTAAATAAAAAAAATTGTAACCTACAAAAATTCAGTACACTTAGTTTCTAGATATGCCTTGTACAACATTGCTTTTTAATGAGAAAAAATACCGTTCAAACTCAGCGATGGCTTGAAAAGTGTTATCCGGGCTCTGCTCCGTCGAAAACAATCATTTGTCGGTGGTATGCTGATTTCAAACGCGGTCGTACAGACACAAATGATGCTGAATTTTGGCAAACAAATGTTGTTTTAGTAGTTAGTCCCGGGACTTATTGATCGATGTGTTATACAACAAAAGTGTAATGCAATACAGTACAATAAAGACCAGCTATATATTTCAACCAACAAGCAAGCTGTTCAAGAGGCCTTAAGTGAAAACCATAGTGAAACCCTTTAAAAAACGGGTACCAACGGAAATCGGACACGCTATTCATGAGTTGGGAAACAGGCTATTTAATATCCATGATGCTGAGGTCACCATATTGTTGTTTCCTTAGTTGAGTTTTGTTGTTTAGTCGGATTAGAATAATAAATATTGTAATACTATAATATATAGTACAATATGAAAACAAAAAAAGGTAAATCTTTTTTTTATTCACATTTCTTGAAATTGGTTTGATTAACAATTTTGAAAAAAGTTTTTAATATACTTAACACAGTGGGTAAGTTACAACTTATGAAGATCTTCGTAATATAATCTAGTGGTAATATTCTTGATTGCTGATGGTACCAAAAAAAGAAAGGAAGCAATACTAGCACACGTCGATCGGTACTGTTGCCGATACGCTTGTAACGATGGTCGTTATCAATGTAGCGTGTGTCCTATTAGGACGTGCTGATGATTTTGATATCGACATCGTTATCTTCGTTTTGGTTGATTCTGCGTTACTTCTCGTACAGAGTCATCAATATAGCGGATTGCTTATCTTGATATAAGTCATGATGATCTTGATTTGTAGTGATAAATATAGACTCAGGAATGCGGATATATAAAAACGAAAGTGACAACGGACGATAAATAATAAGTCTTGACAGTTGAATGGATGACAATAAAAGTATATTTATTTCTCAGAGTGCGGACAATTTATACCAATGAATGAACCAGTTCGCGATACATATTCTATCTCGCTCTGGCGCATGGACTGGCGGTAGGTTAATTATTTATATTTGGAGATGACTAGGCGAGTCGCAGATACTATAAAATAGTAAATATTGTTGTTGTTCGCAGCGTGTAACAATCCTTGAATTCTTCATCGGTCATTGACCCTGTATGTTTATTATTAACAATAATTAATTTAATTCAATTGTGTTTAACAATTCACTTATTCATTTTGACAATTATTTATTTATTTATTTATCTGGGTAGGTATTCCTACACGCTCAGTAACGAACCGCGATTTCTGTGCCTACTCCACAGGTTCTAAAAACCCGATGGCTGATTAACTGGGACCGAAGATAATATCGTCTCCCGGTAACGGTCTTCAGTATGTCCTAAACACTTATTTTTATATATTGAGTAGTGTCATACGGAAAAGGAGAACTTATGATATCGTTTTTACATTACGTAAATTTTAGAAGAGGTGTTCTATTAAAAATGTATTATACATACAGCGTAAATTAATCGATACTCATGATCACGCCACTCTCTCAAACTTTGTCCCAAGATCGTGATCGGAAATATGCAGCACACGCCGATCGGTAGTGTTGCCAATACGCTCAATAACGAACGGCGAGTTCTGTGCCTACCCCATAGGTTCTAAAAACCCGATGACTCATTTACTGGAGCCGAAGACAATATCGTCTCCCGGTAACGTTCTTCAATATGTCCCAAACACTTACTTGGATATATTGAGTAATATCATACGCAAAAGGAGAACTTATGATATCGTCTTTAGATGAAAGTAAATTTTAGAAGAGGTGTTCTAGTAAAAATTTACATACAGCGTAAATTAATCGAAACTCATGATCACACCACACTTTCGAACATAGTCCTAAGATCTCGCCGGGAATATGTGAGATGAAATTATAGTTCAATACAAATATTCTAAGAAGCGATAAATACACTCTAAGGGTACACGAAACTTAATGAAAAGAGAATTAATGTGTAATTCTTCTTCCTCTTGCTTTAGGTCGTATGACCTGTTTGTGATGGTGGGCTGTCCTGGGATGATGATGTCCAGCTGTCCTTCCACCTTTTTGGCCGCCTTCCTGGTAATCTCCTGCTGTTAGGGTTTTCAGTCTTATATCCTCCATGCGGTCCACATGATCCCTCCAGAAGCGCCTTCTACTTCTTCCCCTCCTCACTATGTCTTCAACACCACAGACAGACCTTATTGTCTCATTTCTGATCCGATCTCTAAGCGTTCTGCCTGCGATGGAGCGTAGGGTTCTCATTTCTGTCACTGAGAATTTTTTTTGTCCTGTTGGTATCGGCTCTCACTTCTATCCCACATGTCGTGATGGGGCGGACGCATGTCTTATATATCCTGACCTTACTTTCGATTAGCATGTTTGTTTCTCCATATAGTGTCCCGCAGGCAGCCAGCCAAAGCTGTCGCTTTATTAGTTTGTGCTCGTACTCCACTATATAGGTCACTGTTGCTGGAGATCTCTACACCTAGGTAAGTGAATCGCATGACTTGCTCGATAGGTACGTTATCGATGATCAGTTTTCATCTGAGTGGCTCTTTTGATATTGTTAAGCACTTCGTTTTATTTACAGAAATCATCATATTGTATTTCTTAGAAGCATGGGGAAATTTGTAGAGCATTCTCTGAAGATCGTCAATGTGTAATTGATTCATTAAATGTTTTGTTTATTTGTAAATATATATTACCATCAGCCGTTGTCTGCCCCATAAGTGAAAGTCTCCAGTACTCTCCACACATTTCTGCCATGCTAGACGCCATAAGTCCCAGAAGTGAAAGTCTCCAGTACTCTCCACACATTTCTGTCATGCTAGACGCCATAAGTGCCATTAGTGAAAGTCTCCAGTCCTCTCCACACATTTCTGCCATGCTAGACGCCATAAGTGAAAGTCTCCAGTACTCTCCACACATTTCTGCCATGCTAGACGAAAGTCACGTCGTTGTTAGACGAATGCCATGTCATGAGCACGTCGCTCCCACGTTAGACGAATGAAGAATCAAAGAAGGGGTTTCGGAACATCTAGAAAAAACTTTAAAAAGCATTTTATATTTTTTCTCATAAAGAAATTTAGGTTCTCGTGTTAAAAACTTACTTTAAATAGAAGAGCCAACCTAAAATACACTCTTACAACAATATGTTTTATGACCTTTTTACTTTTTTTGTCTCAACGTCTATAAGTAAAATTCTAGTTTGAACTATAGACATTCTATCACAAATTCTTGGCAAGATTCACGTTTCTAAGCCGAAGATCAAAATTTACTTTTTAGAGCTTACTTCATATTATATGAAAGGAATCTTAAGGAGGTCAAATAAAAAAAACACTTGGCCTTATTCCATGACTGAAGATGTCTCACAAGTATTTAGATTAGACGGCATACTAAAAGAATTCGCATTAAAATTCGAATGACAATTTTACCAAGGCCAATACAAGGGTGTTACGGAATGCCTTTATTATCGAATTCATAAATCTTTTAATATAATCTTAAAATTTTATTTTTAACATTTAAAAAATGGATCTTATTCTCAATTTGTTATCTTAGGAGATACTAATAATAAAAGGATAGCGTAGTTCAGAGAACAAACTCTCCTCAAGAGCGTTCTAAGTCGGGATTCTAACCCACTTTAATTCACAGATAGAGATAGAAAGTATAACAATAACAAAAGTAAATTCAGTATAAGTATAGGAAGGTGGTGGCTGCGGACATAAGATTAGTTACTTCCCCGCAACAGTTTTTTTTTTTAAGAAATACATATTAAGTAAGAAAACCGCAAAAAACTTAATAAGGGAAGACAAAGTATTACACAAAGAAACCTTTGTAGATCTTCTGATTTATTAGGAAAACACATTCGGTTTCAGGTGTAGTATAGTGTATGCATGTACAATCACAGTTTTTTATAAGACTTTCCAAAAAGATTGTCTTCAAATGCAATTTCAAGAAGCACTATAACATATACATTGTACAATTCATACCCCAGAGTATGGTGAGTTTTAACCCAAATCATATTCCACACAAAAATAACACTGTTTGAAATCGCGGTGGAATACCCATTAACAGTTTTGTATCGGTATTCGAGTCAATGTACACCTAAATCGCCCTTTAATACCCATTAACAGTTTTGTACCAGTATTCGAGTAAATGTACACCTAAATCGCGCTTTAATACCCATTAACAGTTTTGCACCGGTATGCGAGTTAATGTACACCTAACTCGTGTTTTAACACCCATTAACAGTGTAACCTAACCTAATCTAACCTAACCTAACTCGTGCTTTAACACCCATTAACAGTTTTGTACCGGTATGCGAGTTAATGTACACCTAACTCGTGCTTTAACACCCATTAACAGTGTAACCTAACCTAACCTAACCTAATCTAACCTAACCTAACTCGTGATTTAACACCCATTAACAGTTTTGTACCGGTATGCGAGTTAATGTACACCTAACTCGTGTTTTAACACCCATTAACAGTTTTGTACCGGTATGCGAGTAAATTTACACCTAAAATAAATAAATATTTATCACACGTATGTTTTATTGAAGCTTTATTTTATTTGTTTCATCACTTCTCAAAAGCAATATATTCTGAGTTGTTAGCCAATTCCAAGAAAAATATTATTACCCTCATGTTCCGCTTTGTAAAATACATAAAAAAATGTGAAATCCTTTTCGTTTCTATCACAACGACTTTGTATTTCGCAAAATTCATTCTCAGGCCTTTTTCTTATATTTCTTTATTTACGTATAACATTTTTCTTTATTTACGTATAAAAATGTAGTATATATAATAGAAATGAAGGTTGCGCAATTTTTAAATATAAGGTTGTCCGCGAAATCCAAATATCTAGAGACAAGAAAGCTACTGGACCTGATAATATTGCTGTGGAGATACGAGTAGTTAAACTGTAAATGAGAATATCCTGAATTTGTAAGTTGAACTGTTCAGTGATATACACTCGTATTATTTAGTTAGAATATATCCCAGATGATTGGTTCAATCAAACCATTCTAACACTTCTAAAAAAATATTATTCTAAGAAATGTAGTGACGATCGATTTATATGACTAGTAAGGCACACCGTACAGCTCTTTTTAAGTATTTATAATTCATGCAAGTTTAAGATCAAAATGTGAAACAAATTTATGCTATTCACAATTTGACTTCTTGAATTCATTTGGAACGCGAGATACATTGTTCGCCTTTAACGTTATTTTACAAAAATGTGATCAATAAAAATATGTTTTTGAGTGTCTCGTTGATTATGAAAATACTTTTTACCGGATACAACACGACAAACATGGAAAAGAATCAATTGATTAATAAGAGTTTGAATTTATTTTGCTGGAAGATTTCAACGCACAAATTTTATCTCTGTAAGACTATAGAAGCCCGAAGAAACCGTATTTTGTATTTGTCCATTGATTATACTGTCAAGTAAGACACATAGAAATTTGGTGTTATCTTTTGGAAAATAGTTACACCCGTGAGAAATAAATCATCCCCATCAAGAAAATATTGTTGACTCCGTAATCACTCAGAGCAATTCCGTTTTACTAAGATTTGGTTTTAGACATCAAATTTCATATTTTCAGGATGTAATTATAAATATCCTATTTTAGAATAATTTTATAACTTGGATCAAAGTATCATCTCTTTAAACCTATAACTCAAAACCCTCCATGCCAATAAGCTCATTGATATAATTAGAATAAATATCAAAAAGCTTCAGCTTTAACCTTTCCTTCCCTGTGTTGGGTATCTTCTACACGTTGCTTCTAATAACCATCAATATCTTTATAAATATAATACATACAAGGTTAAGATTTTAGGTATTCCTCCATAATATATTTACGCATTGATTTAAAAAATAATAATCAGAATTTATCGACTACATCGTGGGTATTTTGTGAAGATCGGAAACAAATTCGCATTTAAACGCTGTGAGTGCCTCGACCTTGTGTCTTGACGATAGGTGAAGAGTATGTGGGAAGCGCGACACTATATTCGCATCTCACTCTTGCATACTCCACTGAATTGCGAGGAGCTCAATTGTCTCAATCGTCGCAAGCGTAAGCCACGCCGGGGTATGCCACTGACGCTCCGCGCCGCAGTAGCTTTAAGGCTTGCAAATAGATTAGACCTACGCCCGTTCCGTGAGCGTTGCCAGTTGGTTTTTTAATGTTTTCAGCAAATAAATCTCAATTATTATAATTTTTAACTTCAATTATAATTCATTAAGGGGATTATCTATGAATGTTCTTATTTTTTCGATTTAAAATCGCTAATTTTTGATCGCGTACTCACTACCCAACACCGGAGCACGCGTTTCAAATTTAGCACCGTAAGGGAAGGGTTAATCAGTACTGACCCTTGTGGTATACCATTCTTTCTGATTAACAACAACGGATTGTCTTCTAGCTTAATTTGATCAAGAAATCAACAAAAAAGACATATTTTTATATAAGCTTATATTTAAGTATTTAGCAACAAAAGATTATATAAGCTTATATTTAAGTATTTAGCAACAAAAGATTATATAAGCTTATATTTAAGTATTTAGCGACAAAAGATTTTACCATTAAGTGAGAATTTTGACAATGCAATAACTTACTCGTATCTGGATAATCCATCTATTGACTTAAGCGTTACTAATGTACAAACTTTGGACGGATCGCTGGGCTTGGATATTGGTTTAGAAATTGTAGTCAACAATATATAGTAATTTATTACCGAAACATTGCATGTATTGCCTTCATTTGAGGATATCTCCTAAACCAAGCAATCGTTTGAAATGAAAATAGACTAATCATGCTGCAATTAAGCTAAATTTCTAATAAGAAAAATAATAAGGGTTTTCAACTTTTTTGGGGGAAACTTCAAAAGAAATCAATTGATAAAAATGAAAATTGATTGACAATACGAAAATAAAATACATTTTTTTCAATTCAAGGACTAACAATATTTTGAAGGAGCATTATGTATATTAATGCTATACAATTACGTTAACTTACCTTAATTGTAAATGTCCTGATTGGTAAAGTTCTATTCAGGGATATTCAACCTTTTTTGAGAATGAAATAATTACTTAAATTTAAAAATATAGATGTAAGTATGGAAAAAGGAGTCAAACAACAGTGTATATGTTTTGAGATATCTGAGGAAATATTTTGCCGCTTTGACATTTATGTACGTAACTAATAAGTTTTAAAACATAATTTTACCATAATATACCCATTTGATGGGTTAAATTTAATATAGAATTGATGTTCCCCTTTTCATTTTTGCATATACTATACATGGACATCTATAAAGCATTAAAATAATCAACTTATCACAATGTAGTCAATAACATATATTCACACAGCATTTTTTTAAGACTCTCATCTAAAAATTAATTTAAATCACAGCCATCTATATAGCATTAAAATAATTAACTTATCACAATGTAGTCAATAACATATGTACACACTTTTTTTTTTTTAAGACTCTCATCTAAAAATTAATTTAAATCACAGCCATCTATATAGCATCAAAATAATTAACTTATCACAATGTAGTCAATAACATATGTACACACTTTTTTTTTTTAAGACTCTCATCTAAAAATTAATTTAAATCACAGCCATCTATATAGCATTAAAATAATCAACTTATCACAATGTAGTCAATAACATATGTACACACAGCATTTTTTTAAGACTCATCTAAAAATTGATTTAATCACAGCCATCTATATAGCATTAAAATAATCAACTTATCATAATGTAGTCAATAACATATATTCACACAGCGTTTTATTTTAAGACTCTCATCTAAAAATTAATTTAAATCACAGCCATCTATATAGCATTAAAATAATCAACTTATCACAATGTAGTCAATAACATATATTCACACAGCATTTTTTTAAGACTCTCATCTAAAAATTAATTTAAATCACAGCCATCTATATAGCATTAAAATAATCAACTTATCACAATGTAGTCAATAACATATGTACACACAGCATTTTTTTAAGACTCATCTAAAAATTGATTTAATCACAGCCATCTATATAGCATTAAAATAATCAACTTATCATAATGTAGTCAATAACATATATTCACACAGCATTTTATTTTAAGACTCTCATCTAAAAATTAATTTAAATCACAGCCATCTATATAGCATTAAAATAATCAACTTATCACAATGTAGTCAATAACATATATTCACACAGCATTTTTTTAAGACTCTCATCTAAAAATTAATTTAAATCACAGCCATCTATATAGCATTAAAATAATCAACTTATCACAATGTAGTCAATAACATATATTCACACAGCATTTTATTTTAAGACTCTCATCTAAAAATTAATTTAAATCACAGCCATCTATATAGCATTAAAATAATCAACTTATCACAATGTAGTCAATAAAATATGTTCACACAGCATTTTTTTTAAGACTTATCTAAAAATTTATTTAAATCACAGGCTCACAGCCTTCCGAGAGTCATTTTACATTTGCAAAAAATTCCAAAAATGGAAGCAAGATGCTTGGTTTCACGGATTCCACACTTTTTTGTATGAGAAATATTCTAACCCAAAAAATGACACTTAAATCACGAATTCTAACTGTGCAGTTCTCTGGCAAATACCTTTTATGTGAAAATTAATGGACAATTTTTAGACGGATTTCCGGTATTCGTGACTTGTTATCAGTATGTATATTTTTATTAAGTATCTGGAGTTTTAAACGTTTCGGTAATTTTGATTATATTTTAAATAAAATCAATAATTTTGAATATTGAGGAGTTTCCTGCTTCTTTTTTTTTATTGGTGATATTTCCTATTAAACAAAATCTTCTTAAACAAGTCCCGATTTTTTGAGAATTTTCGATATTTCAAAGTACATATTTGAGTCAAAATATATATTTTTAAGATTTTCTAGCCTTTTATGATATATCCGGACATTTTTAATAATTTTCGATGTTTATGACACGATTTCTATTAATTCAAGAATTAAACCAAATTGCGTAGAAAAAAAGTATTTAAATTTGATTTGGTTATATCATATCATCATGTCATATTATTACACATGACAAGAAATAAACATAATTTGCGAAAAAACAACAAGTAATTTAATTTGGACATACAATTTTAATGGATCTAGGTTTGTTGTCTTTCATTTGTCGCATCCCCAGTAAACTAGGCTTTTGCCTGTATCTCACTGAGGATATTAAACATGAAAAAAATAAATCGATGCTTCTTTCCGATTTTTGATTACATAAAAACAAAACCCCGTTACACGTTCTCATCAACTTGACAAACAATGACACTCAATTACAACTGGAAACATCATGCGAAATCAAACTCCTCACTCCAGAAAGACCAAAAATGTTCATCCCATAATAAACCGCACACAATCATAAAAATAAAAATAAAAACAACAATACACAGAAACACAAATACAAAAATTAAAACAACAAGAAGAAATCCACACTCAAGAGCCCACACAAATCTTTTCCACACGTCATTCATCCTGAAAGCCCAAGTACTCAAAATCCTGTCGCAATAACATCCACGCTCCGATCGACTGTCTAAATAGTTTTCCTCCCTTTACCTTTATTGAATTCGGCACGCCATTGTATGTCATGGGAGCCAAATAAGCATATTACCTTTGGGCAAAAGAGGTTTTAACTCTAGGGATGGTGAATATATATCGATATATGTGTTGATATTTTGAAGTATAATGTTATTTCTAGCTTCAAAAAAATCTTCGATATTTTATTGATTTTCGAAAATTATAAAATTCAAAGTAGGTTGTAGACGTACTCGTAGTAATAAACATTTTTATAATTCTTCCCTTGTTAAACGTAATTTTATATTTATCAATAACCACAAATATGCGAGTATATGGTGTTAATTACTTTAATTACTCTTTTGACAAAATATGACACTTGTTAGACGTAAACTTTGCTCTTGTTACAAACCGAAATCATTCTACTTGAATATAGCTTCGTGATAGGATGAAGAATTACGTGTCATACGTAGTGTAGTTAGAGGAATAACATTTGTTTAAAGGCGATTAGTAGAATTACGAAGTAATTTCTTGATTTATATTCCAATTAGTTAAAAGTATTTGAATAAAATCCAGTCTGTGTCCTAAGCCACCCCTGTCTCGCTGAAAGGAACGTGGCTCCACATTAAATGTTTCACCGGAAGGTAAGAAAAGAGGGGCAGAGACTTTCAATCTTTTTTGTGCCAAAATTATTTGAAACAATCTCTTTTGTTTCTTATTTGTCTTTTTTCAAACCTTTCCATATGATCTCACAGGATTGCCTTTTTGTGTGAACTCGATTTAAACCCTTCCTTCCAATTCTTCTTATATCTTCCAGTCTTATTAATAACTATTATTAATAATAAACCGCAGTATTATTGCATAATAATGCGCTGTATTTTTAACATTTTTTTCCAATGGTACATCGTCTTATCCATACAAAGCCTGATAAATTAAAAAAAGAATAAGTTAATCAAAATGTTGATTAGGATCAGTAGCAACAACAAGCAACAGTAGCAGATCAGTATCAATTGATTAGGATCAGTAGCAACAGTAACAGATCAGTATCAATTGATTAAGATCAGTAGCAATAAGTATCAACAGTAGCAGATCAGTATCAATTGATTAGGATCAGTGGCAACAGTAACAGATCAGTATCAATTGATTAGGATCAGTAGCAATAAGTAGCAACAGTAGCAGATCAGTATCAATTGATTAGGATCAGTGGCAACAGTAACAGATCAGTATCAATTGATTAGGATCAGTAGCAATAAGTATCAACAGTAGCAGATCAGTATCAATTGATTAGGATCAGTGGCAACAGTAACAGATCAGTATCAATTGATTAAGATCAGTGGCAACAGAAACAGATCAGTATCAATTGATTAGGATCAGTGGCAACAGTAACATATCAGTATCAATTGATTAGGATCAGTGGCAACAGAAACAGATCAGTATCAATTGATTAGGATCAGTGGCAACAGAAACAGATCAGTATCAATTGATTAGGATCAGTGGCAACAGAAACAGATCAGTATCAATTGATTAGGATCAGTAGGTCGTGGCTTTGATTTTTTGGAAAGAGCGGACCAATTTACTAAGCATGGCCTGTAATGGAGTGGTCTCAGACCGTTGTAACATTTTTTTCCTAAAAAGATTATGACAATTTTAATTTCATCACATATTTAACCTCTTATTATACGTTCAACATCCACACTAAATTCTTCCTCTAATCCCTAACATATTGTATATGTAGTGAGAGCAGTCCTCTCACTTTTCGTTTTCCATGTGTCAAAAGACTACTTCTTTTATTTTTTTACACTAGAAGCTGTGAAATTGTAAATATCGGCATTTTATTGTATTATACTTTCGTTGTATACAGTTCCACCTGGTGGGATTGTTGCCATGTGGAAATCTCTTCCAGCCAACCAGAAAGCTGTTAAAGAGGCCTTAAGGAAAAACCAGACTGGAATCCTTTTTATAAAAATCTGAATCTAGCGGGATTTTATGCTTACGAATGGAGTTATTTTCTACTCAAACCTTGCCACAGATAATTTGTTAGCTTTCCTTAGCTTTTCAGCAAATTCGGTTGGTATGTCAGTGGGGTTCGTTAGCCCGAACGAAATAAGAATATAAGCCATTAATGGCAAGTATATTCAACACAATCTGAAGAGGTTTTTTTTTACCATTCATTATACGTGGTTAGCAGCAAATAGTATTCAGGTTTCAAGTACACCGTAATGTTAGAAGGCAGTGTGGAACGGAGCCAAGACAAAGAAGAAGGAGGTTGGATATCGGAGGACAAATGAAAGGAAAATCCATTTGATAGAATTAGGTAATTAACCGGGAGCAGAATGGATCAGATTTGTGGGCCGTAAACCTGATAGTGCCACCCCGCCTGACCTCACTTGCCCACCCCAAGCCCAGCCCCCCCCCCCCCCCTGCATCTCCCTCCTAAGGAGGCAGGGCCGCGTTCATTCTGAGACAATAATGTTATTTTCCTATGGACAATTTTCTTTTAAAACTTGATTTTATTAAGTTTGTCTCCAAAGTAAAATAGGTATAAAGACATCGTATCGAGATCATGGATGTGATATTTTTTATCTAGTTGATAAAACGCTTGTCTTTCATCCGATGGTTTCGAATTTGATTTCCCGTGGCACCCAAAAAAGAACCACAGTAGTTTTTAATCACATAAGGTTTTTAACACTTTAGTTGAAAACAGTGCAACCTTATAGGTTCATTGCCACGGGATAATCTCATTCAACCTATATAAACAAACTTTATATATGTTTAAACAAACTTAAGTTAACGAGACAGCAACCCTTTTCAAAACATATGCGTATTATCAAGAATCGAACCTGCAACTGGGTTGGAAAAACGGTGTTTAACCAACTATTCTACGAAGGCCGTATTTCTAGGGGTTTATATTAAATAACCCGTAAGCAATAGACACATTTATTTGTACTCTATACAAAGCCTTTTTTTAAACATAGAAAATGACCGTATTTTTTATATTTGAAGTCTTCAAACGATATTCTGAAATTTATTACGCTTGAAAACCTAAAGTTTAAAAAATGTTTTTCACATATAAGACTTGCTAAAGTAAAATGTGCGAAAAAAAATGTTATCGATTTATTTCAAAAACATGTTTAAATTTATTTATCTTTAACCGAAAGGAGAAAAAATATATAGTTTGAAAATAATAAACTATTACAAAGTTATAAAAATATACAGTTTGAAAATAATACATCATTACAGTGTTATAAAACTATACAGTTGGAAAATAATACATTATTACAAAGTTATTAAAATATTCAGTTTGAAAATAATACATTATTACAAAGTTATAAAAATATACAGTTTGAAAATAATACATTATTACAAAGTTATAAAAATATACAGTTTGAAAATAATACATTATTACAAAGTTATAAAAATATACAGTTTGAAAATAATTTATTATTACAAAGTTATAAAAATATACAGTTTGAAAATAATACATTATTACAAAGTTATAAAAGTAATAATAATGAGAAAACCGCTGGAACACATTTTTTTTTCAAAAGGATTCTAGTCTGGTTTTCACTTAAGGCACCTATAACATCTCTCTAGTTGGTTATAAGAGATTGTCACATGGCAATACGCCCACCAGGTTGTACTGTATACAAAGAAAGTATAATACGGTACAAAAAACATTATGAAGAAAAAACACACAGCAGTTTACACCGTTTACAAATTTGAACACAATAATTTGTTAGATTCACCATAAAAGCAATTTCCATTGTGTTATTTCTCAAAACATAAATTAGTCGCCCCTTTAATGAAAAATCAAGGCACTATTCAAATTAAGTGATTACTTAGTAAGTATTCGAATGTTATTTTACATCACTTTCGGAGCCTTTCATTTAACGTGTCAATACTTCTCTCGTGTCAACACTAGCTCTCACTTTAACGTTTTTTTTAAATTTTGTTTTACATTGTCTCGTTAAATAAATGTAAGTGGTATATCCATGCAACATGGCAATTTATTATTTAGAGCTATTGAGTAATTTGGCCCTATACGTGTCCAAACACGTTTTTGAGAAAAATCTCTATTTGAAATTGTAATAGTCAGATTGTGATATTCTACAAGCAACAATTACCAGGTATGTAAATATGAAACCGGGATTTGCTCATAGATGGCTCTAGTTGTCAATGTAGTGACTGTCAAACCGCGTAATTGGCGCCTTTTTCTTGTGTTTACATTTATCAAAGACTTTTAACTCACAACAATACAAGTTTAATTCAAATACATATGTTTTCATAGCGTTTAACATGTCTGTTTTTGTGCCTAAAAATAACGATTTGTGGACAGCATTGATTTTCTGTTACCATTTGAAGAAAACTGCTGCAGAATCGCATCGAATGCTTGTCGAAGCTTACGGTGAGCATGTTCTTGGTAAATCACAGTGCTTTGAGTGGTTTGTGTTTGGTGGGATCAGAAGGGTGTTATCTATTATGAGCTGCTTAAACCTGGCAAAACCGTTAATACTAAACGCTACCTACAACAAATTATGGATTTGAACCAAGCATTGCGTGAAAAACGACCAGAATATTAAGAGGCAACACAAAGTGATTTTGCTTCATGATAATGCACCATCGCACACAGCAAAACCGGTCAAGGAAACGATCGAGGCGTTTAGTTGGCAAATACTTTCGCATGCGGCTTACTCACCTGACTTGGCTCCATCCGATTACTACTTATTTGCATCAATGGGACACGCATTTGCTGAGCAGTGCTTCACTTCTTACGAAAATGTACGAAAATGGCTCGATGATTGGTTTGCCTCATAAAAGCAACAGTTTTTTTAGCGTGGCATCCACAAATTGCCAGAGAGATGGGAAAAATTTGTAGCTAGCGATGGGCAATACTCAGAATAAAATATTTTATACCATTTTCTTACAATGAATGTGTATTTTCTATAAAAAAAAATCCGGTTTCATATTTACAGACCTATGTTAACATTAAGCCCTATTTTCCTATAAAAAAATTTGGAGCCTCTATATAACATATATGTAATATCAGTTGCTATAATTTATAGATTCGTTGCACGCAAGTAGTTGAAAAAATAAAAAAATATGTTGTTGAGATATATCTACGTGTGCGAGTGTGCTATCTGTCCGTGACTATCCTAAAAGTTTATTTTAGATATGTTGACATACTTACCTTCTGGTCGTGAGCAGGATGTCAGAGTATCTTCTCTTATATTGAGACTGCTGACAGGAGTAACATCTGTTCCAACCATGTGGGAAAGTATGTTGTTTTACGTTCCTGACTATTTGAGATACAGAAACATTGATTCGATTCGATTCAACTATACTTGAGAAAATGTAGCATTGCCCCTGTTACAGTTCGCAAATTTGCCCCTTGTAACAGCGTTCAGTAATTTTTATTATTTTATCAACTTTAATATAAGTCTCGATTCTAATAAATAGCCAGTTATTTAGGTAAATACATTACATAAAACAAACAATAATGACAAATTAATATATCTTGTTACAAATTAAGCAAAAATGTGGCAGTTTAGTTAAAATCATATAATATTTGGTAACATTTGTCAAAAGTCACTACGTTAGTCTGCATAGGCTAGGGATGGGGTATACGATAATTGGATTTTCGGTTTTTTTTATACCTAAAATTAAATGTTCGTAATTAGTATTAATTCATAGTGGATCTTGGCCTATTTAAAGATATATACAAATCATACAATACATTAGAAAGTCAGTATATTGAAAATTAGGAATTAAAACGTCAGTTTAGAGAAAAATAATTTTTCGAATTATAAAAATACCATTCGATTTGTAAAAAAAAAACGATTTTACCCCCATCCCTTTGAGACATGACATTTCAAATGTCATAGAGACCATCCTACATTTTCTCTAGCATAGAAATAACTAAAACAATCTTTCCAAGTGATCTTCCTTTGTGACGCGGGCTGTTTCTTTTGAATGGGGCGCCTAGAATATTAACATCTTAACATTTCAGCTCATGTTTTTTAATAATATTGAGCTTATTTACGAACAAAAGTTAGTTGTTACGATTTAATAATCATTCTTGTTTTGTTTTTCTAAACTGAATACCTTTATATTTAAACTTTATATGTAATTGAGTTTAAACTTTATAAGTAAAAAATCATAGAATTCGGTTCTCCCTTTCGAATTCACCTTTAAATGTTGCCACACCTCTGTAACTGACAGTTCCTAAAACGAGTATTATTATGAATCGAAATATTTCGAAAATAAAAATAAAAAATTTATGTGATCTGCTTTAAAAACAAACAATGTCAAAAAAGCTATATCTGTCTTGATTCTCTTATTTTTATTTGATCTCTTTATATTTTATGTTTGATAAAAGAAAAAAAAAGTATTACGACAAAATATTTAGTTAAATTAAAGAGAAATAACTAAGAAGACAGGAGACAGGTGTCGCTCAGATTTCGGCGATATTTTCACTTGACAAGTTGCGGCTTAAGTTTGAAAGATCCGTAATAGCATGTTTCTATTAAATACGGGAACAAAACGAAAGATTGATTTTTTTCAGTTTGTCTAGGCTTATTTTCAGCAACTTGAAATAGCAATTATACGTTATATATATAATGACGCCATCTTAAAGCATTTTTATCAAATCCCTCCTTCCCCTTTTCCATATGAAAAATAATAGAAACAAGGCATTATTGGTTTTTGAAGATCAGTACATGCATACGTACCATCACGCCCTCTCCCTGTCGGGGAAGGCAAAGAAGACACCACGTCTTTCACTCATATCATCCCTATACATTTGTTTTGTAATTTTTTCTTTATTCACTCGTTCTACATGCCTTAATCATCTCAGAGTACCCTTTTTCATCTTACTCAACACCTCAGTCTTTAGTTTACATTCATCCCTTATAAAAAACAATAATTTGATAATAAATGGCACAGAAAACATTATTTTTTTCAATTTGTCTAGGTTTATTTTCAGCAACTTAAAATAGCAATTATATGTATATAATCACGCCATCTTAAAACTTTTTATCAAATCCCTCCTTCCCCTTTTCCATATGAAAAATAATAGAAACAAGGCATTATTGGTTTTTGAAGATCAGTACATGCATACGTACCAGCACGCCATCTCCCTGTCGGGGAAAGCAGAGAAGACACCACGTATTTCACTCACATCATCCCTATACATTTGTTTCGTCATTTTTTCTTTATTCACTCGTTCTGCATGCCTTAATCATCTCAGAGTGCCCTTTTTTATCTTACTTAACACCTCAGTCTTTAGTTCACATTCATCCCTAATTAAAAACAATAATTTGATAATAAATAGCACAGAAAACATTGATTTTTTCAATTTGTCTAGGCTTATTTTCAGCAACTTAAAATAGCAATTATATGTACGAGTATATAATCGCGCCATCTTAAAGCTTTTTATCAAATCCCTCCTTCCCCTTTTCCATATGAAAAATAATAGAAACAAGGCATTAATGGTTTTTGAAGATCAGTACATGCATACGTACCATCACGCCCTCTCCCTGTCGGGGAAGGCAAAGAAGACACCACGTCTTTCACTCATATCATCCCTATACATTTGTTTTGTAATTTTTTCTTTATTCACTCGTTCTACATGCCTTAATCATCTCAGAGTACCCTTTTTCATCTTACTCAACACCTCAGTCTTTAGTTTACATTCATCCCTTATAAAAAACAATAATTTGATAATAAATGGCACAGAAAACATTATTTTTTTCAATTTGTCTAGGTTTATTTTCAGCAACTTAAAATAGCAATTATATGTATATAATCACGCCACCTTAAAACTTTTTATCAAATCCCTCCTTCCCCTTTTCCATATGAAAAATAATAGAAACAAGGCATTATTGGTTTTTGAAGATCAGTACATGCATACGTACCAGCACGCCATCTCCCTGTCGGGGAAAGCAGAGAAGACACCACGTATTTCACTCACATCATCCCTATACATTTGTTTCGTCATTTTTTCTTTATTCACTCGTTCTGCATGCCTTAATCATCTCAGAGTGCCCTTTTTTATCTTACTTAACACCTCAGTCTTTAGTTCACATTCATCCCTAATTAAAAACAATAATTTGATAATAAATAGCACAGAAAACATTGATTTTTTCAATTTGTCTAGGCTTATTTTCAGCAACTTAAAATAGCAATTATATGTACGAGTATATAATCACGCCATCTTAAAGCTTTTTATCAAATCCCTCCTTCCCCTTTTCCATATGAAAAATAATAGAAACAAGGCATTAATGGTTTTTGAAGATCAGTACATGCATACGTACCATCACGCCCTCTCCCTGTCGGGGAAGGCAAAGAAGACACCACGTCTCACATCATCCCTATACATTTGTTTTGTCATTTTTTATTTATTCACTCGTTCTGCATGCCTTAATCATCTCATAGTGCCCTTTTTTATCTTACTCAACACCTCAGACTTTAGTTTACATTCATCCCTAATAAAGAACAATAATTTGGTAATAAATGGCACGGAAAACATAACCATAATATAACGACTTCCGTGACATAGTTGGTAAGACGCCTGTTTTCTAGCAAGAGAATCGCGGGTTTGATTCCTATTGGTACTCGATTTTTAAAAAAAGGTTCCAGCTTAGATTTCACTTAACGTTACAATAACAGTATCTTTCAATCAACGTTCTAGTTGATTGAAAGAGACTGTTATTGTATATACAATAAAATACAACATGCCAATAAGCTTACCAAGTTGTGTTGTATACAACGAAAGTGTAATACAACATAGCTTCATAATACGAATGACTCTTATTGTTTTTTATATGCTAAATTTTGCATGATCAGAAATATAATCAAAATTACGGTTTTAAAGAATAAAAGTGACTTTTTTTATTTCTTTCTCTGCGTTCTGAATGATTTACATTTTTCATTATTCCGTTTTGAGACAAAAAACTGTATATTCCTGAAAGACCAGCCCTGTCTTAATCCAAGGGGAGACTCCCTTAGATTCTCTGAAGGATAATTTATTAAATATATACCTATTACTAGTAGGTTCTAGTTTCCATTAATATAATCGCTTCTATTCAAAAATGTCCTAACTTCATATCCCTTATATATGCCCACACAAATTTACATAAACTATCTCACCCTAAAGAGTGCAAACTACTTCAAGTATTTTTAGGGTGAAAAAATATCAAATTTTAAATTAAGCGAATGTACTCGTATTACCAACCACATAAATAAACCAATCCATTCATCTTAATTAACCGCATATATTATTTTTAAATATAATATTATAAGGTAAATAAGAATAATAATTAAAGGACAATTTATATAGCGCCGTTTAGAGAGCAAATTCTCCTCAAGGTTTAAGTGTACCGCAGTTTCGTTGAACACAGTGCAACCTGGCGGGGTTATTGCCATGTGGTAATCTCTTCCGACTATCTAGGAAGATGTTTTAAAGGCCTTAAGTGAAAACCAAACTGGAATCGTTTTAAACAGATGGTTCCAACGAGAACCGAACCGCAATCTCAGGGTTTCGGGGTTGAAAGAAAAGTGTCTTACCAATTTTGTAATGGAATCTTAACCCTTACAGGCACAGGTAAACTTCACTTATTTTTACTCAAGCTGCACAAAAAATAAAAAGTCAAGTTTCTCATTATTTTTTTAATGTGTTTGAAAAATGATACATACAAATGCTAAATTAACATATTTCCACTTCCTCGGTAGTTCAAGGAACTCCTGGTGAGGTGGTACAACTTACGTACCACTAGTCCATATTTCCACTGGTACTTCTAATGTACCACCAAATAATGCCGAAATACATCCAAGTAAAATTAATTTTTAACCTAAATATAAATTTACCACAATTACTGAAGTCAATTTTATCACAACACAATTATTTTTTATTTAAATTTAATACAAATACGAGTATATAACGTTTTCTTTTATACGCACAAGTCGGCACACCAAGAACAACTAACTGTCAATAATATTAGAAGTTAAATGATTTTGAACAGGACCAGACCTGCAGCTGTGCGGATATGAGTCATGAGTATTATATTATACGAAGTGGTACATAATCTGAGCGTTCGTGCAGCAATAGAGAGAGGTTTAATAAGTGGTACATTGTATATACCATTGTGCAGTGCTGCGTTAAAAAAGTTGGTACATAATGTGGACCACTAAGCCTGTAAGAGTTAATTTATAAGGAGAAAATATATATTTTAATACATAAGCCGGTGCAAATCAAAACTTGACTAACTCAAAATCAAATTCGGATAATCGATGTTATTTCTTAGCAGTTGTAGATGTAAACTTGTTAGTTAATAAAATAACCGCTAATGCATTAACGTAACGTCAAAATAATTATTAAAGAATCCATGTCTATGGACATATGATACTCGTACATTACAAAACGGCAAATATTGATTTTCTCAGTTTGACACCTGAGGAAGATTAGTCAAAATTGATTATACTACTAATATACGCATACACACAATGACAGTTGTTAGAATTTACATAAAATCTGAGTAATGCTCCGCTATAAAATAGTTATTGGACTTTTGTTTTGTACGGTAATTTTCTCATAAAACATTATTAAATCGACAATTTGCGACAAATATTCGCGAATTAATCTTATTATACGAGTACAGTACCCGGTGGTATGTAATACACATCGGGCTTAAGAAAGAGACTGTCAGCCATAATCGGCTAACTTTGGCTTTGTAGAGCGTCGTCTCTGTCACACGATGACGGCCATAATGACTGATGAACCGCGATGGAATACGTGTATGAATGACAGAGACGACGCTCTACAAACCCGAAGTTAGCCGATTATGGCCGACAGTATCTTTCTTAAGCCCGATGTGTATTACTTACCGCCGGCTACTGTATATACGAGTATGTATGTTATGTAGTTGCATTGATATTGAAACTGAATCATTCACACAATAAATTAATTTAGTATTAAATTAATACATATAAAACCTCTGTGTTCTAGTTTGTAAAAAGGCTGTCTTTTACGGTTTCAATTCTCACTGGAACCTAATTTTTTTTTTTAATATAGTCTAGTTTTCACTGAAAGAGGTATTCTACTATAGATGCGTGAATTTCGGGCGTTTTTTCAGACTAAATAAAAAAAATATTTTTCCTATACATTTTTTTACAATTTGTTTATTGATGATTTGAGAAAGTACAAAAAAAATTAAAAAAAAAAAAAAAAAGGGGTAAACTGGTCGACATGATTGGAGCCCTTTTATAAATTTGAAACAAAAATCATGTATAGTTTCTTAATAAAAAATAATGTCGTTATAGTTGGTACCAAAGATAAAAAAAAACAATCGTAAAATAGCGGTTGTCTGAAAAAAATATTTTTTTGAATTTTTCAAGGTAGGATTTAGTTTTCAAGGTACACTAAATTTGAAGACAGTCAGTTGGACAAAACTTGAGATTTTATGTCGACCAGGTCGAAAAAAAGTAGTTTCGAGAAAAATGCGTTTAAAGTTTTGAGATTATTGTCCGAGTCATTCCGGCGTAATTGCAGCCTCATTTATAGCTCGAACTTCGTAAATATTAAGAATTTCAAAATTTCCTTTCGAGAATATATTAAAAAAAATCTAAACTTTAAGAATATGCAAAAAAAAATTCAAATTTCTAAATTACTCGTAGAATACCCCCCTTAAGAGCTCTTTAATATTTTTCTAATTGTTTGGTAAATATTGCCATATGACCATAAATTCGCTAGATTGTACTGAAAACAATTAATGTGTTACACAATACAGTACAAGTGCTCTGCTTTCTTATTATTTTTTTACATTTTCGCTGTACGTAGAGTACACCCTGCCACTACATATCTAGAGCATTTATTCTGCTCCTTTCAGAATTTTCCATTTCCAATGTTCACACTCATACTTCAAAGTTGATTAAAAAATAATGTTGTGAACTATCATCTTAGGAGAGTAAATTCTGTTATATTTTTTAATTTTTAAATCTGGGTTCTTAAGGGCCAAATTTTTGACAAGTGGTATAGTAGATTTAAGTCGCTTTTTATCGATTTTTTTTCCATAACGTGTTCAATAAATCTCTGTAATTTCACCATAATTCTTATAATTATCAAACAATTTATTTCTTCAAACGGAAAAATACTTTTCAGAAAGCGCACGCGTCAATTGGGTTTAAATATAAAGAGGAATGATGAAATATTTATTTTAACAAGAAATATTACCATCCCCTGTCCCCATACCCACACACTTGTCAGCCCACCAGCCCAGGGGGCACTGCGGGTTATGTATGCCCGTGGGCGTTAAGAGCTCAGACTATGTCCATTATCGGGATCACGGAACAATACTGTATTATAATATTCATAATTCATTAATACATTCCTAACGTATGATCTCATCAACATATTAAAAGTATAGTTGGGAGAAATATTGACTTGAGCTGCTCCATCAGTCACTACTTCAAATTCAAAGCAGTGGAGAACGCACTAAACTTTACAGCAAAAAGCGAGGGAAAACCTTGTAAATGAAAACTTTTTAGACACATTTTTATTTTAGACGACTTTGCGAATCGAAGACAAAATATCACGTGAGAATATAAGCTCCATGCCCTAATAAGTAAGACGCCTGCGTTCTGATCCGGGGGGGGCACGTGTTCGAATCCTTGGTTTTCACTTAAGGTTTCCTTAATATTTTTCTGGTTAGTTGGAAAAAATTGACACATGGCATTAAACACGGGGTCACACGTTCGATTCCCTGGGCTTTCTTTAACATGCTTCTGGTTATTTGGATATTATTAAAAAATGGTAAAAAACATTAACATTGTACAACACCATTGTCTATTTGGTATGACACCTGTCTTCCTACCCGAAGATTACGAGTTCGATTCCCGTTGTTACCCAGTTTATTTTTTATAAAAGGTCTGGATTTCACTTCAGGCTTCTCTGACATATTTGAAAAAGGTTTATTACATAACAAAAAACCCGTCAGATTGTACTTTATATAACGAAAGTGTAATACAATATAACGCCAGGTTGTACTTTATGCAACGATAGTGTAATTTGTTGTTTATAGTTAAGGCATTGTAGCGATGCTTGTCTTGATACGTCGTGATGATTTTGATATGTATTTAAAATAAATATAAAACTCAGGAATGCGGATAAAAGTGAAAGTGAATAGCGGGTAAATAATAACAAGTCTTGACAGTTGAATGAATAATAATGTTTATTTGTCTACAAGTAGGTATTTTATAGTAGTGAGTGAATGTGCTCGCAATATATACTTTGTCTCACTCCTGCGCGTGCACTAGTGTAGGCGGGTAGTATATTTATTTGCCGAGACGGCGAGACAGAACGTAAATACTATTTGTGAGTATCGGTCGTTGACCCTGTATGTTTACAATTTATTTGGACAACAAATTATGTTTGACAATTATTTATTTATTTATGAACGTAGGTATCCTACAGCATTATAGTTAACATTGTGCATTATAGTTAACATAGTTATTAGGCATTATAAGGCATTATAGTTAACATAGTTAAGGCATTATAGTTTATAGTTAACATTGTGGAGGTTTAAAGACATTGTAATTTATTTTTATCAAACACTGTTTATTCCACTTTTTTATGACGGTATAACCCTACCGGTTTCAAGGCTTTCACCTCATCTTCAGGGGAGCGCAAACAAGACAAAATGCTGTTCGAACTGGCGCCTTTCTCTCCTCCTCCCCCCCCCCCCCCCCCCCCCCAGCCCCCAACCGTTGAAGCGTGTATGTCGGTGCCAGTTCGAACAGTATTTAGTCTTGTTTGCGCTCCCCTGAAGATGAGGTGAAAGCCTTGAAACCGTTTCAGACTTTTTGCCCTTTAATTAATTAAGTTGGATTACTAAAAGCCTGGATGTTACAATGTATGACTCTTACTCCGGTAGCTCAGTATAGGTAAAACAAGGCTCAATAAGATCTCAAGATGTCGTGGGAAGAGGTAGGCATTCGTCAGTGCTTGGGTAGGTATAAATACATAATGAAACACATATTTGCTGTTAATAGGTTATATATTTAATCCTGACGAGCTGATACTCCGTCAGGAAAATCAAATGGGCAGATTTCTCTCTGCTACTCCGCTAACCTTTCAGATGGACAGGCAGTCGAAGTAATTTATTATCAGGGGTAATCACACAACAGTCCGTTGCGGAAATGTGTCAATTCTCAAAGATTAGATCTCGCCAATCTCTAGAATACTCAGATATCACCATAAAATGACAAGCAAAAGAGGATAAATAAGGTTGATCTTACTCCAATACAGGACAAAAGGTATTATCCCAGATCCGCTTCAAGTGTATGACCAGGTCGACTCGTATATGGCCCTCTGACCTTATACTGTTACTACAGGGCCGCTGATGTGAAGAAATTCCCTCAGTGGTTGGCGACCGCCAATTCGTGCCGTAATACACCCACACGACTCAGTTCCTCCAGAATTTACCGGACAAATTGTATCAAATAAGAATGAACAATCAAATGTGAGAAAAGCTTGTTCAAGTTCGCGAACAGCGTCAAGACGAGAATGATGTTGACTTGATAACTTCGTGGCGAGGAAAGATGTGGGGAGATCGCGGTTCCTTTATTTAAGGGATCTCCCCAAGCTCCGCCATTTTGGAACTCTTTAGAAAGTTGCTCGCGACCGTTAAAAAAATCATAAATCTTTTTTGTCCGGCCGGACGTTATTTTGCCAATGAATAGTATATTTAAACTTTCACAGCGTAATTAAGTCGAGAATCCCTTTTGTATAACATCCGGTAACCCTAAAGGCGACACTTAAAATTGCTTAAGGGACAATAGTCACTTCTTTTGAAATGTATCTCGAGTGAAGTGTTTTTTTTTGTCTTCTTACCGTTGAATCCATATTTAACTATGTCCGCAATAAATTAAGCGCGACGTATTTCTTTAGAAAGGAGAAGAGAAATTTTTGACCCCTTTTTTCTTTCTCGCATAACAATCGCGGTCATAAAAGCGCATACACCCTCTGAAATATATCTTGCGCAAAGTTTTATTTCTTTTCTTAGTAACAATAGTTATCTGTGACTGCAATAAATCAGATCGTAAGACGGAACACTAATTGCCGATCCTCATAAAGTGTCGTGTATTTCTATACAAACGGGACGACAAAGCCAGCCACTCGAGGCAGTTAAGCTTGAAACAATAGGAAGCAATCCTTCTCGAAAATGACGCAAGATCTCCCTTTGACTGTCCCGGTTCGCTATTTTTAATGGTTATTTTTAACTACAATAAACTAATTGGTCGGCCGTACCCAAGTCCTGACACTCCATTTTATGTTACCGAAAAAAAAAATATTAAAAAAAAAAAAAAATAATTCAAGTACTGATTACGGCCCTGTGTCAATTGGTCATACACCTGCTTGCCGAAACAAGGATTAGATACTATGCTAAAGGGCATGACGTTACTGGGTCATGCCGGATACGCTCGTGGACGATTTAATAAGCCCCTGCATTTGCGAAAGAGTAGGAAACCACGAAAAACTAACTCTCAGGGCTTCCCTATCTAAGAACACCTGGAAACAGTTAAACATTTTATAGAGCAAGGCACAATACAGGAGAACATCAATTATTGCCTTCCCCTCAACATGGTTACACATAATAAGTCTTATTATTATTTTTACAAAAAAAAGAAACATACAACATTTAGGATAACAAGACAAAACAGTCACAAGAGTAATGTTCAAGAACAGATACTATCGCCTTCTCTACAGCATGGTTACACATAATAATTCTTATTAATTTACAATAGAAAAATGTACAAACATTTAAGATTACAAAGGCAACACACTCACAAGAGTAATGCCCAAAAACAGATCAAGTTACTTAATAGTAATTATGTTAGTTCACAACGGCTTCCCCAGAACCGGATCCGATAGTCTGCACTTTTAGGGGCACTGATTTAGTTTCTTAACCTAATCACTTAAATTAAGGAAGCAAGGTGAGTTTCCTCCCGCTTGTCTGGTGATCTTTGATATTGCAAGATACAAGTCTGGCGATATATCAATAATGAGACTATATAAGACACATTTAACATACGATTTTCCATTACACGGCCCTGAGACACCACTCATAGGGGCGACATCTGACTATAGGCTTCTCCAGGTCTAAAAACTAACAAGAAACAGTTACACTTGGTTATACAATACAGCAAATATGTGTTTATAATATCATCACCTCGGGGATCGTCATCCCTTTAGTGCCAATTCTCGTGCTAGCCAGAGTCGTCAGTGCGACGCCCACCCACATCACGGACGGTGCCAAAACTCGCATGATCCATAAAATACCATGGTTATCCGGGCACCGACGGTGCCATGAGCGTCCACCTAGACCGGGAGCACATGCAAATTTGGGTTCATGACGCCCATGGTTGGAGTCACACTCAACAACCCCCACTGGATGTATATAGGCCATCCGTAAGCCTCCACTGGATGTATATAGGCCATCCGTAAGCCCCCTACTGGATGTATATAGGCCATCCGTAAGCCTTTCGCTGATTGGTTGGAGCCTACTCCACAACCGTTGTCACCAGTGCGACACCCGCGGACCCAAAGGGCGGAGCCAAGTTGTACATGTTGTCCACGCACAAAACTACGGTCGTCCTTGTCCCAATGGTGCCCACGAGCGCCCACCTAAGTCGTCGGTGCGACGGCCGCAGAACCAACGGGCGGACCCAAGATACGCATGATGTCCCCACACCATGCTACCTACGTCCGGGTACCGATGGCGCCACGGACGCCTGCCCACCTGGACCGGACTGACAATAAAACCTTTGTCACCAGTGTGACGCCTGCGGACCCAAAGGGCGGAGTCCATACACACTACTATGGAGGTCCTGGTACCAATGGTGCCGCGAGCGCCCACCTCTGTCGTCGGTGCGACGGCCGCAGAACCAACGGGCGGAGCCAAGATGTGCATGACGTAGTCATATCATACTATGCACCTCCGTGTACCGATGGCGTCGCGGACGCCTGCCCACCTAGACCGGACTGACAGTTACAATAAAAAAAATATACAAAACAACAAAAAAAAAAAAAAATCATTGGCCGAAGCCTCACAATTAAAGGATATCCCATCGAAAGCCCCCCCCACCAAAGCACGCACCAAATCCCTTTCATTCATACTTCCCAGCAGCACTTCCCAAACCCCTGTAGCAACCCCACTCATTCCCTATCATGGAGCTGCCTTCCATTCAACCTATACGACCTCGTGCCAGGTGAGCGACCCTTGACAGAACAGGATAAGGAATTGGTAAGGATGTATCCAATGTGACATCATGAGGAGGTGAGCGTCGACGCTCTATCAAAAGACGTGCATACAAACGCTATGCTATCAGCAAAAATTCACCACTCATTGTCCAGCACATGGTCTATTGAGCGCCACCATATTTTTTTTTCTTGGAACATGGAAACCTAATTTGGTATAACTGAATTACCACAAGTGCCACGGCAGCTCTCGCGTCAATTCACCGTAATGGAGCCTTTATTCCACCTTGGCGATGTCTTTGACGCGAAATTTACCTGCCACTTTCCCCTTCAGGTCAGACAGTTCATATATTGTGTCGGAAATTTACCTTGTGACCACACACTTGACAAATCGGGGCGCTAATTTGTTGCTGAAATATCGCCCAGCGTTTGATTGGCTAGAATACCCTCTCCATACCACCTGTCCAACTAGGTGGTTTATAACCTAGGTGTAAACTACACCAAGCAGCGCTTAGCTTCCAGCCTGCCACAACCTATCTGTACTTTTAACCTAAAGGTTGTTCCCTTTGCCTTATACCATTAGTTATTGCAAAAAGTGCGAACAAAACGTTCTTCCGGCACGGCCCCTCTATTCGGAGAACGATCCATGATGGGGCAGGGTAGAGATTATGGCGATGAGAAGAAAGGTGAACTCATCTTGCTATTCTCACAGTATCATTGAGGCATGAACAATCCTTCCCTAGGTGTTCGCATCACTCGCATTGGTTTACTCTAAACCACTTGACGAACACGTAATTAATGAGGAATTAAACCTCTCCTATACTAGTCTTCTGCGGATCATGGCGGGGATATTTATTCCTCATATACCTTTAACTAATAGTTTTCGATGACGCCACCTCAACGATGAAGTTTAAACAACTTGCCAACTTCATACTACGGCCAGCATCGTGAAAACATGCTCCGCTCCCGATGAAGGAGGTTAAACGAACATATGCTTCAATACTGCATGGTATACTCGCTCGCTTGTATACAGACATGCGCCCTAAGGTCTCTGATTTCCCGCCCGAGCACATTAAAGTTGTCACCACGCGTTATATATGTAGACGTTCTAAAAATCAGGGTGTGTAATACCCTTGCGATAGAAAAACAAATCAAAGTTTTTTCGCCCTTTGGTGACATACTTGTACTAATTAATCAGCGATCTAGGTTTCTATTACATCTGCGGTATCATGAAGCTTATGGCTGGCGAGCTTACCGCAAGGCTAGGCGTTGTTTCGAAAACTAAACTGAACTAACTACAATATACGGGTAATACGAGTAAAATTCTAACTTATTTACCATGCCGCTGGTTATGAAACTTCTACAGTATTACTCTCTACTAGGATCCCTCCTGAGTTCGTCGCGGTACGTAAGATGACCTAGACATTTGCATGCGTCATCGCAAAATTTGGATTTGTATAACCCTGTAGTACGGCTTCCTAATACACGCACAGGCACAAACAATTATAGCCGTACGTCTAGAAGGGAACCTCAAAGGAACACAATACCAAATACAATACATAGGCACAAATACAATACAATACTAACAGAAATGAAATTATAAATATAATTAATGCAACAAAAAAAAAAATACAATTTAGGATAATAAGATGTATGCATGGCAGATAATCAGATACGGAAAAACACACAAGAATTATAACTCTCAAGCCTTTACCTGAGATCAATAAAGTCAATAATTAATTATCTCCAAGACTCTCAGTCCTGTTTGCATATTATTAAACCAACATGGTACAGAACCCTGGTCACCCTGATCGGCGAACAATTGTTCCATCATTCGTTGCATCTCAGCAGGAATGTTTTTTAAGCCAAATGGGGTGACCACAAACCGATATTGTCCCCGGCCCTCTACAAGGAATGCCGTCTTACATTTAGACTCTTTGCTTAATGGCATTAGCCAAAACTCATGGCTCAGATCTAAAGCAGTGAGGTAGCGCGTATCTCGAAGATTATCGAGAATTCGGTTGATGTTAGGTAACCGATAACAGTCCGTCTGCGTCACGGAATTTAGTTTGCGGGGTCCAATACGATTCGAGCAGAAGCATCCTTTTTCGGAACAATGGAGGCATTATTGAGCCATTAACTCCTACTCGAATGAGAAAACGATTCCGGCGTAAGCCCGGAACGCTTCAAGAAGGGAATACCGAGCACC
Source organism: Odontocerum albicorne (assembly GCA_949825065.1). Lineage (NCBI taxonomy): Eukaryota > Metazoa > Arthropoda > Insecta > Trichoptera > Odontoceridae > Odontocerum > Odontocerum albicorne. The sequence goes on along the minus strand of OX463838.1, from coordinate 58,842,497 downwards.
AAGCAAGTATCTAAAGAAGGAACTACCTGGAATTCCACCAACACAGTTTGGTGATCATAATGTAAGGGCAACTGGATCGTACCCAGCACCCGATGTCCCTGACTATCAGCCGTGTGAACGACTCCCTCAGTAGTTCGCATAATAAACCGTAAGTCCTTAAAATTCTTATACAGATTACCACCTATTACGTTAATTGCTGCACCTGAATCTAGCAACGCCCTAAATGGTGAGCCCTGAATTTCACAATGAAGATAGGGTCTCTCATCCCTTGCATTTGAAATTTCTATGGCACTAATGTTACAGTTATTACTTCCTAATTCTATTGTTTTTGACCAACCCCCTAGTTCCGAATTACCTTGACCGGGTTGGTCCTCTATCTGTTTTTGGAATTAAACAAAACTCGGCGGCGGACGCGAAGTATCCGTCAGCAAAGTAAAAGGTCTAGAAGTCTCGGCACGACTCCTTACGCGATTACTTGGCGACTTATCCGGTTCCTTCTGGATAAGTGGTTTGTGCGGACAGTCGCGGGCAATATGATGCGGAAGATTGCACAAGAAACACCTCAACAAGGTCGGCCCTCTACCGATACCCTTCTGTGAGACGGATGACACACGTGCCCTTACCCTTGGCTGCATCTGCAGCGGCCGGGGTGATACCTCACCACTCCTGTTCATTTGTTCGAAAGAGGCACATACTCTTTCCATCTCTCGTACTGACGAAGGCCGCGTACTGACAAGGACTGAGCTAAACCTAACGTGAAGCCCTCTCTTGAACACCTGTAACAGCTCCACCTCTGTCAAGGCAGAGTCCAGTGTACTGTTTACCTCCAAAATTCGGGAGATATAATCGGTGGAAGATTCTTCGTGACCCTGCTTGGATGCCCAAATATCCAGCTTTCTATCTATCATAAAACTCTCCGATTCGAACCTCTCCAAAAAATGTGCCTTCAATGTAGCCCATCTCATAGGGTTCCTATACGTAATCCTGAAAAAGGTCAGGGCTCTGTCGCGCAAAAATTCAGGTAGGACGGGAGAGAGAGAGTCTACATCGAACCTACGTGCGTGTGCTATTTCCTCGAGCCTAACCAAAAACTGACGTACGCTACCCGAGCCATTAAACGGATCCACTGGCCACGATGAAAAATTGATATTTAATGGAGGTAATTGATTACCTCTAGTGCTAGGAGACGGCAACATTCCCAAGTCTCTTGAAGGGCAAGACCCGGTAAATGGCAAGGAAGAGTCCGAACGAGGGGCTGTCGCTCCGGAAACCAGTTCCATAGAAAATTCCGGGGCTCCTCGCAAATTAACATGTGCCTTAGACCTTTGAGGCAATATAACCTCTTCTGTAGGAGAGTGAACGAGGCCCCGATTGTAGCTCCATGCTTGCCGACGCAACCTGGGGAGTTTGTTACCCGGAGTGATTCCCCTTTCCATCAATTCCCCAATCAATCTCTCCTTAGTTGCACTCGTAATATTGTCAATAGGACTCATTGTGGACTTATCCTCAGCTAGCAAGGTGAGAGTTCTATCTGAAAGATTAGAAATCCCCAAGACTCTAGGCCACGCTGTTATTAATACGCGTTCCCAATCTCAGGAATAGCCTTCACCAGAAATTCCAATCGCATGTAATCGAAGAAAACAACTCTACCTTAAAGGCCTAAAATAGAATAATTCAATAAGTTCGATCACCCGGCCACGCTATTATAACACCGGTCTACTACTAATCTCGCCGACCAGATGTACGACAGCTAGTATTCGTCAAACTTAATTAGCGAAACAGCCGGACGGCTCTGAACGAATAATGTTATAGTTGGCAAACTTAGTGCTCTAAATATTCTATTTTTTGTTGATGATTTAAAAATCTTCAAAGCGATCCAAACTCCGGAATACGCCACTAACTCTATCCAACCGGAAAGAAAACGTAACGAATTATTCCTTGCCAATGCAACAAGGAACTTCTATCAGCTGCTAAACACCCGGCCAATCACAAGAAACTATGGCGTTCCACTAGCTCTGCCTATCCGATTACCGGCCAAATTCGAGATTATACTCCTCGTAAAACTACGCTCAACTCGATTTTTTCTAATTTTAGAAAATAACTACCTACACTCGCACAGCTTTTATCAGCCGCACGTTATTAGTTGGTTATTATATTTTATTTAATTATTAAATAAAATCCTCAACTTATACACAAAATGACCGCCAAACAAACGGTACTCGAATCAATTTCCGCCCGACCGACTTGACTGAAGTACAAAGCCTATGCTTTGTCGTTTTAACGGTCCTGAATTGCTTTCGATTCTTTACCGAGTTATACGCAGTTAATCAAAATAATATAACAAAATTATACACCGTATACGATACAATAATGCACAAAATTTCGAATAAAAAAAAGGAAGAAAAGAAAGAAGAAAACATAAAATTCAAATACACAGTATACAATAAAGTAATGCACAAGATATTCAAATCAAAAAAAGAAAAAAAGAAGAAAAAAAAAAAACATAAAATTCAAATACACAGTATACAATAAAGTAATGCACAAGATATTCAAATCGAAAAATGAAAAAAGAAGAAAAAAAACATAAAATTCCAATACACAGTACACAATACAGTAATGCACAAATTATTCTAGTACCAAAAGAAGAAAGAAAGGAAAAAAACATAAAAATACAAATTATACCGTCCAAGCCCGACGACGAACCTCTAGGCCCCGCGTTGAAAGGCGGCCAGTTTCAGACTTTTTGCCCTTTAATTAATTAAGTTGGATTACTAAAAGCCTGGATGTTACAATGTATGACTCTTACTCCGGTAGCTCAGTATAGGTAAAACAAGGCTCAATAAGATCTCAAGATGTCGTGGGAAGAGGTAGGCATTCGTCAGTGCTTGGGTAGGTATAAATACATAATGAAACACATATTTGCTGTTAATAGGTTATATATTTAATCCTGACGAGCTGATACTCCGTCAGGAAAATCAAATGGGCAGATTTCTCTCTGCTACTCCGCTAACCTTTCAGATGGACAGGCAGTCGAAGTAATTTATTATCAGGGGTAATCACACAACAGTCCGTTGCGGAAATGTGTCAATTCTCAAAGATTAGATCTCGCCAATCTCTAGAATACTCAGATATCACCATAAAATGACAAGCAAAAGAGGATAAATAAGGTTGATCTTACTCCAATACAGGACAAAAGGTATTATCCCAGATCCGCTTCAAGTGTATGACCAGGTCGACTCGTATATGGCCCTCTGACCTTATACTGTTACTACAGGGCCGCTGATGTGAAGAAATTCCCTCAGTGGTTGGCGACCGCCAATTCGTGCCGTAATACACCCACACGACTCAGTTCCTCCAGAATTTACCGGACAAATTGTATCAAATAAGAATGAACAATCAAATGTGAGAAAAGCTTGTTCAAGTTCGCGAACAGCGTCAAGACGAGAATGATGTTGACTTGATAACTTCGTGGCGAGGAAAGATGTGGGGAGATCGCGGTTCCTTTATTTAAGGGATCTCCCCAAGCTCCGCCATTTTGGAACTCTTTAGAAAGTTGCTCGCGACCGTTAAAAAAATCATAAATCTTTTTTGTCCGGCCGGACGTTATTTTGCCAATGAATAGTATATTTAAACTTTCACAGCGTAATTAAGTCGAGAATCCCTTTTGTATAACATCCGGTAACCCTAAAGGCGACACTTAAAATTGCTTAAGGGACAATAGTCACTTCTTTTGAAATGTATCTCGAGTGAAGTGTTTTTTTTTGTCTTCTTACCGTTGAATCCATATTTAACTATGTCCGCAATAAATTAAGCGCGACGTATTTCTTTAGAAAGGAGAAGAGAAATTTTTGACCCCTTTTTTCTTTCTCGCATAACAATCGCGGTCATAAAAGCGCATACACCCTCTGAAATATATCCTGCGCAAAGTTTTATTTCTTTTCTTAGTAACAATAGTTATCTGTGACTGCAATAAATCAGATCGTAAGACGGAACACTAATTGCCGATCCTCATAAAGTGTCGTGTATTTCTATACAAACGGGACGACAAAGCCAGCCACTCGAGGCAGTTAAGCTTGAAACAATAGGAAGCAATCCTTCTCGAAAATGACGCAAGATCTCCCTTTGACTGTCCCGGTTCGCTATTTTTAATGGTTATTTTTAACTACAATAAACTAATTGGTCGGCCGTACCCAAGTCCTGACAACCGGTAGGGTTATACCGTCATAAAAAAGTGGAATAAACAGTGTTTGATAAAAATAAATTACAATAGTGTAATTTAATACAATACAATGCCAGGTTGTACTTTATACAACGAAAGTTAATACAATTTATTGATAGACGTATAACGACGAGAAACGGTGTGTTGTGGTCCGACCTGAGTGGAGATGTTTTGTGGTATCCTTATATTTCTTATGAAACGAAAATAATGTTTAGTTCGTTGAGATGGTTGAAGAAGATTGTCAATAGATCCTGTAGATGAATGTCAGCTGCACGTTTAATTATTTATTGAGAGCAAACTTTTTCAACTCAACTAGCACTTAGCCTTAACAAATCAGCAGAAGTGTCTAAGTTTCAAGATAAAGCTTGAATATTTTGTCAATCGTAAAGTTTGTTTCAAGATAGGCAAAAGAAGGATACAATCAAGATTAATCCTTTGGAGATGCGTGCGCTAAAAAAAATCTTATGGAGGGTTAATGAAAAAAAAGCGGAAAGATACCAGAAATTGATGTATGAATAAAATGGATTTTCTTAATAAGATGAAGCAACGAGCGGTTAGATGGTTTGGACATGTGGAGAGATAGAATAGTGAAAAAATGGCTAAGTGGATGTACGACTTCAAGGTGCTAAGACCATGTGGAGGAGTCAGACTGAGTAAAACGTGATTAGATCAATCGCACTACATTTTGAATGAAGGTAAAGTGAGAAGCGTGAATGATTTAACATTATGAAGGTGAATGTTTGAATGGAAAATTGTGACGATATGTTCTCTCTGTCTGCCCCGTAAGAGATATGGTGGAATTATATGAATGTAAAATGATTCGCAGGTCAAATCTGCTATAATTCATCGGGCAGGTGTTATTTATTGTCTGTACATCATACTTTTACGTTTCGTATTATAATAGTTAATAAACATAGAGATAAACATTACACAAGATAAAATAAAGTCTAAAAAGAAAACAAATGCTTTAATGAATCAGGAATCAAACCCACAGCGTATGCCTGCTTAATAAGAATGCTAATCCACAGCGCATGCATGCTTATTAAGAATGCTAACCCATAGCGTATGCATGCTTAATAAAAATTCCAATCATTATTTTTTACATTTTCATCAGAATTTCCATTGTAAAACCAACGGATGTTTGTACGTTATATACGTATTGAAATATTTGTTTAAACGTCAAATATGGAGTTTTTTGTCAGTATATTTATATGCAAAAAATCATTTTAATTTAATTTGTCAATATTTCGTACTCCAATTTTGATTTACTAGTTTCGTCTATGGTCAGAACCGAGACATAAAGCTAGGCCATTTTGTATACCATGAAACACATAAAAGTTGAGTTGTTTTTAAAAAAAAAACTAACGCTTATTAATAAAAAGGAAAATGTACATAGCGCCGCTTAGAGAGCAAACTCGACTCGGACTCAAAATACTATTATTGACAGTTTAAAAATATTACAAAATAAGTAATATACAGTACCCGGCAGTAAGTAATACACATCGGGCTTAAGAAAGAGACTGTCTGCCATAATCGGCTAACTTCGGCTTTGTAGAACGTCGTATCTGTCATTGATACACGTGTTCCGTCGCGATTTGTCAGTTGTTGTCAAGCGTTATAGGGTGTGGTATGAATGACAGAGACGACGCTCTACAAAGCCGAAGTTAGCCGATTATGGCTGACAGTCTCTTTCTTAAGCCCGATGTGTATTACTTACCGCCGGGTACTATATGTAAGTTAATCGTAAGGATAGGAAAGTAAGGGATGTGCCCATTAGATAAGGTACTTCCCCGCATCTGTATAAATTCAGAAAAACATATTTGAAATGGTTTCGAGTTAATATCATGTTCAAATAATATTATTTTCTTTTTATGAGTCTTCAATATAACATATTTCAATATGTCCAAATATGGAAAGATTTTTGCCGACTGATCAGATTTCAAACACAATATTTTGGTTTATCACGACAGTGTAAAGAATACAGATTAGAGACCATTTACAAAATGGAGCCAGACCCGAGAAGGAAAATAGAGAAAAGGTAAAGGGACCGGGATACAGAAGCCGGGCAATCATTTACCCATAGGGTGAGGCAGATATCGATGTTACGCCATTTTTCCAAGAAAAATATCTGAAATTCGATTCAAAATAAGGTTAACACGGGAAATGCGTGCGAATAGAAAAAAAAAGGAACAACATTCACCCAGATTTTTGCAGCCTTGAAAATTTTTATTCCTTTATTATCCCTTAGAATTCTGTTTTTATTTCCAAATAAAATAAAAAATAATCTCGTTTATTATTTATCGCACATAGATTTAAATAAAAAAACCTTGGTTTTTAATTATTTAAGTAAAAAACTAAGGTTATTAAAAAAAATTAATGGTCCGTATATGAACCTACCTTTGTAAATAATCGTTGTGTGTTAGGGTGAGAGAAGCATTAAAGATTATGGAACTTACTATGGAATTAATTGAATGTGCTCCATATTTTAAGACTGCGGAAAAGATTGTTGAAAGGCCAGTGCCTAGAAACAGGAGAGTTTCTAAACAATTCCCGTTGGTCTTATCATCCTCTGTAATTAGATAACTTTTGATAGAAATATTACTTATTACAAAGGGTCTCATGTCGCAACTTCCGGAAAATTTCAATGCACTTTTTTTTATCATAACCAGGAAATTCCAAAATCTCAAAAGTGAATTAAATTTGATTATAATATATACACATACATACATATGTATGTATCCTGATGCCATGTGCGTTGCGGAATAGAAAGAAGGGATATAATTTTTTTTCTATCCAAGCAAATAAATGCTCCCTACGCCTACATTCATACATTTGTCCTGCACAATATTCTATTATTCAAACACTTTACATTGTTTCAAAAACTGTTGATCCAACCACTTTATCTTCGGTCCACTCTTAGGTTATCAAAAACTGTTCCACTTGATCCAACCACTTTATCTTCGGTCCACTCTTAGGTTATCAAAAACCTTTCAAAACGCGTTGTGTATGGAAAATTTATGGGCATAAAAACGGAATCTTTGGCTAAACTAGGTAACGACAACGATGACAAGCTATTGTAATTGTGTTTCTGACAAGGAATGCCTGAAATGTAGCCTCCGCTCGTCAAGTGAGACAGATGGATGGAGGGCAGCCCGGACACACCTGCTTAAGCAAGATGAATGGATGCTTGCCATATTTATTTACCAAAACGGATAAAAGCGTATGACGCAGTATCTATTAATTTAGTTTTTTTCTGAAAATCAAATGTAAGTAATGAATCATCATTTATTTAAAACAAATACAAAGGAGGACAATTAAATCGTACCATAAAATAAATTGTTTTACGATGTAATTTAAATATCAAATCATTTCAAAATCTGAAATGGTAAATCGTTAAAAAATGTCCATACGTTATTTTTTGTTTTATAATTGTCCTTGCAATATGTAACTGATAGTTATGTGTATTATTTATTATTATTTTGACAATAAATAAAGAAATATAACGACAAAGATAACACATAAAACTATAGTGTAATTCATTACAATAAATTGATCTGTCCTCTGACCTCTATAAAGAGTTTTCAAGTTAGAAGGCTTGACAAACTGCTCATGTATCCCGTATTACCATTTTTATTATTCATTTCTTATTTCAAATATTTTATTATAATATTTATCTGAAAAACTTGGGCATCATCCTGCGCAGCGTTATTCTAAAGTATGTAGAGAAGTGGTTTAATAATGTAAAGGCTTCTAAGGACCACCATATCAGGGGATGATGAATCAATTATCTGAAATAAAAAAAAAACTTAATTAATGTTTTTCCACTGCCCACGTCAAATGTTTTTTTTTAATTTTAAATGTACCGAAAAGAAAATGTAATATATTTTACTTTAAAATGCTATTTAGGGGAGAGTTGAAAGTTTAATAATTTATTTTCAGCTAAATAATAATCTCTTCTTTATTTTTTAATTACCAAAGAGCGGGTGGCAAAGCTTAAATATTAAGATCGTCGGGGTCATGGTACGAAATAAATTAAGAAACAGGATCAGAAATATGTATTTGAATTCAAAATAATGTGAGTGGGAGGAAAAAGTTAGATGAGGAAGACTATGTATATGTGGAAAGAACAGTTAACACATGATAATAGACTTTGTTATGCATAATAGACATTGGTATGCATAATAGACATTGTTACGCATAATAGACATTGTTATGCATAATAGATATTGTTATGCATAATATACATTGTTATGCATAATAGACATTGTTATGCATAATAGACATTGTTATGCATAATAGATATTGTTATGCAAAATACACATTATTATGCATGGTACTCTAAGTGGCAACTGACCTCTAGGAAAAACCACAGAAGAGTCGAAAAGATAGCTGTGAAACTTTATATATGTTTCAGAGCAGGCCTAAATAAAATTAATAGGCCCATGTTCTAGGAGATGTCATATAAATACGTTGTCTATTGTTTTACCAAACAGTCTATGGAAATTATTTGGGGAATTTAAAAAATTTTCTGTAACAACATTTTTGTAAAATAACATAAAATGCGAACAATGTATCTCGCGTTCCAAATGAATTCAAGAAGTCAAATTGTGAATCGCATAAATTTGTTTCACATTTTGATCTTAACCTTTCCCTTCCTGTGCTAAAAAAATCTGCGCGGTCTGTTGCTGTGTATTCAATACACATGTAAAAATGAGCGATTTAAGATCGGAAAAATAAGAATATTCATAGCCAATCGCTTAAATTAATTAAATTGAAGTCAAAAGTGATACTCGTAATAATTGAAATTTAATTGCTGAAAACATGAAAAAAACATCGGCCGACGTTAACAAAACGGGCAAAGCGACCACCTCAAATGGATGCCCGAAAGCTACTGAAACGAGAGAAGCGAGCGAACTGAGATTCTATTTCTTTCGTTCCCATATACCGAAGTAGAGTGAGACGTGAATAACGTCGCTTTCTTACCGATAGCGGTGTTTTAGAATGAATATACCTACGTTACACACGTTTGATTGTAGTGGTGAATTTATTCGCGATTTTCACAAAATATATCTGATGTGGCCGATAAGCGCTAATTATTATTAATATTATTTTTTTCATTCAATGCGTAAATGTATTACAGAGGAATACCTTAAATCTGAACCCAGTATTTATTATATTTATAGAGATGTTAAAGTTTTTAGAAGCAATGTGTACTAGTTACACATCACATGGAAGGAAGAGTTAACAACAATAAAGTAAATGACAGTCAAAGAAAATATAATCTCATCTGAACCAAATTTAAAAAAAAAATTGTTTGTTTAAAATATCATACTAAATTTCTGCAATTTTCATTAACATGTATACAGTAAGTACACTGACACGGTGTTTTACCTTTAATGTTGATTTATTGTATTTGAGAGATTTATCTAAACCATTTAACATAAAATTCAAAATATTGATTTATCGTTTTTCACTAAGCGCTCTCATTTCAATGAACCAAGTTTTTCACTTAGCGCCTTTAACCCTGAGAGTGCTACGAGAAAAAAATATTATTGTCTATCTAGTGCTAAGATATATTTACGATTCGGACGTTCGTGATAAATATTTATTTTTAACAACAAAAAAACAAAAAACAAATATTTTTACAACATAAATATATTTTAGAATATGTACCCTTGTATTCTAAATGAATGATATTAATTTAGAATACAAGGGTAGAACAAATTTCTTCCACTGCTATAGCAGTGCGCCGATCTCTCAGGGTTAAAACTTTAAATTGTATCGCTGTTTCGTGCGTACGTTTTGCATATCACCAGGAGCATAAATGTTATTTAGAAAAATATTTTTAAATTACGTTTTTATGCTCATGCTAAGAGCCCAATTATAATTACAAATTTAGAATTCATTGTTTCGCATCGCTACACAAAAATCAGTTATCATTGATCGTTTTTATTTACTAGACACGCCATTTCAACTATAATTTTTTTTAATTCGTTTTAAATTGCAGTCAATCTGAATCGTCGTTTTGTAATAATTTTTATTACGAGTATCAGAGATGTATATTTCAAAGAAACATTTACTTTTTATCAATGATTTTCTCTTAAATTCTGTACAGTTGCATAATTTAAGCCTTCTTTAAACAAAACTGTAATTTTCTTGAGTATCTTAAGTGTCGGCGACCAGATTTGATATGTTATAATATGTTCAACATAGGAAAAATAAATTGATATTGAATTTTTTGTGGAAAAATCTTTAGCAACAAAAAATATTTTCGACAAAAAGACATTTCAATAAAAAAAATTGTTTTAGTTTTATTATAAAATACTGTAAAAATGAATGATTAAAAATTTTCAGTTACCGAGGATAAATTTTTTATTTAGTCTTTTGATTTGGTTATTTTCGTGATCATTTTTTTATTGTTTGTTGAATTTGAATAAAAATGATAACGAAACTCCCTAAAATATGAGTATCATCAAATTATTCTCTATGGTACTTTTCAAGAATAAAAAAAAAAATTTTTTTGACCATAAATTATTTTTGTATTTTGAAAAATGTCTCGAAACCTGAGAAATTGTCTATGTACTAGTTACGATGTTTTGCCTGGAAAGCATCTACGGTAACTTAACCATTTGAAATTAACAATGTATATTTTGAATATGTATTTTTACTGAGCTAAGGAGCGTTCACATTTTTTTTTTTACTTTTTCTCTCTATTTGTACGAAACGATTTTTCTCGTTCAATTTTTATCAATAGTTGAGTAAAATAACTCGCTCATTCGCTCATTGAAAATAAATATACCATTAGATATTACACATACTCACTTAGTGATTAGTTATATAAATGCCTGTGGCATGGACCATTATGGTGGCTTAATGATGGATTTAGGTGTGCTGTTGTGGTTTGCAGGAAAATGGGCGCAGCGTGCCAGACCTCACCGCGTCTCCGGGCCGCGCGCCGCCGCCCGCGCGCCTCAAGGACCAGACGCCCATGGTCATCCAGAGCGACTTCCGGAAGGTAATATCCTCTACTGCCTTACAACTTTTCTTTCTACATTTGAGTTTAACTCTCTTAGTCATCATTAATTGAATGTTTACTACTCGTGACGAGTATAATATAAGAGACAGTACAGAGTGTGAAATTCGGGTAGATTTTGTGCCACCAGAGATGACTTTATAAGCTAATTAGCAAAAGGCATATCCTGTAACATAATTCACAAAGAGTTCTAGTATATGATGTTATCCTCAATCAAACATTTTTATCTAGTAAATATCATCGCCATTGTTGGGATTCGTATTCCAAGATCCCCTTGCCATTCCAAAGTCAATTCAATTGGAAAGCAAAGCTGTGCCATGGTGTTTTATTAACTGAGTGAACCGTTGCACACCAGCAAACTCACCGGCCACACCACCATACTGGATTCGATGGCACACAAAAGTGAAACGATCGGAGCACACCAGCATATTATTTTTTTCATTTTTTTGATAGAACAGATATGACTGAAGCTATAGGAATCCGTATACCCCCGTATACAAGGCGGAAAAAAGTTCATGTCATTCGAGAGAAGTAGTATTGCGCGGGGTTTGAACCGGCGACCTCTCCACGGAAGTCGTTACCGCGTGTCCATGCACCTCATCAATAAAATGTACATTTAGTAAAAAACTTACACATTTTAAAGTAGAAACGCGTAGTATTTAACATCAAAAGAATATGTCATATCTTCAGTTACTAGTGCATTCAATGAGAATACTACTAACTACTGCGCTGTGGGGCTAGTCCCTTTTTTTATTTTTTTTATTTTTTTATTAAACAAAGTAAATTATTGTACAAACATTTGTCAAGGCTATACCTATATACAAATTTATTACTTAACTAATCTTAATTATATGTTATAAATTATGAACTTACTTAATCTTATTTTCATACATATCATTTTTTTTTTTCAATCATAATATATGATTTCTTAGAAATAATTAACACCTACATACTACTTATAACTAGATAACAATTCTTACACTAATTATTTAGCAAACAACAAGCCCACTCGTTCAGGCTACTTGTATTTCATCACATTCACTCAGACCTTGGTCGTCCAGTCCAGAATTTTTCCACCAGTCATTGCGATCCTCCGCAGCTTTATCCCGGGAAACTATTATATTATTCTACCTTCCAATAAAGATTCACCTTTTTAATAATTTTGGATTCACCAATCAATATTTAGAATGATTATCAATAATGATATTTTCTTGTCATGTCAAGGAACTATTTCATGGACCAGAATCAAACATCTAGTCTTCTATTTGCTTCATACAAATCATCCCAGCCTCGTTAAATTTAATTTCACTTCTTGATTTTTATCTCAAATTATTCTCGTATTTTTTTTATGAACGTCAAAATAACGTAATTTCTCCGTTAGCTTTCTATTTTTAATAAAATAAAATATTTGACAGAGAAACTCATTTGCGGAATTCGGAGAGAAACTTTTTCTTCGAGGGACCATTAAAATAATTTTGTTTCTAATCTCCCTGTACAAATCTTTCTTTGTGGGCTGTAATTTAATTAGAGGAGCCGTTTTGCAAGTTTATTAAAGAAAAACACTAAAAATATGTACACGAAAAGCTTTTTTTTTTTACAAAGAACTTAATAGAAAGGTCTGTCTCCTACCTGACGTTTCAGTTCATTCTTATAATATTTGTTTTATTTTTATAAAAAGGTAATAATTCTTTGAAGGGGAATTGTTACAAAATTTTAGGTTACTGAGAATATTTTTTATATGATCTTTAGATTTGGCTTTTTTTCCTGATATTTGCTGAATGTTATAAAAAAAATATAACAAAACGCACTAAAATATTACCAAATTATACTCTTCAAGAGTAAAAGAACTTATAAATTTTTATTCGGTTTAATCAATTTTATTTATATGGCAACATTATCTGCGTGTGTTGAGTTTTTTTTTCTAAATTTGGATGAAACAAATTAAACAGCAAAAAAACATTTAAAAACACTGTATTTAAATAAATTTACAAAACATTCCAATTGTAGTCGTTTTCTTTTTTTTCTAATTAAACATTTTAAATAAAGAATGGTGCAGTAATTTAAAGAATTTTCAATGGAATAATGTCCTTTGACTTAGTTGGTTTATAGTAACTTATTCTAAGTCGAAAAAGATATATAAGCAACATTTTTTTGAATAACACAATTTTTATATTATACCTTGATTTTTTTTATAAGGTTTGTAAAATCTTTGTTGATAGCTCTTTGTAGAATCTTTGTTGATAGCTCTTTGTAAAAACTTTGTTGATAGCTCTTTGTAAAATCTTTGTTGATAGCTCTAGGATAAGCGGAATCTCTGTTTTCATTGAATCGTTATAATGATTAAATATTAAAAAAATAACTCATTTAACGTGTTCCTCTTGCGGGAAGCACAAACGCCTGTGATCTGATCTGTAGCATTCCTTTGTGTATTTTACGTAATGTTTAGTTTATCTCCTTTATTTAATGAGTCTGCTTAAGAGTAATGACTATTATTTATTATCAGAAAATTACTTGAATGTCATGTTTACTTGGTGGTGTAATAAAATATCAGCGGTTCTAAACAAAATACGCGTTTAAACTTAGAAATTAAAAAACGCCGAAATTGTGCCGCGCACAGGATTCGTGGAATTTAATTTTTAACGCGGTGCAAAGCCTAAAAAACGTGTTTTACTATTTTTAAAATGCCTTGAACCATGTGCAATCTCATAAAGATGTAACCAAAAACGTTTTTCAAAGATCTGAACTTGAACATAATGTTTGTAAATAAAACACATTTTTCCTTTTATCAGAAAATAACTAAACAATATGTTTTCTCTTCCAGGTCTCAGGAATAAGCTCAGAGATATTCCGACAGATAGAGACTGTGGAAAATGACCACGATGCGACTACGGCTGCTGCCCTGGAGGTAACAACTCCTTTACCTTTTTTATGATTTTACCGAGATTTGTGATAAAACTCTATCGGGCATATGATAGTGTCACGGTCACGAGATATCCACTTAATTCACAAGTTTGCAGTAGATTCGAGTGTGGAACCATATGGAACCTAAGACGCCTCTAGGAATTCAAAAAAGATTTATACGTCACAATTATTACAAAGAGTATGAAGTTTACCAATGACTATATTTATTTACCAACGGATACCACCAGACCATACTGTAAATCAGGCAATGTCTGTGGATCTTTCTCGACACCCATCCAGAGGAAGACCAAAGAACTCCTGGATGACTCAATGCTCTTAAATCCTACAAATAAACGGCCTAGATGAAAGTGACACCCAGAACACCGAAGGATATACAGCCTGAGAACGAGAAGAGCCGACCCCAACAGCCTACCTAGGCAATGAGTTGTGACAGTGCCAGGAAGAAGAAAAAGAAGGCTCTATTCTACATTTTTAACAAGTGTGCTTGAATATTACTCCTTGAGCGTTAGAAGAGATCTACGCATCTTTTTATCATTTACTTCTTGATTTAGATCTTGAATAACATATATCGTTGCGGAAATCATTCTTGGGAGGTAGAACACCAACTGTCTCTCCATCTTTTAGGCGGCCTTCCTGGCAAGTGATGTATGGCGGGAAACTTCAATGCCATTATACATGAGAACCTTTCTGCCTGGCCATCTAGTACCACCTTCTCTTTCTGCTCCAGCTGACGATATCATATGTGTTAAAAGTCTGTCGAATGTGCGAGTTTCTGACCTATCTCTGAAAGATTTTCATGCGATTGTTCGTTATATTCTAATCTCGAATGTTTTTCTCTCTCTTTGTTCTAATTGTATCGGCTCCGCTTTCAACATTATGAATCATGATCAGTTTGATACAGCTCTTATATATTCAAGCTTTACTGTCGATTCGCATATTTTTGTTTTTCCATATTACATCTCTTAGACAATTAGACATTGCGGCTGCCTTGTTTGTTCATTTATTTATACATATATCGAATGCTTACATGAAATACGAGTATATCAAACCCTATGTTGACTGGGAACCTTGTTTTTACTGTAGCGAGCAATTGTTTACACCATCATGAATTAAGATTGTTTTCGTTGCCGTATTCACGAATGGACTTCTTAAGAGCATCACCCCTCGCACGCGGAATGACCTTGTTGAATGAATTTTCCGATATCGATTTTTTCCATGCTTCAGTGAATAAATTGAGGATTAAACTCCTTAATAAACTTTAAAGTTAGAACTAAGCCAATTATAAGTAACATTGTCAGAAGTGTGAGTAACATTGTTCATCTTGTCATCATGTTATATTTATACTTTTAATATATTTTTTCTTGTTACTTGATGTAATTGAGTTAAAGATGTACTCGTATTTAATATAAACACGGGCAACTCACTCACAATAAGACGTTTTGTGATATTCAATAAAGTAATATAACATGAGTTTTTTCTGAAGTTTTTAAAGTTTCAGTTGATCAAATAAATCACTACCACTATATAAACAGGTATAGGGATAATTGTAAGGAGGCTACTAAAGCTACCAAAGCTCATACATAGGACGGAGTAACATAATTATAAGAAAGCTATCAAAGCTCATATATAGGACGGAGTAACATAATTATAAAAAAGCTATCAAAGCTCACACATAAGACGGAGTACCATAATTATAAGAAAGCTATCAAAGCTCATACATAGGACGGAGTAACATAATTATAAGAAAGCTACCAAACCTCACATATGACGAAGTAACATAATTATAAGGAGGCTACCAAAACTCATATGTTATATAGTATAGGACGGAGTAACATAATTGAAAAAACATATTTCTCATTTTATTACTATATTTCATTACAATCCCTATTCAATCATTTACATACTTATCATCATGTCATGTCCTTTACGGGGTAGGCAGATAGTCCCACATTTTTTTATATACAAACACAACTTTCGTCGGCATAATCTCTTTTATTCGTTTTACTCAATTTTACTTTCAAAGTCTGGTTCACTTAATCTAGTCACGTTTTATTTAACATATATCTTTCACGCATACCAAGCACACATGACTTGTATTCTCGCTTCGTAATCCTTTCATTGTTAATTCTCTCCACATGTCCAAACTATCTTAACGCTCCTTTCTAAATCTTACTAAAAAATATATTCATTCATTTCTAATGTTTTGAAGAATGATTGGTTTAAGATTTGCAATACAAGTAGAATCTATACAAGTAGAATACAATGTATGGGAAAGTTGGAAATATTAAAAAAAAAAAAAAAAGACGTTGCACGACCGAATGAATCAAATTCTGATAGAAAAAAGCCTGAAAAGCCTTTATAATAATAATAGAGTTTGCATAACAATGTGTATGGATATGATTAAATCGAAATATTTTGTTTCAGGATGTAACGATCATATAACTTCATACCAGAAGACATTGAACTGGTTGAATGTTAGAAATAGACGCCAAATTCACATACTGTCTCTACTGTATAATATCCTTAACTGTCCCACCGCCCCCTCTTATCTCGCCAAAAAAATGCAGTGTCTTTCTGATCATGGATTAGCGCTACGCTCAAACAGAGATTGTCTATTGGCCTTTCCAGTTCACCGCTCCTCTTTTTTTACGTCGTCCTTCACTGTCCATGCAGTGAACTCTGGAATCAGTTACAAACCAATGTAAGACTCGCTCCGTCCTTGGCATGCTTTAAGAAACGACTGAAAAAACTCTTAATTTCTAGTCAGTAAAATAACGTGTTTCATTCATTCTGATTTTGGTTTTCCTTTCTTCTCCAGCATCCCTTCCTTTCCTTTTGATTGATTATATCTCACTTTATATGAAAAATAATGTTCAGGTGATTGTCCGTCTTTGTGGGGTTCGTAGGCATATATATATGCTCACGTATGTGTTTATGGATTTCGTGGGGATGGATAGTCATTTGATTGATTTATGTGACAACGTAACTTGCTTCATTTACTTTTGCCTGGTCGGTTGGAAGAGATTGCCACCTGACAATAAACCCACCAGATTGTATTTGCAATAAAAGTGTTAAATAAATAAAAATAAATTAATTAATTAAGGGGAATTCCAATACATATGCTTATCCCAATAGGAACATGGCGTGATAGTCGTGATGATGATGATGATTATGAAATTCGTGCTTCAGTAATATTTAGCCCATGGAAATACAAATGTTTTATGGTCAGTACACAATAATATAAGTTAACCGACTTATACATTTTGCTTATGGATAACATGAATTGTATATACATAAGATGTCCAATCGTTTCTTGTAAGTCAAATTGGCCAATTACTTAATATGCATAATTCTTTACGGTCCCAAATGAACTCTTTTCCACATAATGACTGGCGTTTGGTGGCCAGACGGTATTATTATAATACATTAAATAATCTTATTAATAAAACACAGAATCGTTAATCGTTAACCACGCATGAAGCGTAATTAGAACAAATAATATTTTATTATAAATGCTATCATCGATCGCCCAGACCGAGGGGACTCCGCGCGGAATGGAGTGGAGTACCTCTGGACATAGATTCGAATTGATTAATGCGAAAATGAAATGGAAAATGAGAAAGATATTGTATATCGGAAATATTTATTTATCTATCTATCTATCTATCTATCTATCTATATATCTATCTATCTTATCTATCTATCTATCTATCTATCTATCTATATATCTATCTATCTATCTATCTATATATATATATATATATATATATATATATATATATATATATCTATCTTATCTATCTATCTATCTATCTATCTATCTATCTATCTATCTATCTATCTATCTATCTATCTATCTATCTATCTATCTATCTATCTATATATCTATCTATCTATCTATCTATCTATCTATCTATCTATCTATCTATCTATCTATCTATCTATCTATCTATCTATCTATCTATCTATCTATCTATCTATCTATATATCTATCTATCTATCTATCTATCTATCTATCTATCTATCTATCTATCTATCTATCTATCTATCTATCTATCTATCTATCTATCTATCTATCTATCTATCTATCTATCTATCTATCTATCTATATATCTATCTATCTATCTATCTATCTATCTATCTATATATCTATCTATCTATCTATCTATCTATCTATCTATCTATCTATCTATCTATCTATCTATCTATCTATCTATCTATCTATCTATCTATCTATATATCTATCTATCTATCTATCTATCTATCTATATATCTATCTATCTATCTATCTATCTATCTATCTATCTATCTATCTATCTATCTATATATCTATCTATCTATCTATCTATCTATCTATCTATCTATATATCTATCTATCTATCTATCTATATATCTATCTATCTATCTATCTATCTATTTATATATCTATCTATCTATCTATCTATATATCTATCTATCTATCTATCTATCTATCTATCTATCTATCTATATATCTATCTATCTATATATCTATATATCTATCTATCTATCTATCTATCTATCTATCTATCTATCTATCTATATATCTATTTATTTATTTCTTTTATTTATTTATTTAATTAATTAATGACACAACAGTGTCTTTATATACAAATGAACATGTGACAGGTTATACAAGTACTTAAAATTATTGACAAAAAATACAAAACTTTATCTTAATCTAACATGAAGATACAAAAAGCAGTAGTAATAATAAATTACAGTCATTGTTTTAAAATTATTTAATAATTATATGTATATTTAAGTTCAATATATGTTATGTATGTATACCACAAAATATTACCAAACTTCACCAAGCAGGCTTACGTAATTGTCCAAGTCTTATTTTATAGAGGTAAAGAACTCAGATTTGTTTTTAGTGGAATAACGCACACATAGAACAAATATTGGATTTTTTGAGAATTTTGTGGGAATTTTATGGATAGATATTGAGATATAGAAAACACATGGCCTCTTACTTATTTTATATCGATCAACGTAAAGGGTGGTGAAGAGTAAAAGAAGGATGGTGGAGAGGAAAGGAAAATCAGAAATAAGACATGTTATACAGGGTGCGTTTTATGTTCCAGGTCGATGTTTTTTTCCTGTAGCTCTTGTGTCAATTGAACTTTATACGGATAAAAATTCAAATCTTTTTTGATAATATTTAACATACGAGTACATGATGGAGACATTCCCAATTATTATGCACGGCGTCGAGTGTCAGGCACATAAAACTATATTTTTTCCAATATATTAATAGTTGGATTGGATGTGAACTTATCTCAAACAATTTAAAAAAGAAATAAATAAATAAAAACACTTATTTTATATGTTTTGTGTTCACCATTGGTTTATTTTGAGTTTACAACCGGTTTCGAAGACCTCCGTCTTCATCGTCAGGTGAAGATAAACCTTTGTTTTTCTTTCTTTTCTGAAAATTCTTTATAAGCATGAGCTAAATAACATATCAGGATATTGATTTAAGTAGTTCATTTTTCTTCTAAATCTTAGACAAAATTGTTTTAGATTTTTCAATGTTCTTCCTGTACAAGAGCCAGTGTTTTATTTATCTGTGTAAAGATATTGAAGAGGTTTGTATTGCAGGCGGTGGAGAGGCGCGGTGAGATGATCGTGCGCATCCTGGAGCCAAGACAAGTCGGCAGGGCGGCCAACGAAGCTGCCAAGCGATTCTTCTCGCTCCAGGTCAGTTCCACCTTACAACTTTACTTTCTTCTTATCTCTTTACCACCTTTCCACTCTTGGCAATACTTCATGCCGTATCCATACACTATGCGATTTTTGGAGCCCAGAGAGGTCAAGACGACAGACGAAACCTCTAGCCTGGTCTGCTGATTGCAAGTCAGTTCCACCTTAACACTTACCTCTTCATTATTAAAAGACTTCATTACTATAGTAATCTTACATAGCCTTTTTCTTTACCTTTCCTTCCCTGTGTTGGGTATCTTCTACACGTTGCTTCTAATAACCATCAATATCTCTATAAATATAATAAATACAAGGTTAAGATTTTAGGTATTCCTCCATAATATATTTACGCATTGATTTAAAAAATAATATTAATACTAATCAGAATTTATCGACTACATCGAGGTGTTTTGTAAAGATCGAAAACAAATTCGCATTTAAACGCGGCGAGTGCCTCGTCTTGACGATAGGTGAATAGTATGCGGGAAGCGCGTCATCATATTCGCATCTCACTCTTGCATACTAGACTGAATTGCGAGGAGCTGAATTTTCTCAACGTCGCAAGCAAAGGCGTATGCGCCGGGGTATGCGACTGACGTTCCGCGCCACTAGTTGCCTCTAGGCTTGCAAATAGGTTAGACGTACGCCCGTTCCGTGAGCGTTTTTTAATGTTTTCAGATGGTTTTTTTAATGTTTTCAGCAAATAAATCTCAATTATTATAATTTTTAACTTCAATTATAATTAATTATTATCTATGAATGTTCTTATTTTTCCGATTTAAAATCACAAATTTTTTATTGCGTACTCACTACCCAACACCGTAACACGCGTATTATTTTTATCACCGTAAGGGAAGGGTTAATTGCGTGCTTAATACTAAGCGTCGTGGTCCTTTGCTAGGTCTCTAACTCCATCCCTGTCTCCTGTCTCCATCCCTCCCAGTCCTGGCCCATGTTGAATGCAGCACTTAACCCTTCCTGTCCTGTGATGTGTAAATAGTTTTTTTTTTTAATCCTGGCGAGTTTATTGCCATGTGGCAATCTCTTCCAACCAACCAGAAAGCTGTTTTTTATAGACCCTAAGTGTTAACTAGACTGAAATCCTATTTTAAAAAATCTGGGTTCCAGCGGGGATCGAACCCGCAACCTCCGGATCGGCAGACAAGTGTCTTACCACCAGGCCACGGAAGTCGTGTAAATAGTACACATTGCTTCTAAAAACTTTAATATCTCTATAAATATAATAAATACTGAGTTCAGATTTTAGGTATTCCTCCGTAATACATTTACGCATTGAATGAAAATAATAATATTAATAATAATTAGCACTTATCGGCCACATCAGAGATATTTTGTGAAAATCGGGAATAAATTCACCGATACAATCAAACGTGTGCCAGTGTGTGGCGTAGGTATATTCATTCTAAAAAACCGCTATAGGTGAGGAAGCGACGCTATTCACGTCTCACTCTCACTGTACTTCGGTATATGGGAATAGAATCTCAGTTCGCTCGCTCAGTAGGTCGGCGGCTTTCGGTAGAGGTGGTCGCTTTGCCCGTTTTGTGAACGTTGACCGATGTTTTTTTTTTATCACTTTTGACTTCAAATTTAATTATTTTAAGCGATTGGCTATGAATATTCTTATTTTTCTGATTTTAAATCGCTCATTTTTACATGTGTATGAATACACAGCACCGAAACGCAAGGATTATTTTAGCATAGTAAGGGAAACTTTAAAGAGGACCCAAGAAAATCCTTTATTTGATCCGTCCATCTAACATTGCCTACTACTTTCTAAAGTTACTAAGACACAATCTTAAAAAAATTATGCGAAATCGTACCATATGCCAAGAGCGCAAACAACCGAGGGAGCACAAACAAGACATCTTGTTTGTGCTCCCCTGGTGATGAGGTGTAAACTTTGAAACCAGTAGGGTTACACCGTTATATAAATTGGAATAAACAGTGTTTGACTAAATAAGTAACAATAATTAACTGGTTGTTAATAGTTTATAAAGGGTCTTTCAAATTGAGCGGTTTTTTTAATTATTTTTTTTTTAACTCTTGAATAAAACACACAATTTGCTTTGATTTCAAAAAACATTTTATTGGTCATTGAAGTATAATGTATGACATTTAAACACAATAAACAATATCCGCCAAATGTTCACCCCTTGCAGCTCCACAGACGTCCACTCGTTTGTCAAAATTTTCGATGACATTTTGACATAATTGCGGTTCTAACTCACCAATAACGCGAATAATATCGTCCTTCAGCTCAGGAATTGATCGGGGGTAATTCTTATAGACCTGGATTTTCACGTAACCCCAGAGAAAATAGTCCAACGGTGTCGGATCACATGATCTTGGTGGCCAATTAACATAACATCACCGTTTCCGGAGATTACAATAGATACAATAATTCTCAATTTGAACGTGTTGTTATATTGTATACGACTCCATTTTTATAAATGCCATACATTACACTTCTCAAATGTCACAAGACCCAGGCAAGTTCACGACGCCATCTGTGTTTTAGCTAAGAATTAAAAAAACCGCTCAATTTGAAAGACCCTATATTATATAAAGTTTTCTGTCAATGTGATAAATACTCTGTTATGAATTTTGTTTTAGTCAAATTCTACATTATTAAATATTTTCAGTTCCATTCCGGAAACGGATTTATCTCGTATTTTTTTTTTGTTAAAAAATAACCATAAAAAATTCGCGCACTTTCACAAAAAAAAATTGTCAAAGAATTTTTAAATTGAGTTAAAAAATATTTTCAATAAATTATATATTGAAGTTTTTTATTTACTTCCGTCGTTATTGACGGATCATTGTAATTTTTTCATACAAATAACGTACTAATCAAACCTTTTCTCCCCAAGGACAAGATAACATTTAAGAAATAAAAGTTTAAGGTTTTTCTATTTATCTTATAATTTATTTTTGTAAAGGAATAAACGAAAAGCTTAAAAAATCGAATAAACGCTTATCTCGGGGTCTTCATTCAAAGGTTTCGCATTCTTTGATGATGGTTTAAAATTCGTTTGTAAGCTGTTTATTGTATGCTTTAATCAAATAAGAATCAATGTAAGCTGTTTATTGTATGCTTGAATCAAATAAGAATCAATGATCAATTTAAAGGGCCAAACACGTAAAATGGGAAAATCGTAAATCTAGAAATATCTGATTTATAAAATCTGCCGCTAAGTTGACAATTAGAAGTTAACATTCACGAGTACTAATTAAATATATACCGTGTCACTTTTGGGGTAGGCAGAGAGGGCAGATCTCTACGCCTTTCTATCTATGCACACTGTTCTCACCTCATTCATATCGCGTCATACGTGCTCTACTGTTTCTCATACTTCTTACCGTGCCCTCAGTTGAAATTTCTCCTACAATCTTCTTTCATCGTTTCCTCGATCTATTTTTTCCTTGCTGTGGCGGTCGCACACTCGGAACACTGTGGGCGTCCATACACACGGTCAATGACCGATGAAATGACCTTTGCATTCCTTAGCAATGCAAAACAAACAATTACAAAGTCCACGCGCCGGCCATTCAACCCGTAGCCGGGAGCGGACCGTATTCCATACTAGAGCGAGAACACACCACACTTGTCTCGCCAGTTCCGTATTTGAATGATACCTACATACAACATTAATCGTTTTTGCATTCGCAGAAACGAGACGTAGGCATATCGCGAGCGCATTCCCGCGCACATTCTAAAATGATATAAATACCTACGTTACTAATAAAATTCCACTCTCTTTTCGCATTGCGATCTTACGAGTTTTATTTATCAACAAATCATCATCATCTCTCCCTTAAGGACTAGCTCCTAAATTGCTCTCCATTCATTTCAGACATACATATTTGTTTTGAATGTCTTTCGCACCTTATTCTTTCAATGTAACCAAACCATATCAACATTTATTTCTTATAACATTCATCTCTAACAAACAGTTGCCTTTTATTCGATCACTTCTTACTCTATCATACATTGCAATACCAGATATTCTACGCAAACCGATCATTTCTACTGCATTCATTTTGTTTTTATCACTTCTTATCAATGCTCAGGCTTCGCTTCCATACATCAAAGTTATCACTATACTAAATAAAATGTAGCATGGTCCCTGTGACGTTTCACAAATTTTCCCCAATACAACCTTGTAACGACGTTCAGTAATTTTAATTATTTTATCAACTTTAATATAAGCCTCGATTCTTATAAATGGCAAGTTATTTAGGTAAATACATTATGTTACATAAAACTAACGATAATGACAAGTTAATACATCTTGTTACAAATTAGCAAAGATATGTCAATTTGTTAAAATCAAATAATATTTGGCAACGTTCGTCAAAAGTCACTACGTTAGTCGACATTGGCTAAGGATGGGGTATACGATAATTAGATTTTCGATTTTTTTTATACGTTAAATTAAATGTTCGTAATTATTATTAATTATAGTAGATCTTGGCCTATTTAAAGATAGATACAAATCATATAATACTCGTAGATTAGAAAGTCAGTATAATGAAAATTAGGAATTAAAACGTCAGTTTAGAGAAAAACAATTTTTCAATTTATAAAAAAACGATTCGTTTTGTAAAAAAAACGATTTTACCCCATCCGTTTGAGACATGACATTTCAAACGTCACAAGGACCATGCTACATTTTCTTGAGTATAGCACACTACTGTGCACAATATTTTTTGAAGATTTTGCGATTGATTTATTTGCAAAAATAGTGGTAAATGCGTAATTTATCTAGTTATCTGCAGCAACACGCCTTTTTAATATACTATGCGTATCCAGAAAGTAAGTGTACTGAGGCTCTCACGACCGGATGGATTTTATTTTCGATATGTTGGCTACACTTCCGTGTAGCCTGACCCTTCCCCTCCGCAACGAGACCGGTTTGAGGTCAGTACGTTAAGAAGTGTCGACGCGACAACACGTTTCGTGAAAAATGTCAATCCAATCTCCCGCCAAGTGCGAAATACGTGGCGTCATCCGTTATCTCGTTTGGAAGGGAAAACCTCCGGTTGAGGTTTATAATGAGGTGAAAACTGCATATGGTGATAAAGCTATGAATCGTACGAGTGTGTGTACAAGTGGTGTCGCGAGTTTAAAAACGGTCACGTCACACCTCTTCACCCTCCGCCAAAAAGTTCAAAACCACAATTTCAGCCAAGAAAATCATGGCATCCGTGTTTTGGGACTGTCAAGGCATAATTTTAATTGAATATATGCCTCAAGGGGAGACCATCAGCTCTGCAAGATACTGTGAGATCCTAAAAAAATTGCGGAGGGTGATTCAGAACAAGAGGAGAGGCATGCTGACAAAGGGAGTCTGCCTGCTGCACGACAATGCCAGACCACACACGGCCAACGCCACGAAGGAACTGCTCGCCTCGTTTAAATGGGATGTCCTGAACCATACCGCGCATTCCCCTGACCTAGCACCTTCAGATTACTATCTCTTTACCTCCCTGAAGCTACATATGGGTGGGAAAAGGTTTTTTTAACCGACGAGGAGGTAAAGGAGGAGGTGGAGAAGTGGACGGAGAGGTTGGCGGGAAACTACTTCGAGGAAGGCATCAAAAAGTTGATACCCCGCTTCACCACCTGCATCGAGAGGAATGGCGACTATGTCGAAAAATAGCTTACATATGTACTACGGTAACCATGTAATTTTTTTGTTTAAATAAAAAAAATTGTAACCTACAAAAATTCAGTACACTTACTTTCTGGATATGCCTCGTATTTATCTATCTTACCATCTTTGGAAAATATGACCCCAAATAGTAGAATTCATCGACTTGTTCTAATCTTTCATTATTCATTCATAAATTGCAAGTTTACATGAAGTCGTCCGTTTCAACAACCATGAATTTTGACTTATAAACATTTATTCTCAAATCTTATAGTTATAAACTGAAATAATCAACATTTTATTCTGTAGTTATTAACTGAAATAATCAACATTTTATTGTACAGTTATTAACTGAAATAATCAACATTTTATTCTACAGTTATTAACTGAAATAATCAACATTTTATTCTATAGTTATTAACTTAAATAATCATCATTTTATTCTATAGTTATTAATTGAAATAATCAACATTTTATTATATAGTTATTAACTGAAATAATCAACATTTTATTCTATAGTTATTAACTGAAATAATCAACATTTTATTCTGATATGTTTCATTCTTAAAACATCTATAGTAAAATTCAAACGAAGCTACACTACCTTTGCAAAATATTATATATCGAAACGTTCCGGTAAAAGGGAAACCGTTAATTACCATGGCAAATTTGTAAAAGTGACTAAAAAAACCCGTTTAATTTACCTCAAAAATCTGAATATCTGTTTTTGTTTACCTTTTTTTAATGGCTACTCACCAAAATTTGAAGGTTCTCAGGCAGTGAGCAATGCTAAATAAGTTGATTACATTTTTAAAGATACAGAACACTTTTGTTTAAAGTCATTATGTAACATTTAAGTATCTTTATTTTTATTATAAAAATTAGACACAAGACAGCATTTTTTTCTACTAGCAATTAATTTTACAATGCCAATATGGAATACTTAAATTTCAAATACCAAAAAAACTGATTTGCGTCAACTACTTCCGACGAAATTTTACCGGCGTATTTGTTCATACGAGTACAACCACACATATTTTTTTATACACAGCTCGCTTTGTCATTAATAATTTATAAGTTTTTCGTCCGTTTTTTTTTTAATTTTATTTACTTCTAGAAATTTACTACTTTGAAAATGATATAGAAAGAAGAGTGGCGACAGAGAACAATGTAAACGGAGCACTTTACGTAATATACAATAACCGCGCAATTTCTACTGTAGCGAAAGTTGTGTGCTTGGATAAAAAGTTTAGAGATCTGTTGTCTTTCCCTATCCCGCAAGTGACACTGTGTGATGATATTTACTTAACCATATAAAATACTTATTTGTGTATCAAATGACAGTGTTATTAGAAAAATGGTGTTACAAGTATGTAACCAAACGAAGAATCGGGGTACAAAAAAATACTGTCATAATGGACAAATTTATCGATTTTTAAATATATGCTTTTATTATTTACAGCTAAATATTTTAAACAAAACGTCCAAATAACGAACACTTTACAGTTTGCCGTTGAGATTTAGATTCGATTTCCGATGGTACCTACCCGGAAAAAAATTAATTCTTGTCTAGAAAAAAGTTACTTAGCTCGTTATTTAGCGTGAGTACGTTAACCATTAGACCACGTCCGCCAGCATACAGCCGGTCATATGACTCTCTTATACACTGTTTAGCGTGAATACGTTAACCATTAGAACACGTCCGCCAACATACAGCCGGTCATATGACACTCTCATACACTGTTTAGCGTGAATGCGTTAACCATTAGACCACGTCCGCCAGCATACAGCCGGTCATATGACTCTCTTATACACTTTTTAGCGTGAATGCGTTAACCATTAGAACACGTCCGCCAGCATACAGCCGGTCATATGACTCTCTTATACACTGTTTAGCGTGAATGCGTTAACCATTAGACCACGTCCGCCAGCATACAGCCGGTCATATGACTCTCTTATACACTGTTTAGCGTGAATGCGTTAACCATTAGACCACGTCCGCCAACATACAGCCGGTCATGTGACTCCCTTATACACTGTTTAGCGTGAATGCGTTAACCATTAGAACACGTCCGCCAACATACAGCCGGTCATATGACTCCCTTATACACTGTTTAGCGTGAATGCGTTAACCATTAGACCACGCCCGCCAACATACAGACGGTCATATGACTCCCTCATACACTGTTTAGCGTGAATGCGTTAACCATTAGACCACGCCCGCCAACATACAGCCGGTCATATGACTCTTTCATACACTGTTTAGCGTGAATGCGTTAACCATTAGACCACGTCCGCCAGCATACAGCCGGTCATATGACTCTTATACACTGTTTAGCGTGAATACGTTAACCATTAGAACACGTCCGCCAACATACAGCCGGTCATATGACACTCTCATACACTGTTTAGCATGAATGCGTTAACCATTAGACCACGTCCGCCAGCATACAGCCGGTCATATGACTCTCTTATACACTGTTTAGCGTGAATGCGTTAACCATTAGAACACGTCCGCCAACATACAGCCGGTCATATGACTCTTATACACTGTTTAGCGTGAATGCGTTAACCATTAGACCACGTCTGCCAACATACAGCCGGTCATATGACTCTATACACTCGGCTCTTTATCTTCAACGGCACTCTTTTTTTGAATTACTTGTCCCTACCATAAGTTTTTTTTATCTGCAACACGTTTTCTGTAATGGCAAACGATGTATCGTTTTAAATATAAATTAATGTGTTTAAGCTACCTTATTAAGCACGCAGACTGGCCATGCGGCGTGCTGGAGGATCCGAAGACACTCATAAGACACGTTTACCGCCTGAGCTGGAGAAAACGAGGGAATTTAATTTGAAGAGAAAAGCTAATTTACATACTGATCTCATCGAATGGCAAACACAGTTTGGAAACACCCAGTTTAGTAACAGAGTCGGTTTTGAATAATGTATTTTTGTACTAACCACTTTTTTAATTCCTTTTAATGAACCGGCTTTAGTATTATAGAACTACATAATTTTTAATCATCATTAAATCAAACAAACTATAATAATATAAATTCTATAGTTCGGAGATTCTAGGATGAGTCCTGTGACAGCTCACAAATTTGCTCCAATACAACCTTATGTAATGTATTTACCTAAATAACTTGATATTTATTAGAATTAAGGCTTATATTCAAGTTGATAAAATAATTAAAATTACTGAACATCGTTACAAAGTTGTATTGGGGCAAATTTGTGAGCTGTCACAGGACTCATCCTAGAATTTCCGAACTATAGTAACTTTATTTTACTCCTCAGGACGATCATTTAGTTTGATTAAGAGTTCCATTCTGTGGATGGAAATCCAAAGTTCCGATGGCAAGGAGATCAAAGTTTTAAGACGATCGACAGGTTTAATCTAAAGCAACCTTTCGTTATGCAGAGTTTTATATAGTGTTGTTTATATAGTTTTATTTAACACTTTTATTGCAAATACAATCTGGCGGGCTTATTGTCAGGCGGTAATCTCTTCCAACCAACCAGACAAAAGTAAATGAAGCAAGTTACGTGGTTGCATAAATCATTCAAATGACAATCCATCCCCACGAAATCCATAAACATATGATATACGTGAGCACATGCCCACGAATCCCACAAAGACGGACAATCACCCGAACATTATTTTTCATATAAAGTGAGATATCATCAATCAAAAGGAAAGGAAGGGATGGTGGAGAGGAAAGGAAAAGAAAAATCAGAATGAATGAAACACGTTATTTTAGTGACTAGAAATTAAGAGTTTTTTCAGTCGCTTCTTAAACCGTGCCAAGGATGCAGCGAGTTTTAAATTGGTTTTTAACTGTTTAGTAGTGCTTTAAGAATTTATGACAAGCAGAATATAAGCTGCAGTAAAACAAATTAATACTTTAAATGGTCTTACAGTAATACCAGCCCGAAAGTAAATTCAACAGAAATCGAACCTGGTACGCCTGCTTACTTAACGTGTTTACTTGCTATTCAATTTTCACGGATCCTGAATAATGCAAACCCACATTACAAATATGTAACAGGAGAAATTCGTTTATGTAATGTGAAGTATAATAAAATAAAATAAATTTAATTACTTTATCTGTATATTTTTGCAATCTTCTTAATGCGGCCCTGAAATGACACAACCAATACGAGCACATCGATAGGGGGCGCGTATCGCGAACTTTTAAAATTCACCGCGCGTCCCATCCATCCGCCCATCCTCTCATGACGAAGGACAGAAACTTGCTAACTTGATCTTTTTCAAGTACTTTTTTTTTACAAAAATAGTCCTTCACGCGCCGCTCTGTTAGTTTTTTTTTCTCGAATCGCTCATTCGAATACTTTATTTGATCTATGAACATTTTACGGCAAAGGAATAACTTTGCTTAAGTACCTAATTAACGCGTTCACTTCCAATCTAATAATAGCAAAGCACCACCTTGGCCAAAATGTTTTTTTTTTGCTGTTAGTGGCGGTATTTGTATGTTATTTTATGTACAGATAATGAAAATTTAAACTATCTACTATTTACTATAAGAAACACCCATTCGAAATAGCGTGAATAGACACTTGCAATGAATTTTATTTCAGTAAAAAATCAAAACGTTATAAATAAAATATCTCCAACAACCCTAATTTGTACCTATATATTCAAAATCATACGCGATTGTACAAACAAATACGGATGTTGATTTTCGTCGGGAGTTATTGCGTCACAAGCCAAACGAATCATAGTATAAATAGGCCAAAACCCACACGTTGGTTGTCGTCAAAGAAATAATACGAGAATTGAATGTTGAATACAAGAGAGCGAGAGAGGAATACTTGGATTCTCTCCGAAAGTAATTCGAAATTTGAATCTCGGTGGGTCCGTGATACTGAACGAATTTTAAATACCTAGCTAACAATTTTTGAACCGGTGTAAAAGGGGATGATGTATAAATTATATATATAAACAAATTTTACATTTATGAATATATATTTTCATAAATGTAGAATTTGTTTTACTTCCGTGAATATTTCACGGGTTGCAACTAGTACCCATTACTCGTGATGAGTATAATATTGGGTGTTAACGTAAGTTGCGTCCGTTTTTTTCCAAATGAAGAGAACAAGAGGACACAACAAAAAAATTTACAACAAATTAGTCAATAATGTATTCTCCTTCATTATTTTACACGTTTATTTTAGTTTATTACTTCATTAGTGATTTGAAGGGGATCTTCATGAATAATATGGTTTAAGCGGTCCTCGTCGAAGTCCACTGGTCGTCCGGAACGCTCCATGACTTTCAGGTCGAAATTACCGTCTTTGAAATGCAAAAACCATCGAGGAGCTAGCTGTCCATTCATTCATAGCATCTTCACCGTACACTTCGCAAATATCGCGAGCAGCTTTGGCAGCTTTATTCCCTCGATTGAACGCGAACAAAGGGAGGTGTCGAAAATGCTCACTTTCGTCTACTTGACATTCCATTTTGAAGGCTTGTAATCAAATAAAATAATATATGTAACGTAAATGCAAACACAATATCTTGTAGAGCAGAAAATTTTCTTTCGAATGACGTATGACCTTTACCATTTTGTTTTACTTTTGGTGCTCATTTTTTAATTTGAAAAAAGAAAGGATACAACTTATGTAAACACCCAATAGAAGGTACTATATAAAATGGTGGATCAGGGTACTGACGTTGATGTCATCGGAGATAACTATCTAAACCTATGTATGAGAGGTATTCCTTTTGCATATAACGAGCTTCATTACGTGCAGCTTGTATGTTATGTGTCTTCTTTCTTCATTGGGTCCCTGATAACTAGCATAAGCTCTACGGCATTTGGTTCTATATTATCTGCTGATGTTTGCTTCCAGTTACGCTGAGAATTAATGTTTTAACTCTTAGCACTCGGTTGTCGGCGCACAGGCGACATGTATAATTGAGCTCAGTTGTCGGTTGAACAATATCGTGTTCACTCTTGCTTTAGATGTCAAATTTTATACCCAACGCATACATTCACTTTGAGTTCATCCATTTATTTAATTTTTAGGACATTAAAAAAACATTATTAATTTGAATATTATAAAATTAACCTGTTGCAAACACATATAACATAGGTGTTAAATTAAAATGATAAGCGTCTCATGCAGTACGTCCATATTTCTCTTGCGCTACCTACGGCCTAAATTAAAAGGTAAACGTCTCATGCAGTACGTCCTTATTTCTCTTGCGCTGCCTACGGCCTAAATTAAAAGGTAAACGTCTCATGCAGTACGTCCATATTTCTCTTGCGCTGCCTACGGCCTAAATTAAAAGGTAAACGTCTCATGCAGTACGTCCTTATTTCTCTTGCGCTGCCTACGGCCTAAATTAAAATGGTAAACGTCTCATGCAGCACGTCTTTATTTCTCTTGCGCTCCTTACGACCTAAATTAAAATGGTAAACGTCTCATGCAGTACGTCCTTATTTATCTTGCGCTCCTTACGACCTAAATTAAAATGGTAAACGTCTCATGCAGTACGTCCTTATTTCTCTTGCGCTCCCTACGGCCTAAATTAAAATGGTAAACGTCTCATGCAGTACGTCCTTATTTCTCTTGCGTTGCCTACGACCTAAATTAAAATGATAAACGTCTCATGCAGCACGTCCTTATTTCTCTTGCGCTGCCTACGACCTAAATTAAAATGGTAAACGTCTCATGCAGCACGTCTTTATTTCTCTTGCGCTGCCTACGGCCTAAATTAAAATGGTAAACGTATTATGCAGTACGTCCTTATTTCTCTTGCGCTGCCTACGGCCTTAATTAAAATAATAAACGTCTCATGCAGAACGTCCTTATTTCTCTTGCGCTGCCTACGGCCTAAATTAAAATGGTAAACGTCTCATGCAGCACGTCTTTATTTCTCTTGCGCTGCCTACGGCCTAAATTAAAATGGTAACCGTCTCATGCAGTACGTCCTTATTTCTCTCGCGCTGCCTCCGGCCTAAATTAAAATGGTAAACGTCTCATGCAGTACGTCCTTATTTCTCTTGCGCTGCCTACGACCTAAAGCGCGCGGCAATGAAGTTTTCGTTGGTCATTTGAAATTTGATTACTCATATGAATTTTGAAAAATTATTACTGGAAAAAAGTTCTAATTTTTTGCTCTATTTTTTAATTAAATAAAATTGAAATACATACATACCATCGCGCCATTTCTCTGCCAGGATAGGCGAGAGGACAGGCCGCCATACTTTTCTATCTCGACACACACACTTTGGACTCTTCTCCATATCCATATTCTCTATATCCACACATCTTCTCATACAACTTTCCTTCTTTCAGAATATCATTCTCTTGATCCAACCATGCTTACATTGGTCTTCATCTCACATGCCTTCTACACACATTTGCACTACATATCTGTTTTGTTAGTATTTCTTAATCATTCGTTCCACATGCCCAAATCATCCCAGCGTGTGTTTCTTCGTTTTAATTCTTCAGCCTTAAGTTTACATTCATCCCTTATCACTGAAAAACTTAAATATCCCTATTATATAATGTACATATATGAAGCGAAAAATTCGGCCCTTCACAATAGACTATATAGAATACTCCTAGACTATATAGGTGCATAAAAGTTACTGTAGTTCGCCACGCTTTTTTAAACATATTTCTGGTTAGTTGGAAGAGCTACATGGCAATAAACTTGCCAATTTGTGTACTACATAAAACGAAAGTGCAATGCTATATAAACTTTCATCTGTATTATTTTAAGAAATCAAGATTGTTTTTTGATAATAGAAAACATATTAATCTGTTCACCGCGTTAAAAATCAAATTCCACGAATCCTGTGCGCGGCACAATTTCGGCGTTTTTTAATTTCTAAGTTTAAACGCGTATTTTGTTAAGAACCACTGATATTTGATTACAACACCAAGTAAACATGACACATAAGTAATTTTCTGATAATAAATAATAGTCATTACTCTTAAGGAGACTCATTAAATAAAGGAGATAAACTAAACATTACGTAAAATAAACAAAGGAATGATACGATCAAAGCAATGATTCATTACACTCACCCAATCAAATGCATATAGCACTAGTAATGTTTATTTACGTAAGAGAGACTCATCGCAGGACTCGATCCGCGCGACAGGTCGTTATATGTGACGCAAAAGCTGGAAATATTGAGAAACCAAAAAAAAATCGGCGCTCTGTTTATTCAACAATGTCTCATAAACTAATATATTATTTGACAAGGTTTTCAGAGATGTCGCTAGAATAAAGATTATTTTAAATTTTAGTTTCATTTTCATTCCGGTTTTGTGTCATTCTTTTTAAGTATTTGTGATTTGAAACTTGGATTGTCGTCAGATCACAGGCGTTTGTGCTTCCCGCGAGGAACACGTTAATTTAGTGTTGTAATATGTGATATTTTGTGTCCAGGATGCGCGGCACACGGTGCAGCTGGTGGAGATAGTGAAGCGGCCGGGTCAGACTCTGGGTCTGTACATCCGGGAGGGCAATGGCATGGACCGCAGCGACGGCGTCTTCATCTCACGGATCGCCCTCGAGAGCGCCGTCTACAACAGTGGATGTCTTAAGGTAAGCACATTTCGTTATGCTCTCCCCATACACTCCCAGGGTAACCTCGAGGATAAATCTCTAAATATGGAGCAGATTCGAACTAATCAGAACATGGGGCTCTAATGTCACGAGAAAAGGGATGTTATTAAGCAAGATAGTAAATTATCACTAGATAAGACTGGTTGTGTAGCAAATGTCGTTGTGAGCGATTACATAAAAAGAACATAAATAAATATTATATATTCTCTGGCTAACAACAGCACTCTGTTTGTGATTTTCTCACAACAAACGCTAATTAAAAATAATTTATTTTCCTACCTATGCTTATTGTCCAAACCGATTAGTTCAACAGTGGTGCGTTTAAATTTAAATATTAATCAGACAGTCGACGAACAAGATGGATTTTGTTTGTATTTAAAATGTTAAGCTATTACGTCTGTATCTATGAAGATTACGTCTGCATCTATAGAGATTACGTCTGCATCTATAAAGATTACGTTTGCATCTATAGAGATTACGTCTGCATCTATGGAGATTACGTCTGCATCTATAGAGATTACGTCTGCAACTATAAAGATTACGTTTGCATCTATAGATATTACGTCTGCATCTATAAAGATTACGTCTGCATCTATAGAGATTACGTATGTATGTATATGAGATAACGTCTATATCTATAGAGATTACGTATGTATCTATTATGACATTTGTATCTATATAATGTATATCAATAAAGATCTGCAAATAATTTATTTATATTTCATATCTTTCCTAGTGAGCTTTTGTCATGTATGTGATAATTCAAAATGAAAACGAAAACTTAGTCAATAGGCTAATCCTGTCTTTAAGCTCAAAAATATATTTTTCAAATTCCTCCTTGTTTTATGAACATTTTTTCAATGTTTTAAATGTTTGTACTATAGTTTAGTTTAATAGATTATTTTATTTTTTAGGTCTTGGGTTCAGTTTTATTTATAAAAACAAATTGACTCACTAAATAACGTTATGTTAACGCACCCTTGGTTAATAAATACATAGTTTAGAAAAATAAATGGGTTATTATTACTGTAATAAACAAGCAGTGTGAATGCTTTTCTTCTTCTTCTTAAATAATGACCTTCTTCTTT
This sequence comes from Odontocerum albicorne, assembly GCA_949825065.1. NCBI lineage: Eukaryota > Metazoa > Arthropoda > Insecta > Trichoptera > Odontoceridae > Odontocerum > Odontocerum albicorne. The sequence goes on along the minus strand of OX463838.1, from coordinate 58,807,204 downwards.
AATTGAATTCTCATATATGATACACGTATGAAGGAGTATAAGCCATATGACTGCTTTTAATGTATTTGGTTTATCCAATTTAATTGTCATATGTTCAGAATAAAGATCCAGAGAAATGCAACACCACTAAAACAGCAATTCTGAGTTTGTGTGTAGAGACTTGTCCGGACTTAAACTGTTTCAATGTCATATCACTCACTTTACTATCGGGTAGTTTATTCTGAAATTTCACAACTCGGTTTGCAAAACAATGTTTCATTGAATTATTGTGGAATTAAGTTTTGGAGAGTTTCAACTGTCCTCTCGAATGCGTATTTTGGTTAAATGAAAATTGTTGACGGAGTTCTGACCAATCACAATGACGGCTTAAGATTTTATAACATTAAAATCAAGCCTCCACGATTTTTATTTGTTGCTAAGTCGGAAACTTTTGTTGCTCGTCTTTGAACCCTTTGAAGAAGTTCAATAACCTCTAGAAAATAAGGGTTTCACAGTTAGTATAGAAATTCCAGTAAGGGTGTAACAAGTCATAAGTCTTATAGACCAACAAAAACATTTGTGGAGTCATCCGATCTCTAAATATTAAGAATATAAATTTAATCTAACTTATAAGTGGCGAAATAATAAATAAATGTACTTGAAAAGAAAATGTTATTATACCTTCGTCGTTATTAAATAAACTTTTTCGACACATGAGTGAAATGATGCCATAAAGTATTGCGACACAAATAACTAACAAATAAAGGGGAATCCCCTTAAAAATTATTAACGATCAAGCCCTAGCGACGGTAAACGACTTTCAAACGGATCACTAGAAAAAATTATAATATCTTGATCAGGAATCATTTTAACAAGTGACAAAAATATATATAACCTTCTACAGAGATGGCGGTATCTGTACTAATTATAAAATATAGCATAAACATATGTCAAATTAGTAGAATAAGCTTAACAACATGACGTGGTATGTCCGCGATTGTCCTGTGTGGTACGGATTATTCATGCGAATAATTTCGTCAATTCGAACAATCTATTCTGCGTTCCCATTTTCTATAAATTTGAACGCCACCCATCTCTGTCTTTTGAAATTTCTTGAGATGTCAAGAAAGATGAGACAATAAACATGAAAAGTCAAGAAACAGGGCTAGAGAATTTTATTATTTCGACTTACTAGTCATGTTAGACTCGATACTTGTCAACAGCTTTTTTTCAAATTTCAGGTTGGAGATGAAATCTTGGCTGTCAACTTGGTGGATGTAACACACATGTCTCTGGACGATGTTGTGATAATCATGTCAATTCCACGGAGACTCGTCTTAGCTACTAGACAGCGAAAAGGTACGCCAACTTTTTTATCACTTTCATCGGTTTTCATCGTTTTATCACTTCCATTTGATGAAGACCTCTTTAAAGTTTTTCAATACATCTTTTTCCTACAGATTAACTTTTCCATACATCTTTATCCTAAAACCTGTTAGATGTGATGCAATATTTTCCTACAATTTATTATGAATTTTCTGCAAAACAAAAACAAACCCTCCTCCCCCACAACTCGAGAGAGTGAGATGGATCGTGCAATTAAATCAACTGCCAAAAATAAATAGTCTTCAGATCTCACTGGATTTTTTAACTATGTTCGCTGTCAAGCTCAATTGTATAATATAAATCAAATCAGTCATATATTTTAACATTTTTACATTTTCAAAAATATAAACCAATACAAGGGGAAAAAATTCAAAAGCAAATCCATGCATCAATCTTTAATTATATTCAAAGCATTATAGAAAATTGTAATTAATTTATTCAATAATTATTGCATGAAGTAAAATCTTATTGCGATATTTTCCAATCAACCAAACAAGACTTTGAAATGTTAATGCAATAAGAAAAAAAATGTAAGATAAATATTATTTTATCAAATAAAAAAAAAAGTCACGAAAGGATGAAAATGGGAGATAAAGGGAAAAACAGATAAAACACGTGGCAGCAATGAAAAGATATGTACATTTTTTGAGCCATTTTTTAATGTACAGCAAGAATTGCATTAATGTAGCGTTTCTTAATGTTCCTCACACTCCTTATAGTTATATGACAAACTTATTTATCACTGTCTTATATTGTGTTAAATGTCTATGCAGGAAACAAAGGTAGTGGCTCTCCCAGCTTGCAGGCCATCGCCGACCACAAGGCCAACCCCGTAGTGGTCATCAAGCGGGAGCTGCGGGACGAAGATATGGTGGACGAGATGGACCGAGGGCACTCCAACAGGTAGTCTTTCAATATTCAATTAACGTTTAGCATTCATGCTCTAGTTGTTCATTTTCTTCACTTTACACGTTGGTTATTTATTCAACCTTGTTTCATATATATTTTAAAAGATCTTTTGTTTACATTAAATTTCATCAAATTACAGTTGTTTAAGGGGGGTATCCTACTCTAGAGGCGTGAATTTCGGGCGTTTTTTTTTCGACTAAATTAAAAAAATTTAAAAATAGTTTTCGTATACTTATTTTACAGTTTGTTTATTGATGATTTGAGAATGTACAAAAAAGTTTTTGAAAAAAAAAAAGAAAATTCAAGATGTTAGCTGTTATATCTTGTAAAAAAAAAGGGTAAGCTGGTCGACATGATCATACACAGTTTCTTGATAAGATATAATGTCGTTAGTGTTGGTACCAAAGAGAAAAAAAACTGTAAAATGGCGACTGTCTGAAAAAAATATCAATTTTTTTAAAAATAGTTTTGAATTTTTCAAGGTAGGAACGATAGAAAACCATTTATCAAAGTTTTATACTAGATTTGAAAACAATCGGTTAGATAGAACTTGAGATTTTATGTCGACTAGGTAGAAATAAATAGTTGAGAGAAAAACGCATTTAAAGTTTTGAGACTATTGTCTGAGTCATTCCGGTGCGGCGTCATTGCTGCCTCATTTATAGCTACAGCTTCGTAAATATTGAGAATTTTAAAATTTCCTTTTGAGAACTTATTTTTAAAGATCTAAACTTTAACAATATGCAAAAAATGATTTTTGCATATTGTTAAAGTTTAGATCTCCCCCCCCCCCCTTAAGGTAGTGCTCAAGGGAAGACATTCATTGATGATGATTGTATGTATCTCTCGTAATCGAATCGAGTATGATTGTCATGATCCTGCAGATGGAAGACACGTGTGCGTGTATTGGTTTAGTGTGTGTAAGCTATTGCACTTTAACAAGCACACAGTCTTGACAGATCAAGCCCAAAGTTCTGATGAGAAATAAATCAAACTTCCAAGCCGATTGGTCGGTTTAATCTGCTGCGACCTGTCAGTAGTTTTTTTATGTAATACTATTTATTGTAATCTGCTGCGACCTGTCAGTAGAGTTTTTTTTTATGTAATGCTATTTATTGTATTACTTAATGGCTTTATAGGAATTAATAATAAGCAGCGTATAAGCTAAATAAAAAAAAAATAATGTTAAATTACTTAAGATTAAAACTAATCTGGAAGTGAATCCGCTAGGAATAGAATGATAGGACTTTGACTGGACAGATTTCTGATTGACTGGAAGATTGTTTCTGAAAGGAACCATGACTGACTCACCTGGAGGAGCACCATTGCGGTGCTGTTGCCCCGACTTTAATGAATAAGAGGGATAGAATATGAACATGTAGAAGAAATGTTTTTATTGTAATTTATTTTATCAAACACTGTTTATTCCACTTTTTGTAACGGTATAACCCTACTGGTTTCAAGGTTTTCACCTCATCTTCAGGGGAGCACAAACAAGACTGGACACAATACAAGACAGAGCACAACAAACGAGTCTTATTTGTGCTCTCCTGAAGATGAGGTGAAAGCCTTGAAACCAGTAGGGTTATACCGTTACAAAATGTCTTTAAACCTCCACAACATTAATGCCTTAACTATAAACAATGTTTTTGTGTTAAGAGGAAGTAATAATAAAAAATAAATTATATGCTGAAGCTATCTTAAAGGTTTGGACTCATCTAGTAAAACACCTGCCTCCCCCTCGATCTGGCATCTTTCCAGGATAATCGAGAAAACCAAACAGGGAAAGCATTATAGACATTTTTCAGCCTGCAACTTTTCAGCATATAAAAAATGCACAGAGAAAATCATTATTATAAAGTATTTGTCCAAATAATATCCACCGCCATAAAGATCATTAAGAATAATATAAACAGATTATATTAGCTGTTAACATAAGTTGTGTCCGTTTTTTTTTTCATATTTAAAAATGAGCACCAAAAGTAAAATAAAATGGTAAAGGTTATACGTCATTCGAAAGAAAATTTTCTGCTCTACAAAATATTATGTTTGCTTTTACGTTACATATATTATTTTATTTGATTACAAGCCTTCAAAATGGAATGTCAAGTAGACGAAAGTCAGCATTTTCGACACCTCCTTCTGTTCGCGTTCAATCGAGGCAATAAAGCTGCCAAAGCTTCTCGCGATATTTGCGAAGTGTACAGTGAAAATGATATGAATGAAAGGGCAGCTCGTTGATGGTTTTTGCGTTTCAAAGACAGTAATGCGGTAAGGCGGTATACAGTCATGTGATTACAATTCATCTGCTCAGCCAATTCTACGGTGGTTTGAAGGGGATCTTCATGAATAATATGGTTTGAGCAGTCCTCATCGAAGTCCACAGGTCGTCCGGAACCCTCCATGTTTTTCAGATCAAAATTACCGTCTTGGAAGCGCAAAAATCATCAACGAGCTGTCCTTTCATTTATAGCATCTTCACCGTATATTTCGCAAATATCGCTAGCAGCTTTGGCAGCTTTATTCCTCGATTGAACGCGAACAGAAGGAGGTGTCGAAAATGCTCACTTTCGTCTGCTTGACATTCCATTTTGAAGGCTTGTAATCAAATAAAATAATATATGTAACGTAAAAGTAAACACAATATGTTGTAGAGCAGAAAATTTTCTTTCGACTGACATATAACCTTTACCATTTTTTTTTACTTTTGGTGCTCATTTTTAAATTTGGAAAAAACGGACACAACTTATGTTAACACCTAATATACACAAGCTTACCAAATCTATTTATTGATCCTGTATGATAAATTAGTTGAAATATTCATATGTCTAAAACCATTTTTTGTTCACTAATCTAATATGCTTTACGAATAATTAATATAGAGAATGGTGTAATAGGGACCCTGGAAGCCTAAGACTGAGACACACAGGGGACGGCAGAGAGATGACGGAGTCGCGCTCTCGACTAGGCCTGGGGCTTGCAGGCTACTCCCCGGACCAAACCTCCAATCTAGATCTCTACTACAATAGCAGGCCACCTTCAGAGACTCCCACCAACCATTGGAGGTAAGGCCATCTCAATTGTATTGTATTTAACACCAACTTGGACTTTTATAGTAACACAGTTCAATATTCGGTTATATAATAACTTATCAAGTTGATGAGAGTTCGTGCAATCCAGAGGTATTAAATAATGGATCAACAATCAGTTTACTCAAGAAAATGTAACATGGTCCCTGTGATGTTTAAAATGTCATGTCTCAAAGGGATGGGGTAAAATCGTTTGTATTTTTACAAATCGAATCATTTTTTTATAAATCGAAAAATTGTTTTTCTCTAAACTGACGTTTTAATTCCTAATTTTCATTATACTGACTTTCTAATGTATTGTATGATTTGTATCTATCTTTAAATAGGCCAAGATCTACTATGAATTAATACTAATTACGAACATTTAATTTTAGGTATAAAAAAATCGAAAATTCAATTATCGTGTACCCCATCCCTAGCCAATGCAGACTAACCTAGTGACTTTTGACAAACGTCACCAAATATTATTTGATTTTAACAAACTGACATATTTTTGCTAATTTGTAACAAACAAGATGTATTAATTTGTCATTATTGTTAGTTTTATGTAATGTACTATATGTACCTAAATAACTCGCTATTTATTAGAATCGAGGCTTATATTAAAGTTAATAAAATAGTTAAAATTACTGAACGTCGTTACAAGGTTGTATTGGGGCAAATATGTGAACTGTCACAGGGACCATACTACATTTTCTCTAGTATAAAAAGCATCAACTTATTTTTCCATGTTTAAATGTCCTTACTAAGATACAGTCAAAAATCTACTTTACTGGGGACACGACAAATGAAAGGCAATAAACTCAGATCCATATAAATTTTGTGTCCACTTTAAATTCTTCTATTCTAGTCAGTCTTTTGAAGTGACTGATATTGAAAATACTTCCTTTGTAATGTAGATAAGCTGATGAAATAGAAGCACTATATAGGATTCTTAAAATCACACACGAATTGAGTGTAGACATGGAATTGATAAAAGGCGCCTATCTTGGTTTTGCAACATACGCAAACGGAGGTATCCAAACTGTAGAGGAGCGGTTCTGTGCCACCAAAGACAGATATTTTCTCAAGAGTGATCTCCAACATCAATGAGACTGGACACAACATAAAGAGTTCAGAGTTGTTACATAGAAAAGTAGGCACCTATGGAGTGAGTTGATCTTTGATGAAAGTATTATTTCCACTTGAATCCTAACTCCAAGGATGAATCTTTTACCATATGCAGTGATACCTCGGGTTACGAACTTAATTCGTTCTTTGATTCCGTTCGCGAGCTGAAATGTTCGCAAACCGAAATTCATTTTCTTGGGATTAATGAGGGTTAATTTAATGCAAAATATATTTTATATACACTGTATATTATATATTTATAAAAAGCAAAAAAAAATGTACCAAGAACAACGAACGCAACGACAAACAATGTTCACAACACGCGCACCTGAGAACAACTAATGCGTAATGCGCCATTACAATTATTTCGTGAGCCGAGGCATTGTACGCAGGTGGAGTCAACATTTGTTCGGAAATTGTGTTCGTAAGCCGATTTGTTCATGACCCGAGGTTTGACTGTACGAGTATCTAAACAACAATTTATTAATAATTATCAAATTATCCATACAGTCTTAATTTTTCCAGTTGTTAGACTAATCACAAAATTTAATAACTTTAGTTACCAACCCCCGCCACCTGTGATAACGGAGCAGCCCAAGTCCACCTCGGCACAACACTTCCAGGGGTATGACCGGGGCTACCCTAAAACGCTGGAGAGCCTGGCGGAGAAGGTGCACTCCTTCTACAGTGGGCCTGTGCTACCTCGTAGGCTCTCAGCCGGTGGCCAGCCTATGACTTCTGCTAGGTAATAAATGTTACCCATCATAGTATCATTTTTGATCCTAGGAAATTTATTTGAATTACTTCACCATTAAAAGAGCTTATTGGTTAAGATTAGCCAAAAACCTAGATATGGCTCTAAAGGTGCAATTCCACTGAGGCAACATGTAGCATGCGGCATTGACGCATGCTACACACAGGCTTTCAATCGAAGAAACACGAAGCGACAAGAAGCAAGTATCTTTGTAGCATGCTACATGTTGATTGTTGTTGCCGGGACGCGCATGCGTCACCTTTCGACATGTTTCAGCGTGTCGAACAATATCGCCGTTATCCGAAAGTCAGCGGATCGGTGCGGCCTGTAGCATGCGACATGGAGTGGAATATTGATAAAACTACCTTGTTTATTGAAGATTATCATAATTCACCGGAGTTATGGAATAATAAAATTAGTAATTATAAAGACAACAGGATAAAAAATGATAAACTGAAGTAGTTAGCGAGTAAATACGATTGCAAAGTAATCGATGTGAAAAAAAATCAAGAATTTGCGTTCAGCTTTTCATCATTCTGAGCTTCTTGACTACAAACATATAATTCTCTTCTCCAGCACCGTGGCTTTCTTTTTTTTCTACGATTCAAAACTATTACCAAATATGCAGCCGCTTCGATTGTTTTTAAAGACATATTGTACCAAACTGACGTTGCCTCTATGGAATTGTTAAGGACGCATGCTACACGTATTGACGACAAAGCGCATTCGATTCGGGGAGTCAAAATCCGCATGCGACATTGTTAAAATTTATGGCACATAGTCGCACACCTTGGAACAGGCAACACTAGGAAACATATCGCATGCCTCATGTCGTTCAGTGTTGTCTTAGTCGAATTGCGCCTTAATGTCTGCTGAAATTTTGCATATGATTCAAATCTTTTCAACTTGTGGGTTAAAAAGATTCCTACTCATACCCTTGTAACGGTGGTGTAGTTCGTCGATGTACGTGTTCGGTTTTCGTTCGGGGTCACCAATGTAGCGATGGTCGTTATCAGTATAGCGTGTGTTCTATTAGAACGTGCTGATGATTTTGATATCGACATCGTTATCTTCGTTTTAGTTGATTCTGCGTTACTTCTCGTACAGAATCATCAATATAGCGGATTGCTTATTTTTATAAGTCATGATGATCTTGATTTGTAGTCAGTGAATATAGACTCAGGAATGCGGATATAAATCGATAAGTGGACAGCAGGTAAATAAATAACAAGTCTTGACAGTTGAATGAATGACAATACTTATATGTTTATTTCTCGGCGTCCGAGTAATTTATACCAATGAGTAAATACATTCGCGATATATATCTGCCTTGCTCTAGCGCATGAACTGGCGGTAGGTTAATTATTTATATTTGGAGATGGCTAGCCAATTTGCAGACGCTGTAAATAGTAAATATTGTCGTTGTTCATAGTGTGTAACAATCATTGAATTCTTCATCGGTCATTGACCCTGTATGTTTACTATCTGACAATAATTAATTTAAATAATTGTGTTTAACAATTATTTATTTATTTATTTATTTAGGTAGGTATTCCTACACCCTTATCAAAATACCCTGCTTTATAAATATAATAGAACATGACAACTTTTAAAGAATTCTTCATTTCATTATGTAAAATTATTGTGATTTATATTAATTTTAATTTAATATATAATGTTTTTATGCAGGTTTTCGTCAAATCAACGCATAATGCCACGATCAGGGTCAGACCAACACTTACCTCGTGTAGAATATTCAGATTACACTTCGATATCACCGGCCGGCAGACACACGCTGTTGCGCTCTAGTCTTAAATCAGGTGAGACAATCAAGTATACCGTTGTTTGGTATCTAGGCATTTTCGACACTATTAGAAACCTCAGTTTCACAATTATTTATTAATGTCATGTTCTTTTAAGTTTTTGAACTAAAAATATCGAAGCTTATTTCCAAACGAACTTTGCAATAGTGAATATAGTTAGTTATCAATGAAATTTTATAGCTGTAACAAGTGTATTTTTGTTATATACTATACAACCTGATGGGGGCTTATCACAATGTGGTAATCCCTTCCAGTAATACAGTTTTTAAGTAATAACCATTCTAAACCTCTTTTTAAAAAAGTAGGTACCAATGGAAATCAAAATCGCAGAGGTTGTCTATTATCCATAAAATTTTAAAATATAAAATCAGTAGACTTTCAATTATCCAGGGTCCCACTAACTGTGTTGCGGATTAACTGTGGCAGAAAAAAAAAACAGTTTTTTTTTATAATATATCTAAATATTATAAAATGTTATAAAAAAATTGTAAATTTCTTACTATAAGTTAGGAAATTCTAGGATGAGTCTTGTGACAGCTCAAAAATTTGCCCCAATACAACCTAATGTAATGTATTTACCTAAATAACTTGCTATTTATTAGATTTGAGGCTTATATTAAAGTTGATAAAATAATTAAAATTACTGAACATCGTTACAAGGTTGTATTGGGGCAAATTTGTGAGCTGTCACAGGACTCATCCTAGAATTTCCAAACTATACCTCGATTTATCTGTAACTCAATTAATGGAACTCCGAATAATGAATAGTGTACTGTACATTTATATAAACTGATTATCCTGTAAAAGTTTCATTCTTCGTATAAGATATTGGAATATTATCCTTTTTCTGGAACAATTGTTACTTTTTGAGGACAATTTCCATGACAGATCATTTTATTCAACTTTTTGGCTGTTTTTCCCATTTCTCTGAATTCATAGAATTATCTAATTATTAAGTATTAGGTTCTGTAGCTCTATGTCTGTAATTATGCGAGAAACTCTGTCATAGTAAAGTTACGAATTTTATTTAAATGTTTTAGGTTCAACATTATCAAGGTATAACCAAAGGTATGCAACGACAGGCCCCGACTCACGGGGGATCAGCAACAAGTATGTGTCTCCTAGCCCCCTCACAGCACAGGGTACGCTCAGTAGGAGGAACCGCAGCTTGGACTACTCCTCGGATACCGAGGCCACCTGCGGGCCCAGTTCCAGATCTAGTTACTACTACTATAATAGGTCAGTGTCCCATTAGCTTTATACTGCCCTTCTTTTACTCACCATAGATCCTGACAACCTTTGTGGATCGAGGAATAATGTTAAGCTGAGAGGAATATGAACTCAGCAATGGAATCAGTCGGAAATCTTCACCGTTTGAGTGAACCTATCGTGCTTCTCCGAGGATTTGACCTGCCATGAAGATTGTGGAGTACACTGAATCATCTTAGAAACCACTGACCCTATTTTGGATCTAGTTTCTTATACTGTTATAGGTCAAGGTGTAGTAAAAAATAGTCATACCTCAGTATTTTTGAACCATTAGATTTTTCATTATACTTCGGAAATTCTAGGATAGGTCCTTTGACAGTTGACAAATTTGCCCCAATACAACCTTGTAACGATGTACAGTTATTTTGATTATTTCATCAACTTTAATATAAGCCTCGATTCTAATAAATAGCAAGTTATTTAGGTAAATACATCACAAAAAACTAACAATAATGACAAATTAATACATCTTGTTACAAATTAGCAAAAATGTGGCAGTTTGTTAAAATCAAATAATATTTGGTGACGTTTGTCAAAAGTCACTACATTAGTCTGCATTGGCTAGGGATGGGGTATTCGATAATTGGATTTATGATTTTTTTATACCTAGAATGAAATGTTCGTAATTAGTATTAATTCATTGTGGATGTTGGCCTATTTAAAAATAGATACAAATCATACAATACATAAGAAAGTCAGTATAATGAAAATTAAAACGTCAGTTTAGAGAAAAACAATTTTTCGATTTATAAAAAAACTATTCGATTTGTAAAAAAAAAAAAAAACGATTTTACCCCATCCCTTTGAGACATGACGTTTAAAACGCCACACAATCCATCCTAGATTTTCTGAACTATAGTATTTAGAACCATATTTAATGTATAGGAGTGAAACATGAATGTGAACAAAGGCTGAAAGGAGTCGAACAAATGATGTAGAAAAACACGGGATGATCATTAATGATAGAATATATCACGAAATAATTAGGGATGAATGTGTACCTACTTAAGATTGATGTGTTGAGATGAAGGTGAGTGTTCTGAAATGGTTTGGCACGCAGAATGAATTAATGAAGAAGACTTACAAAATAAACATATATTGCAAATGTGAGTGGAAAGAGGGTTGAAGAAGACCAAGGAAAGTATGATTGAATCAAGTTAATGATATTTTGAAAGAAGGAAATGTAAGAATTAAGAGAAATTGTAGGAGTTGTATGAGAAAGTGTATCGTTGGTTGTGAAAGAGACTTAATAAGTGTGTTGAGATAAGAAAGTCTAGCACTCTAATCTCTCGGCCTATCCCATCAGTGAAATGATGGGATGGTATCTATGTATGTATGATTTTTCATCTTTGCATATTATTTATTAATTTTGCAAAGTAAAGGTCTATACTGTTTTTTTTAGTTATAAATGTCACTGCCTTTTTTCATATATCACTGGAAATGCTTTACATTTCCAATTATAAATGAAAAAAAGCAATTTCAGCATCAGCCTAGAACCTAAGGAGATTTTTTCAATTTTCACTTATTTCAACATATAACAAAAATTTTAAGTGAAATTTTATGAGTGAATCCAAAAGTCACAAGGACTTAATAAATAAACAAATATAGGTTTATTGATAGCAACATAGTATGTACATAATACATTTAAATATACTTCAAGAACACATAAATTGCAGAGAATACATTAAAGACAGAAGCTATCAAAAAGTCTGGGCTCATCTAATAACATCCCCTCGGCCAAGATACACCCCACCAATATAGGGTGAAGCCAGCCACGAGGACACCAGATGTTTTTCAGCTCACACCCTTGACTTTAGTAAAAATAATTATCAAAATACTACAACAATATTTAACCTCAAAAGTCATAGTGGGCTGAAAAACATCTGGTGTCCCCGTGGCTGTGTTCGCCCTATAGTGGTGGGGTGTATCTTGACCGAGGGGATGCTATTAGATGAGCCCTTCTGTATTTAATGTATTATCTGCAATTTATGTGTTTTAGAAGTGTTATTTAAATATAATCTGTACATACTATGTTGCTATCAATAAACCTATTATTTATTTATTTAAATAGAAAAGTTAGCATGTCGATTGAATGATGCTGTTTGAGAAAATTTCACTGTTTATATTTTCATTAAGCACAATCTTATGTACTATCTTTAACCTCTAAAGGAGTATGGCCGTACGACGAACGAATTTTTACCTCAAGAGAGTATGGACGTACACGGTACGTCCAATGTTTTTATTCCCGAATACATGTATTTATCCATAAAACTGACATGGCTCAAATGTTTTTATCTATTCAATTATTTTTTATATGGCGGCCGCAATTGCGTCATTTATATTACTTACAAAATCAATTTTTTATTTTACTTACAAAATCTCACTCGCTTAGAGGTTAATGAGAGATGTTTAACACTTCCCTTACTGTGCTAAAAAATTACGCCAGTAACGGTGTTGGACACTTAGGGTACAGTAAACATGTATGTTTTAAATTAAAATTATACAAAATCTATTAGTGTTTTTTTGTAATTAGCTATAAACATCATTTTATTATGTAATAAAATGTCGAATAATATAAAATAAATGTAAGAAATGATAAAATAAGAGTTCAAACAGAGAGGTGACATTTCTATAAGAATATCATATTTCCACTGCGTCGTTCGGTCTGCGCAACGTTCAGAATGCGCATGACTGAAAAGAGGTCTCCAGCCTTTTAAAAAAACACATAAAATTATACAATAAAATGTACCGTGTATTTTTTGCCAATAAAAATATAATTCGAATTAAGACAATAATTAACATATTAACAAAATATAAAATGAATATATAAATTCAAAAATAATAATATAAAAACAAACACGAAAACAAATCAATAAAATATGCCATTTGGAAAATATAAACACTTTGAAAATAGGTCAAAATTTGAAAATAGGACAAACATATCATAAAATCAAAATTTAATCCTGTGGAGAAAGTCTATCGCAATTGGGGCACGAAATAACTTTAGTTTCTATTCTATGTACTAAACGCACAGGTGTTTGATAAAACTGGTAACCAATCCCTGGAACGAATGTACTCGTAAAATATTAACTGTCAAAAAAGAATGAGTCATACGGAGTGTTTTGACATTTCGTCAATTCTCGATTTAAAATCATTCATTTCTGTTGATATTTATTAATGATTTTATTTCGTAATGACATCATTCAAATCATAGAGGTTTCGATGAGGAATACATAAAGTATGAAGACCCTGCAAGCAGTATATTTCGAGAAATTAAATAAAATATACGTCTTGGTCACTCTTGTCCGTTCACAGATCGGCAAGGGTTAATATTGTAGGTTTAAAAGTAAAAATAATGTGTATCAATCAAAAAATAATATATTTGCTGAAAATTATTCAAAGTATGTTTGATTATAAACTATGTTTAAAGGATCTTTTACAAATAATTTATTTTTGTTTTTACAAAATATTTATTATTTATTTCAGGAATCAACCCTCATCGGCAATCAACTCCATATCACGCACAAATACGATAACTGGCACAGACTTGGCTAATAAATTTAACTCCCTTCCAAGAGATACAAGAGCTTCCACAAGGTACAATTTAACTATTTCTATGTAATTATATATAATTGTTTTACACTTTTTTCATGTACGATAAAACTCTCTTCCAACCAACCAAAAATATGTTTATGAGGCCCTAAAACACCCCCGCTAGAGTGTTTTTTTTTTTAAATTGAGTATCAACGGTAATCGAATCCCTAACCCCCGGATTTGAAGACATACATCTTAGTAATTAGGGTACAGAGAAACATATTTCAGATATGTACGTGGGTCATCTAGAAAGTAAAGAACGTTTTGGCATAACTAAATAAAAACTAAAGATATTAAAACAAAACTTTATTTAGAAAGTCACAGTAACTTACTCTATTTTTCAATGTAGTCGTCATAGCTGTCATGGCACTTATTGTAACGTGGGACCAATTTTTCAATTCCGATGTTATGCTCTTCTACCGCCAAAGATTTGAGCCAGGATGTCACTTCTTGTTTGAGGTCTTCATCGTTTGCGAACTGTTTTCCACCCAAAAATTCCTTTAGTTTCGGGAATAAGTGAAAATCACTCGTTGCCAAGTCAGGGCTGTAAGGAGGATGTCCAAAAAATTTCCCACTTAAGACGTTAAAGTTCTCGCAGTGTTCGTGCTGATGCATGAGGCCGCGCATTGTCATGAATCTAAACCACCTTTCCCGACAACATTCCACGTCTCTTGTTTTGGATGGCGCATCTAAGTTGTTAAAGAGATTCACAATAGGCTTCTGAGTTTATTGTGTATCGTCTTGGCATAAACTCCACGTGGATCAAACTCTTTCGGTCCCAAAAAACTGTTGCCATCACTTTTCTGGTGTTGAGATTCGGTTTTTCTTTTCCGAGCACACATTTTTTTGTAGCCAAGGTGCTCTGTCACTATTTCATGTAGGAGCGATTGTGAAATTTGTGGGAAAGATTCATGTACTGTGCTTAAAGTTGCCTATAAATTTCGATAGGCCGAACATTTTGTGCATTCAGAAAACGAATGACACAATGCACTTCACATTTGGCGGGATTTTCGATGGGCACAGCCATTTTGAAAGGTTATAGAACAAAGACGCACGACCGTTCAGCAACAAAACTTGGCTCGCACTGAAGCGAGGGAAGGAGCTAACTGGCGCGCATACAATCGCGGTGGTGGGGGATCGGCGCAGGGTGTGGTGCGCAATCCTTCTTTACTTTATGGTTGCGCCTAGTAGTAGCTTTAATCTTATATTTAATCTGAGCTATATCACCAGTGAACCACCTGTCATATCTAGGGTGTTTTACAGATGTTCTACCTTTACACATGGTTGGTTTATACTACCCATGATCTACCCTTTCATTTGTTATATGGCTGGGGTGTATTATCAGTGATCTACCCTTTCAAATGTTTTATGGCTGGGCTATACCATCTCACCCCTTCAAATGTTTTATGGCTGGGCTATAGTCATCGTGATCCACCCTTATATATTTTTAAAAGTCATCCGTGATCCATCCTTTCATTTGTTTTATGGCTAGTGTGTACCATCAGTTAATCACTCTTTCGTTTGTTCTATGGCTTTGCCATACCGACCATTAATCCGCCCTTTAATTTTTCTACGATGAGTGTATTTCATGGAATATAATATTGTAGTATAAAAAATAATATTTTTTCTATGTTTTAGTATAACTTTGATTTTATTATGTTTTAGTATAATTTTTAATTAAAATTTAATTATCGATGTAATTTTAAAATATTGTTTGAAAATAATTCATTTCAGTAAAACATGTCTCCCTAATATGTTTTGAGTTTTTCGTAACTCTTATTATCAGTTTTATAAGGTCTTTTGGAGTATCGCACACCATGGTTTGGCTCATGATGCGGAAGTTTCAAAAACGTTCCAGTTTTCATCTTCAGGGCATGTTTTTAATCATCTTCGCCATAAGTGTTTTCATTTTCGAAACTTTGCCATCATAAGCTAAACCATGCGATACAAAACTCCAAAAGACTTTATACAACCGATGTCTCACTAATGTAGGGAAAACAAAAAAATTAATAATTTAGATTGACCACTTAATGCCCTTGAACGAGACCCTCTCGCGCACCAAATGCGTTCCGATTTCTGCTATCCCGAGTTACGCTCGCTTGTCTCGACTTGCAGTGTTCTAATTTTAGCTAACACGTGTAACACTCGCCAGTCGTTCGCGTTTTATTTATTGATTGTAAATTTGCCTGCAGCTGTGAGTGGTCGTGTTTTGTGTTGCTTATTTCGTATTTACGATATTGTGTTCGTATTTACGTAGGTCTATGTTTAACACCATGCTCTCCAATCTACCATACCAAATTGAATTTTTTCAAATATGTTTGAATTGTTATGCTTCAATTGAAAAGTGTATAAACTTAAAATAAAACACAAAAAAATACTTGATGTCTTTTGAAACCCTCTTTGTAATAAAAACGTTTATTTATATTCAGACTGGCAATGGGCAAGAGGTTCGGTACACTGGACCGACCCGGAGGCATCTCCTCACTCCTGATGGACGACACGGACGGCAACCTGTCTGCTCCAGAGATGCCACACCTTACCGGCAGGGGACCTAGAGGTAACACAACTATTTATTTTATTTATACGCTAATATACTTTATCAAATACAACTATTTTATTGGATTTAACAATCACAACAAAACAAAAAGCAATAAATAGTTCAAGGACCTCTTGAGCCGACTGATCGAAATTGACAGCTGACAAGCTTTTAGATGAGGCAATTAATTATTTCTGGGCAAGAATTGTGTGGCACATTTTGTACTGAACAATTGAGACAACTGGTTGATCAATCCATATAATAATAGTCATTTTATTATGCTCTCTTCAATCATAAAATCTATCGCACAGCAAACCTTGTCTTTAGAGTTAATTTATTATTACCTTACCTATGCCTGTAAGCTGACTCAGGGGGCTAGACAAAGGCCATGTACATGGATATAAAGCTGCATCCAAGCATACATTCATTTTTAACCCTTCCTTCCCTGTGATGTGTAACTATAGTTTGGAAATTCTAGGATGAGTCTTGTGACAGCTCACAAATTTACCCCAATACAACCTTATGTAATGTATTTACCTAAATAACTTGCTATTTATTAGAATCGAGGCTTAAATTAAAGTTGATAAAATAATTAAAATTACTGAACATCGTTACAAGGTTGTATTGGGGCAAATTTGTGAGCTGTCACAGGATTCATCCTACATTTTCTGAACTATAGTACACATTGCTTCTAAAAATTATAAATATAATAAATACTGGGTTCAGATTGTAGGTATTCCTCCGTAATACATTTACACATTGAATGAAAGCATAATATTAATAATAATTAGCACCTATCGGCCACATCAGAGATATTTTGTGATAATCGGAAATAAATTCACCAATACAATCAAACGTGTGCCAGTGTGTGACGTAGGTATATTCATTCTAAAAACCGCTATGGGTGAGGAAGCGACGCTATTCACATCTCACTCTACGTTGGTATATGGGAATGCAAGAAATAGAATCTCAGTTCGCTGTTGTTTCTTCCTTCGAAGGACACGGGAAAACACCGACAATTTACTAGTGTATGATTTGGTGTAATGTAAACCGTAGATTTTATAACAGTTTAGGTCCTTGCATTGAAATTTTTGTGTTAAAAATTTGGAAAAAAATATTTTTCGGGATTATTAAAAGAATATTGTACTTCAGAGAACGACGGATAATCCAACTCATGGATTATCGGTGCTCTACTGTACATTTTGATAATCAATTTAGGCACTCTACCATCTACTTAACAGGGTATGGATAGTTTGATGACAATAAGCCTGCCAGAATATTGTATACAATTAAAGATCTCAAATTATTGTTTCAAAAAACTTGAAAATATCACATATTAGATAGACATTGAATTTTTGTAGATGAATATTATTATTCTTTTTTTAGCTGAATACTATTTTATTCTTTTTTTAGATGAATATTATTATTCTTTTTTTAGATGAATACTATTTTATTCTTTTTTTAGATGAATACAGATCGTGGCTATCAAGAACCCCCTCAACGAGTGCAATCTATGAACAAATCAGGGCGAGTCGGGATGTCCTGAATCAGCATAGAGCAGCCAGATTTACCTACAGTGCAGAAAATATACACGATGCTTTAAAGAATGTAAGCTGAAATATTAATTTATTACTATTAAAAATTGTTTGAAATTTTTTTATGAAAGTATTTAGTCCAACCATAAATTAATATTTTAAGAATCGTAGGAATAATATCAACTATCTTCACGCTGTACTAAAACAAATAAAGTTGAGAAACAGTTAAATATTAGGTCCTTACATATGAAATTGGCGTTTTGTTTGGGAGGACATAAAGTTGATTTTTTTTTAATATAATATATTTATTTAATCAAAGTATGTACCATTGCTATCTATGCACTTTTGCCATCTCATAGGTAGTTCATCGATCCCTTTACTAAAAAAACCATTCGGACGGGAATCAATAAAATCTTTGAAGTCGGTTTGGACTGCCCCATCGGAGTTGAATTTTTTCCCTTGCAAGAAGTTATCCAAATTTCGAAAAAAATAGTAATCTGTTGGGGCAAGGTCCGGAGAGTACGGTGGATGTCTTAGACATTCCAATTGAAGCTCTTCTAATTTGGTAGCCGTCTGTTGTGCAGTGTGTGGTCTAGCGTTATCATGAAGCAGCAGTGGCCTAGAGCGATTAACCAGCCTCGGTTGTTTAGCAGCTAGCTTTTCCATCATGGTTTGCAGTTGCTGACAATAGACATCTGCCGTAATCGTCTGGCCAGATTTAAGAAAGCTGTAGTGAACGACACCAGCACTAGTCCACCAAACGCTCACAAGTAACTTTTTTGGAGTCAATTTTCGCTTGGGGCATGGTTTGGCTGGTTCGGCAGGGTTCAGCCATTGCGATGAGCGCTTCCGATTATCATACAGGATCCACTTTTCATCACAGGTAATGATTCGATTCAAAATCCCTTCATTATTGTGCCGGTTGAGTAATGCAACGCAGCAGTCAACGCGCGTTTGTTGATTTGCTTCACTCAATTCGTGAGGTACCCACCTTTCAAGCTTTTTCACCTTCCCAATTTGCTTCAAGTGGATTAAAACAGTTTTATCACTAACACCGCAGCCTGCAGCTAACTCGGACGTGGTTTGCGATGGATCCGCTTCCACAATAGCCTTCAATTCTTCATTATCAACTTTGGTCTCCGGCCGTCCACGGGGCTTATTCCGCAGGTCGAAATTTCCAGAACGAAAACGTTGGAACCAAAAACGCACTGTGTTTTCTTTTGCGGCACCGTCGCCATACACATCATTAATCCTTCGAGCCGTTTCTGCAGCACTGGTGCCACGGTGGAACTCGTACTCGTAAATAACGCGATATTTCAAGTTTTCCATTTTGTAAACTGAGTGACGCAAAGAAAAAAAACAATTGAGGAAAAAACAAATTAATTATAATTTTCGAAACACAAATACTTAAGTAAATAGCTGTATAAATTTGAATTTGGAATTCCTAACCAAAGAGAAGATATTTGAGATCAAAGTTGCCAGAACGGCAAAACGCCAATTTCATATGTAAGGACCTAATATAACAAAGTCTATACAATGACTTAAATAAAAGTGATAGAATTGTTTCACTTTACAAAATTACTGTCAAACTGTACTCAATACATTGCTTAACAAGCTTATATAGCAAAATATTTTACAACATATGGCTTATAACTAACGTAAAAATTGTTTTAATAGGAGCCGACTATCCTGACATCTTGTGAACCATCAACTTTTGAACAATCATCCCTCATAAAACTTTAATACTACAATATTATCTTTCACCGACTTGAATGTAAAAGAAGAAGAAAGAGATCAATTTAGTTAAAAGGGTTTTCAAAAAAAATCATTGGATCACTTTATTTTAAATTATTTTGTATTTTTTTTTCACATTTAAATATTAAATCATTCTGTAATAAAAATGGAATTCTACAATATAAATACCAAATCAATTTATTTTGTTCTCTAAAAGGGGCTAAATCATGGACCCTCAAAGTTAGTAGTATGAACCGATTGGAAGCATTCGAAATGTGGATACACCGGATAATGCTACAGATACCCTGGACGGATATGGTCAGCAACACAAGGGTTCTTCAAAGAGCCAAAATTGACAGAGAGTTGCTGACTTATATTAAAATCCGAAAGGTGACCTATTTGGGTAATGTACTTAGAGGAGCAAACTGCAAATTACTGCACCTGATCATCCAAGGCAAAATAGAAGGCGGAAGAGGTGTTGGCAGGAGACAAATCTCCTGGCTCCGCAATATACGTGATTGGACTGGCATAAGGGGTGTTGGTGATCTTTTTCGGGCTGCCGGGGACAAAGATGTCTACTCTTAAGTGATGTTCAGCGTTGGGGGACCTGACATGACACTGGGAAGAAGAAGAAGAAAAGGGGCTGTATAAAATTGTCTTTTGAATTAACAATATGTTTGATAAACAATTCATATTTTTTTTAACTTTTTGTTGATATCTTATTTAAAAAAAAATCTATTTTTAACAATCATATTTTGCACTTTTTATTTATAAGGCGGAGAATGCCGCAGCATTCAGTTCAAGTTACGGCCTATACAGTGGAGGAAGATCTGCGCTAACGGGGACCTTAGACAGGAACTTCACAGGGAGATCAACTCACACTTCTATTCCTGCTCGCTCTTTGTCCACGCAACATATCACTTCTTCAGGTATTTATTCTTTTTGGAATCTGTTTATATCCTAAAATTCATACACCGGTGGAAGAATTCACCACAACAAAGTTTAAATTTTGAACATAAATAATCAAATAGTTTCAAGTTTGAGTATAAAAAAATCAAATAATTGGTAATAAAAATTGGATTTTGTAATTGAGTGTTTTTAAGTTATTATATTATATATGTTAGTAGAACCCCGGTTTTCGAACTTCCAAAAGGCTGTTTTAAAACTGAATAAATTTTTCCGATACCTAGTATTGTATACTAGATTAATCCATTCTAGACGGTGCTGATATAGAGAGAGTGAAAAAATTTAAATACCTCGGAAGTATCCTAGTGGAACACCTTGACCCAGAAGCTGAAGTCAAGTGCAGAATTGAATCATCTCGTACGGCTTTTAATAAAATGAGAAGCGTATTCTGCGATGATAATCTAAACTTGAAACTTCGACAACGGTTAGTCAAATGCTACGTTTGGTCAGTGTTATTGCATGGAGTGGAATCATGGACCCTCAAAGTTGGTAGTATGAACTGACTGGAAGCATTCAAAATGTGGATGCACCGGAGAATGCTACGGATACCCTGGACCGATATGGTCAGCAACACAAGGGTTCTTTAAAGAGCCAAAGCTGATAGAGAGTTCCTGACTAATATTAAAATCCGAAAGGTGTCCTTCTTGGGTCATGTACTTAGAAGAGCAAAGTACAAATGACTGCACCTGATCATCCAAGGCAAAATAGAAGGCCGAAGAGGTGTTGACAGGAGGCAAATCTCCTGGCTCCGCAATATACGTGATTGGACTGGCATAATGGGCGTTGGAGATCTTTTTCGGGCTGCCGGGGACAAAGATGTCTACTCTCAGGTGATATTCAACGTTGAGGGGACCTGACATGACCGTGGAAGAAGAAGAAGACCCCCAAAAATACACAGCAAGCCAACACAATAAATAGATTAAATAATTTAATAGCACTTTATCTGTATTGAGGAGAGCTGATAGCATAAGTGGAAGTCGGTGAAGCAGGTGAAGAGGAGGAGAGATGTTATTGTTTGGAAGGCGTCCTTGCATAAAAACGTCTGTGACTGTCCTTATGGGGTTCTTTCTTTTTTCTGTCTCACTAAAAATCTGACCAATGTGGTGTGTTCTTGCCTGTGTTTTAAAAATGATCTGAAGTGAGATATGGCATTGTGATTGAAAATATATGTTTGAGAACCGATTTATGTTTGAGAACCGATTTATGTTTGAGAACCAAATTAAAACAATATGTTCGAGAACCAAATCGTTCAAAGATGTGAGATATTCGAGAACCGAGGTTCCACTGTACTTGATTGCTGCATTTTCATTTTATATTTACTCTTTACATCAATATTCTTCTTCTTGTTAAACTTTCTATAGACTCAAGAGTCTGTTACTGCAGGATTGTCCTCCTGTGATGCTGAGCTCCAGCTATCTCTCCATTGTTTCGGGGGTCTCCCTGGTGGACGCCGTCCATCCGGTACTCCATGCAGAGCTATGTATGGAAGTCTTGTAGAATTCATTCTCTGTTGGTGCCAGTATCATCGACGCTGTCGTCCCCATCTGACCACATCTTGGACCTCAAAGACCTCTCGGATTGTGGTGTTCGTTACACAATCACGCAAAGTCTTCCCAGCAATAGCACGTAGAGTTCTCATTTCCATTGTCCTTAGCATACTTTTTGTCCTGACAGTGTCCGCCCTCGCTTAGATGCCATATGTGAGGATAGGTCGCACACAGGTCTTATAAATGCGTACCTTGCTATCCGTTCTCATATCTTTATTCTTCCATATGACATCTCTCAGGCAGCCTGCCACAACTGCAGGTTAATCTACCTGAGGCCTTACTTCTCTGGGGAGGTCATGAGAGCTGACCAGTTCACTGCCAAGATATCTGAACTGAGTTGCTTGTTCAATTGGCTCGTCACGTACTGAAATTCTGCACTCTAGTGGGTCTTTGGAGAATGTCATACACTTAGTTTTATCCAATATTGTTTATTTAAAAGCATTTTTCTGTTTCTTTTTTGTTTTGAAACTATAATAAGGTTATTTTTTTAGGAATGATAGGCTCTCCATCAACACGGCGCATGAGACAACTCCTTGAGTTGGGTTCCCGAGGAGGTCCCAGTCCAGTTCCTACGCCTTCCTCCACCTTACCACGCTCTCGACACATCGATATTAATCCAGCAGGTTTGTTAAATCAGCTGTCCAAATTGTGGGCTTACTAAATTTCTGTGTGTATGTCAAAAATTACTTTTTATTAGGGGCGCATATTGTAAAAGCTGAAATAATTTGTATTGAATTATTATAGTATATTGGTAATCTCATTCCTACTTACGCAATAGTGAATAGAAATACAGATATCTGCAGTTGTGAGCTTTTTAGAATGAAAAAGATGTATGACAGTTGTGAATGAAAAGTATTAGGTGTTAACTTAAGTTGTGTCCATTTTTTTCAAATTTAAAAATGAGCACCAAAAGGAAAACACAATGGTAAATGTTATACGTCATTCGAAAGATAATTTTCTGCTCTACAAGATATTGTGTTTGCTTTTACGTTACATATATAATTTTATTTGATAACAAGCCTTCAAAATGAAATAAGGACGTACTGCATGAGACGCTTACCATTTTAATTTTACACCTATGTTATATGTGTTTGCAACAGGTTAATTTTATAATATTTAAAATAATAATGTTTTTTAATGTCCTAAAAATTAAATAAATGGATGAACTCAAAGTGAATGTATGCGTTGGGTACAACATTTGACATCTATAGCAAGAGTGAACACGACATTGTTCAACCGACAACTGAGCTCAATTATACATGTCGCCTGTGCGCCGACAACCGAGTGCTAAGAGTTAAAACATTAATTCTCAGCGTAACTGGAAGCAAACATCAGCAGATAATATAGAACCAAATGCCGTAGAGCTTATGCTAGTTATCATTGACCCAATGAAGAAAGAAGACACATAACATACAAGCTGCACGTAATAAAGCTCGTTATGTGCAAGAGGAATACCTCACATACATAGGTTTAGATAGTTATCTCCGATGACATCAACGTCAGTACCCTGATCCACCATTTTATATAGTACCTTCTATTGAGTGTTAACATAAGTTGTGTCCTTTCTTTTTTCAAATTAAAAAATGAGCACCAAAAGTAAAACAAAATGGTAAAGGTTATACGTCATTCGAAAGAAAATTTTCTGCTCTACAAGATATTGTGTTTGCTTTTAAGTTACACATATTATTTTATTTGATAACAAGCCTTCAAAATGGAATGTCAAGTAGACGAAAGTGAGCATTTTCGACACCTTCTGTTCGCGTTCAATTGAGAGAATAAAGCTGCTAAAGCTGCTCGCGATATTTGTGAAGTGTACAAAGAAGATGCTATGAATGAAAGGACAGCTCATCAATGGTTTTTGCGTTTCAAAGATGATAATTTCGACCTGAAAGACATGGAGCGTTCCGGACGACCAGTGGACTTCGATGAGGACCACTTAAACCATATTATTAATGAAGATCCCCTTCAAACCACCATAGAATTGGCTGAGCAGATGAATTATAGTCACATGACTGTATACCGTCATCTCCCATCTGTCCTTTCATTTAAAGCATCTTCACCGCACAATTAGCAAATATCGCGAGCAGCTTTAGCAGCTTTATTCCCTCGAATGAACGCGAACAGAAGGTGTCGAAAATTCTCACTTCCGTCTACTTGATATTCCATTTTGAAGGCTTGTAATCAAATAAAATAATATTATATATGTAACGTAAAAGCAAACACAATATCTTGTAGAGCAGAAAATTATCTTTCGAATGATGTATAACATTTACCATTTTGTTTTACTTTTGGTGCTCATTTTTAAATTTGAAAAAAAACGGACACAACTTATGTTAACACCCAATAATAGCATGAATAAGATATTTTAGAATAGCGTGAACAAGATATTTTAGAATAGCATGAATAAGATATTTTAGAATAGCATGAATAAGATATTTTAGAATATAATGAATCAATGGAAGACAAAGAAATAATCTGCCAAGATGATAGACCACAGCAGTATTTTGAAGTACCAACTTTGATGTATAGGAGTGAAACATGGACATCGAACAAGACTGAAAAGAGCTGAATAAATACTCTAGAAATGCATGCCCTTAGAAGAATACATGGGGTGACAATGTATGACAGAAGGAAAGGGAATACAGATGAATTTGAACTTAGGGTTGATGTGTTGAGTAAAATGAAAAAGAGTACGCTGAGATGGTTTGGGCACCTGGAAAGAATGAATGAAGAAAAACTAACAAAACAAATATACCGTTCAAATGTGAGTGAAATGCGTTTTAGAGGAAGACCATGGAAAGTATGGTTGGATCAAGAGTATGATATTTTGAAAGAAATGTAAAATGTCAGACAAAATATTGGAGCTGTATGAGAAGGTGTATGGATGTAGAAAAGACGAAAGATGTGTGCCATGATAGAAAAATCTGGTGGTCTCTCCTCACTGCCTGTCCCCATAGGGAGATGGCATGATGGTATGTATGTATGTGTATGAATCAAATTCTGAAAATGGGAGAATGTGACTTAAAAATTGGACAGTATGAAAGACAAGATATCTGAAGGTTGCAGAAGTGGAAGATGTATGCAAAAAAGTCATGGTAAAGATTATGGTGATGAGTTAAAAAACATTTTAAGGCATTGCAATATATTTTTAAATAAACTATTTGAAAATAGGTATATCATATTTATAGTTAAGGCATTAACACTGTGGAGGTTTAAAGACATTGTAATTTGTTTAGTCAAACACTGTTTATTCCACTTTATATAACGGTATAACCCTACCAGTTTCAAGGTTTTCACCTCATCATCAGGGGAGCACTCTCTTGTTGTGCTCCCCTGATGATAAGGGGAAAACTTTGAAATCGGTAGGGCTATACCATTATATAGAGTGGAACTAAAGTGTTGGAACTACAAAATAGGTATATAGTAAAGCTTTTTAACCTGGCTCTACCATTTTTACCTTAATGCCCACAATAAACCTTCACATATTTAAGCATGACCCAATTACAGAATAGCCAAAGAATCTTAATCATATATGTTATGGGGGGTTCCCTGTTGTATTTATTGACAAGCTTAAAAGACTAGCAATAAAATGTTGTATTATTTTTTGTAGAGTTCCTCAAGTACAAGATGGATAAAGGCTCCATGAGCATGTCCTCATCAGTGTCCATGGGTCTGTCAGGGGGCGGAATGGGTGGCACACCGGGGGCGCCGGGTATGGTCACACCAAGCGGCGTATCAGGCATGCTGTGGCTTCATCTGCTGGCAGGGCGGGGGCTGCGCGGGGAAGGGGCCAATACACCTACTGGACCGCAGCATCCCAGGGATCTCTATTGCGTCCTGGAATGTGACAGGGTGCACAAGGCACGGACAGTGGTAAAATATTTTTTCTTTTATTATTTATGTTTTTCAACTAGAGCTTTAGCACACAATAGATATACGAGTATGTCTGAAAATGTTGTGATTTGGTTTCTTATTCACAAAATATACTAAATTGATCAGCAAAAGAAAGTGTATTTCTATGGTTAAACTTAATTAAGGCCTCGGCCACACAGGTAGGTGCCTCGCTTGGTGCTTAGACCTACGCTACTAGGTGATTATAATAGTCACGTAGCATGGTGCGAAACGTGCAGTGTGGCCATTGCGATAGTATGAGGAGCATTGGTTCACTACGATATGTCACCTAGCTCGCAGCATAGCTCTAAGCACCAAGCGAGGCTCCTACCTGTGTGGCCGAGGTCTAAGTCTTTCAAGAATTTTTCTTTTAGAAAGTGAGGTTTTAAGCAAAAATGTACCAATGCCCAAAAGTTTCAAGGAAATTTCTATAGAATAGAAAATAATTTTTTTTTTAATTAAAATCTATAAATTAGAAAAAATATTTTAATTCCTTTTAATTATCAACAGAGTCTACCATAAATTTATGCTATGACTTCTCCTGTGAATTAAAAATACACATATTTATGAAATGAACTATGAAAAATTTCCCACTGATTGCCGCAGTTGCTAAAATCTGCCTAAGAATTTTTCGTACGGCACTACACAGGTCATTCATTATTATAATATTATGATATAAATAGAATGATACAAGAGTATTTTTTTGATCCAGGTACGTACTGGAGACCTACAATTTGACTGGGACGAGTCGTTCGAGTTAGACTTAGTAAACAATAGACAGCTGGACCTGTTGGTGTACTCCTGGGACCCGCAACACCGCCACAAGCTCTGCTACCGTGGGGCCCTCAACCTTGCGCACCTGCTCGGGCAAAGCCCCCTGCACCAACTGGCACTCAAGATAGAGCCAAGAGGTGAGACCACAACTGGAAATATATCCAACCTTAACTTTCAATAGAAGACTTCTAAGTTTTGAGAACAGATGCCTTATAATGATGATAAGAATTAGGTGATACAATGTGACAAATGAAACAGTTTAACTTGAGATACTGAAGCAGTCAAGAACTATCACAAAAAGGGTGATGTACTGAAGGTCATTAGGCCACGTATTGAGGATGCCGCTTGGCAACTGGTCAAGGACTTCACTGTTTCATAGCTTACGAGAGACTTGATGAATTGGACGCCCATCCTACACTATATACAGGTTTTACAATACAATAGGAAGATTCAGTCACGAACTAACGTAGGAGAACGTGGAATGGAAGACTGTCTGTTGATATGCGGGTACATTTTGTATTCACCATATTGACAATACTCTAGTCACAATGCTCTAAATATATTTTGTTCAGTATTGTCACAAAACATTTTGTGGTGTCCAAGTTTGTCATGCCCTATATAAGGAGCAAATCATGTGTCACTTGTGTTCCACATTAAATAAACTTATCACTGTCGACTGACTTATATCAAGTCGTTTTATGGCATCGCTATGTTCTTGATGAAATGGATAGGGTGATGATAAATAAGGAAGAAATGCAAATTCATATAGGGCAAACAGAAACATACAGTAAATGGTGAGACTATTTTTCTATGTTGCGAATTGTCTCTCCGGTTCGGCGCGCCAGCGCACCTCGGGACCGGCCGCCGCTGTGTACGTATATATAACATAAAATAATAATAGTCTTCCAGGCTCTTCTCAATATTTTTTAGTTTCGATACTAGATTTTGGGCCGTACAATATCAATTCACAATTATATTTTATTTTATTTCTTTTAGATGTAATAATTTCAATGTTATTTAAAAATTTACTAGACAAGTCTGAAAAATTTAACAATAAACTCTAAATACAATGCACAGTAAGTGAAAAAATTCTAAAAAAATCCATTTGTATTTATAAACAAAACTCTCTTGAGGTTAGAGTTTATTATGAGTTTATTTACATAGAAATATCATTACAGGAACAATATACCTGCGTCTCCGCTACACCGACTCAGCAACATTGTACAGGCGGCGGGGCGTGTCCGGGCCAGTGGCACGGACGACACCACCCCTATTTGGAGCAGAGCTAGATTCAGTAGTGGCGCGAGAAGCCGCGAGGCAAGGACCCCAGCATGCCAGCCAACCTCCCGTGCCACTCATTGTCCGTCGCTGTGTTGAGGAGATTGAGAGGAGAGGACTTGACATCATTGGTACAAATTCTCTTTAATTAATGTTTATCTAAAGCTAAAAGTCTTAATAATAATAAAGGGATAATTTAAATAGCGCCATTTCGAGAGCAATCTCTACTTAAGGGTGCTCTAAGTCAAGATTTGAACCAACTATAATTGACAAATTAAGAACATCATAAAATAAATATACATATATAATTTGAGCATAAGTGGAAGGAAAGTGGGGTAATGTGAGCAACACGGACCTGTTTGGGGTAGTGTGAGCAACACGGATCACCTGAAACTCCAGAGGGTGCAGAACAAGGCATTCAAGATATCTTTTAACACCCATCCCAGAACAAACCTTGCCCGACTTCACGCCGAACAGCGAGAAGAAACCCTACAACACCACATCCTCGCTTGTACCGTGAAGTGCTATAAAAGTCAACAAAATCACAGCAATCCCTTAGTCGCTGCCCTGGGGGCTTACGAGAGTAAATACGACCTACCCTTCCGTTATAAGCACAGGCTCCCGAAGCATTATCTGTTGCCTGACTAGTCCACTTACAGTATTAACTGGGACGACCAAGGTCTGAGTGAATATGATGGAATACAAGTAGCCTGAACGAGTGAACTTGTTCTTGCTAAATAATAAGTTTTAAGAATTGTTATCTAGTTATAAGTAGTATGTAGGTGTTCATTATTTCTAAGAAATCATATATTAAGATTGTAAAAAAAATAAAAACAAAATGACATGTAGGAAAATAAGATTAAGTAAGTTAATAAATTATAACATATAAATAAGATTAGTTAAGTAATAAATTTGTATATAGGTATAGCCTTGAAATGTTTGGTAAGAAAACTGCAAAAATTACCAAGGGAAGACGAACTACAAAGAAACCTTTCTATTTTAGAACTTCCGATATGTGATAGTAACGCATTCGCCTTTAGGTGTATTGCAGTTAATGTGTGTAGTACTCATATACCATTTTTAGACCCCTGATGTTGGGTATCACTCCAAAAATATCTTGTCTTTAGTTGTACAGAGCCACACCTCAACTGTCTGGATTCATTTGAAAATATTATTACCAAAATATGGGCTTTCCGATACCAACTCTCCCTGTTGACCTTAAATTTCGTCAATTTATATTAATTTTGAGAAGTAATATTTTTCTCCTCTCAATAAAAGATCCAAATAGGCAGCCGTTTCAAATTTTTTTATGTGTACAGTGAAATACGATCTTTAAATTCTAAATATTATCTCATGAATCCACATCTTGAATGTTTTCAGCTTATTCAAATTCTAATGGTCCATAACACAAATAGAAAGGTCCACAGCACAAACATAAATATAGAGAAAATAATAATGTTCCTTTGTCGGGAATTATGTCAAGAATAGGATAACAGGAAAAGTTATTTTACTATTGATTTATTAAATGCTATGTATATATCGCAAAATTGTACTTTTACCAAACTTAATATGTAACTAGCCTGGTGAAATATGTAACTAGCCTGGTAAAATATGTAACTAGCCTGGTGAAAACAACTTTGGTTCACATTTAGGCATATGGTATGTTTCATTCTTCTTCTTCCTAGTATCATCTCAGGTCCCCCCAACATTGACTATCACCTGAGAGTAGGCATCTTTGTCCCCGGCAGCCCGAAAAAGATCCCAATGCCCCTTATGCCAGTCCAATCACGTATATTATGGAACCAGGAGATTTGCCTCCTGCCATCACCTCTTCGACCCTCTATTTTGCCTTTGATGATCAGGTGCAGTAATTTATACTTTGCTCCTCTAAGTACATGACCCAAATAGGACAACTTTCGGATTTTAATATTAATCAGCAACTCTCTATCAAATTTGGCTCTTTGAAGAACCCTTGTGCTGCTGACCATATCTGTCTAGGGTATCCATAGCATTCTCCAGTGTATCCACGTTTCGAATGCTTCCAGTCGGTTCATACTACCAACTTTGAGAGTCGATGATTCCACTTCATGTAGTAACACTGACCAAACGTAGCATTTGACTAACCGTTGTCGAAGTTTCAAGTTTAGATTATCATCGCAGAATACGCTTCTCATTTTATTAAAAGCTGCACGAGATGATTCAATACGTTCCATTACCAAATAAAAAAAACCCAGTCGAATATTTTTCTATAAAGGACTAATAATATTTTTCTGAGTCGAAGAAATTGGTACATGGGATGAAGCCATCCAGATTATACTTTAGACAATGGAAGTATAAAACTAGACCATTCAACTGAATTTTACTACTTCTCTTATAAGTTCTTGAACATTAAGGACAATACTTTGCCTCTGGAGTTGAGTAGCCCTGCACCAACGTGTAGGAAGGTTTTAATTCTGCAAAGCAACTTGCATCTTGTTCTACTAATGAGGCCATGTGTTTTCTATATCTCAATATCTATCCATAAAATTCCCACAAAATTCTCAAAAAATCCAATATTTGTTCTATGTGTGCGTTATTCCACTAAAAACAAATCAGAGTTCTTTACCTCTATAAAATAAGTCTTGGACAATTACGTAAGTCTGCTTGGTGAAGTTTGGTAATATTTTGTGGTATACATACATAACATATATTGAACTTAAATATACATATAATTATTAAATAATTTTAAAACAATGACTGTAATTTATTATTACTACTGCTTTTTGTATCTTCATGTTAGTTTAAGATAAAGTTTTGTATTATTTGTCAATAATTTTAAGTACTTGTATAACCTGTCACATGTTCATTTGTATATAAAGACACTGTTGTGTCGTTCATTAAATAAATAAATAAATAATAATGAATTTAAATTTTTAGGACTTTATCGCTTATGCGGCTCTGCAACCAAGAAAAGAATACTTCGTGAATCATTTGAAAGAAACAGTCGGACTGTGGAGTTAACACCAGATAATGTCCCGGACATTAACGTCATCACCGGAGTGCTTAAAGACTACCTTAGAGAGTTACCTCAGCCCCTCTTCACTAAATGTCTGTATCAAATGACCGTCGATGCCTTAGGTGAGTTAAAATATGACACTTCATTGTATAGTACAAGGAAAATATGACACTCCATTGTATAGTACAAGGAAAATATGACACTCCATTGTATAGTACAAGGAAAATATGACACTCCATTGTATAGTACAAGGAAAATATGACACTCCATTGTATAGTACAAGGAAAATATGACACTCCATTGTATAGTACAAGGAAAATATGACACTCCATTGTATAGTACAAGGAAAATATGACACTCCATTATATAGTACAAGGAAAATATGACACTCCATTGTATAGTACAAGGAAAATATGACACTCCATTGTATAGTACAAGGAAAATATGACACTCCATTGTATAGTACAAGGAAAATATGACACTCCATTGTATAGTACAAGGAAAATATGACACTCCATTGTATAGTACAAGGAAAATTTGGCTAATTTACTTCTCGATAATGTCACTTGCCTACTAATTTCTATCAGTCAACACACTACGCAGGAAATGCTCTTTCAGTCAACACATTACGCAGGAAGTATATCAAATAATCTCCTTCGTGATACTCTAACCATAAATATGAGTTTCATAGCCTAGCTTGTACATCAAACACGTAGCTATCACATACCCATTAATTGGCGCTATATGCAGCTGGTTATGGAATTGAAAAATTTGTAATAAAAATCTTAACCATTTCGAAAATTTATTGTCATTCACTTTTCAGCAGTTTGTCACAAATTCCATAATCTGTATAGCAGAACAGAAATTTGTATATAGATGGTTTTTTTGTTAAGGC
Organism: Odontocerum albicorne; assembly: GCA_949825065.1. NCBI lineage: Eukaryota > Metazoa > Arthropoda > Insecta > Trichoptera > Odontoceridae > Odontocerum > Odontocerum albicorne. The sequence goes on along the minus strand of OX463838.1, from coordinate 58,775,140 downwards.
AATTAATCTTGATGAGTGATTTGTGCCAGTAGTAAAGCAAGGGTTTTCTGCACCTGGGGACAAGACACAACATCTGCGCCCCCTTGCACGTATCAAAATATAGTGGAAGCTCAACTCCTTAAGGGAAAGCCATTACCTGCATTCAGAATATATTATGTTTTTTACATAGATCATAAATTATTATGTTTTTTTTTAAATTATTTTTCTAATTTGGAATTCGAACTACTATTATTGACAGATTAAAAATATAATACGAGGTTTGTTAAAAAAATACAGAGAATCTTTTAATTGAGTGAACTGTTTGTTTTTGATTGAGCCCATCTTTTTTCCTCATGTTGGGGACAATGTCTGTGATGTACATTTCAATTTTCAGCCATATTGGATGTGTAGTTTGTGTTTGATAGACAAAGTATTTACAATGCATTTTGACACGTTTGGGATTTTTTCATTTTAAAAATGACTGTACAAAGAATTTTTTCATTTTAAAAATGACTGGACAAAGAATTTTTTCATTTTATAAATGACTGGACAAAGAATTTTTTCATTTTATAAATGACTGGACAAAGAATTTTTTCATTTTAAAAGTGACTGGATAAAGACTTTTCGTTAAATTGTGCATTAGTGATTTTGCATTAGTGTAGTGAAATGGTGCAAATATTGGAAAAGGCTTTTGGTGAGGATGCTACATCGAAACCAAGGGGTTATAAATGGTACAAATGTTCTCAAGAAGGTCGTGAAGACGTTGAAGACGACAAGAGGGTTAGGTGTCCTAGCACATCAACCACTGATGAAAATGCGGAAAAAATTAAGAATATTGTACGTAGTAATTGCCGAATCACTATAAGGAAGGCTGCTGTGGAAATTGATATCTTATACGGTTCATGCGGAGCAATTTTTAACTACATTTTGAGCATGCCAATGAGTGGTAGTCAAATTTGTTGAATTTATTAACAAAACCAGCATTGCAAAAACATCACTGAGCAAATGTTGGCTGATGTCGCTGATAACCCAGAACTCGCTGATAACCTCAAATATTCCAACACGTCATAACAGGTGACTTCTTCTTCCTGGCACTGTCCCAACTCATTACCTAGGTAGGCTGTTGGGGTCGGCTCTTCTCGTTCTCAGGCTGTATGTTCTTCGATTCTGGGTGTCGCTTTCATCTAGGCCGTTTCTCTGCAGGATTTTGGAGTATTTTTGGTCTTCCTCTGGACGGCTATCGTGGAAGATCCACAGACATTGCCTGATTTACCGTATGGTCTGGTGGTCTCCGTCTTATGTGCCTGAAACCATCTCAGCTGTCGCTCTTCCAGCTTACTGTTTATGTCAGTGACCCCCAGGCTACCACGAATGCATGAACTCTTAATTACATCTTTTACTGATACACCTGCGGACCATCTAAGCATTCGCATTTCTGCTGTTTCAAGTTGCCTAGAGTAGGAGCTGTACATAGTCCAGCGTTTTGAGCCATACGTAATCGCAGGTCTAACGATAGTCTGATATACCTTTCCTTTTAGTTTTATAGTCATTTTTGGGTCACACAAGACTCCTGTTACCTCGGACTTCTGTTACGTCATAACAGGTGACGAAACGTGGATATATGACATCCCAACGGAAGCTTTCTGAAGAGCCAAGACTGCAAAAGCACGCCAAGTTTGATCAAATGTCAAGGTTCACCTTACCGTTTTCTTTCTCCTTCGTTTATAACGGCCTAGTCCACTATCAATTTTGACTGCCAGACCGTAAGTTAATAAGGAGTATTATCTTGAGGTTTTATGCCATTTGTCTGAGGCAATCCGAAGAAAATTATCAGAATTGTGGGAAAACAGCTCCTGGATTTTGCACCACAGTAATGCATCGGCTCACATTTCACTACTAATTTGTGAATTTTTGACCAAAATCAACACCAGATATGTCCCCCTGCGACTTTTTCCTGTTCCTAAAGATAGAGAGAACATTAAAAGGACAACGTTTTGCGACAATAGAAGAGACTAAAGAAAAATCAAAAACGTACCAAAATGCATTGTAAATACTTGCCTGTCAGACACAAATTGCCAATCCAACATAGCTGAAAATTGGAATGTACATCACAGACAGTGTCGCTAACGTAAGGAAACAATTATCTTTATATTTTATCAATCCTCGTTTATAGCTTGTGACAAAATAGAATTTTCTGTTATTTATGTATTTGATATCTGCTATATTCAACTAAAAAACTAGTCTAATATTCATCATCCTGATTCAATTTTGCAGATTTAAGTTATAAAAATCTTAAGTTTGGTGCATAACTAACTTACATAATATCGTCCATATGGGCATATAGATACAAAAAATATTCAATCCACTTTCTACCAGATTTGAGATATATGAAAAAACATGAGTGACACATCATATGGGCTTGTATGTAGAGATATTTTAGAGGGAATTAAACCATGATAAACAAACTTTGCTGAATTTAGACATAGCTTCTCAACCTATGGGTCACAACTCCACGGTAAAATATCAGGGGGGTTTGCGAAAATAAAAATAATTTACGTGTACAAAAGGTAAATAACATATTTTTTGAGAAAAATTAACACATTTCTTTTCCAACTTATTGTTTACTCCAATTCTGCCCTGTAAGGGATGTAAAACAGTAGATATCCTTTCCTTATAAGGCTTATCGTCTTTGTGTAAATACAACCTTTGTGAGGCCACATCCACATGCATGCACATTAATAAGATATTAAGTTTTTATAGAGGGTCACGAAGTTGTATTTTTTTTTTTCTCTTTTGAGGGGTTGCAAGGCTAAAAATGTTGATAAACAATGAATTTAGGAATACTATTTCAATATTTGAAATAAAAAATAAAATGTGTTTTTTCAGTTGGACCCTTTTTACATACTCAAGTTTAAAAAAAAATTGTGCCGGAGCTCACTTCTTGTCAAGATTTTTGTAAACCGTAAAAAAGGGGGTGGACCGCCACTCCCCTACGCTTCACCGCAAAAAAGCACTGACAGTGCTTTTTTTTTTTTTTAAAAAAAGGTGCCGGAGCTCACTTTTTGTCAAGCTTTTTGTATACCGTAAAAAAATATGGTGGAGCGCCGTTCCACTGCGCTCCACCGCAAAAAAAGCACTGTTTAAGTCTATATCTAGTCTGAAAATGATAGAAACGGAATATCAATATCAAATGTATAATATTTACATAGGTGTATGCTTACCTGATGACCCTGAAGGGAATGCCAAGTTGATGTTCAGCATCCTGGACTGCCTGCCCCGTACCAACCGTGCTACACTCATCTTCCTACTGGACCACTTAGCCATGGTGGTCTCCGTCTCCGATAGGAACAAGATGTCTCCAGAGAACCTGGCTACAGCGCTAGCGCCCCCGCTGATGCTGCACTCCTCCGGAGACGGACATGCCTCCTCAGATCTAGACTATGCGCAGCCCATAGGTGTCCTCAAGTACCTTCTTCAGATATGGCCCGCCCCTAAACACTCAGGTAATGTTTTTCTCAATGAGACCTGTAGCTGGTAATAGATGAGTGATAAGCAGAATCAGTTCAGACTAAATATGTACGAAGTAAGTAGTATAAAGTTGCTCTAATTAACGTAAAGACTTTCGCATCACTCGAGGAAAGGCTAACATCGAAAACACATGCTCAAGATACGCTTAAAACAAAATATATAAATAGGCTCTCATTCTTATAAACATTTTACAAATATCTACACAAAATTATCCATTCAAGGTTTTATAAAATTAAATCTGTTAAATTTGTGTACAAAATAATGACAACAATTTGATATCATTATTTTTAAGGAGCACTTAGATATTTAAAAATAATTCAAATATAAGAAAAAGTCAACAATTAATGGGAATTAAAAAAAAATGTGGACCTCCCTATTGAGATGCATCTTAACCTTTAAACGAGTATGGCCGTACGGCGAGCGAATTTTTACCTCAAGAGAGTATAGACGTACAATGTACGTCCGATGCTTTTTTCCCGAATACATGAATTTATCCATAAAACGGACATGGCTCAAATGTTTTTATCTATTCAATTATTTTGTATATGGCAGCCGCAATTACTTTTTTTATATTACTTACAAAATCATTTTTTTATTTTACTTCTTTAAACTTAAAAACTAAGATAATCCAGTTTTTAATTGTTGGGTTTTTCAATGAGTATTATATTTAAAACCTTATTGAAAATTAAAAACTGTCCACTCAGATATATTAAGCATAATGAGTGATCCATAATATCACTCATTAAATGGTTAATTAATGCTGTCGGTTTTCAATTCATCAAATTCCACTTTTTAGGAAAATCCGAATTAAAGGCTTAGCTAATTCTATACCATTTTTTTATTTAATGAGTGATACCTGTTTCATCATACAATAGCCTTATCAAACTGTGGTTGAAGCTTGGCAACTTAGTTAAATTCGTCCAAAAAGTATTTATATATGTGTACAATGATTACATAGTATTTAGTATTTTCAGTGTTAGAATTCAAATTATAAAGGTACATGCGGCCCTCGACTTTCCCATATAATTTGTTCCTGAAAATGTGTGCAAATTTTGAATGTTCGAAAGTAGAGGGATGTAAAAAAAAACCATCAAAAATTATATTTTCAAATACATATTTATCAATAATATTTATTTATCAATAATATATTAAAAATATTTATTAATCAATATACATAATTAAGTTAACGAGGCGTGTTTAAGTGCTTTCAGGGGTTTTCTTTATAAACTTGTCAAGAGTTAGTTGAATACCACCCTTTTTTTTTCTTTTCTTGATAAAGAGTTCTATAACATGCTGTGTCTTTCTCAATCGCCCTACGTACTTGATATAGACGTTCTCCATTGGTCTTCCATCACATTCTTCCATGATAGTCAATAATTTGTCAAGATGAATGAAGGCTTCATTTACATTTTTGTTTGTCAAAGTCTTGATAATTTTATCAGCATCTTCTTCCTCGTCACTTTCATTGTGTATTTCATTTAACTCTTGTTGCTCAATTAAGTATTCATTTGACAGAGGTACTGAGTGAGATTCAATCAACTCATTAACATCTTCGTTGTTGACGTCCAAGTTTAGTTCATTCATTAGGCTAACTATTTCATATGTGATAGTTTCCGGAGTTTCTTCAGAATTTATAAAATCACTAATCATTTGTGGGCATAATTGTTTCCAGGAACCTTTCATTGTTGACTCTTTTATTTCAGCCCATGAGTCTCCAATATTGTTTATTGCGTTTCATATATTATAGTTCTTCCAAAAAAGTGGGAGCGACTGCATGGAAGCGAACAATTTTTGCATTATCGACAAAAATCTTTAAAAAATAGATTTTTTTTAAATGTGCGAAATAGCGAATTTTGCGAAAGTAGAATGTGCCAAAGTCGAGGGCCGCCTGTATACGAGTATAATAAATTAAAAATGACTGCCTTTATATTTGGAATTTTAACAACATAAATATAAATTACTATGAAATCATTTTGAATATTTTTTGGGCATATACGAGTACATCCATGTTTCTAAGCTTAACCCAAAGTTAGACAATGCCATTGTAACTCAAATCAGTGTCACTAATTAATAAAATGGATATTATATTAACAAAAAAAAAATTTGCTAAATAAATTACTTCTTTTCATGATCATCTTTTAGAGAGGTCAGGAATAAGGTTGTATCGCTAATTTAAGTAACAAGCCTAGCTCACTATGGTCAAGATGCATAATGGGTGTTTAACCCAGGTCCAATTAATTTGAAATGTTTAATATAAAATGTTTGTATGTTAACATTGTTTATCTTGTAAGCAAATGAAATATTAAATTATCAATTATCTAAATTTTCATTTCTTAATATAACATTTATACAGATTAAAATTTATAGAACTTAAATAATGCTCTCTGTATACTCATAAATTTGCAAAATTTAAACCAACTGAATAAAATAAAATAAAAACAGCTATTTGTTAAACTTGTACTCCATAGTTTTAATAAAATAGCCATTTTAAAGTATTCCTAGACATTCCTGCTATATGTGCTGCTGTAGAATATCATGTATCATTATTTGTTTCATCACATGCAGCAGTATTTAAAAAAAAAATGATGTCATTTTATTTTGCGTCTCTCGATGTTTACAGCAACATTTTATTATTTATCAATTTTGTATTAGAATAGTTTTCGTGTTTACTGAATCAGTAAGGTGATTGTAAAATATGTTTACTGAATCAGTAAGGTGATTGTAAATGTTTACTGAATCAGTAAGGTGATTGTAAAATAATATTCGCAAAGCCAACAGAATGATGAACAATTATTTATTTAACAATTAAGCATGTTGACTAACTGCACACTCAGTTCCCACTCACGGATTATGTTTGCCGTCTTTCTTTGAAGCAATTCATTTAGAACATTATTTCTCATTTATAAAATGACATTACAATTGTAAAACAATTTCAACAATTTCATATTTACGAGTATATCAATAAATTGATAAAACAATTTAACATTAAAAAAATCAAAATGAAGTGACCAAAGTCACTAAAATATCATAATTATACCATTTTATAATAGAAAAAATGTGATCTAGGCACAATCACCTTACAAGTGTTAGTTGACTGAATGTAGTTATTGGGGGTGCTAAGTGGGGGTGCGGAGGTAGGTACGGGAATAGCCACGCACAATCGTGAGTATGAGTAATGCAGGTTTGTCATGGGTAGCGAGTTGGCCGAGCACGTGGTTAATGCGTGTATGTTTGTAGACAGTTCGGCGCGGCGAGCCAGCGCCCGGGCCGCATGGAAACAGAGCCAGTGCGTCTCCAGCGGGACTCTCCATGGGGCCAGGTAACCTCCAGCCCTTCATCAGTACACCCACCACCTATTCCTCGATCCCTCTTCCCTCGAACCTCTCAATCTATCACTGATCCATCCATATTACTTTTTGCGGATGTTGCAATTTCCGATGTTCTGAGAAAAAATAATAAAAATTCAAATGACAGTCACGGAATCAAAAACAAACTTAAAATACCATTTATGAATATTAAGACAAATTTTTCGATAAATGAAGAAAAAGTTTCAATATGCAACACTAAATTACACCTATGATTACAGTACCCGGCGGTAAGTAATACACATCGGGCTTTAGAAAGAGACTGTCGGCCATAATTGGCTAACTTTGGCTTTATAGAACGTTGTCTCTGTCATTCATACACGTGTTCCGTCGTGAGACTGTTAGCGCATCGTGCGACAGAGTCGACGCTCTACAAAGCCAAAGTTAGCCGATTATGGTCGACAGTTTTTTTCTTAAGCCCGATGTGTATTACTTACCGCCGAGTACTGTACTGTAATCTATTTGAGAGATATATTTATTCTGCTTTGATATTTACAAAAATCAATAAATAAACACCTAAAACAGATATTCTTCAATATCAAACATTATAATTTGATTCTTTTGAAAAAAAGATTTTTTTAAATAAAATATATCAGAAATATGTATTTTTTTACTAAGCCAAGTGAAATTGCAACAAAGCATTGTGATATTTTTAACACTAACAATTTCACAAACTTAAAACACCATTTTTCTGCATTATCCCTTCAACAAACTTTTATATGATCAATTCCAAATGAACTCTTCATTTTATAAATAATTATAACACTTTCCTAGATTTTTCTCATCCAAATAGAAACAGAAGTTCATATCAGATTAAAAATCTGAAATACACCATTAATTATTATTAACTTTCTAAATAAATAATAGAACTCGTAAAAATTATCTCCGAGATCAACTTCCAATCTTATAACAAATCAAAACACACATTCTAATATCCAATCTTATAACAAATCAAAACACACGTTCTAATATCCAATCTTATAACAAATCAAAACACACATTCTAATATCCAATCTTATAACAAATCAAAACACACGTTCTAATAACACACATATTTAAAACTCATTCGCTTAAATCTTAAACTAAATCACAAATATTTTCAACGATGATGATTTTATTGTTATTATGCATGTTTTATTTTATAACAAGAGCAGATAAAATAAACACTTTGAAATGTTACGGTAGATAAATGATTGGTCTAATTTATTTTAACTTCATAATAATAACCTGTAGTTCACCTACAATACATTTCTATAATACTATTGACTATTGGCTGATGCATCCACAATTCACTCTCGAATGCACTATACTATATTGGCTGCAACTAAAACGCATGAAACACAGTAAGCACAAATCAGTAATCCAGTACAGAGCAATACGATAGATTTGGAATTCTACCTAAGTCATAAGCTTTGAAATTGAGAAATCAATTTTATAAAGGCACAAATTGCTGATTAAGGAAATATAGGGTATGTAGTAGATTCTCCATTTTTGATAGTTACTATTAGTCTATATTGAAAAGTAATAGAGAGTAAGTAGTTTTAGATTAATAGTTTTTCATTTATTTGTACATACATATGTTATGTACTACACTTTATGTGGAAAAATAAACTGCAACCTTTTTTCATTAAAAGAAAATGTTCCATTATAAAAATAATGTTCAAACAGGTTACTTCCATAAATGATAAATAAAATTTAAAAAAAAGATCATTTGAATAAATAAAAAATATGTTTTTTAAAATTCCTTTAAAAAAACTCAAATAAATACATATATATTCTTTTGTTGAGCTAGTTTCTTGAAAAAAACTTAAAACTCAAAATCAACATGAATTTTTCAATTAGTTTACATTTTTTAAATAAAGTTTTCTAAGGACACATGTTAATCAGAGTTAAATAGATTTAGATTATGAAAATTTGTATTTTTTAATATCCTTTACCCAGTTGCCTTTAAATACCGCTGTCTTCAAACCAGCCCTGAAAAGAGTTTAATGTAATTTTTTTGTATTTTGTACTTATTTCTGCTTTGTGTGTTTGTTTCCTAATTGCCATTCTCTATGCTTTACATATATGTATAATATGTGACTCATTGTATCTTAAGAATTTCATTAGTTATTTTCCTTATATAACATAATATATATCATAAGTTTACTAATGTTTATAACATGTTGACTATTGTTAATTATTGAAAAAATATTTCCTTTTTGTGTATAAAACTTATTTCTATTTTTCCTAGCTTATATTATTTGGAAAAATTATTCGTAAATGCTTTAGGTTTCTTTGAAAAAACTATCCTGCTTTAAATTAATTTTCGTACAATCTAATTGAAGCTGAATGCAAATTAATTCTATTTCCTGCCAAATATATCATTATTTAAATTAAGTTCGATTTGAACTTTTTCATTAATTATTTTTTCATGATAGTACTCGTAGTAATGTCCATGAGAATCGTAACAATTATTATTGAAATAATATTATTCCAGGAATGTCTTTACATTTATATAAAGATTTAGAACACGTGATGTTAAAAGAAGTGAACATAATTTATATGCACGAAGTAATATATGGATGTTTATTAGCATGTATGTGTTTTTATTTCAGACTACTTAAATATCCCATACAGCAAAATCTAATGTATTTAAAGCTTTGTTGAAAAGAGCAAAAATGATTTTGTTTGTGTTGTTATTAAATCTTTTTAATTTATTAGGTGTTAACCTAAGTTGTGTCCGTTTTTTTCCAAATTAAAAATGAACACCAAAGGTAAAACAAAATGGTAAAGGTTATACGTCATTCGAAAGAAAATTTTCTGCTCTACCAGATATTGTGTTTGCTTTTACGTTACATATATTATTTTATTTGATTACAAGCCTTCAAAATGGAATGTCAAGTAGACGAAAGTGAGCATTTTCGACACCTTCTGTTCGCGTTCAATCGAGGGAATAAAGTTGCCAAAGCTGCTCGCGATATTTGCGAAGTGTACGGTGATGATGCTATGAATGAAAGGACAGCTCATCGATGGTTTTGCGTTTCAAAGACGGTAATTTCGACCTGAAAGACATGGAGCGTTCTGGACTAAATCAATTGTCGAACGTTGATTTTTGTTGTTTTCACTCAAAACATGTGGAACCCAAGCGCCAAACTTTTGGACTTTTCCCATTGATTTAAGATGGCGGTATACAGTCATGTGACTACAATTCATCTGTTTAGCCAATTCGACGGTGGTTTGAAGGGGATCTTCATGAATAATATGGTTTAAGCAGTCCTCATTGAAGTCCACTAGTCGTCCGGAACGCTCCATGTCTTTCAGGTCGAAATTACCGTCATTGAAACGCAAAACCCATCGACGAGCTATCCTTTCATTCATAGCATCTTCACCGTACACTTCGCAAATATTCACGAGCAGCTTTGACAGTTTTATTCCCTCGATTGAACTCGAACAGAAGGAGGTTTTGAAAATGCTCACTTTCGTTTACTTGATATTCCATTTTGAAGGCTTGTAATCAAATAAAATAATATATGTAACGTAAAAGCAAACACAATATCTTGTAGAGCAGAAGATTTTCTTTTGAATGACGTATAACCTTTACCATTTTGTTTCACTTTTGGTGCTCATTTTTAATTTGGAAAAAACGGACACAATTTATGTTAATATTTAATCTAATAAAAATAACAAAATACGGAATCAATACATGTTAGACCAACATTCTAAATATATTCTAATAATATATTTAATACGTGAGCTTTACTGGTTTAATCATCCAAGTTATTTTTATTTCCTAAAAATTAGCAATCATTTATTAATTCAACCCATCAATCGATGAAGAACAAATAAAAAAACTATATGAAATATGACGACCTTAGTTTCCTTTTTGAATCATTCTTGAATATTTGTTCTTTTTATCTTCTTTTATTATAATATTTTCCAAATAAATTTAAGAAATTTGATAAATTCAAAATTCTTCCAAAATGGAGAATAATTTTCATAATAAATAACATATTAACGAAAAAAAAAATTCAATTCCTCAAAAAAAGCTGCCAAACCTCAACATTTTATTTAAATAGACTCTTATATAATAAATGTCGAATATTGAGGCGGCAACATTTGCTGAATGGGAAAATTCACGCATGTCACGTAATTAAATATTTATATTTTATAAAGAATGACAACAGTAAAAATTGCACCACATAAAACTAAAACATTTAAAGAATATGTTACATCATGTTCATTTAATAAAAATAAATACCGTACTAGAAAACCCGCCTCAAAAATAAAAAAAAAAACAATAGTTCTGTAATAAAGTACCAACGTAAATTGTCTTCAGACTGAGAAAATGTACGTATTGGGGGTTGGGGGTGGGGGATCATATCTTTGGGGGATCATATCTTTCAGATGGAACCATGTTTTTTTTTTATGAGAGGAGAGTCTAATTGCGATATTTACATTTTATTATCAAAAAAACTTTAATCCCCAAACATGGGTGATCTTAAGACTATCACAAAGAATGCAATTAAAAAAATATTCATGAAATTTCACAATTCTATTTAAATTTCAAATATAAACATCAAAAACTTTCATACTCGCTCATCTAACATAATTGAAAATACAAAACATACATAAGTACACTTAATTTTATAAGTTTTTGACAAGTCTCAAAAATACTTTCCTAAATATTTATTTTCCCCTCATTTATTTTTTTATTTTATTACCTTAATCCATTTTGGCACTAAATTAGATTGGCTTGGAAAGAAATTAAACAGAAATACTAAGGAGTCCAGTGATTGATTGAATTTCGAAAAAGAATGAAAAGATTTTTGCGTATAAATTTTAATATTTATTTATTTAATACATAAATCAATTTGTAGCAAAATTTTCGCAAGGTATCATTTTAATTTTATAAAGTTATCTGATGCGTACTAGTAAATATGTAAAAAAAATAGATATATAATTGTTCACATGATGTAGACAGCAAATATTGTTTTTCCTTTCAAAATAAACTACTCAAGATTTTGAAGAATTTTCAGTAAATAATATATTTGACATGATGTATGATTTTCTGACTGAAATTGATAGAATGTAGATTGAAGTTATTAATTAGGGTTACCATACATTTCCAACATCCCCTTTTAGCATATGTTGATCCAAATTAAGGAATTTTGTTTGCGTAATATAGAAAAACTTTTGAGAGTAATAAAATAACTTTTAACAATGTACAAAAACTTATTTCTAGTAATACTATCTAAAACTCAAATGCAAGTTAGCAAAAAAAATAAATCGGAAAATGTTGGTTCTGAGCAGCCTCCTAAATTCTCACTCTAAACAAATATTTAATTCAATCCATCACCTTTTTTAAATTTAAATAGCATAATTTATTAATTGAGTGGTTCAGAACCAAGTCCAAAAATATTGAATTTAAGATCACTGCATGAAAGGTGTGCGAAAAGCTTTAGCTTTTAGCAGAAAATGCTTTTGTACAAAATATGTGTAATAAATGTACTCAATATAACACTTTTCAGAATTGCGATAACTGAAATACCGTACAGAATTAGAAACACTAAAATGTTTGAACCTAGTTTACTCAAAACTAACCAGAATGGACTTGGTTCACTCGGCTTGTGAACGACTCAATTATGAATTAAAAGAATACTTAGGTTAAATACTCATTTTAAAAAGAGGCTTAACATTTACATTACGTGCCCTTGAGATAAAATAACCTTTTAAAAAGTGCTTTAAAAATTGTCCTATTCTTATGATAATCGTTCGATAATAAGATCACAGAAAAGTGGCAGAAAATCTAATGACACTCCATTACCAACAAATGCACCATTCCAGGTATTTGTTCGGTCATGATTCAATCCCTCAACAACTCTCTAAAATTCTCTGCACATCACATACAGGTGTTAGCACGCTATAATTATTAACAAGTACCCTAAGGGGAAAGCTGTGACGTATGGTAGCCCTATTAAAATGGAGATGTACGGTTGTATAAACCAGTATATGGGGGTTCAGTGGGTAGTGACGCTGTGTGTGGTTTACCAGGCCAGTATCAGCCCTCAGCCAGTCCATATCGGCCAGCAGCAGCAGCATCAGCAGCATTGCCAGCTCCATCGGCTCGGCCCTCTCACGTCCCATCACAGGTAGGGCATGTAAGTATCCCGCCGCCTCTTCTATTCATTCATAACTCCACCTGGACCTTGCTCCTGCCAAGTCTGGACATCATCGTTCAACACACACACACATACACTATGATGGAGAATTATATTTTATTTTATAAACCGACAAACTTTTAAAATTAACATTCATCTGCGTATCAAGTCTTCCAGGCATTGCGATCAGCATTTGAATAATTTTATAGGCATGTAAACAGGTGAATTTTGAAAATACTCTCATTTCCAATGACTCTTTCAAAGCTCTTTTACCTTTTTCCTTCAACAATTCCTCTCCCTAGCATACTCCACCTCAGTCTAAACTCTTAATCTATTGCACTCAATGCAAGCCAGCTTTGAAGATAGACTTTGTGACCCTAAATCTTTACAAATCACTATATTAACCCTCCTGTACAATTATTTAAGTATTGTGGTAGTGTTTAGTTTTGAAAGACTCGATATTTATTTTCTTACCCTTTACCGTAAGTTTCTGGACTTTTAATATGATTATCTTTTTAGGCATATTGAAATAAAAATCAGTTATTTAAAAAATAAATTAAAACAATGATGTTTATATTCCAATACTAATTATATTTTAAATCATTCATTTTTCATTTGTCAACTAACTTCCACAGATGTTTGAGTTTTAAAATTATATTTAATTACCATTGAATTTTTTTAGCATATTCATTAACTATTCAAGGCATGTCAGAAAAGCTTTTTAGACAGTTTAATAGATGTCATTTATTACATTAAATCAACCTTTAATATTTAATGAATTGCAATATTCAGAGAAAAAATAATGCTATACACTGAAACAATATATTTTTATTGAGTATTTAACAAAATAGTTCAATAATATATGATATTTTAGAATTTTATGATAGATGAACCTTTTTAAAGAAATAAAAATAATATAATAAAATTATATTCTTAATTTTTCTATATTCTTTTAATGGTGCTTTATACAATTCGCAATCAGAATTATAAAATATATTTAAAAAAAAAAACCACAAAATTAAGTTTTAATTTTATTGTATTTTCTTAAAACTCTTTTGTTACATTTAGAAACAATCGATTTACTATTGGGTGTTAACATAAGTTGTGTCCGTTTTTTTCCAATTTAAAATTGAGCATCAAAGGTAAAACAAAATGGTAAAGGTTATACGTCAATCGAAAGAAAATCTTCTGCTCTACAAGATATTGTGTTTGCTTTTACGTTACATATATTATTTTATTTGATTACAAGCCTTTAAAATGGAATGTCAAGTAGACGAAAGTGAGCATTTTCGACACCTCCTTCTGTTCGCGTTCAATCGAGGGAATAAAACTGCCAAAGCTGCTCGCGATATTTGCGAAGTATATGGTGAAGATGCTATGAATTGAAGGACAGCTCGTCGATGGTTTTTGCGTTTCAAAGACGGTAATTTCGACCTGAAAGACATGGAGTGTTCTGGACGACCAGTGGACTGCAATGAGGACCGCTTAAACCATATTATTCATGAAGATCCCCTTCAAACCACCATAGAATTGGCTGAGCAGATGAATTGTAGTCACATGACTGTATACCGCCATCTTAAATCAATGGGAATAGTCCAGAAGTTCGGCGCTTGGGTTCCACATGTTTTGAGTGAAAATAACAAAAATCAACGTTCGACAATTTCTGCTGGTTTGCCCGCGCGTTATCGAGCTACGCATGGCCACAAGCAAAGGTTCCTTTACCGCATCATTACTGGTGATGAAAAATGGTTTGAAAATGGTGATGAAAAATGTTTGAAGGGGATCTTCATGAATAATACTCGTATGGTTTAAGCGGTCCTCATCGAAGTCCACTGATCGTCCGGAACACTCCATGTCTTTCAGGTCAAAATTACCGTCTTTGAAATGCAAAAACCATCGACGAGCTGTCCTTTCATTCATAGCATCTTCATCGTACACTTCACAAATATCGCGAGCAGTTTTGGCAGCTTTATTCCCTCGATTGAACGCAAACAGAAGGAGGTGTCGAAAATGCTCACTTTCGTCTACTTGACATTATATTTTGAAGGCTTGTAATCAAATAAAATAATATATGTAACGTAAAAGCAAACACAATATCTTGTAGAGCAGAAAATTTTCTTTCGAATGACGTATAACCTTTACCATTTTGTTTTACTTTTGGTGCTCATTTTTTAACTTGGAAAAAAACGGACAACTTATGTTAACACCTATAATAATACAAAAATTTGAAACAAATCTACAAATAAATTTCTTTTTGGTCATAGATCAAAGTCAAAGATTTGGTCTATGCCCAGAATGCCACGCAAAATTTCTAATGTGGCTTATTTCTGAAATCATTCTGATACTGAATTATAGTATTAACTATTTCCTATTTTGTGCCATTAAAATAAAAGTAAACTTCACTTGGTTCCTTGATTATTTGGAAGTTGTTTTATACAATTTTAGTAATAAATTTTTCAAATATATCATTTTCCTGACAGTCAAGAAATGTCATGTCCCCATCGAATTTGATAATGTAATGTGATAAAACGTACAAAGTTAATGTAAGTCTAGTGTCGATGATTTTCCCGAAAAATATTAAATCTATTTTTTGGTTTTGTTTTGTAAATTTTAACAATAAACTTAGGCATTCGAATATTTTCTCATAGAAAATTTCTTTTCATGTCAAAAGTGCTTCATAATTCACAATTTATTTTACATATTACATTATCTATATCAGTGTTGTTAAAAAAAAACTCACTAAAAGTCGTGCACAACCGTTATATACTACTTTTTACTTAGCTTCTTGAATAGCATGCTAATTTGGAAATATTGGAAAATAGCTACATCAATGCTACTTTTTCTAAGTAACTTTAAAAACAATGATCTTTATACAATTCTCATTACAATCTAAACAATTGTAATGAGCAAGAACTGTCTTCAATTTATTAAAGATATATTTGATTGTTGTTCATATTTTTCATAACTATTCTCATTAATTCACATGTTTACAAAAACACATTAAAACAATTAGATTATTTGAATACATATTTTCAATTTGTATACAAATAATCTAATTATAATTCAATCAAACTACCTGTATACAAATAATCTAATTATAATTCAATCAAACTACATGTATACAAATAATCTAATTATAATTCAATCAATCTACCTGTATACAAATAATCTTATAATTCAATCAATTTTCCTTTTATTATTTTCTATACTCTTCTGTTGATTATAATTTTAAAATCTTATTTCATTCTTTGACTTTTCTGTCACAATAAATTATAAGACCCGAGGCTTTTTATAGATTCAAAAAATGTTGCACTTCATATGATATTCACAAAAAATGCATAATGTACAAACACATTAAGAAATATGCTTCAATTTTCACCCCTGCAGTTAGTCAGCTGATAAATGATGCTTGCGCTATATAAAATAGAGAAAGACTAAGGAAACCTTGTATCAAACATCAACATGTATAAGTATTGGTTTACATTTTTGGTGGTGTAGCTGTAGAATGATCTCTAAGTCCATAGTTGTAGATGAGCAAGTCTAGTTATTTATACATATCTATTACATAATATAATATAGGTTATTGTTACAATTACTCGATACCATAATCTATTACATAATATAATATAGGTTATTGTTACAATTACTCGATACCATAATCTATTACATAATATAATATAGGTAATTGTTACAATTACTCGATACCATAATCTATTACATATTATAATATAGGTTATTGTTACAATTACTCGATACCATAATCATATTTAAATCAACTTAAAAAAGACAATTCATCAACACACACAACAAATACATTTCAAATAAAATACTGGAAAATATTAAATCAAAAACACAAAATACAACTTCAACAACTATAGAAAAAATCAGTGATTAGAATTTCAATAACGGTAATGTTACTTTTTTTATTTAGTTGCATAACAGTGACATTACCGTTATGCAACTAAATAAAAAAGTAACATTACCGTTATGCAACTAAATAAAAAAGTAACATTATAGTTGCATAATGTTACTTTTTTTATTTAGTTGCATAACGGTAATGTTACTTTTTTATTTAGTTTTATTAGGTTGCGAAATTCCAACAAAAAATGAAATTCATTTTTTTTTAGTTCATACAATCTTTCTTCTCCCATTTCTTTTTGTTTCATTCATCTTTTTACAACTAACCCAAACCGAAACTTGTACCTTTTTTTTTTTAATTAGCATTCTTATCCATAGACATCAAAACTATAATTCGTCTTTGACTTTTATTTTATTTAATCACAAAGCAAATTAACTGTAGTATTTTAAAAATCTCGATTTAATTTTACTACGCAAAGCTTAAAAGTTGTCCTGAATGAAAGATAATTCATTATTTTGAGAGAATTTCAAAGCAAATATACAGTTTACAAAGAAGTTCAAACACTTAAATCAATCTACTTTTTTTTTATCCATAGAAAGGTCCATAAAAAAATTACACCATTCTATGATTTTTTTTTTAATAAAACAATACAAGGGCATTTGTTTTAATTTTACTGACGGATACAAAATCCTTACTGTCGAGTGTAACTCGACACAAGACCCACGGGAATACAATCGATGTTGAGTTAGACTCGAAATAAGACCTCAAAGGGTTAACCTCCAAAAATATAAACATTACTTTTTTATACACAGTTCAATATAACATAAATTAATATTTTTCTTTAAAACTTTTCTTACAGAGGGAAGTTTCAATTTTTAATGGTATGCTTGTAGTTATATACAAGGGTTTGCAATAAAAATAAAACGCTAGTTAAAATCGTTTTTCTATTACCATAAAACAAAGAATATATTAGATTATTTTTATTTATTTGTTTAACACACATGGAATGGAATATATAGTATATGTGGTGGATAGATTTCAGAAAAACAAAGGAATCAAGATGTATCTGTGGTTTTTGGTCAATATTTGATAAATACAGAATTAGTCAAATTTATATGATACTATAGTTCGGAAATTCTAGGATGAGTCCTGTGACAGCTCACAAATTTGCCCCAATACAACCTTGTATCGATGTTCAGTAATTTTAATTATTTTATCAACTTTAATATAAGCCTCAATTCTAATAAATAGCAAGTTATTTAGGTAAATACATTACATAAGGTTGTATTGGGGCAAATTTGTGAGCTGTCACAGGACTCATCCTAGAATTTCCGAACTATACTAGGGTTTTATATTTTTTTATAAATGTTTAAACATTATCAATATCTTGAAACAGTTTCTTATATACAAATGATTATTTAGCCTATCTTTCTATCGTTGATAATTGACAGAGTTGTATAAAGAAATGTGTCAAGTTTCAAACTTCTCAAACTGCAAAATGTCATTTTAAACTTAAATGGCCCAAGACTAAATATGTGTATCAAAAATAAATGATTTGACCATTCTAATGTGGCCCCTTGATTGTGTTGTAAAGGTTCTAGACCTCCAAACAGAAGGTTACCAATCTGAAACTCCTATTTTGCTACTTTTTTCTATTATTATGAGTTATTGTTCTTATAAAGAAGCAATTTTTGACAATTTTTTTGGAGGATTAAGAACAACTTTGGTCATATTTATTTTAAAATCATATATATGAATAAAAATCAAAGATCAGTATAGATTACTGTTAATACTATGGAGCTAATCTTTTCTCAATTGTGTTCACTAAATCTTAAAATAATATTCTCTATACCATAGGTTCTCAACTTTATTTTGCCCACCGCCCACTTTGAGAATATTTTTTTTTTCTAAAGCCCCCCAATTTTTTTTACTTGCGAATCTGAAACAACTATTGCCACGATTATATTTAAACGTGTAATATTATATACTATAGTCGTAAGATAGGATATGGTATGGTATGGTATGGCCCTAGCCTATTTCTGAGTTTAAAGAAGACTGTTTCAATGAGAACAATTAAAACACAAGCATACTTCATCATATTGAAAAGTATTTTTATTAACATTCAAAAGACATTGAATTTATAACATATCTAATGAGAAGGTTGAATTTGATGCATATTAAGGAGTTTGTTAATATCAGGCTCGATTATACTTAAAAACAACCATAAGTCGCCGTGTTCAGTAACATGGATCCGATTTCTCTTTTTAGTTACCAATGTTGCTACAGCACTGAATCCACGTTCAGCTAAATAGGAAGATGGGAATGCTATCAGAAATCGTTGAACAATCGACCATAATCCTGAGTACAGTTGCAAAATCGACTTCTGCAGCCAAAATTCTTGATAGCCGTTCTTGAATTTAATTTTTAATTCCTCATTTGTCGTTAGTTCTATTAGTTCTTCTTCTAACTGGGATGATCCTGCTGTGTTGACATTTGAAAAAGGATCCAAAACCCAGTCTGGTATGTCCATGTTTAAAATGTCCTGGAATCGTTCCTTGAAATCACTGTGGAGGTTTTCCAGGTGTTGACAGTAAACAAGCAAGTCAGTAAACAAGCAAATCTTCCCACGCCCCTCCGTGCCATCTCAACGCCTCCTAATTTTCTCTGGGTCTTCTACTGCCCCCCTGAAAGTCTCAAACGCCTAAAAGGGGGCGTTATCGCCCACGTTGAGAACCTATGATCTATACTAAAGAAAATGTATCATGATCCCTGTGCCGTTTCACAAATTTGCCCCAATACAACCTTGTAACGACGTTCAGCAATTTTAATTATTTTATCAACTTTAATATAAGCCTCGATTCTAATAAATAGCAAGTTATTTAGGTAAATACATTACATAAAACTAACAATAATGACAAATTAATACATCTTGTTACAAATTAGCAAAAATATATCAGTTTGTTAAAATCAAATAATATTTGGTGACGTTCGTCAAAAGTCACTACGTTAGTCTGCATTGGCTAGATGTGGAGTATACAATAATTGGATTTTAGAATGTTTTTTACCTAAAATTAAATGTTCGTAATTAGTATTAATTCATAGTGGATCTTGGCCTATTTAAAGATAGATACAAATCATACATTAGAAAGTCAGTAAAATGAAAATTAGGAATTAAAACGTCAGTTTAGAGAAAAACAATTTGACGATTTCTAAAAAAACAATTCGATTTGTAAATCAACAAACGATTTTACCCCATCCCTTTGAGACATGACATTTAAAACGTCACAGGGGACCATGCTACATTTTCTTGAGTATAATTATAAAATCATATGGAGCAACAAAAAAGTAGAATTTTTACAATTCTAAACACAGAAAAGTGAACCACTTTAATTGACCTATCTCTTTAATTTAATCATGATACAGTGGCAACATTTGCTTAGAAGAAATTATATAAAATGCTAAGTAAATCAAATATATACTTCGAAACAATTTAGATCATGACATGCCACTATTTGAAGTTAATACTCTGAAATGAATATTCTTGTTTCGGTGCTCTATGAGATTAAGGTGTGGACTTCTTAATCCACTGTACTTCTAAATTACTCGACAGAAGAATATTGAACTAATATCGTTCATTCAATGCCTTATCCTTCTTGGTCCACTTCTTTCATCCATCTTTCCCTGGAGACATAACCATTACTAGGCTTTAAGCGAACATTCAAAGACTGAATCATCAATTTTTGGAAGGTGATCATATGAAAGGCCTGGAGGAGTAGCACTTCTATCGCAACATTTAAAAAAATCCCTATTAAATAAGAAAATTTAAAATATTTGGAAGGCTACATAAATACATACAATAATATACTTAACCTTTAACCTTTCCTTCCCTGTGTTGGGTATCTTCTACACGTTACTTCTAATAACCATCAATATCTCTATAAATATTATAAATACAAGGTTAAGATTTTAGGTATTCCTCCATAATATATTTACGCATTGATTTCAAAAATAATATTAATAATAATCAGAATTTATCGACTACATCGAGGTGTTTTGTAAAGATCGAAAACAAATTCGCATTTAAACGCTGCGAGTGCCTCGTCTCGACGATATGTGAATAGTATGCGGGAAGCGCGACACTATATTCGCATCTCTCTCTTGCATACTCCACTGAATTGCGAGGAGCTGAATTGTCTCAACGTCGCAAGCATAAGCGTAAGCGCCGGGGTATACGACTGACGTTCCGCACCACTAGTAGCTTCTAGGCTTGCAAATAGGTTAGACGTACGCCCGTCCCGTGAGCGTTGCCAAATGGTTTTTTAATGTTTTCAGCAAATAAATCTCAATTATTATAATTTTTAACTTCAATTATAATTAATTAAGGGGATTATCTATGAATGTTCTTATTTTTCCGATTTAAAATCGCTAATTTTTGATTGCGTACTCACTACCCAACACCGGAGCACGCGTATTATTTTTATCACCGTAAGGGAAGGGTTAAAGGAGTATGGCCGTACAGTGTGCGGCGAGCAAATTTTTACCTCAAGAAAGTATGGACGTACATGGTACATCCGATGTTTTTTTCTTGAACACATGAATTTATCCATAAAACGGACAAGGCTTAAATGTTCTCATCTATTCAATTATTTTGTATATGGCGGCCGTAATTACGTTTTTTAAATTACTTACAAAATCAATTTTTTATTTTGCTAACCAAATCTCACTCGCTTAGAGGTTAAGTAAGGTGACCAAACGTCTCTGTTTTGATTCACTTGTCCCAGCCTCCCGATAGACTCTTTGTGTTGCAGTCTCGAATTTTTTGATATAAATTAAATTAAAAACCCAAAACATTGTTAAACGCATAGAAAATAACAATAGACAGCCTAGACCCGTGTTTCCCAACGTGGGGCCCACGCCCCACAGGGGGGCAATTTGATTTTTAAGGGGGACAATTTGAAAATTGACTCGTTCAGAGTTTAAGTTAACCATATTTCTATATTGTTGTTCACGAGCATGATACAAGTACTATATAACAGATATAGCAACTTACTTA
Source organism: Odontocerum albicorne (assembly GCA_949825065.1). Taxonomy (NCBI): domain Eukaryota; kingdom Metazoa; phylum Arthropoda; class Insecta; order Trichoptera; family Odontoceridae; genus Odontocerum; species Odontocerum albicorne. Next base: position 58,753,216 of record OX463838.1, on the reverse strand, counting down.
CTGTGTTTGCTTAGTTAAAACCCATCATTTAAGTTTCTTTAATGAACAATTCAATTTTTGAATATTAGAAATGATCTATATGTTACGTAGGGGTTCCACGACAAAGCGGCTGCGACAAAAGGGTTAAAGTTTAACCCTTTTGTCGCGGCCGCTTTGTCGTACTTTGATCGCTTTGTCGCGTCACCGTTACGTAGGGGGGGCTTAAGAATTTTAGAATGGCTTAGGTGGGGCATAACTCAAAAAACGTTGGGAAAAACTGGCCTAGACCGTCACGCTTCCCTTTATCTATTAAACAGTTCACTTTAATATCCTATATTATCAATAAACAAAGAGTATTTAGTCTTGTAAATTCTCTCTGGTCATACAATAAAAGTAGCATACATGTAAATAAATACTTTAAAAAGCTATCATTCCTACAAAAAATTATTCCAAAAACACCTACAAAAGTTGTTTAAATTTTTACAAGAAGATATCAAAAGATTAAGTTTTTTTTCTGGAAAAGAAATCACAAATTTGAAAAGTATTAATTGACGTAAATTTGAATATTGTGTGTAATAATTAAATTTATTATTTGAAATGAAAATTTTGGGTGGAATTATTGAACTTGATAATTAAAACTTTCGCTTTTTTTTATAATTATTTTTTTGTCAATTTGATTTTAAATATATTTTTCTCAATACTATATACTACTACTAGATATGTGCAAAAAATAATTAAAAATAAATGTAAGGAGTGATTTGTAGGAGGGGTGGGTCATTTGTCCTGGTTTAGCATTTTCAAAATCGGGTCAGCTCCGTCCATCGGGTCACCATTTATACATAACCAATAAAAAAGACAACTTATATTGACTAGTGTTAAGTAACATTTAGAGCGGATAATTTAAGATTTAAACTATTGCCAATAAAATCTCTCCAGTGTTAAAAAACACATGACAAGTTGCTACTTTTTTCCCAAATTTGCTATGAAATAGTGTTTCATTCTTATATTTGCTACTTTAAATTGAAAAGTTTATTACTATACTTCAGAAAATGTAGGATGGGTCCTGCGACGTTTTAAATGTCATACCTCAAAGGGATGGGATAAAATAGTTTTTTTTTTACAAATCGAATAGTTTTTTTATAAATCGAAAAATTGTTTTTCTCTAAACTGACGTTTTAATTCCTAATTTTTATAATACTGACTTTCTAATGTATTGTATGAATTGTATCTATCTTTAAATAGGCCAACATCCACTATGAATTAATACTAATTGCAAACATTTAATTTTATGTAAAAAAAAAAATCGAAAATACAATTATCATATACCCCATCCTTAGCCAATGCAGACTAACGTAGTGACTTTTGACGAACGTCACCAAATATTATTTGATTTTAACAAACTGCCACATTTTTGCTAATTTGTAACAAGATGTATTAATTTGTCATTATCGTTAGTTTTATGTAAGGTATTTACCTAAATAACTTGCTATTTATTACAATCGAGGCTTATATTAAAGTTGATAAAATAATTAAAATCACTGAACATCGTTACAAGGTTGTATTGGGGCAAATTTGTGAACTTTCATAGGACCCGTGCTACAATTTCTGAAGTATACTTCTCAAAATTTCCATAGATAATTTGATTTTATTCTGAACAATTCTCTCATGAAATATTTTATAGCATATAAAAGTTTATTCACCACGGTCCTTAATTTAAAAGTTTATTCACCACGGTCCTTAATTTAATTAGTATTTTTAAAACATCTTACATGAATTTATAAACATTTTCAGGCTCAATTATCAGCCAAGGTCGGCCCATATCGTCCTCAATCGCCACGAACTGGGCCTCTGCCCGCTCCGCCTCGCTCCCGACAGGTAAGCTAATCATCTTATTTGGTCACGTAACACCTGCATTGCATAATTGAATGCGTGCCGCGAATAAGGTGGTAACTAATATTTTTTCAAAATCCAGTTTTTCGCGAAATAACGTGCTATGTGGTTACGCCCTTCGTCCCCTCTATAAAAATATTCACTATCTCTTTCATTTCTACTGATAAGCCAACATTGCCGTTGGATATTTGCGCGCGCTCAGTGGAATAATGTGGTTTCAAGTATCAACATGTCTGGAGAGGCGCCCGTCGTTCACTCTGCTAGTGTAGAAAATTAACATAATTTCGGAAAAAATGACAAGCAATGATTGCAGAATGGTCAGATAATAAACGGAAGAATCTGAGAAACAGCGGACAATTCTATATAAGCAGAAAAGGCAAAGAAGTAACGGGTAAAAGAAGATCAGAAGAGGTTTGTGGAATAACGTGGCAACTTACGTACATGATTGATTTTTCATATAAAGGTTGTAACGATACAACTTGTTTGTTTTATATAAGAGTTGTGGAATAACGTTTTAACTGCATTTGCGGACCACGTTATTCCACATGTTCATAGTGTTTTTCATGTTTTTTTTGTTGTTTTGAATATAGTTTGGTAATTTTTAATTTTTAAATAAAGTGTGTGTATGAAAATATATATTTTGATTTAAAAAAAAAACTATTAAAATGTTGATACTTAACGTGTTCCTCGCGGGAAATACAAACGCCTGTGATCTGATCTGTAGCATTCCTTTGTGTATTTTACGTAATGTTTAGTTTATCTCCTTTATTTAATAAGTCTCCTTAAGAGTAATGACTATTATTTATTATCAGAAAATTACTTGTCATGTTTACTTGGTGGTGTAATCAAATATCAGTGGTTCTAAGAAAATACGCGTGTAAACTTAGAAATTAAAAAATGCCGAAATTGTGCCGCGCACAGGATTCGTGGAATTTGATTTTTAACGCGGTGTACAGGTTAATAAAAAAAGTGTTTTTCTTGAATACTGTAAAATACAAGTTTTGTCAGTTTCATTCGCGGCACCTATTCAATTACAGGATTCGTGGAATTTGATTTTTAACGCGGTGTACAGGTTAATAAAAAAAGTGTTTTTCTTGAATACTGTAAAATACAAGTTTTGTCACCTTATTCGCGGCACCTATTCAATTATACAGGGTATAAAATATTAACTAGCGATATGCAGAGTATTCACAAAATAAGGTCTCAATAAAAGATGGGCAGGGAGGAAATGAGTTGGAAGACCATAAGTTCATTACGAGGGCAATGTTAAAAGAAGAGCCTTAAAAATGTTGTAAATCAAACATTGGAGGACATATGGTAGATGCGAAGAGGTATTAAATCAGTTATCTCTTGAAGTAGAAGATAAACAATCAGAGTGCAGATAAATTAAATCAGTTATCTCTTGAAGTAGAAGATAAACAATCAGAGTGAAGATAAATTAAATCAGTTATCTCTTGAAGTAGAAGATAAACAATCAGAGTGCAGATAAATTAAATCAGTTATCCCTTGAAGTAGAAGATAAACAATCAGAGTGCAGATAAATTAATAAAAGAACAAATCACTTTCTAAAAAAAATTTTGTATTAAAAGGTATCTAGACCAGTGGTTTCCAAAATTTATGTTACGTCTCCCTTTAAAAACAATCATATCGTGGCGCCACCTGTACTGTGGATGTTTCTATATGCGGTGACTTGGATGACCCTTCTGTATATTAGTGCAGCTTGACCTGAGAATATTTCTTCCAAGTCACTAAATATAGGCTCGCAAATGTGATGGAAAAAAAACAACTTTTTTATAAAATCGTAAATGTGTTTTTATTGATATAAAAATGAAAATTTAGCAAAACAATGTTCTTTATTGAAGTTTATCACTATATTAGCAGGTATCGTATCAGTATAGCTTATTCACTGTAACACTATAGGTATTGGTTTATTTTTAATGTGACACAACTCGCGACACTGCTAATAAGAGTGACATGTGTGACTAATTGAAATCCAAACAAATAACGGTCAATGTTCTAAATTCAGCCAAAAACAAAATAGCGCCCAGTCGCCTGCCCATGGTAGAGCGAGGTAGGTGGCCGGCAAATTGGCCGGCCCGACGCATTGCAATAAATCAATTTATTGGTGCCGTAACGGACACCCGTGGCCGGCATATAAAAAAAACCAATAATCCTCGTAAAAAAATCATCAAAATAAATAAAAACAATACATTCTTACATATCCTATCAAATACTACTAAAAAACAAATAATAATTTTTTTACCTATTTTAAGTAAAACCTGTTGAACCGGTGATCAATTTGTTAAAGAAAATATTACATATTATAACAGACAAAATTTTAATAATCGCTTTCAAAGTATATCAAAATATTAGTAGCTTTATATTATATAATAAACCAATATAAAAAACTTCAATTTCTTCTTGACAGGTGATAGTATCTTCTCCCGGTTCACCAAGTAGCAGTTCGGATAGCCAATCTGGCAACGAGACGCTCAAACACGGCAGCTCAGTGTCTTCCATCGTGCGGCAGCCGGCCTCCCGAGGCTCCCCGTCACTAGAGGGCGGGGGCCGCTCACAGGCCGGGGGCCCACCAGGCCGCTCAACTCCCTCCTCCCACTACACTACCAGCCCCTCTGTGCAGATGTTTGCCGCCGGGCAGGGCAAGAGTCCTCGAGAGTCACCCAGCTTGCACCGGGTATCCTCGCCCGCCCACCGCACTGCCTCGCCGGGAATTCCTGGAACCAACGCAGGCATAGCGGTTACAATGAATGCATCGCCGTTTCTCACTGACCTAACCTCAACATCATTGACTACAATGGAGAACACACTTATTTCAAATTTGCAAAGTACGATAAACAACATCAGTACAACAACAGATTCTATATTCCAACATACCACATCTACTAATGGATCTAAATCCGAAGATGCTTATACCGCTAAACCTTCTATTTATGGTCAAAAAATGCCACCTGTAAGTTCCACAGTCGTAAGCTCGGTGGTACCGAGCTATGCAACTTATGGCTCCAGGCAACAAAATGAAAATATTTTCGACACGGTGCACACAACGAAACAGTCTACAATGAATTACAATAACCAAATGACGGATATATTCGGAACTGGACAAACTTCCTCGATGAAACAAAACTCCGGTTATGATCTCTTGCATTACAGCTCAACAAATCCTTTCTTACAAAACTACACTACAGACACAATCGAAGAAGAAAATCTAGGTGAAGTTTCATTTGCGTCCAATCTTTTCGCATCAGGGTCAAGTGGCGGGAATGAAATGCTCGGACAGGGCCGAAGGGACGAGCTGACTCCATCGTCCAGTGCCGGGACGGAGGACTCTCGACACCGCGAGACGCAAGACAGAGATATAGACGGAGATGGAGAGCAGAGTGATTAAATGTTCTGGTGATCTCTCTGCACGCGACACACTCCTAAGCAATCAAAAGAAAAAAAAAACATTTTTAAAATTCATTGACATTGACAAAATGTAAGCATTAGTACTCTAAAATATTAATCAAGCTTTTTTACATGTTTTTGAAATTGTGTAACTTTTGCTATAAATTACAAAATATGCGTGAATAGTGCATTACTGAATTTACAAATGCGTCAAGTTTTCTAATGAAAAAGTGAAATGTTTTTTTACATAAAAGTTGAACGAAACAAAACTTAATTTGTTTAATATAAAATATTTACTATATGCTCGTTTTTATATTCATTAGGAAAATATAACCCTTTTCAATATGAATATGCTAAATGACAAAAATCAAAAACTAAATATCCATTTTTAGAGATTTAGATATGTATTAGACATCTGCAAAACAGATAATCAAATTCTTTTTCAATTTTCTTATGATATATGTAAAGAGATGTTATCTTAAAATGTTTCGATACATCTCTATTTAAAAATAAGATATTTTTTGCTTTAAAAAAATAAATGTATATATTAATAAATGTATAAATTTTTTCTACAAAAATACATGTATTAAAAGAAATTGAATTTGCTAGTCTCTAATATTAAACATCATGTAACGAGATAAGTGGTATCTTTCCCAATTAATATATGTATGTCAGATATTTATTAATATAGTAAAGCAATATAAATAAATAGAAAAGTAATTGATTTTCCTTGGACACAAGACAATCTTTGATAAGTTTAAAATGTTATTATATTCTGCATACTAAATATTGACTAGCCTATTCAATTTTCATCGCAAAAAGAGCCGAATTATTGTTATTTTAAAACCATTACAAAATACTGCTCTTTAATACATTACCACATCCATACGAACCAATTTAATATCATAAACTTCCGTTCATATGTCTAATTCATTAAACAATGTCTAATAAATGGATAAATATTTAACTCATTTAGCTATACTGACTTGTTATCGAATAATTGTTTTTTTTTTAAAAACCTTTTGAAAGAGTAGAATTAAAACGGTAATTTTAAAATGATAAATTATATTTTAAACACTTTTTTATCCTATATTTTATATTGTAGCTACCTGATACATTTTGAAAAGTTTTTTTTAAACAATAGTGATCTCTTTTAAATTTTTATTACAGTTGTATATTACAAATTGAGACACGTTTTTTAAAAAAATTTATTAATATTTTGATAAGTCATTTAATACCTCAAAACTTTCTATGGAAATTTACACTTATTTTGTGGTGAAAAGGTGAAAATTTGATGTGTTATAAAATTATTATAATTATTTAAATTCATATACAGGTGATACCGTGTTATAAATCCTCTTTAACATCTTTTTTGTAGGCTGGAAGAGATTGTCACATTACAATAAACCCGCCGAGTTTTACTGTATACATAAACTCATGGAAATATTAACTAAATACGAATATAAAAAAAAATGGTAATGCATTTTGGTTACTTAGTATTTATATATGGAAAAATTTATTAGAATTCCTGAACAATTTATTAACAAATTCTAGAGACACGGGTGGTTTTTACACATACATAATTTACTAGTTATTACCCATCATTTGAAAAATAGACAGGATTATTTATTCATAAATGGATACTAAATATTGATGTTTCTTTAGTGTAAAAAACTTTTGAATTATTTTCAATATATTATGAAAAATGAAAGACTGATTTAACAAATACTTTAATGAGATATATTAGTACAATATCATGCAAAATAAAAATAACATATGTTAGAGACATCTGGAACAGGAAAAGTCTTATTGCTAATGTTACCTCAACAATACACTGAAATACTACCTTGATCAAAAAGTTTTAGGACTTTATTCATAAAATCGAAAATACAAGTTTATTCATCAAAATCGATATGGTCCCCTTCAAAGTACTCCCCATCGACTGCAACGCACTTACGCCAGCGCTTGATCCAATCCTCGAAACACTGCTGGTACTCAATTTTCGGTATGTCCATCAGAGCCGTTTTTCATGACATCCTCTCGGGTGCTGTTCCGCGAAGCGGTTTTTTAAGTCGGTTCAACAGGAAAAAGTTGCAGGGATCCAGATCAGGTGAATTCGAAGGCTGCTGGATAGTATTCGTGTTGTTTTTGGTCAAAAACTCATGGAACTCATGTCTTTCGCGATTTCAACGCGGTCCTTTTTTGCATGAAATTGAGGTCTTTCGGCACCAGTTTTGCAGCGACACGTCTGAGGCCCAAATCATTAACGATGTTTTCATCGGTTTTCGACTGCCACTGCTTTCATCATCCTTGACCGACTCACGACCACTTCTGAAGCGTTCGTGCCACCAAAAACACTTCTCCAACATTTCCAAGGTCTGCGGACCGTTAAATCCGTTTTTCACATAAAATTTAATGCAAACTCGTTGATGCCATTTTCAAACTCGTAAATAATCGAAAACACGCACAAAGGTAGATGTACTCAGTACAGCGTAACTTTTACAAATGTCAAGCTATGACACTGAAATTTGAAGGGAAGTGTCAATGATAGATGTGGTAACCTAACAAAAAAAAAAGAATTCCAATCGGGTGACTGACAGCGCCACACGGTGGCCAGTCCTAAAACTTTTTGATCAAGGTAGTATGTGAGATTCTGTTCTATTCTGCCCTAGCCTGCACTGTCTATCCTGTTAATCATTTTTAGGAATCATAAGTCAATAGAGAAACGTGTTTCCAAAAAATCATATTCCATGTCTTTAATCCAATATGACCACTCATAACTGAATTGGGTGTGCCAACATGCATATATAAGAAAATAAATTTACTCCGGAAAAAACTTATTACGGGGCAAATTTCACTGTGTGCATTATCGTTAGCTTGAAAATAATTTGTTTATTGCTTTTATTGGACATGCAATGGACAATGGTATTTTCGTTGGACATGAGTACAATGCAATTTTCTCTGTTGATTTACCACTCAACAAGCTTTGTTAGAGACAATTTATTGTCCTGAAAATGCTCATCAGCATACCTGGTAAAGTAATACAGGCAGCCCTCGACTTTCGCACATAATTGGTTCCTGAAAATGTGTGCGAATGTTGAATGTTCGAAAGTAGAGGGATGTAAAAAAAACTTTAAAAATTCTATTTTAAAGTATTTATTTATCAATAATATATTAAAAATATTTATTTATCAATATACATAATTAAGTTAACGAGGCGTGTTTAAGTGCTTTCAGGGGTTTTCTTTATAAACTTGTCAAGAGTTAGTTGAATACCACCCTTTTTTTCCTTTTCTTGATAAAGAGTTCTATAACATGCTGTGTCTTTCTCAATCCCCCTACGTACTTGAGATATACGTTCTCCATTGGGATCACATTCTTCCATGATAGTAAAAAAATTGTCAAGATGCACGAAGGCTTCATTCATGACGATTTTATCAGCATCTTGACGATTTTATCAGCTTCTTCTTCCTCACTTTCATTGTGTATTTCATTTAACTCTTGTTGCTCAATTAAGTATTCATTTGACAGAAGTACTGAGTGAGATTCAATCAACTCATTAACATCTTCATTGTTGACGTCCAAATTCAGTACATTCATTAGGCTAACTATTTCATCTGTGATAGTTTCCGGAGTTTCTTCAGAATTTATAAAATCACTCATCATTTGTGGGCATATGTTAATTGTTTCCAGGAACCTTTCATTGTTGACTCTTTTATTTCAGCCCACGAGTCTCCAATATTGTTTATTGCGTTCCATATACCATATTATAGTTCTTCCAAAAAAGTGGGATCGACTGCATGGTAGCGAACAATTTTTGCATTATAGACAAAAATCTTTAAAAAATTGAATTTTTAAAAATGTACGAAATAGCGAATTGTTCGAAAGTAAAGGGCCGCCTGTATTGATTTATTATTATGAAAAATATGTTGAAGATCTTTATGTCCAAGAGAGTAAAAAGATCTTCAAGAGATTTCCTACACATTTTTGTAAGATCGTAAACATAAGCGCCCCTAACAGTGATTTGTTTTTGAGACCTCTACTCGCTGAAGCTATTCTTAGAAATGTACATTTAAAAAGAAACATTATTATTTTACAAATATCACCTCAGAACTCTATGAAATGGAATGGCATTAATTTATTTGAATTATTTAAATATAATTTAACTAACATTAGCTACACTGTAAGCTCAAGCCTTATTGCATTACCACTGATGGACTAATGACCTGTTACAAAAGCAACAATGAAAACATAGAGTTGCCAGTATTTGAATTTAAAAATTATTACATAATTTCACCAAATATTCCAAATCCTACTGTAAAATAATAAAAGCCAGATTTGCTGTGAGATTTCAGGAGTAATAATTTTTTATTTAATAAACTCGTCAAAAGAATAATTTTTAATATAAAACATTTATCAATATGGTAAAAAGAATATCAAAAAATATGTGAAAATGTGTAAAAAAAATAAATAAAATGGGTTCAATTTAATAAAACATGGCACTCGTGGAATAAAAAATAAACAAGGCAAAAAAAAAAACAATGAATATAATTACTATTTAATAATGAAATAAACAATAAAATAGTTATCATATTTAACACACGTTTCCATTGTCGAAAAATTTAAAGAATCAAAAATGTATTTATATCACAACAAATCACTTACACCTTTTTCCACAAGTCTACTTCTAAAATAAAGTGATTTTTTTGTTCGCGAAGTGCACGAGAGTCTGCAATCTATTCAATATAATATAATGATTATTGATAACAAACTTTAATTTAGATGAGAACCAAAATAAAACTAAGATTTTTAATTTGTTACTTCAAACTCGCACAGCAAAATCTGATATGACCAATAAATTTAATAGTTTTTGAAAATGTCATTTGTAAGTTATTGAAATTATCATTAAACAAAACTAAATCATTTTAATTACTATTAGAATAATGTTAGAAAGATTGACTTAACTCACATTAAAATACTGGATCATTTTAAACTAAATGGATTCGGTATGTGAATGTGATTTAATTTCAAGGATTGAGCTTGTTACAAAAATACCACATGAGATTGTTTAATGAAAAAAGTTGTTTATTATTTTTTTAAATGTGAAAAGGCTTTTTTTATTTTTAATATATATTATTAACATTTGGCAATTAAAGTGTCAAAATAATGATTAGTCAATTTAACAAAAAAAATTACTGAAAACAATATAATTGAAATGTTCATTGTTATTATTAGACATAAATATTTTTTTAGGAATGATTACTGTGTTAGACCTTGTGAGAAAATAAGTAGAGACCCCTGAAGATGGACTGTACGATAAGTTCGAAATGCAAAGTAATCTACTAAAAATCTAAAACAAAATGAATAATTATTCCTAAAAACTTATTTTCTAAATTGAAAATACTTCATTTTGTTCATTTGTCACAAAAATGTATGTTATACTAGAGAAAATGTAGGATGGTCCCTGTGACGTTTGAAATGTCATATCTCAAAGGGATGGGGTAAAATCGTTTTTTTTTTACAAATCGAATGGTATTTTTATAATTGGAAAAATTGTTTTTCTATAAACTGACGTTTTAATTCCTAATTTTCATTATGCTGACTTTCTAATATATTGTATGATTTGTATATATCTTTAAATAGGTCAAGATCTACTATGCATTTATACTAATTACAAACATTTAATTTTATGTATAAAAAACCGAAAATCCGATTATCGTATACCCCATCCCTAGCCAATGCAGACTAACATAGTGATTTTTGACGAACGTCACCAAATATTATTTGATTTTAACAAACTGACATATTTTTACTAATTTGTAACAAGATGTATTAATTTGTCATTATTGTTAGTTTTAAATAATGCATTTACCTAAATAGCTTGCTATTTATTAGAATCGAGGCTTATATTAAAGTTGATAAAATAATTAAAATTACTAAACGTCGTTACAGGGTTGTATTGGGGTAGATTTGTGAACTGTTACAGAGACCATGCTACATTTTCTCAAGTATAGGTAATTAAAAATAACAAATTATATGAGACACCTTTTAAAGCATGACATTTTCGTACACAATTTTAAAAAATCAATGATGGAATAATAAAGAATTCAACAATCTCAAATGGATATTTAAGCGAGATATTCCAATACAGCTTTTCAGCTATATAAAATGAACCAAGTATATATTATATATGTAATACTATTATATATTGGAAAATTACTCAAACAAAGTGTGTTTTTTAAATGAATTCATGCAAGCGATGCGAGTGGTGATTTTACATTTTCAAGTTTGAATAAGTGTGATAAAAGAACGTGAGTACAGACAATTAATAAAATCGAACAAACTTTCAAGGATTTGGTCTGTATATGATATATATTCTTGTCAAATAAGGTTGCTCTTACATCTACCAAATATGATTGTACAAGTGGCTGCGTGACAAATGTCCATCCTATAGTACTTGCGGATAAAAGTTACATTTTATGATGAGAATAAATGTCATAGTCAGATGAAATCTATTATACAATGAATCATCAGATGAAAACTTCTGAATTGTTTAAGAACATTATACTAAGGCTTGAATATACGTTGAATAAAATTAGGAAAGTGTTTTGTATGTGTCAACAAGTAAAATGTATATGGCCATGTATTCAGTCAACGTATTATAGTTACGTCATTTTTATACGCCATTTTATACACTCATGCTTACACACTTTTTCACTTTTGAATGAGATGTACAATACAAAGAATAATATTAATATTAGAATAAAAATGGTAATTTCTCAATGATAACATGAACCAAACAATCCAACAAATCTACAAAGATAATAATTCTAATAATATTGTACTTTGTGAATAGTGAGATTTGTCTGAGTTTTTACACGTGTTTATTGAAGTGTGTTTTGCAAACGTATACTGCTGTCTGTATGTTGTCTAGGGTGTTACTTGTTAGGACAACTCTTTACTGTAGTTATACTACCAAAGCACAAAGTGGTCGAGTATCCACTGTAATATTTCTGATAGCCAACCATTTGACTTAGCGTATTCGTTGTATCGCTCGTTCTCCCATGTATTAACATGTATATTGCTCTGTTGAAATATTTGTAAATAAAACATTTTTTACGCCATTATCCCTGTTTGGTGTCAAGATGTTGGCAGTTGAAAAATATAGCGGTAACGATCATTTTAGCGGTAAATCTAAGGTTAGTTAGATAATTGTGTAAGATGATGTACATTGCGGGCCCGCCCGGGGCCCGCTCACACCATACAATAATAAACATAGAACAATTCACATTATGTAATATGTGTAAGGAGTAGATATTAATTCTTCTGCCACTGCCATTCTTAATGTAAATATTCATTTGTTTTAGTGTTAATATATAGCGAATATAATAAATTATTGAATACCTATGTAGGTTTTTTTCTACTGTTAAAGCTTAAAAATTGTTACAATACATCTTCGATTGGTTTTCAACACAATACTCAGCGTAAATTTGTTTGACTGACTGATATTAACTATTTATTGTTCATTTGACATACTCGTACATTCGAATACAACTTTTCAATACATGTGTACAAAGCATCAACATTAATTCATACCTTTTCTATTTATCATTGTGCAGTTACATTGTAGAAATACATTATTAATTTATTCTGAAACAAATACAATGGTGCTACATGTAACAAACAAACAACCATTTCATATTCTGCAGAAATCATCTTACTATAGGAGACGCATCTCTTTGCATGTCATTATTTTCCAATTACTCCTTTCTTCGAGTTTAGACGCATATATACATTATGCAAGCTGTAGTTTTAATATCCAATTTTGAATTGAGAAAATCTTTAAAAAAACATGTGTTTACCAGTTTTAATATTTAGCAAACTGGAAAATATTATGAAGTTGTAAAACAACATTAAATAGATTAAGGCTATTCCCCCAGTTTGACTATGAAGCATTGAGATCAGTAAATGAAATGTGTAAATGGCACTGTGTGGAATCCACATTTAACTAGTTTTTTTATCTAGTGCCACTTATTGTTATTTTTTATGTTTGCATAGAAAGAGAATTTCCTTTTTTGCATTCGAGAACACTTTTAATGTTAGAGTTTTATGAAAATGTGCTCGGATATAGTGCATATTTTCAATTTATTGATATGTTTGTGTAGTTTTTAATGGACAAAAGAAGGCACTAAGATTTGGAACAAAAGCCCAGTAAGATATGTTTTAATACGAATGTTGACATTTTTTCCAATAATCCTTTTTTTATTCTGTGAATTTTAACGATATGCGTTTTTAATTATTCAAAAAAAGTATCCTTTGATCCAATTTAGAAATGAAAATTTCCGAACCCATGATTTTGTGTCACATCTATAAATATTTACTGTAATCTGTACTCTAAATGCTATTTTTATAGAATCTTGGCAATAAACGTGTAATAATAACAAACACAAAATGGAAAAAAAATCATTAGATTCAATTTCAACTCTGAAAATTGTCGTTTCCTTTTCGTGCATTATAATCTGTCATTTAATTAAACGAGATAAAAATATTGACAAAATCTAAGATGGATATTTTGCACAAAAAATATACACTGATGAAATGATGATCACGTTTAAAAAATCCCTCGGTAAAGATTCTAAACTGTTTTCTTAATAATCCATGATCTCCAATATACAAGAAACATATCAAAGAATACAGAGGAAAAAGCGAAAGTTGCAAAACAATTTTTTAGTTATTTCCAACACTTTTTTTTTTTCAAATAAATATAATTAAAAAATGTGATATTAATTTTTGTCAAAATACTTGGTTATTGATATTCAGCATGAAGACTAATTGCTGGAGCTGAAGAATATTTACTCTTGAATCCCCATAATGCAACCTTTGTTTTTTTTTTCATAGTTTTCATATTTTTTAACTTTAATAAAATATGAACGTGAAATTTTATAAAAAAATAAATGCCTATTGTGTTATGGTGCTGTTTATCGCAAAAATGTGAACTAATTCATTTTTTATTTCCCACAATTAACTCTAATTGAAATAAACATTTAAACCAGTTTCTATGAACTTTAGTGAAATGTAAATACATAATATTTTATTTGGACAATTTATATTATAAAACTTGGAAGTGGCAAAAGCGACCAAGGTATTTTATAACATTAAGTATTATTTTCATCAGAGCCTGGGTTCTAGTTTAAGAAGGTCATGGATTAAAAATATATTTGCAGCTTTTCTTCACGGTTGTGTATTATATGAATACGTTCCTGGCAATAGAGCATGGCATATTACCGTATTTTACGGACTATAAGACGCACCTTAATTTTTAGGCAATTTAAAAAAAAATAACATTTTTATTATTAGATTGCAAAGCCAGACTAAAAAAAATTCTCAGTTTTGTATTAATTCCAATGCCATTTTGACGATGTCCTTGAATCCATTTCAATACGTCATCTTCTAGTTTTGGCCATTTTGTATTCACTCAAGCTGTCAGTTGAATCCAATGTTGCCAGGTAGAGATAGGTTTCCTGCGGCATCGAATATATGGTCATTTTTAAGACTGGCGGGAATTTTAAATCAAACACTGGACATTTTTATATTAATTTCGAGTATAAAACGCACCTGAATTTCGGAGGCAATTTTTTGCTTCAAAAAATTGCCTCTTATAGTCCATAAAATACGGTATATTTACCAATATGAGAAATCGACAGGAAGGATTAATAAGTAGAAAAAGTACTAAAATGTAAATCAGTTAATGACTATTTACTCAAATTTCAAATAATGATTTACATCAATCTTAAACAAAATATTTATTGAAATTTTCATATTAAATTACAAAGACTTTTGTCCCTTTTGTGAAATATCTACATTGACGATTATATCCTTTTGCCTAAACTATATCAATATAATGCATATGAATGGCGTTTTGGTAAAGAGGTAAATGTTATCGATTGCTTGTTTGTCGGGAGAGCCAAATGAGGTTTTGCAACACTTGTATTCCTAAAGTGCGGACCTCAGGTAAATTTAAAGGTGAGCTTTGAATACATAAATTATTTATGTATTCAAAGTTTACCTTTAAAATTTACCTGAGGTCTGTATTTCAGGAATACAAGTGTTGCAAAACTTCATTTGGTTCTCCTGACAAATAAGTGATTGATAACATATCATATACCTCTACCAAAACGCCATTCATATTTCTCTTCATAAATGTGTTCTAGATCTAATTGCAGCACTCTCATGTTTTTTTTACATTCTCGTAAGACTTAAAGGCTTGTGCATCAATCTTTTAGAGCCATCAATTTACAGTAATTAATATGATAAAATGAAACCTCAAATCATGACTTAAAAATAAAAAAAGGCAATGCATATTGGCACAAATTGACTACAGATGGAATGAGAAAAATACTTTTATGCGAGTAGTAAAAAATTCTTTAATTCATCCGGTGAAACAATGGCAAACACAACGCTAGAATTCAACCCTCTAAGTACATTCCAAGTGGAATTGATATTTTATTATAATACACACAACTTGAGCTTAGTGAAAAAATATTATAGATTGCTTTCTTTAATTTTGGAAAAATTATAAATAACCATAGAAATTATCAACGGTGTTATGAATATAACTTCATGGTTGAGTTAATTTCAAAATGATTATATATCGTAGCAGTTTAGTTTAAATATACGACCATAGTTAGATCTTACCCAAACAACTAACATAGCGATACAAAAATGCAATTGAGACTACATTAACTTGGCCCGTAATACCAACATAAAATAAAATAAGTCAACATTGCTTCTAAATAGTATTTTATGTTTTCTATAAAAATTAAATCCGCAGACATTCAAAATATATTATTTGTTAATACTATGATGGCTTCACTGCAATGCTACTTATCTGATTTATCAGATAATAAAGATAATTTTCTGGAAATTATTGAAAAAGAATATAAATGTAATATATACATGATTAAAGAAATAATTGCCTATTATATAAATTAATTACTTTTTATAAACTACATATATGTATATATTGTTATGTTTTGAAGTATACATAAATCTCTCTTAATCATATGTAAAATAATTGTATGAAAATATAATAAAACTGATGCAATAATGCATTTATCGTTTTACAATGATAATTATTTGTAAATTCCAATTTACATTTTATACATGACATTTTTCTTGCTTTTATAAAATTCCATAAATTAGACTGAAGATATGAAACACTTTATTAAAAATGTATCGGTAACCAAAATATACAATAAAAAACATAGTATTAATCTACAATATTTTAACCGGAGTATACAATACATCTAGTTTGTACATATTAGAATGGTGAAGTTAAACGAACGATATATCAGTTATTTAGTAAAGCAGTCAAGCCACCGACATGAGCTTTGTTCGTCATAAATACGAGTACTTACAGAAGAAAGTTACAAGTAACGTAACGGCGTAGGATAAAGGGCTTCTAATCTAATAATGCTGTCTAATGTTTAGATAACTGCACTACACGAGTCGTGAACAGTCCAGGCGATGCGAAAATGCTTGATAATAATATATTGTCAATTTTCATTCTTTTACTTTTAAATTATAATTATGAATTTATCTAGTTAAAGGATACAATATTTCTAGTCAATTTTTAATTAACTAATAAAATATGTTACATCTTGATTAAATTTTTTATAGAGTGTGAATATATATATACATATAAAAAAAAATTCAAATGAATATAAACTATGGTGTAATAAATTTTTATTTTTTATTTTTCTCGAGAAGATTTGAATTTTAAAGAAATGTTCCTCAGAATTATGTTTAATTGAAGCATTTGTAAATGAATGTTTAAAATCTTAAATATTTTACAGTTAAGTATTGTATGTTATTCCTGTCTTTGTTTATCGGTTGGTTGATGTGATCGAACTGATAACGTGATCCGAAGAGTGACCGTCGGAAAGTTGACTTTGAAACAAATATATATGTGTAACATAGAAAGCTGTTTGCTCGAGTTATTCTATCGGGTGATGCGAATATGTCAGCCTCCGTGCAAAGCTATAATCAGTGAAAGCTTTAAATAGAACGTTTCTACAATAGATAAAGTGTCGTAGTGCATAATGTTTGTAGGTGATCTTATTGCTTTTGGTGTGTTAGGACATTGTAAAGGTAAACATTTCTACAACTTATGTATGAAAACAAATCACTCGAATTACACTTCGTATTGTAAATTGTATCACAAATGAAATTATAGCTTATGGTATAAAACTTATGGGTTGATGACATATCACCACAGTAGAAGTGGAAAATCTACTTTTGAGAGGCTAATCAAAGTGAGGATGATGGTTCTTCCGAGAACTTCGGTAAGTAGTCATTCGAAATGATAAATAATAATAGATTTTGCACATTTGTTATTTGGATATAATGTGTTGGCACTAAGAAGTATATTTGCGAAGAAGCAGAACCTAAAAGCTAAGGTAAAATTATTTGATTTTTACTAAATTAAATTTAAATATTCTTACCTGACTCATTTAACCCTGAGAGCGCTATGAGAAAAAAATATAATTGTCTATCTAGTGCTGAGATATATTTACGATTCGGACGTTCGTGATAAATATTTATTTTAAACAACAAAAAAACAAAAAACAAATATTTTTACAACATAAATATATTTTAGAATATGTACCCTTGTATTATAAATGAATGATATTCATTTAGAATACAAGGGTAGAACAAATTTCATCCACTGCTATAGCAGTGCGCCCATCTCTCAGGGTTAAAGAACAGATAGCTGAAGAATCATTTCCAGGATAGCTGTGGGATGAAGTGCAGTGTTTATATCAATCATGCTGCCATCTCTGATATTTTTCTCATTAGACACCGTGTGTCTAATGTAGGTATCCTAGGAACATCATCGCCTTCCTAGCTATCCATTTCATTCCCTTATATTGTTCTCTTTCTTTTTCCCACTTATCTATATTTTAAGTCAAATATTACATCTACTGAACTTTTTTTTATTTTGCCTTCTTCCAAAATGGGAACAATAATTATCTCTATTAAAAAAATAAACTGGAAATAATTTTCGTACGAACTTAATATCATGTCATTTTAATGTTAAATCACTCCATTTAAGAAAGGATGCAAGGAAACATCTAAAAGAGTGAAAGAGAAAATTTTCCATTGCCCAGTTAATACTCAAAGTATATTTGAGACAATATTTTGCAATGCTATCAGCGGTATCCAGCTAAAATATGAAATCAAATACTGAATATGAGAAAACATAAGTCAAATGTATCTACAGGAGACAGTAGACCTCAATAAAAATAAAAAATCATTTTAACAAAATTGACTATTGTAGTTTATTGAAATATTTCCTTTCTGAGAAAAAGTGAATCAGTGCAGTAATGCATGATCAAATATTTAAACAAAATACATTTATACATAAGTATTATATATAATATCAAGAAAATCAAAAAGATCTTTATTACCTTCTTTAGTTTTCATTTTATGATAGTTTATAAATATTGAGAAATAAAAAGAAAATTACCTACTTTTAATGATTTTTTATTTCATTGTCAAAATGCGACCTTTACCAAGCTCAATTTCAATTTTGAGAACACGCATCAACGAAAACTTTTATTTTTATTATTAATAATTAATCAACAAAAATTTTAATAAAGGTTTTAAAGTAATTTTTATTTTAATGTTATATAGTTTGTTGTTAAAAATTAAATAGTATTTTTCTAAAGCGTCATATCATTTTCGAAAAGTATTACCATTTTGAAAAATCTTTCTCAACAATAATAATATACGCAGTGATTCACTTTGTCAAAAAAGGGT
Organism: Odontocerum albicorne; assembly: GCA_949825065.1. Taxonomy (NCBI): domain Eukaryota; kingdom Metazoa; phylum Arthropoda; class Insecta; order Trichoptera; family Odontoceridae; genus Odontocerum; species Odontocerum albicorne. Next base: position 58,734,121 of record OX463838.1, on the reverse strand, counting down.
ATTTTTATTATATATTTGACATTTTGATATTAGCGCTTATACAATATAAAGCCTTATCTGTATTTTCATATTTGTACTTTCGTAAAAATATTTATCATAGCTTTTTGAGACATATTCTAATGTTCGATTAAACCTAATCCATTACTTTTACTACATATCCTAAAATATAGAAGTTATCAAAGTTATATCAAATATGGTCCAGTAAGAATTGGCACATTAAGGTTTAGAGTGATTACAATTGTTAATCTTTTGTACGACAAGATGTTTATTTGATTTTGAGTTGGTTATAGGCTGTGTTTCACTAAATGCTTTTAATACCCGCCATATTCTGAATTTGAGTCATTTTGTGGTTTAATAATACTCATAAAATACATATATGTTAGTCACTAGCTATTATGTGCATTCATTTGTGTAGCATTTTGTGTGGCAAGTTACTTTTACAACACTTTGTTCATGAATTATGCCTCATAAAAAGCTTCCATCTCCTATACTTCTTTGATGGTCCGCTTATAAAATAGAATTATAATAAAGCAAAGTCCTTTTATTATGAGGATTTTAACCCTTCCTGTCCTGTGATGTGGTACTAGCACACATTGGTTCTAAAAACTTTAATATCTCTTTAAATATAATAAATACTGGGTTCAGATTTTAGGTATTCCTCCGTAATACATTTAAGCATTGAATGAAAAAAAAATATTAATAATAATTAGCACTTATCGGCCACATCAGAGATATTTTGTGAAAATCGGGAATAAATTCACCAATACAATCAAACGTGTACCAGTGTGTGATGTAGGTATATTCATTCTAAAAAACTTCTATGGGTGAGGAAGCGACGCTATTCAAGTCTCACTCTACTTCGGTATATGGGAATGCAAGAAATAGAATCTCAGTTCGCTCGCTTCAGTGGCTCACGGGTTTTCGTTTGAGGTGGTCGCTTCGCCTGTTTTGTGAACATCAGCCGATGTTTTTTTTCATGTTTTCAGCAATTAAATTTCAATTATTATCACTTTTGACTTCAATTTTAATTAATTTAAGCGATTGGCTATGAATATTCTTATTTTTCCGATCTTAAATCGCTCATTTTTACATGTGTATTGAATACACAGCACCAGAACGCGCAATTTTTTTTAGCACAGGAAAGGAAAGGTTAATAAATAAATGTAAAAAATATGAATTTATACCACTGAGGCTCCGAAAACATTTTTGACGAAAACAAATATTGATATGTAAAATTATTATGATTTGAAAATCATCCCTTTTATCACATGAGTATTGCTTATGCTATGCAGTAAGTAATATAACTAAGAATTGCCACAATGTGTAATAATTGTTCTCGGAGGGACTTAAGTCAATAAGTGACATGGGAGATTTAAATTTGTTACATTGAAAATTTCTATATAATACAGAAGTTCATAATCAAAGTAGGTATAAATATTGTCAAAAATTAACAGCCAAGTTTCACAAATTATATTATGTTTTGATAATTTTACATACTATAAAATGTTCATCTACACAGCATTAAAGTATTTAGATATTTTTAATATTACTGAAATAAACATTTGACTTGATAAAGAATGATAATGGACTTCACCATCAAAGAAGAAAAAAATTTAAATATATGAATTACCTTACTATAGTTCGGAAATTCTAGGATGAGTCCTGTGACAGCTCACAAATTTACCCCAATACAACCTTATGTAATGTATTTACCTAAATAACTTGCTATTTATTAGAATTGAGGCTTATATTAAAGTTTGTAAAATAATTAAAGTTACTGACCATCGTTACAAGGTTGTATTGGGGCAAATTTGTGAGCTGTCACAGGACTCATCCTAGAATTTCCGAACTATAAGGATTTTTTTAATGATTAATTATCAAATAAAAGAACATTGCAAAGTAGAATACATTATTTAATAAATATATTCCAAAAGGCATTTTAAAGGTGAATACAAAAATAATATAAGGAAATACTCAATGTTTTAAATAAATTTTCTAAAATATACTTCAAAGTAATTATTTAAAAGGTTCACACAGAATATGGTTGTGTATAAAATGTGGTTCCATTTTCTTTCTGGCTAATGATTGATTGACACCTCATAAGCAGGCTCGATTGCCTTAGCTAAAAATGCTGTAAAACTATCATTTTTATTATATGGAATACATCTTTTCTATGTATGTATTTTCACAAAAATGAAAATTTGATTTTCTCATGTTGTTAACTTTCTTGTTTATTATTATGAATAATCAATGTTTGTAATTTAGTTTTCCAATTTTTACACAAATTTTAGATTGTGTTGAGTATGTAAAAAGAAGTGTTGAATGTTTCAATGAATTATCAGTATTTAAATCCTCATTATAAAGTTAGCAAGTATCATGTTAGAAAATACTCATTATTATATCAAAACTAAAAATCTACAGAAAATAAATGAATAATATGTTAATGTCTTTTTTTCTCATTATCTATGCACATTTGCTTTAAAAAATTATCACCCCTGCTTCTTTGAAAGTTAACTGAAATATTAATCATTTGACTTATTTTTGTTTATCTCACTCTTACCAAAGTGGATGTTGCTATGAAGAATGATGATCAACAGAGCTGTTTCAAGGGATACAGAGATACCTGTGTGAGATCAAATAAATGCCCTCAAAGTAAGAAATATAGCGTCTTTCAAATTGAGCGTTTTTTTTTAATTCTTGGATAAAACACAAATGGCGTCGTGAACTTGCCTGAGTCTTGTAACATTTGAGAAGTGTACTATATGACATTTATAAAAATGGAGTCGTTTACAATACAACAACGCGTTCAAATTGAGAATTATTGTATATATTGTAATCTCCGGAAACAGTGATATTATGTTTATTGGCCACCAAGATCATGTGATCTGACACCGTTGGACTATTTTCTCTGGGGTTTTTGGGGAAAATCCAGGTCTATAAGAATGATCTCCAATCAATTCCTGAGCTGAAGGACGCAATTATTCGCGTTATTGGTGAGTTAGAACCGCAATTATGCCAAAATGTCATCGAAAATTTTGACAAAAGAGTGGACATCTGTGGAGCTGTAAGGTGGACATTTGGCGGATATTGTTTATTGTGTTTAAATGGCATACATTATACTTCAATGACCAATAAAAAAAAAATTTAAATCAAAGCAAATTGTGTTTTACTCAAGAGTTATTAAAAAATTATTAAAAAAACCGCTCAATTTGAAAGACCCTATTTGTTAATAAAAAGATGTTACTCATTTATCAGCAACATATTTCATCACGTTCCGCATAAGTCTTTCTAGCACGAAGTTCTTCGAAAATATTCATCTTAACCCAAAGTGTAGATATTGCTTATTTAATGCACGAAATATATATCACTGGCATAAGATAAATTAAATATTTTAAGAGTTATTAAAATTTCACTTTTTTTGATTGATGAAATTCATTTTTTTTTTAAATGAACATTTACCTCACCAGTGGCTACAGATTACGGAGTGTTAGGAAAATTCGTAAAGTTATTGCTAGTATAACACTCATAAATACTGGTGAATCAAGGAGCAGCGGGTGCAGAGAGACAAATTCAAGAAGTGGCTAGTGACTGTCCATAGATCCGGCCCCCCATATGCACCGCACACATTGTACAGTACCCGGCGGTTAGTAATACACATCGGGCTTAAGAATGAGACTGTCGGCTATAATCGGCTAACTTCGGCTTTGTAGAGTGTCGTCTCTGCCATTCATATACGTGTTCAGTCGCAATTTGTCAGTCATTGTCAAGTGTAAGCGTAGCGCATCGTGCGACAGAGACGATGCTCTACAAAGCCGATTATGCCCGACAGTCTCTTTCTTAAGCCCAATGTGCGTTACTTACCACCGGATACTGTATATAAGGATGTGTTGCCCCTGACGATCAACTTAGTTCATTAATGCTCTAATTGCTTGTCTCCATTTGGTGTGATCCTCAATCTCTTTGGACAATTTTATCAATTTTCTTTTAAGCACATAAGACCACTAGCTTTTATCGCACGTCCTCTCAAAATAAATGTCGATGAACTTAACTTAACACCGTTCGACACAGATGCTGGTTCACTCCAGATGCGGTTATTTAAAAAGCAAGGAACTGTGGAGCAACAAATTTACAGATCTGACCAGCCGCTTGGAAGAACTCGAAAGAGAGAAATCCAATTTTATTTCTCAGCACAAGTGGACAGTTATAAAACAACTGCCTAAAATAGAAACAATACGATTTGATACATGGAATAGTTTGCCTGAAACATATGACGCGTTAAAAAAACTAGCTTTTGGTATTCTTACAATCTTTGGCTCAACATAATGTATCAATCAATATTCCCAGGACTAACCAACAGATGGCGCCTCTAATAACAAATCCATACCATTCTCAGTTAGAACCAGCCTTTAGAAGTTACGTGTCAAACTTTCATGACATTCCGACATTGTGTCATTGAGTTACAGTGGTTTTAGTGACGCTACTTTTGCTTTTTGTTAGCTACTTATTTTTATGATTGTAAATTTTCATCCGTTATTCTGCTTTTAAATTTATTTTTTATTTGGTTCATAGTTGAGAATGTTTGTTCGCATATATAACACATCAATCAACAATTCCCGGGACTAACTACTAAAACAACATTTGGCTCACTTGGCATTAGACACGTAACTTCTAAAGGCTGGTACTAACTGAGAATGGTATGGATTTGTTATTAGAGGCGCCATCTGTTAGTTAGTCCCGGAACTTGTTGATCGATACTGTATATGCGGCTCCCTGGTACCTTTGTTATCCTGTTTCCATGACAATTTGGCTCTTCTCACTTGACAAACTGCCGACCCCTGGGTTAAAAGGTATAGATATTTGTCCTCTGTGACCACTTCAAAAAATTTTGAAAAATTAAGTAAAACCGCTTGAATGAAATTAAAAGAATAAATTGTATATTTAAAAAAAGTTTTATTAGTATTTTAATTATACATTTCTAGTGTTTTTTTAATTTTCAGTATATTATGATGAAGCCTCAACGGTGTTTTATGGCTAAAATGAAATATAATATTTGAAATATAATATTCGATATTTGAAATCTTAAAATAAAACTATGATCGCTTCCTTGTCATACTACGAGTTTGAAATATAATTTCCCTACTTGACATTGCCGTAATCTAATTAAGAACCTTTTCATGGTGTATTTGATTTCTAATATAGTCTTTGGTTTTGACCCATTATTGTCTATGCACCAATTTGACATTTCATACAATTGTTTCTAGCGCTTTAGGTTTTGTTATGGATAGGGATAATAACTTCTAGATTTTTTAAAATTAGGATGTGTTGTGTATATTAAATATTTTTAAGCTTTTTAACACGGACGATATTTTCATTATCTAAATACATTTATAAAATTATAACATAAATTTTAAAAACCCTCCTAAACAATGACATCGCGACCTGAAGATCACCGAAGAAAGTGGGATAAAGATGAATACGAAAGGATTGCCGCGGAAAGAATACGCGAAGAAATAGAATTAGAAGAGTCGAAAAAGAAAAAAGGTTAGTAGTCATTTCCTATATTATCATATATCTTGAGTCGTCAAAAATATATACTCGAACTGAACATTATCAAAATCTGCTAAGATGATAGTCCGCAACAATATTTGAGTGCATGAGTGAATTTTGATGTATGTGTGTGAAACGTGAATGTAGAAAAAAATCTGAAAAGAGGCGAATAAAAAGCTGTAGAAATGCGTACAATTAGAAGAATACATGGGGTGATAATGTATGACAGAATACAGAATGAAGTGATTAGATGAATGTGAACTTAAGGCTTATGTGTTAAGTAAGATGAAGAGCGCTGAGATGGTCGGGCATGTGGAACGAATGAGTGAAGAAAGACTAGCAAAACAGATACATAGATCAGATGTGAATGGAAGGCGTTTCAGATAAAGACCAAGGAAAGTATAGTACCCGGCGGTAAGTAATACACATTGGGCTTAAGAAAGAGACTCGCTTTGTAAAGCGACGTCTCTGTCGCACAGACTGTTAGCGCATCGTGCGACAGAGACGACGCTCTTCAAAGCGACAGTCTCTATCTTAAGACCGATGTGTATTACTTACCGCCGGGTATTATATGATTGAATCAAGTCAAGGATATTTTGAAAGAATAAAACGTGGAAAGTTAGAGAAATTGTAGAAGAGGCTAAAGATGTGTGTCGAGATAGGAAAGTGTGGCACTCCTCTCTACCTACTTCAACGGCTTGATGGTATGTATGTGCTCTTTTAGTTTAATCAGGAAAACAGATGTTACAAAACGCCTCCATTCTGGTAGGTCATCAGTCTGTCATGCCATGTCCTTTCACATCTGGTCAGGACTTAAACCTTCTTGTCAATAAATGCAGATGGAAAAACATGTTTGTTTTTTTTTTTTTTTTTTAGTTATAATGAGCACCGACAAACACTTATTGATCTCTTCTTCTTCCTGGCACTGTCCCAACTCATTACCTAGGTAGTCTGTTGGAGTCGGCTCTTCTCGTTCTCAGGCTGTATGTTCTTTGGTTCTGGGTGTCGCTTTCATCTAGGCCGTTTCTCTGCAGGATTTTGGAGCATTGAGTCATCCAGGAGTTATTTGGTCTTCCTCTGGACGGCCGTCGAGGAAGATCCACAGACATTGCCTGATTTACCGTATGGTCTGGTGGTCTCCATCTTATGTGCCCGTACCATCTCAGCTGTCGCTCTTCCCGCTTACTATTTATGTCAGTGACCCCCTAGACCTGGCTACCACGAATGCGTGAGCTCTTAATTTTATCTTTCAGTGATACTCCTGCCAACCACCTAAGCATTCGCATTTCTGCTGTTTCAAGTTGCCTAGAGTAGGAGCTGTACATAGTCCAGCAGTCTGAGCCGTACATAATTGCGGGTCTAACGATAGTCTGGTATACCTTTCCTTTCAGTTTTATAGGCATTTTTGGGTCACACAAAACTCCTGTTACCGATCTGAATTTCATCCACCCCATACTTATTCTATGGTCAACATCCGCGACGCACCCTCATCTTTGTGAACACTTATTGATAGTCTCTTGAATTTTTCTACTACCAAGTTCTACTGTATCTTGACTTGCTAAAACAATTTTCCAGCACCACCAGTGAAGAGGGAATTATTAAAACAGCGCGACTATAAGGTGGATCTAGATTCTCGTCTTGGCAAGAGTGTAGTAATCAACAAAAATACACCATCTTCACAGTCAGGAGGATACTACTGCAATGTGTGTGACTGTGTTGTCAAAGACTCGATTAACTTCTTGGATCACATCAATGGAAAGAAGCATCAGCGTAACTTGGGAATGTCCATGAAAGTTGAAAGAAGTACACTAGAACAGGTAATTATAATACAAGCTCCTCTATCCCACCATCAAAATCTCCATTGTCCAGCGGGTATAAAACAGTTACTTGATTGTGGAGCATTCTGTGAATTCTGTACAGAAGGTTGTCAGTTTGGAACTAGCATTGAACTATTCCCCTTGTTGAAACGAGTACTTTTTTTAAAGGTTTTTTTTTAACAACCCCTCGTGACGTAGTTTATAACTTTAGCTTGTTTTCAACCTGGAAGTTAAGGATTCAATTCTCGATGGTACCCTTAATAAATTAAATTAAAAAAAGTTCCCTATCTGGTTTGACCCTTTTAATCCCAGCATATTTTGCATAAAATGTCCGAAAAATCCCAGCATTTTTTGGCAAAAAAATCAGTAGTTTAAATTTTATTTTTTATCTCAGTTAATATTTAGTTTTAAAACCTAATTTTTTGTAGAGATCTCCCTGTAGAGTGTAAAATAATAAGTAATTTTCATATTTCATAAAAATAAATTATTTATATTTTTTTTATTCAACATAAAACCTTGTATGAAAACTTTGAGGCCGACGATTGGCCCCGTGGGATTTTTCGCATACACTAGTTGGGGCCGATAATCAGCCCTGTGAGATTAAAAGGGTTAAGAGTTCATCTGATAACAATACTTGCAAACGCTCGACTAAAGGAGGGTGTTGTTTATCTATGTGTGGTAGTATTTTCAACACGTGCGATAAAGAAATGAAAAGGTTCTTAACCCTTGCCAATCTGTGAACGGACAAGAGTGACCAAAACGTATATTTTATTTAATTTCTCGAAATATACTGCTTGCAGGGTCTTCATACTTTATGTATTCCTCATCGAAACCTCTATGATTTGAATGATGTCATTACGAAATAAAATCATTAATAAATATCAACAGAAATGAATGATAATAAATCGAGAATTGACGAAATGTCAAAACACTCCGTATGACTCATTCTTTTTTGACAGTTAATATTTTACGTGTACATTCGTTCCAGGGATTGGTTACCAGTTTTATCAAACACCTGTGCGTTTAGTACATAGAATAGAAACAAAAGTTATTTCGTGCCCCAATTGCGATAGACTTTCTCCACAGGATTAAATTTTGATTTCATGATATGTTTGTCCTATTTTAAAATTTTGACGTATTTTCAAAGTGTTTATATTTTCCAAATGGCATATTTTATTGATTTGAATTTCGTGTTTGTTTTTATATTATTATTTTTGAATTTATATATTCATTTTATATTTTGTTAATATGTTAATTATTGTCTTAATTCGAGTTATATTTTTATTGCCAAAAAATACACGCTATATTTTATTGTATAATTTTATGATTTTTTTTTAAAAGGTTGGAGACCTCTTTTCAGTCATGCGCATTCTGAACGTTGCGCAGACCGAACGACGCAGTGGGAAAATTATATTCCTATAGAAATGTCACCTCTCTGTTTCAATTCTTATTTTATCATTTCTTACACTTATTTTATATTATTCGACATTTTATTACATAATAAAATGATGTTTATAGCTAATTACAAAAAAAAACTAACAGATTTTGCATAATTTTAATTTAAAACATACATGTTTACTGTACCCTCAGTGTCCAACTGGTACTGGCGTAATTTTTTAGCACAGTAAGGGAAGTGTTAACCTGAAGGATCGATTCGGACTGAAAACAATATTCTGACCTGGCCACACTCTTTAACATATCCGCTTCACCAATTTAGATATGTTAAGGGGTACTATACAAATGAATTAATGAAGTTTGATTTTTAACGTAATAATTGATTAATATTTAAGTAATCTTTCAATTCATAATTTAATAGTTATAAGTGCTACTTTAATAAAATCGATTGGGCATTTTAGCCTGGATCTTCAAAAAGGTCTCCATCCATCTAACAAAGTCGAGTCCCGACTATCCGACCTTTGATAATTCGACATTCTGGATTATCTGACCATAGTCAAAATGTTTTAAAAAAATATGAAATGCCGATTTTAAGAACATGTTTCATAGTTACGTACATGTATGTACTATAATATTTTATTCTTTTTTTATAGTTAGAACTGTTCTGTATCTATTTTTCTAATATGTACAAAACTTTTTTTTTAAATGAATCATTAATTCTTTAAGCATTTTTATTATTTTCGATGTATGGTACATGCTATGTGAAAATATTTTTCTGTTTAGTAGGCACATGTTTCGAAGTAATAAAACTTGTTGTTAATAGTTAACGTTGTGGAGGTTTAAAGACATTGTAATTTATTTTTATCAAACATTGTTTATTCCACTTTTTTGTAACTATATAACCCTACCGGTTTGAAGACTTTCACCTCATCTTCAGAGGAGCACAAATAAGACTAAATGCTGTTCGAACTGGTACTGATATACATGCTTCAACGGTTGGGGGCTGAGGGGTGAGGGAGGCATGGGACGATTTCAGCCAAGAGCGGAGGGATTTTTGGGATATAACTGTTCGCCAGATGTTCGATGTACTGACTTAGAAATTTCTAGGGCCTCTAATCTGTCCAATTTATTTCCGTTACTACTGATATATAAGAATTTGGCATCATCGATAGAAAAAAGTATGGTTTTCACGGTGACAATAATTAGCCATTTCAGAATAAATTAGAGGATTTGTTAAGGCGGATTTGTGTTCACGAAATCTTTTTTCTTACAAAAAAGTGGAATAAACAGTGTTTGATAAAAATAAATTGCAAATAATAAAACATGTTTTTCATTTAATAATTATTTAATTTCATTTAATATTCTGGGTTATCCGAAATCTCCCGCAATCTCATTTAGGTTGGATATTTGGAACTTTACTGTAATGCAAGGAGTCTGAAATGTGGAGGTGATGTCCAGTGTAATTAATTGCTCATAGTTCCACATACAGGAGTGTACCAACAGGTCATCAAAGCCACATTTTTTTATCATCATCAGTGTGCATCACAAGTGCATAGATGTGTTAGTTGTTGTACTGGAAAAAAATCTTACTTTTTACTTAAGTATGACATTTCTATTTTAAAAGATTTATTTATGATAACATTTTTTTTAGGTTAAAGCCAGATTTGTAATAAACAAGAAAAAGATGGAAGAAAAACAGAAGGACTATGAATTAGAAAGTAGATTAAAGGAAGCTGCAGAAGAAGAACAAAGACTGAAAGAGCATCGCCGTGAGAGGAGGAAGGACAGGAAAAGAAAATTACAAGAGGATGAAGAGGATGATGCTGTAGGGAGTGCCCAAACAAATCCTGATATCGCTGAAATAATGGGTTTTTCAGGATTTGGGGGATCAAAAAAATAATTTTCCTGTGTGGTTGGAAAACGTTGATATATGCTAAATATATTAATTAATGGACTATTTTATGAACATTTTAAATGCCTCTATTCTGAATAAATCAATAAGCAATAAACACGTCACATTTATTCTTATCTTTGAACACATAACAATCCTATCATCACATTAATATCTCTTTTGATGTAGGCAAAGAGAACAGATATATATATGCCGAATTCAATAAAGGTAAAGGGGGGAAAACCATTTAGGCAGTCGATCGGAGCGTGGTTGTTATTGCGACAAGAGTTTGAGTACTTGGGTTCGCAAGATGAATAACGTGTGGAAGAGGTTTGTGTGGGTTTTTTTTGTTTTATATTTGTATTTTTGTATATTTTTGTTTTTATTTTTATGATTGTGTGCGGTATATTGTGGGATGAATGTTTTTGGTCTTTCTGGAGTGATAATGTGTAAGAAGTTTGATTTCGCATGACATTTCCAGTTGTAATTGAATGTCACTGTTTGTCAGGTTGATGAGAATGTGCAACGGGGTTTTGTTTTTGTGTAATTGAAAATCGGAAAGAAGTATCGATTTATTTTTTCATGCTAAATATCCTTAGAGAGTTACAGGCAAAAGCCTAGTTTACTGGGGACATGACAAATGAAAGGTAACAAACCCAGATCCATTAAAATTGTATGTCCAAATTAAATTACCTGTTGTTTTTTCGCAAATGATGTATATTTCTTGTCATGTGTAAATTAATAAAAAAAAAATCTACACTTTTCTATCCAGACGCTTCTTTAGTTTCCTCTATATTCACACACGACTGATTAGGCACATTATTTAATTCATGCTTCTCATTTTACCCTTTTTCAAAATCTGATTCTCTTGATCTAGCCACATTTCCTTTGATCCCCTTCCAATTTCATCTTGTGCTTCAGACTTACATATTAATTTTCTCATTAATTCTCTCCACATGTCCAAAATTTTAACGCTCTTAATTTTACTAACAAAATCCACTTAAGCCATTCCTTAATGCACGCATTTCCACAAATCATCAATCTTACTTTTATCCTTTTTCTGTGCAGTCCATGTTTGACTCCCTTATGTCATGGTGGATATCTCGCAGAATTTCGTATGGTAAGGTGAATCCTTATCTGTTTTATCAAATCAACTCATAACATAATTTTTAATGCAATCCAAATTTCAAATGAAATAAATAATCATGGTACTTAGAATCTTTGACTTAACCCATTTTAAGTCATTTAATTCTGTTTTGTTTATATATGACCTATTATTAACAAGTTCAATTAATAGGTAAAGCGGAAAGAAATGATAATTTTCATTAGGCGTCACGTTGAAACCAGTTTGCCACCAGTTACCGTTGGGTTAATACGTCGTGGTTGGTATCATTTTGAAGCTCTATTAATATCCTTTCTGTTTTGATATTTATTTTTGGTTTTGGTCTAAAGTACAAAACTGCAAAAGCCAGAGATTGAAGAGACACATTTGCGGTATTTTATGCTGTTTTTATTCGATAAAGGATTGAAGTCAAAAGAAGCTACCCAGACCATATGCGATATTTATAGAGACATCTTGAATCCTCGGAAGTGCCAAAGATGGTTTCAAAAAATTGAAAGTTGTGAAAGGGAATCGAAGGACAAACCAAAAATAGGAAGACCTCTTAAAATCGATGATGACACTTTAAACTCATTAGTGAGGTCCGATCCGCGTAAAACTATCAAGGAATTGTCACAAAATATCGGTTGTCCATGATCAATAGTGAAGAACTATTTGAAAAGGCTCGGAAAACAAAATAGACAAGGAATTTGGAAGCCGCACGAACTTTCTCCAACGGCCATGGAACAACGAATAACAATCTGTTCATCTTCACTCTCCAGATATGAAACTGATCCGTTTCTTAGAAAAATTGTTACTGTGTATGAGAAGTGGGTCCTTCACACCAATCCGAGGAGAAAAAATAACAAAAAACAATGGTTTTCGACGAATCAGGTACATCTGTCTACCCCTCAGCCGACATTGACTCTGAAAAACGTTTTCCTTTGTGTTTGGTGGGATATTTTGGAAGTTATTCATTATGAATTACTAAAATCTGGTCAGACTGTTACAGCAGATGTGTATTGTCCCCAATTCGAAAGATTAAAGGCAGAACTGCTTAAAAAATGATCAGTTTTAGTAAAGAATCAGAGAAGAATTCTACAACATGATAATGCAAAACCACACGCAGCAAGGATTACGCAGGACAAAATAAGAGAGCTAGATTTAGAAGTTCTGCAGCATCCACCATATTCACCTGATATTGCACCTTTGGATAACCATCTTTTTAAGTCGATGGAACATTCGCTTCGAGATAAAAAATCTACGAGTGTCGAACAACTCCGAAATCACTTGGAGTCATATTTTACCGTAAAACCGCCAGAATTTTACGAATAAGGTATTAAAAAATTGCCTATTCTGTGGAGGAAGATCATCGGTAACAACGGTAATTATTTAACGGAATAATATTGTATAGTTTTTGTTTAAATCAATTTTTTGTCGCATCAAAAAAAATTATCATTTCTTTCCGCTTTACCTATTATATACAAAACGAGTAAATAAATGTTTAATAAATAAAATGTTTATTTATATAAATAAATATGTTTATAAATAATTTTATTATAATGATGCCATGAAAATAATTAGATCTAACAGTGGGATCTGATAAATCTGGAGTGAGTTCAGTTGTATGCCTATCAACTAGATAGCATTTTATTCTCTCAGGTTGCCTGCCGTGCATCCCACTGGAATTTCTGTCAGGGTTGACTCCCTTAGCTTTTCACTCTCCTGACCCCATTTTTTCAGTCTCCTGAGTGTTGAGGCTGAAAGTATGGGGAGAAAGTTAGAGAGAATAAGTGAATTTAGAAATAATTTTAAAGGTATAAAGGGGATACATCGCGATAGAATTTTTAAAGGTTTCAGCTTTAAAAGTTCTAGTGCGATGGAACTCCATATTAGAATATTTAACAGTAAATTTGTTTGTCATTCCATCAATTATATTCATCCCCACTACACATGTTTCTACCTCCTCTTCCGAGGCTCTCTTCAGCCGAAATGATCTCGGTTTGTTATGAGAGCATTGCTTAGGTCAGACTGGTGTCATGTTACAATGTGTCACCCACATCGGAAGTGTGTGTGGTCTATTGACCCAAAGAAAAAATGTTATGTTTCAAAATGTATTGTTTTATATAATTTTTGTGATGTATGTAAAACTGAACTTGAGTTTCTTTGAAATTATCATTTACGAGTATCTAACATATGGTTTGTAAATTCTGAAAAATTGTTACTAGATATACAACACTTGTATTCTAGTGCCTGTGTTTCTTTGAGTTTTATATATGTCACAAAAATTATATAAAACAATGAATTTAGAAACATTCAAGATACACAAAGCCGTAAGTAAAAACAAAAAAGTAATATTACTAAAGAATGAAAATAAACACTTTTTTTACTTTCCTCAATAGATCACACACACCTCCGATGTGGCTGGTCCATAGTAACATGATATCAGTATGACCTAAGCACTGCTGTCATAACAAACTGGCATCATTCTGCCTCAAGAGAGTCTTGGGACAGGAGGTAGATACGTCGTCCTTTACTGTCCATGCAGTGACACTCTGGAATCAGTTACAAACCAATATAAGACTCGCTCCGTCCTTGACATGCTTTAAGAAGCGACTGAAAAAACTCTTAATTTCTAGTCAGTGAAATAACGTGTTTCATTCCTGATTTTTCTTTTCCTTTCCTCTCCACCATCCCTTCCTTTCCTTTTGATTGATGATATCTCACTTTATATGAAAAAGAATGTTCGGGTGATTGTCCGTCTTTGTGGGGTTCGTGGGCATGTGCTATATATGTTTATGGATTTCGTCGGAATGGATAGTCATTTGAATGATTTATGCGACCACATAACTTGCTTCATTTACTTTTGTCTGGTTGTTTGGAAGAGATTGCAGCTTAGCAATAAGCCCGCCAGATTGTATTGGCAATAAAAGTGTTAAATAAATAAATAGATACGCTTGTAGTGGGGAAAAATGTAATAAAGTAATTTATTATTAAATATTCCAGTATGTGAAAGTAGAAGATTAAGTGTATAATGATGATTATCATCAAAGACCTCGGGAAGATTAAGAGTGGATGGTAATGATTATCATCAAAGACCTCGAGTAGAGTATACCAGCATTCCCCAGCCACAAAGGAGCCCCTGAGTAAAATAACTAGTAAACCACTGGTGACAAGTCAAATAGTGTGTATTTCCAAAAAAAAAATTAAATAATTATATTCACAAAATAATGATCACATTATGTTATTTTCATATTTTACTAATCCATACAGACATAATCATGAACGAATTTCCTCTGGTATTTGTGACATAATGGCTGGACATGTGCCTACATACAAATATTCTGTTATTTGTGAGGTATTTACCCTATAATTTTTTAACGTCAAATCATTTTGTTTGGTTCATAAATTCTTCTTGTAATGGGTTCTTACACATATTTACTTTATTATAGGCAGTGATATTAAAGCTACTTTGAAAAAGTAACACTTTTACTACTACTTTTCAATCTAAAGTAGCATGCTACTTAATACATTCACTGCCTAGTTAATAGTAGCAAGTACTCCCGTGGCTAAAATGTTTTTTTAGCTATTATGTGCCTGCACTTACGTAGGCAATCCCTGACAGACGAGTATGATTGTCACGATCATGTACTCGGAGGTGACTTAAAAGTCCAGTCCTGGATCACTCTGCTTTATGCTTTTTTTTTTTTAAATTGCGTCTAACAGTCACATAAAGTTAAAACGTTAATGGTTGCACCGAATGTCACTAACTTTATGCATCAATAAAAATCAAAGTTTTTTTGCACATTTTATCACTTTCAATTATCAAATTATGTTATATTTTCTTATTTTTCAGTGAATATCAATAAATTTGTTTTATAATAATTACAAAACCATTTATTGTTGCAAGTACCTAATTTCCAATTGCCGACTTTCTGCTTATGTTTTGTTTCATGTTCACTCCACAGTCACATTAAGTTTTATTTAATTTCCGGTTTCATGGCATTAGGCAAATTATATATGTAATCGAATAATGAAAATGAATACTTCCTACTGTTAACTATAAAAAAAAACGCGATGCAAAAGAGACATGAAAAAAATCAGTCATGTGCATTGAATGTTATTGGTGATAGCTGAAAATTTAAAATGGACAAAATATACAAAAACTATCTGTTTTTATACATACAATTTAAAAGCTGTAGAATATATAGTCACAATTCCAAATATGACATAGACTATATCAGGTCTGTAAATATGAAACTGGAATTTTTTTATAGAAAATACACATTGTATGAAAATTGTTAAAAATATTTTATTCAAAGTATTGCCCATCGCTAGCTACATATTTTTCCCACCTCTCTGGCAATTTGTGGATGTCACGCAAAAAAAACTGTTGCTCTTTTGAGGCAAACCAATCATCGAGCCATTTTTGTACATTTTCGTAAGAAGTGAAGCGCTGCTCAGCAAGTGCGTGTCCCATTGATGCAAACAAGTATTAATCGGATGGAGCCAAGTCTGGTGAGTAAGCCGCATGCGAAAGTATTTGCCAACTAAAACGCCTCAATAGTTTCCTTGACCGGTTTTGCTGTATGCGATGGTGCATTATCTTAAAGCAAAATCACTTTGTGTGGCCTCTTTTGATATTCTGGTCGTTTTTCACGCAATGCTTGGTTCAAATCCATCATTTGTTGTCGGTAGCATTCAGTATTAACGGTTTCGCCAGGGTTTAGCAGCTCATAATAGATAACACCCTTCTGATCCCACCAAACACAGAGCATTGTCTTCCGTCCATAGCGATTTGGCCTTGCAGTCGATGTCGCTGATTTGCGATGATGTTTTACGCTTAGGATTCTTGAAATATATCCATTTTTCATCGCCAGTCACAATTCGATGGAGAAATGATTTTCTTTTGTACCTGGCGAGCAGCATTTCGCCAGTGGTTTTTCGATTTTCCTGCTGTCTTTCATTCAGTTCATGTGGAACCCATTTTCCCACCTTCTGGAACTTTCCCATGGCTTTCAAACGTATGGAGACGGCTTCTCGTGTCAAATTTAATTGATCTGCGAGTTGTTGCGTTTGAGCGTCATCCTCATCCAACAATAATGGTCTTCCACATTCTTCGTTTCTCACGTCAAAATTGCCACTTTTGAATTTTTTAAACCACTCAAAGCACTGTGATTTACCAAGAGCATGCTCACCGTAAGCTTTGACAAGCATTCGATGCGATTCTGCAGCAATTTTCTTCAAATGGTAACAGAGAATCAATGCTGTCCTTAAATCGTAGTTTTCAGGCACAAAAACAGATATTTTCAACGCTATGAAAACATATGTAGTTGTATGAAACTTGTATTGTTGTGAGTTAAAAGTCTTTGACAAATGTAAACACAAGAAAAAGGCGCCAATGACGCGGTTTGACAGTCGCTTCATTGACAACTAGAGCCATATATGAGCAAATTCCGGTTTCATATTTACAGACCTGTTATATGAGTACATATGTAATTGAGTGTCGCTGTTTGTCAGGTTGATGAGAATGTGTAACGGGGTTTTAAATAATCCAAAATCGGAAAGAAATATTGATTTATTTTGTCATGTATGTCCTCAGTGAGATACAGGCAAAAGCCTAATTTATTGGGGACACGACAAATGAACGGCAACAAACCCAGATCCATTCAAATTGTGTGTCCAAATTAAATTACCTATTGTTTTTTTCGCAAATTATATGTATTTCTTGTCATGTAAAATAAATAAAAAATATGATAGAAGTACTAAAAATATTATTAGTTGAATTTTAACTTACTGATAGATGACCTCTGTGGCCTAATTGGTAGAACATTTGACTTTCAACTCGTGAGTTTTGGATTCAATTTCTCATGGAACCCAAGATATAAAGTAAGTTTGTCACATAAGGCCTTTTGACATTTTCTAGTGGGTCGTAAGAAATGGGCATATGGCAATATACCCGCCAGGTTGTACTGTATACAACTAAAGTGTTATACAATAGACAAATGATGTCATTAATAATATGGTTTGTAGAGTGTATCATCACTTCACTAGAATTTAATTATTATTTAGCACTTTTTTGGCACATTCGCAATGCAAAGTGATTATGTGGAAGTAATTATTGCATCATTAAAACTCTTCATTGAAAATATAACTTGTTTTTATGATCTTTTGTGAATAAATTACACTATTACGATCATCATTTCCTGTTCTTAAAATTCCTGGTTAATTTTCCTTTATGCTAATTTTGACAGAGAAATATTCAAATGTGTTATATTATAGTAAAATATTTGTTTAACCCTGAGAGATCGGCGCACTGCTATAGAAGTGGAAGAAATTTGTTCTACCCTTGTATTCTAAATGAATATCATTCATTTAGAATACAAGGGTATATAATCTAAAATATATTTATGTTGTAAAAATATTTGTTTTTTGTTTTTTTGTTGTTTAAAATAAATATTTATCACGAACGTCCGAATCGTAAATATATCTCAGCACTAGATAGACAATTATATTTTTTTCTCGTAGCGCTCTCAGGGTTAAGGAGTATTCTGCTCTAGAAATTTGAAAAATTTTTTTTTTGTTTTTTGCATATTCTTCGTGTTTAAGACCTTTAAGAATATGTTCTCAAAAGGAAATTTAAAAATTCTCAATATTTACGAAGTAATAGCTATAAATGAGGCAGCAATTACGCCGCATCGGAATGACTCAGACAATAATCTCAAAACTTTTAATGCGTTTTTCTCGAAACTACTTTTCTCGACCTGGTCGACATAAAATCACAAGTTCTATCCAACCGACTGCCTTCAAATGGTATGAAACTTTGATAAATGTTTTTATATGGTCCCTACCTTGGAAAATTAAAAACGTTTTTTTTCATTAATTTTAAAAATAATGGTAAATTTTTTTTATTATATTTCAGTCGCCATTTTACGTTTTTCTTTTAATTTTTTTCTCTCTTTGGTACCAACTATAACGACATTATTTCTTATCAAGAAACTGTGTATGATTTTTGTTTCGGTTTTATAAAACGGTTCCAATCATGTCGACCATACCAGCTCACCATATTTTTTTTTTTACAAAATATTTTATTTGCTGCTGCTGATAACATCTTGAATTTTCAATTTTATTTTTCAAAGATGTTAAAAAATATCAAATATTGTATTTTAAAATATTTATTTATCAATAATATAATAAAAATATTTATTTATCAATATACATAATTAAGTTAACGAGTCGTGTTTAAGTGCTTTCGGGTGTTTTCTTTATAAACTTGTCAAGAGTTAGTTGAATACCACCATTTTTTTTCTTTTCTTTATAAAGAGTTCTATAACATGCTGTGTCTTTCTCAATCGCCCTACGTACTTGAGATATACGTTCTCCGTTGGTCTTCCATCACATTCTTCCATGATAGTCACAAATTTGTCAAGATGCATGAAGGCTTCATTCATATTTTTGGCTGTCAAAGTCTTGACGATTTTATCAGCTTCTTCTTCCTCACTTTCATTGTGTATTTCATTTAACTCTTGTTGCTCAATTAAGTATTTATTTGACAGAGGTACTGAGTGAGATTCAATCAACTCATTGACGTCTTCGTTGTTGACGTCCAAATTCAGTACATTCATTAGGCTAACTAATTCATCTGTGATAGTTTCCGGAGTTTCTTCAGAATTTATAAAATAACTCGTCATTTGTGGGCATAATTGTTTCCAGAAACCTTTCATTGTTGACTCTTTTATTTCAGCCCATGAATCTCCAATATTGTTTATTGCGTTCCATATATTATAGTTCTTCCAAAAAAGTGGGAGTGACTGCATGGAAGCGAACAATTTTTGCATTATAGACAAAAATCTTTAAAAAATTGAATTTTTTAAAATGTGCGAAATAGCGAATTGTGCTAAAGTCGAAGGCCGCCTGTTTATATATATCCTGAAATTAGATATATATTTCAAGATAATGGCGAAGAAAATACATTTAAGAGACAAGCTATCAAAAGGCTGGGCTCATAACATCCTCTCAGTCGAGATACACCCCCACCAATAGAGGGCGAGCCCGGCCGCGAAGACATCAGATGCTTTACAGCCCACACCTTTGTATATGTAAATAAAAAATAAATAAGCAGTCAATACAATAATATGTTCACTGATGAAAAAGAACATTATATATATCCCACAAACACATATTATATTGTATTACACTTTCGTTGTATACAGTACAACTTGGTGGGGCTTATAGTCATGTAACAATATCTTCTAACCAACCAGAAAGATGTTAAAGAAGCCTAAAGTAAAAACAAGACAGGAATCCTTTTTTAAAAAATCTAGGTTCCAAGAGGAATTTAATCCAGAACCTCCGGGTTTGAGACAAACCTCTTATACGAGGCACATCCAGAAAGTAAAGAACGATTGTGCACCACGCCCTGCGCCGATCCCCCACCACCGCGATCGTATGCACGCCAGTTAGCTCCTTCCCTCGCTTCAGTGCGAGCCAAGTTTTGTTGCTGAACGGTCGTGCGTCTTTGTTCTGTAACCTTTCAAAATGGCTGCGCCCATCGAAAATCCCGCCAAATGTGAAGTGCGTAGTGTCATTCGTTTTATGAATGCACAAAATCTTCGGCCTATCGAAATTTATAGGCAACTTTAAGCGCAGTACATGAATCTTTCCCACAAATTTCACTATCGCTCTTACATGAAATAGTGACAGAACACCTTGGCTACAAAAAAATGTGTAAGATATGTGTAGGTTTCGTTTTTATTTAGTTATGCCAAAACGTGTAGGTTAAAATGTGTAGGTTTCGTTTTTGTTTCGTTATGCCAAAATGTGTAGGTTTCGTTTTTATTTAGTTATGCCAAAACGTGTAGGTTAAAATGTGTAGGTTTCGTTTTTGTTTAGTTATGCCAAAACGTGTAGGTTAAAATGTGTAGGTTTCGTTTTTATTTAGTTATGCCAAAACGTGTAGGTTAAAATGTGTAGGTTTCGTTTTTATTTAGTTATGCCAAAACGTGTAGGTTAAAATGTGTAGGTTTCGTTTTTATTTAGTTATGCCAAAACGTGTAGGTTAAAATGTGTAGGTTTCGTTTTTATTTAGTTATGCCAAAATGTGTAGGTTTCGTTTTTATTTAGTTATGCCTAAACGTGTAGGTTAAAATGTGTAGGTTTCGTTTTTATTTAGTTATGCCAAAACGTGTAGGTTTCGTTTTTATTTAGTTATGCCAAAACGTTCTTCACTTTTTGGACGACCCACGTACTTAGGCCGCGGAGGTGGTCATACACATTCAAGAGAGAAACCATATGAAAGGTCCTGTATATGTAAGCTTTATAAAATAAATAAATGAGGAAAATCACAATCAACTCCATGATTCAGGTTTTTCCAAACAAAATTAACAGATTAGCCTCAGTCATTCACTCGGCCGCTACACCTGTATGCTAAATCCGAGCTTGGGCGGTATTGTTGATTCTGCAAAGTTGATTGGCAAATGTGCGGCCAACCATGACCAATCTTTTCATTGTCATCTATCAAGGTCACTTTGCTGCTCATCATTCCCACATAGGGCTTATTCAATCTGATTCTAATTGTATATAGAGTCACAAACAATGTTAAATTTGTATTGCATCATTATTCAATTGAAGTACTCTGTATAAAAATTGATCAACAAATTGAATATTTTTTTAGATCCCATTTATATTTTTTTTTTCTCAATTATCCGTATATGAATTAATAAAACCAATAACTATTTTACTTTAAAAGCTGTATTTATAAACATATTTTGGCAATGACCTATCTGAGTATTTAACGATAATTGTTTGCCAAAAGAATCAAGTATCAAATGAGAGGTTTTTCTCAATTATCCGTATATGAATTAATAAAACCAATAACTATTTTACTTTAATAGCTGTATTTATAAACATATTTTGGCAATGACCTATCCGAGTATGTAACGATGATTGTTTGCCAAAAGAATCAAGTATCAAATTAGAGGTTTTTGGAGTTAATTAACCTGTACACCGCGTTAAAAATCAAATTCCACGAATCCTGTGCGCGGCACAATTTCGGCGTTTTTTAATTTCTAAGTTTAAACGTGTATTTTGTTTAGAACCACTGATATTTGATTACAACACCAAGTAAACATGACATTCAAGTAATTTTCTGATAATAAATAATAGTCATTACTCTTAAGGAGATTTGAAACTTGGATTGTCGTCAGATCACAGGCTTCCCGTGAGGAACACGTTAATAGAGGCGAAAAATATGTATTGCAATAGGAAAGTCTGGCGCTGTCTCCTCTCTGCCTACCCTGACAGTGAGACGGTGTGTATATACCATTAATATTTTTCCAGAGCAGATAAACTAAACATTATGTAAAATACACAAAGGAATGCTACAGATCAGATCACAGGTGTTTGTGCTTCCCGCGAGGAACACGTTAAGATAGTTTTGGATTTAATACCCTTTAGTGAACAAATGAAAGTTCAGTACCCGGCGGTAAGTAATACACATCGGGCTTAAGAAAGAGACTGTTGGCCACAATCGGCTAACTTCAGCTTTGTAGAGCGTCGTCTCTGTCCCTAGAACGCTTAACAACGACTGAGAAATCGAAACGGAACACGTGTATGAATGACAGAGACGACACTCTACAAAGCCGAAGTTAGCCGTTTATGGCAGACAGTCTCTTTCTTAAGCCCGATGTGTATTACTTACCACCAGGTACTGTATACTATGCGTATCACGAAAGTAAGTGTACTGAGGCTCTCACGACCGGATGGATTTTATTTTCGACATGTTGGCTACACTTCCGTGTAGCCTGACCCTTCCCCTCCGCAACGAGACCGGTTCGAGGTCAGTACGTTGAGAAGTGTCGACGCGACAACACGTTTCGTGAAAAATGTCAATCCAATCTCCCGCCAAGTGCGAAATACGCGGCGTCATCCGTTATCTCGTTTGGAAGGGAAAACCTCCGATTGAGGTTTATAATGAGGTGAAAACTGCATATGGTGATAAAGCTATGAATCGTACGAGTGTGTATAAGTGGTGTCGCAAGTTTAAAAACGGTCACGTCACACCTCTTCACCCTCCGCCAAAAAGTTCAAAACCACAATTTCAGCCAAGAAAATCATGGCATCCGTGTTTTGGGACTGTCAAGGCATAATTTTAATTGAATATATGCCTCAAGGGGAGACCATCAACTCTGCAAGATACTGTGAGACCCTAAAAAAATTACGGAGGGCGATTCACAACAAGAGGAGAGGCATGCTGACAAAGGGAGTCTGCCTGCTGCACGACAATGCCAGACCACACACGACCAACGCCACGAAGGAACTGCTCGCCTCGTTTAAATGGGATGTCCTGAACCATCCCGCGCATTCCCCTGACCTAGCACCTTCAAATTACTATCTCTTTACCTCCCTGAAGCTGCACATGGGTGGAAAAAGGTTTTCAACCGACGAGGAGGTAAAGGAGGAGGTGAAGAAGTGGACGGAGGGGTTGGCGGGAAACTACTTCGAGGAAGGCATCAAAAAGTTGATACCCCGCTTCACCACCTGCATTGAGAGGAATGGCGACTATGTCAAAAAATTGCTTACATATGTACTACGGTAACCATGTAATTTTTTTGTTTAAATAAAAAAAAATGTAACCTGCAAAAATTCAGTACACTTACTTTCTGGATATGCCTCGTATATATACAAATTAATAATACAAAACATCTTTTATTATCTCAATATTGACAACCTTCGTAACGTTGGTAAGATGCATGTATCCCAGCTTGGAAGTTTGCTACTTCAATTCCCGTTGGAACCCAGATTTTTTTAAAAAGATTTCAATTTAATTTTCATTCGAGGCCTCTTAACATCTTTTTGGTTGGTTGGAAGTGATTGCCACATGGTAATAAGCCTGTCAGTTTGTACTGTATACAATGAAATACAATATTCATAAACATGTTAAAATTGATTCAATAAAGAATTCTTTATAGATACACATACTATACATACATACCATCACACCATTTTCCTATCAAGGTAGGCAGAGGACAGAGAATCAGATCTCATCTTGACACACATCCTTCGCCTCTTCTACATCCATACAACTTATACGATTTCTCTAGCTTGCTATGTTTCCTTTCAAAATATAATTCACTCGATCTAACCATACTTTCCTGGGCATTCCTCTCTCACGCCTTCCATTGACATTTGCACTTTATATTTGTTTTGTTACTCTTTCTTCGTTCACTTCACTTACTCTACATGCCCAAACTGTGAAAAATTCTACACAATAAATTTTCATTAAAGTGTTAAATCTCATCATAAGAGGAGCACAAACAAAACTCTTGTTTGCGCTCCTCTGATGATGAGGTGAAAACTTTGAAACCGGTAGGGTTAAACCATTATGTTAAGTGAAATAAACAATGTTTTACTAAACTAATTACAATGTCTTTAAACCTCCACAGTTATAACCCTACCGGTTTCAAAGTTTTCACTCCTCTGATGATGAGAGGAAAACTTTGAAACCGGTAGGGTTAAACCATTATGTTCAGTGAAATAAACAATGTTTTACTTAACAAAATACAATGTCTTTAAACCTCCATAGTTATTAACCTACCGGTTTCAAAGTTTTCACTCCTCTGATGATGACGTGAAAACTTTGAAACCGGTAGGGTTATACCATTATGTTAAGTGAAATAAACAATGTTTTACTAAACTAATTACAATGTCTTTAAACCTCCACAGTTATAACCCTACCGGTTTCAAAGTTTTCACTCCTCTGATGATGAGAGGAAAACTTTGAAACCGGTAGGGTTAAACCATTATGTTCAGTGAAATAAACAATGTTTTACTTAACAAAATACAATGTCTTTAAACCTCCATAGTTATTAACCTACCGGTTTCAAAGTTTTCACTCCTCTGATGATGACGTGAAAACTTTGAAACCGGTAGGGTTATACCATTATGTTAAGTGAAATAAACAATGTTTTACTAAACTAATTACAATGTCTTGAAACCTCCACAGTTATAACCCTACCGGTTTCAAAGTTTTCACTTCTCTGATGATGAGGTGAAAACTTTGAAACTGGTAGGGTTAAACCATTATGTTAAGTGAAATAAACAATGTTTTACTAAACTAATTACAATGTCTTGAAACCTCCACAGTTATAACCCTACCGGTTTCAAAGTTTTCACTTCTCTGATGATGAGGTGAAAACTTTGAAACTGGTAGGGTTAAACCATTATGTTAAGTGAAATAAACAATGTTTTACTAAACTAATTACAATGTCTTGAAACCTCCACAGTTATAACCCTACCGGTTTCAAAGTTTTCACTCCTCTGATGATGAGGTGAAAACTTTGAAACTGGTAGGGTTATGCCGTTATATTAAGTGAAATAAACAATGTTTTACTAAACAAATTACAATGTCTTTAAACCTCCACAGTGTTAACGTCTTAACTAAAAATAATATTTTAAACATTATGTTTGAAAATTAAGTTCTATAATGTAAATACAAAATAAATTAATATTTCTTTTTTTTTATCAAAATCAATTGGAATGATTTATATTGGAGTCCCTTTTGTATTTACACTCGTATAATAAAAATAATTCAACACATATTTTATTTGTTTCAATATTTAAGATGAATATAGTAGTAATAGACTAGACAGAGGGAATCTCCTGTATGCTCCATATAAGGATTTACACCCTTTTATAGGTTTTTTTTTAAGGCTTTTTACCAACTGGATATTTTTGTTTGCATATTAATATGCTATTCTTATCCAATATTTCAAATAAACTAGATATTTTGTGCATATTTAAATCTAATTTATTTTATATATTGTTTATTGTTAAGGCATTAAACACATTCAATGCGATCAAATTATTAAGGTAATTCACGTGTGGCTGACTATAGTTCAGAAAATGTTGGATGAGTCCTGTGACAGCTCACCAATTTTCCCCAATACAACCTTGTAACGATATTCAGTAATTTTAATTATTTTATCAACTTTAATATAAGTCTCAATTCTAATAAATAGCAAGTTATTTAGGTAAATACATTACATAAGGCTGTATTGGGGCAAATTTGTAAGCTGTCACAGGACTCCTCCTAGAATTTCCGAACTATTATTATTAAAATTTAAAAAAAATGTTATATTACGTGCGATTTAATATGGTGTTGTCTAGTAGTACTCTCCATTTGAAACGAAACTTTGGTTTGCATACGAAAACGCGTCAGGCGCGTTGTTAGCACCCGACGGTTGCGAAGATGAACGCACTAGGTGCGTTGTTAGCATTGAACGTGTTAATGTTGGGAAGGTTTAAAGACATTGTAATTTGTTTTATCAAACACTGTTTATTCCACTTTTTGTAACGGTATGACCCTACCGGTTTTAAGGCTTTCACCTCATTTTCAGGGGAGCACAAACAAAACTGAGTTCTGTTCGAACTGGTACCGATATACACGCTTCTAACGGTTGGGGACATTCGGGCCGGCTGAGGGAGGCATGGGACGATCTCGACCAGCAGCAGAGAGATTTTTGGGATATATGTGTTTACCAGATGTTCGCCTCGATATACTGGTAACATATAACCTTTTTCTATCGATTATGCCAAATTCTTACATATCAGTAGTAATGGATATAAATTGGGCAGATTAGAGGCCCTAGAAATTTCTAAGTCAGTACATCGAACCGAACATCTGGTAAACACATATATCCCAAAAATATCTCTGCTGCTGGCCGAGATCGTCCCATGCCTCCCTCAGCCCTCAGTCCCCGGCCTGAATGTCCCCAACCGTTAGAAGCGCGTATATCGGTACCAGTTCGAACAGAATTCAGTCTTGTTTGTGCTCCCCTGAAGATGAGGTGAAAGCCTTGAAACCGGTAGGATTATACCGTTACAAAAAGTGAAATAAACAGTGTTTGATAAAACAAATTACAATAATTTATTTTATCCGTCTACTTACTAAGGGGAAAAAATATAGGAATTCAAATATTTCATTTCTATACACTTCAGCTTTGTAAGTGAAATCAGCCTAGAACTCAGCATGCTAGAATAATAAGTCAACACACTGATTATTAAACCACTAGTAACTGACTCAATTATATTTGATGAATGAAATTGTTTATAATTTCTTTAAAGAGCATTTTAACAGGCCCATTAGATAACTGTTGGAAAACATTGAATTTAACTCAGTTCCTGTGCCCTCTCTTCTGTGTTTCGCAGACATTATATATAAGGGTCAACACTATTACACCTCTTCAGTCAGCTTAACCCAATGCACCATGAAGCATCTAAAACACAAATGTCTGCTGACACTGATATTACTCCTGGGTTTATTAATTATCATTACAGATGTAAGTGAAACTCACATTTAATTCTGAAAGTAAAATTTTACATGTTTTTCAGATACCCAAAGAATTGTGGAAGTTATAGTGAATTATTTTAAAAATATTATGATAAATTAAATATAATTAAGAATTTTCTATGTGAAAAAGTGATACAAAATTATATTAGTGAAGTGGTTCTCAAAATTTACACGGTGACAAAAAAAACTTTAAACAGATAATATATTAGGAAGACGGGTTTGCTTGAGGCAGCGATTGCTCAAAAGAACCTCGAGGTTTTCCGTATAAGCTCAATAGTAATTATTATCAAATCTTATTATTTAAGATCTTAATAATTTTAGACAGAACTTCATTATTGGTGCCAATAATTATATTAGTTTTATATACACTTTCATTATATACAGTCCAACCTGGTGAGCTTATTGCTATATGACAATCTCTTCCCATCAACCAGAAAGATATCTTGAAGCAATGCCTTTTTAAAATAAATTTGGCTCCAGTGGAAATCGAACCCTTAACTAGTTTTACCGTTGACCAGGTCATCTGGTGTTTCAGAGTTTAACCCTTTGCACTCGAAAGCTTTTTTTTATGTGCCTACCGCCAAATCGAAGCATTTTTTAAGACAAAAAAAAACATTTACGTTGAAATCTAATTAAATTTATAAAAATAAAAAAAACTTTCTTTTTTTTATTTTATTTTGGTAAAATAGGTATGTAAGGAATAGAATGGACATGAAAATCGATTATTTGAAGTTTTTCATTGTATGGTATTTTACATAACTATCCCCAACGTGAAGTCCAGGTTTACTTTCGCAATATAATCGTGTTTCTTTTCTTCCACCCGGAATGTTTCTATTGGAACATACTGCGCAGTCCTTCTTAGTTCCAGAACGTAGAATATGCAATTTATTTATGAGTCGGTCTTTTGTAAGGAGAGTAGCGGAGCGTCGTAGAAATGGAGTATCTCCTCGATAATCTCCTACTAATTGATCAACCAATCATTTTACAAATTTCAAATGTGTCATCGGTTTTTCATTGTTTTCTTCCTTGGAAACTTTATAAAGTATATAAGAGTTTATGACACACACCTCCATCCCCCAAAAAAAGAGTTTCCTCCACCATTTTAGGGACTCCTACAGTTATTGAAATGTGACCGCAATATGCCAGTGCAGTATAAATTATAATATTTCTCAGCTTATACGGTAATAATATGACAACCTCCGTGGCCTGGTGGTAAGACACTTGTCTGCCGATCCGGAGGTTGCGGGTTCGATCCCCGCTGGAATCCAGATTTTTTTAAATAGGATTCCAGTCTGGTTTTCACTTAAGACCTATAAAAAACATCTTTCTGGTTGATTGGAAGAGATTGCCACATGGCAATAAACTCACCAGGTTAAAAAAAAAATATTAGGAAAGTACATGTGTCGCCCTTGGGACTTGTTTGTCTCCGAACAAAAGATTCCATTGTGTGTTGAGAGTGGTATTTTGTGCCCCTTCTTTTCCTGTTGTGTCGCTATCTTGCCTCCTCAAGTGCAAGAAATAATCCCTTACTCGATCAAATTCCATAACTTATTATTATTTTATTGTACTAATATGATCCTTGGTTAACCCTTCCCTTACGGTGATAAAATTGAAACGCGCGCTCCGGTGTTGGGTAGTGAGTACGCGATCAAAAATTAGCGATTTTAAATCGGAAAAATAAGAACATTCATAGATAATCCCCTTAATTAATTATAATTGAAGTTAAAAATTATAATAATTGAGATTTATTTGCTGAAAACATTAAAAAACCATCTGGCAACGCTCACGGAACGGGCGTAGATCTAGTCTCGTTGCCAGCTCAACAGCTACTGCGGCGCGGCAGGGTTGGTGGCTAACTCGGGCGTGGCTTACACTTGCGAGGTTGAGACAATTGAGCTCCTCGCTATTCAGTGACGTATGCAAAAGTGAGATGCGAATATAGTGTCGCGCTTCCCGCATACTCTTCACCTATCGTCAAGACCCAAGATCGAGGCACTCACAGCGTTTAAATGCGAATTTGTTTCTGATATTCACGAAATACTTACGGTGTAGTCGATAAATTCTGATTATTATTAATATTATTTTTTAAATCAATGCGTAAATATATTATGGAGGAATACCTAAAATCTTAACCTTGTATTTATTATATTTATAGAGATATTGATGGTTATTAGAAGCAACGTGTAGAAGATACCCAGGGAAGGAAAGGTTAAATAATATTGAAAACTGAAAAACCCAATACATTAAATATATTGAGAAATAAGACTTTATTTTCTTGGCGCCATAGCGGCGACACTCAAGTAATACGGCATATCATGCATGCCGCCTCTATGGCGGCATTCGAGCGCAAAGGGTTAAAATCAATTTTAAATTTGATTCCACTAGAGTGTATTTAGTGAGATACATTCTTCCACGTGGTCTTTAGATGATATTTTAATACATAACAATACTATACAAACCGATCTAAAGTTCCAACGGCAAGGAGATCCGAGATGATCGGAAAATTCAATCTGCTACAGTCTTTTGTTGGTGGCACTTTCAAATCTAAAGTCAATCAGTCAATGGCACTACAGCCCATTGTGGGCCCCGGCCTCCTCCATCAGTCGTCGCCATTCCCTCCTATCCTGGGATGCATTCCTCCAGCCCCTGATGCCAATCACGCTTGTATCACTCTGCACCCCATCCATCCACCTGAGCTTTGGTCTACCCACGCTACGTCTTCCTTGGGGCTTGGAAAAGAGTACCTTGTTAGGCATTCTCTCTTCTCCCATTCTTGCTACATGCCCCGCCCAACGTAGCCTCCCAATTTTGATTTATTTTATAATATTGGGCTCTTTGTATATGCTGTATAACTCCTCATTATATCTCATTCTCCAAGATCTATTTTCCTGTATGGGTCCGAATATTTTTCTGAGTATTTTCCTTTCAAACATTAGAAGGGAAGATTCGTCCTTCTTACTCATTAGCCAGCATTCAGACCCATATGTGAGGACAGGTCGTAACAGTGTCTTGTAAATGGTAAGTTTTGTTTTTCTGGACAACAACCGAGATATAAGGTGTTTTCTCAGACCAAAGAAGCATCTATTTGCCATGAATATTCGACGTTTAATCTCGATAGATGCATCATTAACACTTGTCACTATGGATCCCAGGTAGGTGAAGGTGTTTACACGTTCTATTGTATGAGAACTTATATTAATTGTAGCTATCATATATTTGGTCTTATCGGAGTTGATGCGAAGTCCCATTCTGTTTGCAGCTCTCTCCAACAAATCTAAAGTAGCCAAGTAAAAAATAGTAAACGCACTAGAACCACTGTAAAGAAGTAAATCATTAAATTTTTGTTGATACGTAGTGTTCTTAAAATGTTTATAAAAAAGCTGATAAACCAAAGAGAAGGGGATCGGGGAGTAAAACCAGTTCAGAAATGAATCGGCCATGAATTGAACATGATACATTAACTGTTTAGCAAGAATTGGCAAGCTATGTCGGCATTATGGCTAAGTAGTTAACATGTTTGCTTAGCACCGAAGTTTAATTCTCAGCAGGTCCCAAACTGTTTTCACTTGACTTTTTTTAATCTGAATTTATTATTGTTCGTAACTTTAATAGCTGCCATACACAAATTCTTGGGGGTGGTTTAACCCTTCCTTTCCTGTGATGTGTAACTAGTACACATTGCTTCTAAAAACTTTATCTCTATGAATATAATAAATACTGGGCTCAGATTTTAGGTATTCCTCCGTAATACATTTACGCATTGAATGAAAAAAAATTATTAATAATATTTAGCACTTATTGGCCACATCAGAGATATTTTGTGAAAATTGGGAATAAATTCACCAATACAATCAAACGTGTGCCAGTGTGTGATGTAGGTATACTCATTCTAAAAAACACTATGGGTGAGAAGCGATGCTATTCACGTCTCACTCTCACTCTACTTTGGTATATGAGAACGCAAGAAATAGAATCTCAGTTCGCTCGCAGGCATTCGTTTGAGGTTGTAACGATGGTCGCTATCAGTGTAGCACGTGTCCTATCAGGACGTGCTGATGATCTTGATATCGACATCGTTATCTTCGTTTTCGCTGATTCTGCGTTACTTCTCGTACAGAATCATCAATATAGCGGATTGCTTATTTCTATAAGTCATGATGATCTTGATTTGTTGTCAATAAATATGGACTCAGGAATGCGGATATAAATCGATAAGTGGACAGCAGGTAAATAAATAACAAAGTCTTGACAGTTGACTGAATGACAATACGAATATATATTTATTTATCCGAGCGCAGGTCTTTTATACAAATGGGTGATCCAGTTCGCGCTACATGCTCCGTCTCGCTCTGGCACGTAAATTGGCGGTAGGTTAATTATTTATATTTGGAGATGACTGGACAAATCGCGGGTACTATAAAAATAGTAAACATTGTCGCCGTTCTTGACGTGTAGCTATCTATGAATACTTGATCGGTCAATGACCCTGTATGTTTATGATCAACAATAATTAATTTAATTTATTTGTGTTTTAACAATTCACTCGTTATTTTGACAATTCATTTAGGTAGGTATACAGGTAGGTACAAGGTGGTCTCTTCGCCCGTTTTGTGAACGTCGGCCGATGTTTTTTTCATGTTTTCAGCAATTAAATTTCAATTATTATCACTTTTGATTTCAAATTGAAATAATTTAAGCAATTGGCTATAAATATTCTTATTTTTCCGATTTTAAATCGCTCATTTTTACATTTGTATTAATGTGTACTGAATACACAGCACCGGAACGCGCCGATTTTTATAGCACATGAAGGGAAAGGTTAAAGAATGTTAACTATTAGACTTCAAACCCAGATAAAACAAAGAAAAGAATGCTAACTATTAGACTTCAAACCTAGATAAAACAAAGAAAAGAAAACCTTCTTCGAAATACGGAACAGATTGATTTCAAACTTTGTCTCGTTGTACTCCCTTAATGGAATGTTTCCATTGTATCTGTGTCTGAGAGATGTAGCTCACGAGAAGAGCAGATTTTTAAGTTAATTATCATTGAATAAATAGACTATTTCAAATCGATACAATAGGACAGGGTATTATGATAGGGCTTTTGCCATTGCTGGTTCCATGGAATGATATGCCTTTGAGTATTTCGAGATATAGGTGCTGTGTGTAACTTTGATATTCTCACAACATGTTCCAGCCAGGACCATCGCCTCTCCCAAATTACAGAGACGACAGACCCCTGCCGGGTGCGCTGGCGTACAGCGTTGTTTGTTATGTGGTCATACCACCTGACTCCCAATATCCTCCTGAGACACCCGTTTTCAAAACCAAGTATCTTGCGCTCCTGAGTCTTGGTGAGATGCCAAGATTTACAGCCATACAGGAGGATCGGGATAACACATGCGTTAAACAGGCGGCATTTTGTTGTGACGCCGAATCCAGTCGCCTTCCAAATCCTATTCGTATTGTTGAACGCCCCGCTGGCAGCTCCGATGCAGATGGGCAGCTCCGTCCGGAGATCACCATTGGTGGTGGTGGTGGCACCTAGGTATCTGAATTTATTCACCTGGGGGATCCGGTTGCCGTTAATCATCATCGACGCGCCTCCATCTGGACTTGCATCGTTGCACATGTATTCTGTTTTACCAATGTTGACTCGAAGGCCGAGACGCAAAGAATTTTCATATCAAAGTGACAAGGATAGTTGACCGAGGAGAGCGCTGTTTTTCTGTCCATTGATGTCCCGATGGCCTGGAAGACCCTCTCTCACGGTGTACCGTTCCTATGACAAGGAAGTCAGAGCGTTAGGAATGTCGTGGAGGGAGATTACCAACACCGCCCAAAACCGCTCTGAATGGAGAAGACTGGTGGCCTCCCTATGCTCCCTTGTGGAATTTCAAAAGAAGGTCGAAATTGATTGAATTGTCCAACTTTAGGAAGTATTTAAAAACAACCCTTTTTAGGTGTTATCAAAATTTATGATGAATTATTATTACGTGAACGCTACACTCCATGTCAAACTGAATGTGTCACACAGAAGATCTACGAAGGTGTCTTTGTATTTCTTCTTTCCTTGGTAAATTTTCTGCTGTTTTCTTACCAAATATATTTTTTCTAAATATGTGCAGATGAGGCAAAGTATCCAATCTATTGAGAGCAGCCACCACTTATCGATCTTTATATTCAACTTATTTTATTTTTTATATTTTTAATTTTTCAATAATAGTGTGATTAATTCTCGACTTGGAGCACCCTTGTGGAGAGTCTACTCTCTAAAAGGCATTAGCTTTATTATCCTTTTATCTATTTTTATTATTGAAGTCAAAAGTCATAGATAACATACAACTTTTGACTTCTTATTTAATGAAGAATAATGTACAGGCGGCCCTCGACTTTCGCACATAATTGGTTCCTGAAAATGTGTGTGAATGTTGAATGTTCGAAAGTAGTGGGATGTAAAAAAACATAAAAAATTGTATTTTAAAATATTTATTTATCAATAATAATATTTATCAATAATATATTAAAAATATTTATTTATCAATATGCATAATTAAGTTAACGAGGCGTGTTTAAGTGCTTTCAGGGGTTTTCTTTATAAACTTGTCAAGAGTTAGTTGACTACCACCCTTTTCTTTCTTTTCTTGATAAAGAGTTCTATAACATGCTGTGTCTTTCTCAATCGCCCTACGTACTTGAGATATACGTTTTCCATTGGGATCACATTCTTCCATGATAGTCACAAATTTGTCAAGATGCATGAAGGCTTCATTCACATTTTTGATTGTCAAAGTCTTGACGATTTTATCAGCTTCTTCTTCCTCACTTTCATTGTGTATTTCACCTAACTCTTGTTGCTCAATTAAGTATTCATTTGACAGAGGTACTGAGTGAGATTCAATCAACTCATTAACATCTTCGTTGTTGACGTCCAAGTTTAGTTCATTAATTAGGCTAACTATTTTATCTGTGATAGTTTCCGGAATTTCTTTAGAATTTATAAAATCGCTCGTCATTTGTGGGCATAATTGTTTCCAGGAACCTTTAATTGTTGACTGTTTGCGTTCCATATATTATATTTCTACTAAAAAATTGGGATGACTGTATGGAAGCGAACAACTTTTTCCATTATCGACAAAAATCTATAAAAAAATTTAATTTTAAAAAATGTGCAAAATAGTGAATTGTGCAAAAGTCGAAGGCCGCCTGTATTATATAAATTGCAATAATACGAGAGTAATCTCTAGGAAAGAAAGATTGATAATACTGTATATAAAATATGATTGTTATATATGATATAATTACACAACTGATAAATATAACATGGAGACCAATATAATTACTATTATAAACTAAATGCAATCAGATGTCACATCTGTGTACTCATTTATTACGTAAATGATAAATTAAATACATGAATTGCATGAAGAAAACTTGGTATATGATTTACTCTCTATACTTCAGAAAGTCTAGGATGAACCGTGCGACGTTTGTCACAAAGGGA
Organism: Odontocerum albicorne; assembly: GCA_949825065.1. Taxonomy (NCBI): domain Eukaryota; kingdom Metazoa; phylum Arthropoda; class Insecta; order Trichoptera; family Odontoceridae; genus Odontocerum; species Odontocerum albicorne. The sequence continues at coordinate 58,699,517 of OX463838.1, read as the reverse complement.
TGGGGTAAAATCGTTTTTTTTTTTACAAATCGAACAATTGTTTTTCTCTAAACTGACGTTTTAATTCCTAATTTTCATTATACTGACTTTCTAATGTATTGTATGATTTGTATGTATCTTTAAATAGGCCAAGATCCACTATGAATTAATACTAATTACGAACATTTAATTAACATCAATTTTTGAAAATCCAATTATCGAATACCCCATCCCTAGCCAATGCAGACTAACGTAGTGACTTTTGACAAACGTCACCAAATATTATTTGATTTTAACAAACTGCCACATTTTAGCTAATTTGTGACAAGATGTATTAATTTGTCATTATTGTTAGTTTTATGTAATGTATTTACCTAAATAACTTGCTATTTATTAGAATCGAGGCTTATATTAAAGTTGATAAAATAATTAAAATTACTGAACACGTTACAAGGTTGTATTGGGGCAAATTTGTGAGCTGTCATACGGTTCATCCTAGATTTTCTGAACTATAGTGGAGCACAATTCATTATAATTATATATTTTTTTCTCATTGACAGCATTAGACATAATTTTCTCCTCTGTTATTCAATGTTTCTTTACTAGACACCCACTAGAAACAAGTTTTATCTAATGACCTCCGTGGTCTATTTGGTAAGATGAGTGTCTCCCAACCTAGGGGTTGCGAGTTTGACTCCCACTGGTGCCCAAGTTTTTTAAATTCTAGTTTACTAGACTTTAAAAAACTTGGACACCACATAAAGACTCTAACATATCTCGTATGCTGTACTGTATCATATATAACAAAAATGGAATATAAAACACATTTTTCTTCAACTTAAACAAATAAATTTGAATTACAATTAGTTTTTGCAACATAATAATACATACTAAAAAACATTGTATTTTTTTCTTTATTGTTAAAAAATAACATTATCAAAATCACAAGTATGCCACAAGATCCCCTCGCCAATCCAGCGTCAATTCAGTTGGAAAGTAAAACTTTGCCGTGAAGTTTTGTTTCTATTCATTGATTAAGTGAGCCATTGCACTCCAGCAAACTTACCAGAACATCACTTATGTCAGATCAAAGACACCATTGTACTGAATCTGATGGCATACCGAAATGAGACGATTATAACACACCGCCATGTATTTTTTCCTTTTTTTTTAAACAATTAATATGACTGAAGTCATATTAATTGTTTCAAAAAAAATATACTTATGTTAGCTTATAAGTGTTACTAAATAAATTCAGATGACACAAGATGGAACTAGTTAAAAAAATTGTAGCATATTCGGCAACTTAAATAGAATTTGTGGGTTTCTTTCGATTGATCAACATTTAGGTTATATTTAGTAAATCTGCATCAACTGTTTTTCGGTATAATGAACCTGGAATATTAATTATCAAGAGAATAGCGTCACTTCCTCACCCATAGCGGTTTTTTTTAAATGAATATACCTACGTCACACACTGGCACACATTTGATTGTATTGGTGAATTTATTCCCGATTTTCACAAAATATCTCTGATGTGGATAAGTGCTAATTATTATTAATATTATTTTTTTCATTCAATGCGTAAATGTATTAGGGAGGAAAACCTTAAATCTGAACCCAGTATTTATTATATTTATAGAGATATTGAAGTTTTTAGAAGCAATGTGTAATAGTTACACATCACAGGAAAGGAAGGGTTAAAATGAAGCTTTTGGAATTGAGAATATGAATGGTTCGTTTCTACATTTCCTCAATCCTCTATGGAAGATGTGGACACTGAACCATGAAACATCACGTAAGATTGAGGCTTTTGAGATGTGGATCTACAGATATATCCTCAAATTTTTTTAATCATAAGTTGTGTTACAAATGTGGAAGTCCTTATTTGTATGTATAAGAACCGAGAACTGCTTAAAATGAGATTCACAAATTGCAGTATCTCGGTTTTTTAAGAAACATAAGATACATTATAACACAATTGATAATCTGAGGAAGATGCTGCATCTTTTGACTTAAGGACTTGCGGAAGTGGTTTGGGTACAGTCTACTGAGTTGTTCTGGGCTATAGTGAATAAGATAAGGATTGCCATGATAATGGCCAACATCCGATAGCAGACAGCATCTTGAGAAGATGAAGAAACCACCCTGTCCTTTTTTGGTTTATATAATGATAATTAAATTAGTCAGGAACAATAAATCACTTAGTTACATATAATAGACATCGTTGATTCATAAGCATTGAAGAGTAGCCATTGAAGATTTTCTAGAAATATATTTGATTAACATAATGTCTGTATTTAAACCACTATTGAAAATATTCTGTACAGAGACCAGGAGAAACTTGTTTCTTCAGTGGCTGCTTGAGGAACGACCTAAACATGTGCGCAGCTGTTTTGAGCTCGTATCGAATGTGCTACAATTTCTATGTGACAGTGTCACATGTTTTTGTCCATAGCTAGGGGATTATTAAGCTCATGCCATGCAGAGTAAAATAATGTTAATACATGAACGCCTCACTTTATAGAATGCTATTAATTGGATCTAGGAAAAAATGGGTAACTAGAAAAATGTAAAAAGGAATTAATTGTAGTATTAAGAAAAATATATTGAAATACGTAGGACACAATCTGCTAGCTCAACATCACTAGTGAGACTGAATAATGTACGCTACGCACACAATATCAGCAAAAACTGCATAATTTTGAAATTCTAATTGGCTTTATATATTTTTGTATTAATTTCATTTGAATAGCGTTATACTGCTCTCATAAGCAAAAACGCAGCTAATGACAAAAGTTAAGTTTTGAGAAAACTGTACTTTCATGTTTTTCATTGCTGCTTAAAAATGTCGTGATTCATAAACAAAAAAACAGTAAAATGTGATTCATAAGCAAAAACGCAGCCAACGCATAGGCACTTGCTGTCTTTTTGCTTATGAATCACATTTTACTGCTTTTTTGCATAGAAAAACCTAGCATTTTTTTAAATTAACACGTTCACTGCATCGAACACGGCTCCCGTGTCCATACAAAATAGCCTTGAATGTTGAGTGCACTCATAAACGTCTCCAGATAAGGATTCATCGCCGGTTTCATGTGTTTTGAAGACACAAAGGAATACACTTGTATATGATGTTTCAATAGAAAGTAGAATTTGATTTTTAACAAAGTTATGGATTTTCAAAAATTTGCGAATATTCAGCATCTCTGTATAACATTTTATACGCAGTGAATGTGTTAAAGAAGACATTATGTCGATTTTTGTATTGAAATAAATGGCTTTCTATAAATTTTTTTATGGATTATGGTTCAGAATTTGATATGGGATTATTGCCTCATACTTAGTTAAATTTCAGATTTTTTTCCCGTTAGCTGCGTTTTTGCTTATAAGGGCAGTATAGTAGGATCATGTATAACAAGGGATACCGGTATTAAATTAAATATTTTACATGAACATACAGATTAAATTTTCTCACGATTAACCGTTTTACTGCTGGACATTTTTTTCAATATTAAAAAATGTCTATATATAGATTCTCAGCACCCTAACGGTTAAGGGTTGTTGTCTCTGGTCCATCTGCCTATAATGATTCTCCATCTCTCCCTATTTTGTGCTTCTTGGAATGCTGCCATCACAGAGAACTCTGATTTATTCCTGATTTGTTCAGTCCACCAATTCTTGTCCCTGTACTCTGCCATGATACGAGAAGACTTTTCTTAATTTTTTTTTCATTTTTACATTTCTATTCTAGGCACTTAGCATTCCTCAACATCAAGAAAAAACTCAGAAGTTAACATTATTAGGTAAGCATTTTTATAATTACCATCGGCATTATGGCATGTTCTTATTGGGTAGAGAGATCTTCACTTAATTCCATTCTGGCACACATCGTTCACTTCTGTGAAATCATACTCTCATATTATAAAGGACTTTCACTCTTATCTCGCATAATTTGTTTAGTTTGATCATGTCACATTTTTTTCTTCTCAAACTTTTCGTAGCTTTATAAAGATTATTTTTGTAAATCTTTCATCATTCGTTTTTTCTATGTGGCAATACCATCTCATTGATCCTTTATTCATTTTATTTTAATCCATTTTCTTTCCTAATGTCATTCCTTAATCATAAATTGTTTTACCACACATTCTATGCAACTCATTTCAACCGCATTTATCTTAGTCTCATCACTTTTTTCAATGTCCAAGTTTCGCTTGCATATCCTAATATAGGAACTATAGTTCGGAAATTCTAGGATGAGTCTTGTGACAGCTCACAAATTTGTCCCAATACAACCTTGGGACCAAGGACTCATCCTAGAATTTCCGAACTATAGCACATAGATTTGCTTGTTATTATAATTAATTTTAAGTTGTAGCAAGTTTAGGAATTCTGCTATTTGGGTAGTATTTTCTTAGATGATGGAAGATTTAAGAGGGATATCAAATGGCGTGTAGCGATAGGAAACAAAATCAATGGGGTACTAAAACATATAAAGGGTCTTTCAAATTGAGCGGTTTTTTTAATTCTATTTTTTTAATTCTTGAATAAAACACACAATTTGCTTTGATTTCAAAAAACTTTTTATTGGTCATTTAAGTATAATGTATGACATTTAAACACGAAAAACAATATCTGTCAAATGTCCACCTCTTGCAGCTCTACAGATTTCCACTCTTTTGTCAAAATTTTCGATGACATTTTGGCATAATTGTGGATCTAACTCACCAATAACGCGAATTATTTCGTCTTTCATCTCAAGAATTGATTGAGAGTCATTCTTATAGACCTGGCTTTTCATGTAACCCCAGAGAAAATAGTCCAACGGTGTCAGATTACATGATTTTGGTGGCCAATTAACATCACCGTTTCCGGAGATTACAATAAATAAAATAATTCTCAATTTGAACGCGTTGTTGTATTGTATATGACTCAATTTTTATAAATGTCACATTACACTTCTCAAATGTTACAAGACCCAGGCAAGTTCGCGACGGCATCTGTGTTTAATCCAAGAATTTAAAAAACGCTCAATTTGAAAGACCCTTTATATACTCGAACCGAACAGTATCAAAATCTGCTTAGATGATGATAGTTCATAAAAGTATTTTGGTGCCAACTTTGATGTATGGGAGTTAAACGTGGGTGTGAAAAAAAACAGAGGAGTCAAATAAATACTGAAGAAATGCGTACATTGAAAAGAATACACCGAGTGACAATGTATGACAAAATATGGAATGAAGTAATAAAGGATAAATGTGAACTTAAGGCTGATGTGTTAAGTAGATGGATGAAGAAGAGCATGTTGACATGGTTTGGGCATATGGAATGAATGTATGGGAGTGAAACGTAGACATGGAAAAACAGCTGAATAACTTCTGTAGAAATGAGTATACTTAGATGAATACATGCGGCGATAATGTATGACAGAATACGGAATAAAGTAAATAGGTATGAATGTAAACTTAAGGGTGTTGTGTTGAGTAAGATTAATAAGAGGTTTGATGGTTTGGGCACGTGGAATGAATGAATGAAGAAAAACTGATAAAACAAATATTCAGTGCAAATGTGAGTGGAAGGTGTGGTAGAGGAAGGACACACGAATTATGGTTGGATCAAGTATATGAAAGAAGTATATTTCAAAAGCAAAGAAATAATAGAAGTTTTACGGATGTAGAAGAGACGGAAGATGTCACGATAACAGAAAAACGACATAATGGTATTTCTGAACATAGCCGTCAAAATACATAGGAATAGTGGATTAGTATCATTCATTACAATGATTCAACACAACGTAAATTCAACATTATAGGTTTGTGTAATATAGATAATTAAACAGTATTTATTGAATTATATTTAACTGTTATACGAATAAAGGTCATATAAAATAACATAGATGAATTGCCGGTAGAGGACAGATAATAGAGCAGGTGTTTTCTTAACCAGCCGTATTGAACTGATCATGCCACATCACTGTTATGTCATCATAATTTAAATAGAGTAGAATGTTATTTATTTTTCTCATCTCGGATTACAGTGGAACCCCAGTTTTCGAACATATCACATTTCGAAAGATTCGGTTCTTGAACATGTTATTTTAATTCAGTTCTTGAACATGCATTTTCAATGAAATTGCCATGTCTCACTACAGAAATGGTTTAAAACGCAGCCAAAAACAAACCTCATTGGACAGGTTTTTAGTGAGACAGAAAAGAGAAAAAACCCCAGTAGAAGTCACCTGACGTTTTTATGCAAGGTGACTGATTCCCTTTTCAAACAATAACATCTCTCCTCTCCATTGTTTGCCTCACCACCTTTTACTTACACCATCACTCTCCTCAATACAGGTAAAATGCAGTTAAATTTTCATTGATTTAATATATTTTGTTTATTTTTGGGGGTCTGGAATGGATTAATCTAATCTACATTACTTTTTATGAGGAAAATTGGTTCGGTTTTCGAACAGCTTTCTGGAATAGATTGAATTCGAAAACCGAGGTTCCACTATATATATCGAAAACAATTTTTACAACAATTGAATCAAATCTAACATTACGTGTATACTAAGAAAACAAGAAAAAACTGAGACTTAAGTTCCACTGTATACTTTCATGCATCATTTCACCTGAATTTCTCTGAAATAGGTTAAACAGTTTCTTCGAGCACCTATAATCTTAGAGAATTTAAATAATATACATCAATGTCTTCAAACAAGAGATAAAATTGAGGGATGAGTGAAATTTGTTAAATATAAGTTTCAGATAACACTCAGTCCGAAATGTCACTTCGCATGATGCTGAGACATAAAAGATCTGCAGACCATCTATTGCCAGAGACGCTAAGCAGAAGCAGGAGACAGATAGAGTTGATGGACCTGGAGGATTCAAAGAACAGGACGGGGATAGGAATGGAACCACCAGAGGACGATGGCTTTTGGTCTCGCATCGCGAGGGTTGCGCTTAATCTACTTCAAAGATTTTTAAAATGGTTGAATGAATAAAAGTTTTAAATAAATCACTTATTAATGCTGAATTTTTTTAAATGAATTTGCATCTAATCAAGATACTGACTGCTAAAAAAAATAGATTCTATTTCTGTTGCACTAGCTTCATTGACTTGGATTATATATCATGTTTGTCGTATACAATACAAGTGGATTGTCATGTGGCAATCTCTTCAAATCAGAAAGATATTAAAGAGACTTTAAGTGGAAACCAGATTGAAACCCTTTTTAAGATATTGAGTAACAGGAGAAATCAAACCCACAACCCCCAGTTGTAAGAGGGGGGAATTACAAACTTGGCCATGAAGGACATTAAGGGAAGAAGTTAATAGGAATGGAACTTCAGACACCAAATTGCTTATACTAGAGAAAATGTAGCATGGTCCCCGTGACAGTTCACAAATTTGCCCCAATATAACCTTGTAACGACTTTCAGTAATTTTAATTATTTTATCAGCTTTAATATAAGCCTCGATTCTAATAAATAGCAAGTTATTTAGGTAAATACATTACATAAAACTAACAATAATTACAAATTAATACATCTTGTTACAAATTAGCAAAAATGTGGCAGTTTGTTAAAATCAAATAATATTTGGGGACGTTCGTCAAAAGTCACTACGTTAATCTGCATTGGCTAGGGATGGGGTATACGATAATTGGATTTTTGATTTTTTTATACCTAAAATTAAATGTTCGTAATTAGTATTAATTCATAGTATATCTTGGCCTATTTAAAGATAGATACAAATCATACAATACATTAGAAAGTCAGTATAATGAAAATTAGGAATTAAAACGTCAGTTTAGAGAAAAACAATGTTTCGATTTATAAAAAAACCATTCGATTTGTAAAAAAAAAACTATTTCACACCATCACTTTGAGACATGACATTTCAAACGTCTCAGGGACCATCCTACATTTTCTCTAGTATAGTGCACAGATTAATCACAAGACCACTGGCAAAGCCCCACTTTGGTGCTATTTGTGTCTCAGACTAATTAAATTGTCTTTAAATATGTTGTGTGTGTGGAAATAATAAATAACAGGTTTCCTGAAAGTGATCTGAAATCTATCCATAAATCACTTTCGGACTTAAGTCCATTTGAATTTATTTAGTAGCAGTTATAAGGTGTTTTTTTTTTTAAGTTTAAAAGTTTGAATTGATATTAAATAACAAGTCTAATTTTTTTTTTTTTTTTTTTTTATCCACTTTGCACGGATTTCTCCTGTTACACAAAGAGGGTTTGCTTCTAGCGTTAGCTTATTCGTTAGGAATAATATCAGCCAGGATTCTTCTCATACTGCTAGACGGTACCGAGAATATATCAACCGTGTCATTCAGTTGGTTCAATATCTCTATACCACGCGTGACTGAGTGTTTAGCCATGATATTCGTCCTGTAAGTTGGTATGTAGAACAGAGGGTGATTCCTTGCACGGATATATTTATTGGGTACATATAAACTTAGTGCTTCTAGAATCGCGGGACAGTTAAAGGAACCTTGGAAAACCTTTATTAGGAACTTCGCAATGGATTCTTGCCTTCTTGTTTCGAGGCTTCTATAGTTACACACCGTGAGAAGTTCGGCATGGTGAGCATATTTTGGGTAATCGCCCTTTGTTCTGTACCATAGATATCTGAGGAATTTTTTTTGTATTTGTTCTATATTGTTTTTATATTTGAGCTGGTGAGGAGCCCAAATCGTAGATGCATATTCTAATTTGGTTCTAATTAGATAATTATATAAGTTTCGGAGGATATCGGTGCTGTTAAATTCTCTTGATATTCTCATTACAAAACCGAGTAGTTTGTAACAGTCCGATATCAAACGTGAGACATGGTTAACGAACGTGAGTCTGACATCTAAGGTTACGCCCAAATCCTTGAATTCAGAAACTCTGTTTAGTGCCACTCCCTGTATAGTATACTGATGGTGGATTGGTGAAAACGATCGACTATAAGATACACAGACACATTTATTAATGTTGAACAGAAGATGATTTTGCTCAGTCCAGGAGACTAGGGAGTCTAGGTCCTGTCTTAAGTGTGCACAGTCGTGAGGTGAATTGATCTTTTTGAATATTTTCAAGTCGTCAGCGAACAATAAACATGTCGAGTGACTTATGGAATTTTGAATGTCGTCTATTAATATGAGGAATAGTAGGGGACCTAAATTAGATCCTTGTGGTATACCAGATCTTGCGATAAATTCCACATTCCACACTTATAATGTTATCTATTTATTATAAATATTATGCAAAGGGAATCCATGGTCTGACTTGACAGATCATTAGGTTGTGAAAAAAATGCAAGCTCTGCTAATCATCCTTCCAATTCCAAGACAGCCTGCAGGTGGATTATATCATACATTTACACTTCTGATATTTTAAACGGAATCAACAAATAATCCCTTCCTGATTAATAAATATATTTTGAAGTTTATTTATAAAAATTTAAAAAATGTGCATTGTGAATTATTATTCTTTATTGGAATAAAATGTCTGCAGTAATGAGAAAATCTTATTTTATCAGTGTATTGTATGACACTTACATTATACAAACTGGCTGGTTTACTGTTATATGATATGACACTTACATTGTACAACCTGGCTGGTTTACTATTATATGATATGACACTTACATTGTACAACCTGGCTGGTTTACTGTTATATGATATGACACGTACATTGTACAACCTGGCTGGTTTACTGTTATATGATATGACACGTACATTGTACAACCTGGCTGGTTTACTGTTATATGATATGACACTTACATTGCACAACCTGACCGGTTTACAGTTATATGATAATTTTTCCTATGTGTTAAAAAATGTGAAAAACTCTTATGAAAATAAAATAGATGAAGATAATTTTTTTAAAATAATACAATAATCTTGATTATGAAATTTATTTATTTATAGCTTAGACAGTCAATATGTTAATTAACATTATGGTAAAAAAAAACATTGTTTGATGTGTACAGACCTATTCCTGGCAAAAAAAAAAATAATTTTCCTAACAAAATAAATTATAAATATACAACGATAACAATATTTCTTAGAATATAAACATGCTCACTATTTTGAGGCATGAAATACAGAAAAAAAATAACATATTTAAAAAAAATTTAATAAAAAATATTCTATTACTTACTATCATATATTAAACCCAAATTACACCCCTTTTGAAATATTATGCTGTCAAATACATTTTGCTCCCTTTTTCTTTTATTTCAGGAATTTTTTTATGCAGGACTAATTTTTCTCTTAATCTGGAAGCTCTTAGAGGAATATTAAAAATATTTATTTAACCCTTCCCTTACGGTGCTGAAATTGAAACGCGCGCTCCGGCGTTGGGTAGTGAGTACGCAATCAAAAATAAGCAATTTTAAATCGGAAAAATAAGAACATTCATAGATAATCCCCTTAATTAATTATAATTGAAGTTAAAAATTATAATAATTGAGATTTATTTGCTGAAAACATTAAAAAACCATCTGGCAACGCTCATGGAACGGGCGTAGGTCTAATCTGATTGCAAGCCCAAAAGCTACTGAGGCGCGGAGCGGTAGTGGCTTACTCCCGGCGTGGCTTACGCTTGCGACGACTAAGACAATTGAGCTCCTCACGCTTCAGTGAAGTATGCAAGAGTGAGATGCGAATATAGTGTCGCGCTTCCCGCAAACTCTTCACCTATCGTCAAGACCCAAGATCGAGGCACTCACAGCGTTTAAATGTGAATTTGTTTCCGATCTTCACAAAACACCTACGATGTAGTCGATAAATTCTGATTATTATTAATATTATTTTTTAAATCAATGTGTAAATATATTATGGAGGAATACCTAAAATCTTAACCTTGTATTTATAATATTTATAGAGATATTGATGGTTATTAGAAGCAACGTGTAGAAGATACCCAACACAGGGAAGGAAAGGTTAAATAAAAACTCATCAAGGCACTCTTGGGGGTGCTCACTGTTATAGCTAACTAGTTGGTTTGGAAGCATGTGATAGTGCATACATAATAAACGAGTGTTTTTTTTATATATTTAAATAAAAAGAAAATAAGGAACATTGAAATGATTTTTTTTAAATGGCCATAAAATGTCACTTTTTTAAATGGCTACCAAATGTGGAGTAATTCGTAACTGTGAAAAAATTCTTAACTAAACTCACTTAGTTGATATTTTTTATAATCAATAATATAGCCGTTGACTTGACAACATACATTAGTAACACATAAAACGATATGTGTGTCTGAGATCTACAGAATACCATTTGCCATTTTGATAATTTTATAGGACCACAAAAAAAGTATTTTTTAACTAGTTATTGGAATTTATGAAAAATGAACTAAATATTAGTAACAAATTGCCATTATTAAAAAACACATTATTAAAAAGTTTAAATGGACTTGGTATCCTTTGCCTCACAGGAACATTAGGGATAAATAAGATAAATCTGGTATAATACAATGGTCAAAGCTGAATCATAAAAAAGCTAGTATAATACAATGCTACCATTTAAAGATCAGCTATAGTTCGGAAAATCTAGGATGAGTCCTGTGACAGCTCACAAATTTGCCCCAATACAACCTTGTAACGATGTTCAGTAATTTTAATTATTTTATCAACTTTAATATAAGCCTCAATTCTAATAAATAGCAAGTTATTTAGGTAAATACATTACATAAGGTTGTATTGGGGCTAATTTGTGAGCTGTCACAGGACTCATCCTAGAATTTCCGAACTATAAAAAAAATCTGTATAAGAAAACACATTTTTCAGCAGTTACAAATTTACAATAAAAAACAGTTGATGAATATTTAGGTAATTTATTGGATATATTTCATCATAATATTGAAATGGAAAATAATTTGAGGTGTTGAACTTTTTTATAAAAGTTTTAAAAAAAAACAGAAAACATTTTTTTTTAAATGTATTGTATATTATCTGGAAAGTTTTCGTACAAAAATATTCATAGTTGTATACCCTATATCATAGCTCTATCAGAGCCAAGTTTTCATTGAAAAATACAAAACAATTTTAGATCTGTTGAGACAGTCTTTTTTCCTTATTTCTATCAGTCAATGTTTGTGAATTCAAGAGAATTTATCAGGTCAGTCCATTTGTGTGTATTGATGTCATATGTATAGTTCAACATGACTCATTTCGTAGAACAATACAAATTTAAATGGATTTAAACAAGTCATATCCTGTTTTGAAATGTGCACTCATCAGTTTATCATCTATTTTTGTAAACAATGAGAAGTAAAGAGGTATTAGAAAATGAATATTGATAATCAGTACAAACGGCATGTTCTATACTTTTAATTTTTAAATGGCGAAAATGCAAGTTCCGCAGCAGAAAAAAATAAGAGTGTTCATAATGAGAATGGAATCAGTGCAAAAGGCTGCTCAGAAATAGTTTCAAAGATTTAAAGATGGACAAAGTAATGTTAATGGTGAGTCCCGGTCAGTGTATTGTTAATTTTGACGACACTAAAGAATCTTGTGGATTCAGACCCAGAAGTAACGGTGAATCAGATTACAGAAAGACTTAATTCATCTCATGTAACAGTATTTCGTCACTTTAACCCTTATCATGGCATTGTAACACAGGTGTTACACTAATTTAAAGATTTTTTTTTAAATCCAGAAATTGTAACATAATTTCAAATATGGCAACACATTCAAATACTATACATGCAATTTTGTGTGCAGTGGTATCATCTGGTGATAAATATTGACAACGCTATAACCTTTCAAACGACATCGGGTCAACATGTCTGGACAGCGTGGGTGCATTTTGAAAATTGGGGTAAATAATCTTAATATTTTATTCATCACTACATGTAGAGAAAATTTTATTCAAACCATTTTATTTGTTGATAATTCAACTATGTAAATGTTGTTCATGTTTTAAATTATAGAATCATTTTATAGACCTTTTTGTGGTTTATAAAAATTTATATTTTGGCAATATAATGTGGGTGTTACATATAGAAAAAAACTATAAGGAAAAGTTGTGATTTTTTTTCCTTCATAACTTACCATGTAACAAGAAATCACCAAAGAAAAACGTTAATATTTGGATAAATTGAATTTTGCCAAGATAAGGGTTAAGGAGATAGGAAAGGTTGATCCAAGCTTGGAAAGTGAGTATCACACATGCTATCGGAAGTCAATTGCCAGCAATTGAATAAACATCTGTACTTCTCTCTTAACCCGCTTTGAACGCGAGCCGTTTCTTGACTGTATTGTGACAGGTGATGAAGATTAGATATTGTATCATAATATTGCAAGAAAAAGACAGTGGACAGATAAAGATAAGAAGCCTTTACCAACAGCAAAGAAGAAATTGCATCCAAAAAAGATACTTTTGTCTATTTGGTGGGGCATGTACGGTTGTCCATGTTGAATTTTTAGAACCAAATTAAACGATTAATGCAGATATCTATTATCAACAGCTTTAACGTTTAAACTCAGCATTGATTAAAAAATGCCTGTAATCAGCGAATATCAAAAAGGTTTTGTTCCACCATGATAATACTAGATCGTATATGGCATGGGCAACACTATAAAAAATTTAAGATTTTATAGGGAGTTCCTGCCTCATCCCTCTTACTCTACAGATATTGCCCCAAGTGACTTTAATTTATTCACAACGTTTTATCGGGAAAAAAATTAAACAATAAAGATGAAATTGAAAAAGAAGTTTCAAGTTTTTTTACATCGAAACCAGTCTTTTTACACAAATGGGATTAAAAAATTATCTGTAATATGGCAAAAATTTGTTGATAATGAAGGAAAAAAATCATTGATTCAACTTGTAAAAATGTGTTTTATTTGTATTAATTACTTCAAAATTTCTTTAAAATATGCACGAATTTATGGACTTATTTTATATTTAAAAAAAAATTTTATGTGAAGTGCACTTGAAACTTTTCACAAATATATTGCAATTTTTATGAAAATAATTTGCGAAAAAACAACAGGTAAATTCATTTGGACACGCAATTTTAATGGATCTGGGTTTGTTGCCTTTCATTTGTGGTGTCCCCAGTAAACTAGGCTTTTGTCTGTATCGCACTGAGGAAATAATTATCAGAATTATTTTTTATTTATTTCAGTAAACGAATTCGAAATGCTATCACTGGTACAGTGAGAAACATTTCACAGACACACGAAAGTGTCTAAGAAAAAATAATCATCAGCCTGTGTCGTTCTACTGCAGAATGTACACTCTTCTATGTGTCCGAATCTGCAACACCTCTTTAATCTGTTCACCGTGTTAAAAAATCAAATTCCACGAATCCTGTGCGCGGCACAATTTCGGCATTTTTTAATTTCTAAGTTTAAACGCGTATTTTGTTTAGAACCACTGATATTTGATTACAAGATCAAGTAAACATGACACATAAATAATTTTCTGATAATAAATAATAGTCATTACTCTTAAGGAGACTCGTTAAATAAAGGAGATAAACTAAACATTACGTAAAATAAACAAAGGAATGCTACGATCAAAGCAATGATTCATTACACTCACCCAATCAAATGCATATAGCACTAGTAATGTTTATTTACGTAAGAGAGACTCATCGCAGGACTCGATCCGCGCGACAGGTCGTTACATGTGACGCAATAACTGAAAATATTGAGAAACCAAAAAAATTCAGCGCTCTGTTTATTCAATAATATCTCATAAACTAATATATTATTTGACAAGGTTTTCATAGATGTCGCTAGAATAAAGATTATTTTAAATTTTAGTTCCATTTTCATTCCGGTTTTGTGTCATTCTTTTTAAGTATTTTTAATTTGAAACTTGGATTGTCGTCAGATCACAGGATTTTGTGCTTCCCGCGAGGAACACGTTAAATCAACTAATTATAAATATTTAAAAGTGGCATTTGATTGGTGGTTAACTCCCTAGCATTTTGTGCCAAAAATAATTAATTCAGTGAGTTTATTGAAAAACCCTCAGTGAGTTTATTGCCTTTGGATAAGAATAAACATTTTTCCACTTACTTTCTAAGGGTATAAGGGCACATCACTTTTTTCATATTTATTATTTTTTAAAACAAATATTGAAAAGTGTAAAAAATTCTGTATCTACAGTAAATACTGTAACATAAAATTATGAAATTCTGGGTGGATAAATAATATACTTATAACAAGCAAAGTAATAAAGAATGTTTAACACAGATATATAATATATAATAATATAATTAGTTAATTGAGTTTCTAAAATATAAAAGATAGGTATTAAAAAAACTTTAGTTGTTATGAAACAAAAACATGGCTTGAGCTATTAGCTTTCGCTTCAATTAACACAATGTCTAAAATGGAGACCAATTCTTCTGGACAGTCACTTGACATGTTTTATTCTATTTCCTTTTCTCTAGATCTATTATTTTATTGAATATATTATTAATACTTTATACTATAATTAAATTAAATTAACTAAGCGAGTATACATGTCAGAAGTTCAAGATATGCGTGGAAAAGGTAGACCTATACTTGAGAAAATGTAGCATGGTCCCTGTGACAGTTCACAAATTTGCCCCAATACAGCCTTGTAACGACATACAGTAATTTTAATTATTTTATCAACTTTAATATAAGCCTCGATTCTAATAAATAGCAAGTTATTTAGGTAAACACATTACATAAAACTAACAATAATGACGAATTAATACATCTTGTTACAAATTAGCAAAAATGTGGCAGTTTGTTAAAATCAAAAAATATTTGGTGACTTTTGTCAAAAGTCACTATGTTAGTCTGCATTTGCTAGGGGTGGGGTATACGATAATTGGATTTTAGATTTTTTATTCCTAAAATTAAATGTTCGTAATTAGTATTAATTCATAGCGGATCATGGCCTAAGTAAAGATAGATACAAATCATACAATACATTAGAAAGTCAGTATAATGAAAATTAGGAATTAAAATGTCAGTTTAGAGAAAAACAATTTTTCGATTTATAAAAAAAACGATTAGATTTGTAAAAAAAAAACTATTTTACCCCATCCCTTTGAGGCATGACATTTCAAATGTCACAGGGACCATCCTACATTTTCTCAAGTATAGGAAAACATTTTTGAAAGAAGGTGAAAATTATGAATAATAGAAATTGTGCAAGTCTCCTCTACATTCACATGAGATATATGAATGTAGAGGAGACGAAATTGGTGTGCTTGAATAGAAAAGTTTGGATCTGTTCTCTCTGCCTACTCTGCAAGGGACACGGTGCGTATTAAATTAATTATTCATTCCATGATAAAGTTTTAATTGAAAACATCCTAGCTGTAAAATAAAATATAAACAATGAACAGAACTGATATACTTGTAATCGCAAATCTAATAATAAAATAATAAATTAATCCTTGACTCAACTCTTAGAGATTTCATACTACCTACATACTTGTATTTTAAAAAGGGTACTTTTTTATACACAGCCGCATACTTTTAGATATTTATATCTAGGTATTATTTATTTTTCCAAAAAATACTCTTAAATATAAAGATGAATAAATGTTAATTTATATAAATAAGCAAATCATAATACATTGGTACTGGGTTGTCAAAGAAATGAATTTGTAATTTTAATATAGATATTTTTTGAAACACTAGAACCATTAAATAAAAACTTGCTAATAAAGATTCATCATAAAAAATACCAAAAACAGAGACTTTCAAAACCAATTTAAAATTTAAAAAAAACTTTAGATCTGCTTTATTTTTAGGTATCTAAATATTAAAAATAATTTAAGTAGAATCTTGAATATAAATCTCACTTTCGACAAATATCCCCTTTGAATCAAATAACCAAAGAGATCATGGACGTTGATTAAGTCTGAGAAGAAATGGGAAAATCGCAATGACTCAACAAATTCAATTTGTTATATACATTTTAATAACTTCATAAAAATAATTTTTGGTGTAGTTATATCGCCTGTTGAGAATCATAGTGGCGAAACTCTAAAAAATCGATTTTCGAGTTAAGACTTTCAAATGGCACTAAAATGACTCCTATTTTACAGGCGATATGATGATATAAAAAATCCAAACATTAACTATTATATTAACATAAAATACATTAATATTGTTTTGAATTAATATACTAAATGGACATATACAAAAAATATACATATAAATCGCCCATTTCTACACGTAATTATTTCAAGAAAATTAAAAAAAATATCAGAAACTTGTGAATTTTTTCTAAAATTAGATACGAGGCATATCCAGAAAGTAAGTGTACTGAATTTTTGTAGGCTACAATTTTTTTTATTTAAACAAAAAAATTACGTGATTACCGTAGTACATATGTAAGCTATTTTTCGACATAGTCGCCATTCCTCTCAATGCAGGTGGTGAAGCGGGGTATCAATTTTTGATGCCTTCCTCGAAGTAGTTTCCCGCCAACTCCTCCGTCCACTTCTCCACCTCTTCCTTTACCTCCTCGTCGGTTGAAAACCTTTTTCCACCCATGTGCAGCTTCAGGGAGGTAAAGAGATAGTAATCTGAAGGTGCTAGGTCAGGGGAATGCGCGGGATGGTTCAGGACATCCCATTTAAACGAGGCGAGCAGTTCCGTCTGGCATTGTCGTGCAGCAGGCAGACTCCCTTTGTCAGCATGCCTCTCCTCTTGTTCTGAATCGCCCTCCGCAATTTTTTTAGGATCTCACAGTATCTTGCAGAGTTGATGGTCTCCCCTTGAGGCATATATTCAATTAAAATTATGCCTTGACAGTCCCAAAACACGGATGCCATGATTTTCTTGGCTGAAATTGTGGTTTTGAACTTTTTGGCGGAGGGTGAAGAGGTGTGACGCCACTGTCGAGACTGCTTTTTTGTTTCAGGCGTGTAGTGTGCAACCCAAGTTACATCTCCAGTAACGATGGAGCGGAGAAATTCATCTCCATGGAGTTTGCAGCGCCTCAAAAACTCTTGCCCGGCTTCCACTATTTCGCACTTGGCGGGAGATGGGGTTGACATATTTCACGAAACGTGTTGTCGCGTCGACACTTCTCAACGTACTGACCTCGAACCGGTCTCGTTGCGGAGGGGAAGGGTCAGGCTACACGGAAGTGTAGCCAACATGTCGAAAATAAAATCCATCCGGTCGTGAGAGCCTCAGTACACTTACTTTCTGGATACGCCTCGTACTTCAAAATGCAATAAAATAAATTAAAACAAACTCAAAGAATCATTTTTTCTTCAGAAAGTGTGCCAAAATTGAGACTTAACGATATCTCTTAACAAGTTTTTGCAAAATAACTTAGATAGACAAGATAAGACATCATAATATGTATAAACAAAAACATATCTATAAACTTGAAATTATGTAACAGTAACACTAAAAAATAATATATATCTATGAATTATTTTAAGTGTTAGTTTGGTATCCTTCAAGAGATTTTAATTTAACACCTAATGGATTGAATATATGTGATGCGTGCATTTCATCAATCGCAGATGGTATAGAAGGATCATTACTGGTTTGCACATTGATCATTTGAGGGAATATTCGAGTAATATTTTGAATGAATTCAACATCTTCAACTCTTCTGTATTTCTTACATTTTGTAGCTAAATAAATTAATGCGTGAGTGAGAAATCCTCTTGAATCGGTATTACACTTTATAGGAGTTTCACCGGCTAAGGCATCAGCGAGATAAAGATACAAATTTTTGAGATCTATTTTGAAGAAATCTTCTGGATTAGGATGCTGTTCTAAATGAGCTATTAATCTAAGTGCACAAGATATTGTCGGATCTAGCACCCTATTATGTTCCGTTAGCGCTTCCAGCCACTTGCAAATTGGTGCTTCTGGAGAGAACTCCGTCATCTTTTTCACAAAAACATTAATATTACCACCGCAAAGTGTATCATCATCAGCCTGTAAAGTTTTAATAGCTGAAGCTTTATAGTAAGATAAATATTTTTTTATAGAGAGTTTCGTTTTGGTTGGCACTGCTTGATGTAAAACATTTAAGTCGTCATCTCCGTGAGTTTCTAATGCTTGATACAACGCTTTCTTCTCCTTTAAATTCCAACCGTGTTGGGGGTGAGTTGTTCCTCTTTTTGACATGTTTTCATTTAAGTCCTCGTTGCCTAGAATAAACAAATAAAATACTTCAATAATGCAGCTTTTCAATACACAAATGAAACAACTAAATATTTGAATGATTAAGGACATGGCAATAAGAACCACTTAATTTTTTTTAAATCATGTCTCGAAATATAAACAGTACTGGTTTCACTCGTGTTTATATTTTTGTTATGCAATAAATGGAATCCTGATATTAAATATTAATCCTGCGTATTGTATTTTACTGAATAAAAGTTTTTTCCTTATTTATTTTCAGATTAATAAAAGTTTAAAATTCGGTTGAACAAAATTATATGAATTTTATGTGGGTTTCATTATCATCATTACTATCACATGAAGTATCTATTGCAGAGATAATAGATCTCTATTTTATTCATTATCATCATTACTATCACATGAAATATCTATTGCAGAGATAACAGATCTCTACTTTATTCATTATCATCATTACTATTACATGAAGTATCTATTGCAGAGATAACAGATCTCTACTTTATTCATTATCATCAATACTATCACATGAAGTATCTATTGCAGAGATAACAGATCTCTACTTTATTCAATCTTGACATTCATTTTTCGATATTTCCATGTCCATATACCTTAATGCATACTCTTCTATTTTTAAGACATTTAACTCTTCCTTTTTTTTCAGAAATTAATAAATGGAAATTCGCAATCAAATAAATGCAACACAAATTACCATTAATTAAAAATTAATCGCAACAAAAAATTATTATAAGTGTAATTTCCCACAAAAGCAAACTGAACAAATAAAATCTTATAAAAACATCTGTACTCATCATCTTTCCAATTTAGGTCTTTACTTCCTTGCTGTGAAATTTTATATAATGGTCTGAAACACAAAATATGAAACATTCCTTTACTTTCAAACAGATTAAAATCAACCAAGATGGAGACCACCAGACCATACTGTAAATCAGGCAATGTCTGTAGATCTTCCTCGACAACCGTCCAGAGGAAGACCAAAAAACTCATGGATGACTCAATGCTCCAAAATCCTGCCGAGAAACGGCCTAGATGAAAGCGACACCCAGAACCGAAGAACATACAGCCTGAGAACGAAAAGAGCCGACCCCAACAGCCTACCTAGGCAATGAGTTGGGACAGTGCCAGGAAGAAAGATTAAAAAAAAAACAAAAATACTTAAGTCTTGCGGTTATCTATTTTTGAAAGAAAAAATAATTCTAAAATCTAGCAATCTAAAAAAGTTGTTGCCTTGAACAATTGCCTTAAAATTGATAATTTTTGAAAACTCAACAAAAATTACCTATATTTAAAATTCATGAAAAATAGTTAAAGGTTCGAGCAGGTATAAACATTGTTTTATACCCTTACAAACCCCATCTGAACCGTTAAGACCACTCCAGGCTATTAAATTAATCTAAAGAAATTTAGAATATAATGTCAATGGGTGATTTAAGCCCAGTAATAATTGTATGAATGCCTATAGATATCCAGTAATAATTGTATGAATGCCTATAGGCATTTTCAGCACTGGATGTGTAAGCAAATTGTGATGTCACCAAAAGTCCTCTTAAAGTTTCATTTATTTTTATTTTATTTATTTAGTCACATAAATTATATGGACCTGGGTTTATTGCCTTTCGTTTGTCATGTCCCCAGTAACCTAGGCTTTTGCCTGTATCTTACTGAGGGCATATAACATGGAAAAATAAGTGAATGTTTTTTTCAGATTGTTGATTATACAATACCCCTTTGCAAACTCTCATCACTTTGATAAAAATTGAGACTTAATTACATGTATGTATCACGCTATTCAAACCCATCATACTTTATCACTGCAAACAGACCAAGAAGTCCATTCCTCAATGTCCCACAAAATTCACTGTCAGGTATTCAACTATACCTATAAAATACCTAGTAACTACATTAGCCACTAGACCAAGGGTGCCCAACAAGTTGATCTTGATCTACCAATTAATCGTGTCATGGTTTTAAGTAGATCTTTACTTTTTCTTTCATTATCTACTAAATCTACAAAACTATTATTTTTAAATATTATTTTAGTTGATTCTGAAATATAAGAATATCTACTTTACTGACTGACATTTTAGTTCTTTAGTTTGTCAAAAGATACATCACAAATACGAAAGTTGTTTTTGTTACAAAAAATTATATTTTGTTTTAGCTCTACATATTTAGCAAAATCAACATTTCCTTATATGAACATTTTAAAATCAGAAATTCTTTAAATGATGAACACCTCAAACAGTCTATAAGATTATCTATTTCGTTATTATTCCAACTTTGAAAAAATTTACAAATCTGAACAATGTCAAAGATTTCATTAACCACTTGACAGTTTTGCCCGAGCGGGACTCGGGCACGAAGTTTCTTTTTATGCTGACGAGCCCGAGTCTCGTTCAGGCAAATCTTGTTTCGACTTGTTGGGAGTGTTTCTCCCGAGCGTCGTTTGGGCAGATCTTGTTTCAACTTGTTTTCTCCGAACGGAATATATTTTCGTATAGAATTTATTCGTTCACAGTTCGTCATTGCGTTAAGTTGCGTGTTAAAAATCCGATTAAGTGGTTAACATTACTTTGACTTATATCAGGATTTATTGTGTTTCTAGTTTTTTTTTTCTTGATAATACGATTTATTTGTAAATGAAATAGTAAATAATGTTTTGTTCATAATAAATTATTATATCTAATTACAATTTTGTATATTCCCTGAACACTGGAAGATCGCGACGTCGTCCTTCAAAAAGTAGCTCACGTGTACAAAAAGATTGGGCAGCCCTGAACTAGACCAACGAAAATTCTAACCTTCAATTGTTAAAATAGGTTCAAACCGCCCTGGACTAGGGCAACGAAATTATTAATCAAAATACCGTGCTTTTAAAAATCATGATACGAATGATCAATAAACAACAGAAAAAAAACACAAGGACGACAATCAATAAAAGAGAAGACATTAATTGTCTCTCTCTTTGAATAATGGGCTTAAACTAAAAAGACATTAATTAATAAAAACAAAGTCAATTGTCATAATTATTATATTTTCTTTTCTAACGATTGAGATATATCGACAACATTCTATGATGACATATTTGAATGAAATGTACTTACACAATAAAAATGAAGGATTTTCGAAAGTGAAATTTCGAGAATTTTCATTCAATAACAATACAAATTTTCGTAAACTGACGAGTGATCGCAAACACACACTGACGCGAATTGATATAAATGTCACAGGCGCCTAAGACTCTCTCTCTCTCTCTCTCTCTCTCTTTGAATAATGGCCGTGAACTCCTATATATGAAGGAGTATACGCCAGTGTCGAGTGATGTCAGCTTCATAGTATCTAGGTAGTTCTATTCATATGGGCGACACGGCACATCAAGCAACTCGGCCCAGGACTACTGTTATCTAGTGAGATACTATGGAGTTAAACTATTTTACAACTAAACTACATAGTTTACAACTAAATGAATATTTACAATAAGATGATAGTTAAATGTATATGAGCGAGCGAATGATTTAATTTCCTATCGATATTTATCATATATATTATACATATATTTTATTACAGGTTAATTTTGTTTTTGTTAATAAAATGAGTGATGCTATTCAATATGGAAATTTTATTGAGGCTCAACAGGTGGGGAAGATTTGCAGGGAGTAATATTTTTGTTTGTTTTTTAAAGATCAAAGGGAAAGTATTCAGAGAACAGGAGAAGAAGATATGTTCAAGATCATCCTCCTCCTGGCCACACTCACACAAAGAAGAGTTCCTTATATGTAGTCTGGCCAGGTGGACAGGGGAACAGCAATTTCCAAAGCGTATTCGGCTTATAGTTGTCGCTTCTCTCCGAGTGCTTCTATAATTGGAAAACCAGGGTTTGATTGGAATGTAGGGTTGAATTGATGCATATCTTTTTCCCCTAGTGCGGTTCGAGTCATTCCAGTAATTTGTCCACTCCTCCATCATCGAAGAGCGCGCCAAAGGTAATAAGTCTTGTGCAGATGTGTAATTATATTTGTCTGTATTTCCTATAGAGGTTGCCTCTTTAGCTAGAGTATCTGCTTCTTCGTTACCCGAAATGCCTCGATGACTAGGAACCCAAGCCAGGGCGACATCAAGGCCCGCCTCTTCAAGGTTGTATATAGTTTCCCTTATATTAAGTGTTATACTATTTGGGGATCGAAATGGGTTCTTTCCTATTGCTTGAAGGGAACTTAGACAATCTGATACAATTAAAGTGTTTGGGATACTTAATTCTAAAGATGTTTGTAATGCTTCCAAGATTGCCAATGTCTCACCAGTGAATGTAGTTGAAAATTTGGGAGAGACTCTCTCTCTCTCTCTTTGAATAATGACCGTGAACTCCTATATATGAAGGAGTATACGCCAGTGTCCAGTGATGTCAGCTTCATAGTATCTAGGTAGTTCTATTCATATTTAAGATCTTGTTCACTATATCTTTGTCGATTGTTCATTGAATGTTGTTTTAAACGATTTATTCCATTAGTTTGCAAGTGACACTTTGAATGTCGAAGAGGATGATTCCTTTATTTTTTTAAATTAGTCGAAATACATTTTTGCTTTATTCTTCCAGATTCTGATATTCTAGTGAAATGAAAAGATTTCCGTTCATTTGGTTTTATTCCAAGTCAAATTTAGTTCAGTTTGTAGAAATGCTTATAAATGTTCTGTATACGGTTCATTAAGTTTTATCATGTCAATCATTAATAATTTCTTGAGCCACTATTTGTAATCTTATTACCTTTTGAAGGAATTATGTTGTGATTTCATTTGGCAAAAAAAATCTTGTTAAAAGTAATGGAAGAGGTAAAGTTTATTTTTTTACATTCGCTTGATTTTCCGACTTGAGGGAGTAATATTTTAATTATTGGTGGCATCGATAAATTCACTGAACCAAAATAGCTGCAAAATGCATTTATCGTGGTTCACTTCATCCACGTTAGGCATTTGTACAATAGTGTTTAAAGAATCTGAAACGTTATGTTCTTATAGCTTTCAAAAATGAAGTGAAATAATTTTAAATTTAAAATGTTTATTTTGCTCGAAACTTTGATATTTTACGTAGACACCTCCTAGAACTGGTTTTATTTTAAACATTATTGAAAGCTGAAAATATTTCATAGACAAGATATGTTTTAATAACCTAACCTCAAAGGTTGTTGAGCTGAATATTGAACTGTCAATAATTATGCTACTTACATCAAATAATCACGGTAGTGCTTTTGCGTTGATCATTCAACGTTGTTTTTATTTATTTTGAAATATGAATTCCGACTGTGAAATTTCAAAGATATCGTATGGCCGAACTTGGCGAACAAAATACGGAAAATGGCAGTAGCAAGTTGGATGATACCCACCAGAAGTTTACGAATTGGACGAAATAACAGGGGTAACATGGAAATTTAATAAAAAAAATATTTCAAAAACCTTTTTCTTCCTTGATGGTGTATTTGTTTGTGATACAATTGATAAAAGGGTGGCATTCGATCGTTAATAGTTGATCAAGCAATGTTTGTATCTAATAAGCCAATGTGCCCTTGTTGTGTTTTTTTTTGGAAATCATTGCATTTTTAGTGTTTAATGTCTGATTATCGTGATAAAATCTATGCGTTAATATCATTAGCATGCGTTATTTATAAAACTTATGTATATTTTTCTCAAGAATTTAGATTTTTTTATTTATTTTAGGGAGGTTCGGTAATGACGAAGATCTCTATAAATTGGATAAAGACAAAACCCCTAAACATAATACGTGTGATATTTTGAGAGGTCTCTGCTCTCGCTCGGGAGTTTTTTACGATATAGTGTCAGCAAAACCTGGTAAGTATAGCATTAATTGATGAAGACATGAAACAGCAGTGATTTATATTGAGAAGGATTGCACATTATTTGTATTTTTCTATAAATATATTTTTTAATATCTTCATGTCATCTGTTTATTAATCGTAATAAATGGTGCAAGAATCAGTAATCTCAGCCTTTCCTGGTTGTATTTGAAAAGACGTATTTCCCCAGAATTTACTCTATTAAAATGATTTTTTATTATTTTTTCATTAATTCAGTGGCACCTTAGTGTATCAGAATTTTTCCATGATGCTTAAAATCAGAACATACCTTACAGTTGCACTTATGTTAAGTAGATGAAACACGTATTTGAAATTCATAAAAAAGTTTTGTAATTATACTTAAGAAATTGTAGCACGGTTCCTGTGACAGATCACAAATTTGGCTCAATACAACCTTGTAATGACGTTCAGTAATTTTAATTCTTTTATCAACTTTAATATAGGCCTCAATTCTAATCAATAGCAAGTTATTTAGGTAAATACATTATATAAAACTAACAATAATGACAAATTAATACATCTTGTTACAAATTAGCAAAAATGT
Source organism: Odontocerum albicorne (assembly GCA_949825065.1). NCBI lineage: Eukaryota > Metazoa > Arthropoda > Insecta > Trichoptera > Odontoceridae > Odontocerum > Odontocerum albicorne. The sequence goes on along the minus strand of OX463838.1, from coordinate 58,673,979 downwards.
GGCAGTTTATTAAAATCAAATAATATTTGGTGACGTTTGTCAAAAGTCACTACGTTAGTCTGCGTTGGCTAGGGATGGGGTATTCGATAATTGGATTTTCGATTTTTTGTGCCTGAAATTAAATGTTTGTAATTAGTATTAATTCATAGTGGATCTTGGCCTATTTAAAGATAGATACAAATCATACAATACATTAGAAAGTCAGTATAATAAAAATTAAGAATTAAAACATCAGTTTAGAGAAAAACAATTTTTCGATTTATAAAAAAACTATTTGATTTGTAAAAAAAAACGATTTTACCCCATCCCTTTGAGACATGACGTTTCAAATGTCACAGGAACCATCCTACATTTTCCCAAGTATAAAATAAACCATAATTAGTGGTCCATATTATTAAACCATAAGAGGGCCGCACACTCTCAACTCCTGGAATTAAACTAGACATACTCATTTCCTGTTCCACATGGATTTCGCACGATACTTGCTTTTTATTTCAGCGACCGCCGAAAACCGCTGGATTTTATATTTGTGCAATGCTGATTGCAAATATGACGTCACAAATTGAATTAGGATTCACAGAGCTTTACTATTTAACAGTGGATATTCATCGCCACGGCGCACACTTTGAAAACCACTGATTTAATGCCTGCTTTTTATTTAAGGGACCGCTGAAAACCTTTGTTTTCATATTTGTGCCATACTGATTGCACAAATATGATGTCTGTAAATTGAATTAAGATTCACAGAGCTTTACTATTTAACAGCGGATATTCATCGTCACACTTTGAGAACCACTGCATTCATTCGTGAAAATTACAATATCTCTGAAATCACTATCCTAGTCAAATTTTCAAGTTTTAATCATAACGAACATAGCAATTCACTTTGGTAGTTAGATGTCTTCTGCTTCTATCTCTTCTCTAGTACTATGTGTTGTGTTGATGATATTCCTGGAAGCAACCCACTTTGAGTAGGCTGCAATTTTTACTAATCTATTGATGTTGTTTTCCTCTTCACTATGCAATATGCGCAAACTTTTTTTCCTTTGTCGTTCACAAGCTTACGAACATTTTTAAGGAGGTCAAAAAGTCGTAAGCTGAATTCACATCCAACGCGTTTTGGAGACAAGTTTCCAATAAAAAGATTCTGTTTGTCCTGTGTTTTGTTGTTGATAGGTGATTTGATTAGACTATAGCAACATCCAGTGCTGCACCACAATATTTATATTTCTGGTCGATGTTGCTGAAATGAAAATGTTTTGTAATAAATTTAATTATAACTACCGTACATCATTAAATTTCTAACAACAGGACAATCTATGTTTAGGTTGTTCCAATAGTCTGATGTCTTGAAGAAGGTCGAAAATCTCCATATACGTTAGTAGTCCAATGTATACGTTCATTTCTTTTTCATATGTATCTCACCAAAAATTGTCGTCTTGACCAATTTCCTTGCTTGAAGATTGAATATTTGTTTGTATTCACATCAATGTCTTCAAAAATATTTATAAAATACCCATACTTATAGGATGCTGCGCGTAAGCTATATATTGCTCCATGATTTTCATAATATTTATCAGACACAACAAAAGATAGTTTGTCAACAAAATTCGGTAAAGTTGATTGTACGTGAGGCTGTGTGGTGGCACATTTATTGTATATTTATAAATGGAATATTTCGTTAAATTAATGATTAAGTTAGATTAATAATAAATAGATTCATCACCAAAATCACACAAGATATCACTTTTACCCAAGCTATTTGAGTCATTACATTCACCAGCGGCGGCCGGTCCCAAGGTGTAATGAGCACCATAAACACCTCGAGACACTGAGCGAATATGAAATATCACTGTCTCACGGTTTACTTTACTCTGTCTGCCCTATATGAATTTGCATTTCCGTCCGGTGCATATTGGAGATCGCTCCGGTAGTATTGGCAAACTTGGCCGGGCAATTTGAAAGGAACATTTTTTTAAATTTTATTTAACACTTGCCTTACTGTGCTAAAAAATTCCGCCAGCCACGGTGCTGGACGCTAAGCGTCCAGTGGAAAAATTGTATGTTTTACATTAAAATTATGCAAAGTCTGCTAAGTTATTTTTTGTAATTAGCTATAAAAATCATTTTATTATGTATTAAAACGTCGAATAATCAAATAAAATATAAGTCCTGGTCACTCACTATCCATCACAGGGTGGCAAGTGTTAAAATAATTTTTTATTTTCACTTAAATAAAAATACTATTTAGGGATTAACAGAAATTCAAGTTTTACTTCAGAGGACCACGCTTAACCCAACTCACAGATAATTAAGTTCTGGATAATCAGTGTTATGCTGTATTTTAAAAAATTCACATGTTGTCAGTAAGATACAGGGCAAATCTTAGTTGACCGGGGTCACGAAAAATGACAGGCAACAAACACAAGTTTACGTACTGTGAGCATGAATTTGAAAAGTTTTTTTGAAATGACATTGTTTTTGTATATCTTGTTTTTATATTATGTTTAATATATTATGTATACATACTATTCATACTTATTATGTAAAAAATACATGAAAGGCAAGCGGTATAGATTGCTAAAGAGTTCAACATATCGTTTTCGTATTCCTTGATAGAGTACGGCCCTGATAACAACGGATATTTTAAAATAATCAAAAGCCTTCACATGATCTACGAACGCCACATATACATTGGAAGTTGGTATTCTTGACAAAGTTCTACAACTTCCTTTACTATTTAAACCCTCCGTGGTCTAGTTGGTAAGACACCTGTCTTAGCCTAACTTAACCTAACGTAACCTAACCTAACCTAACCCAACCCGGAGGTTGCGGATTCAAATCCCGATGGAACCCAGATTTTTTAAAAAAGGATTCCACTCTGGTTTTCACTTAAGGTATCTTGAACATCTTTATGGTTGGTTGGAAAAGATTGCCACATGACAATAAGCTCGCCAGGTTGTACTGTATACAATGAAAGTGCAACACAACACAACGTGGTCTATTGTGTTGTAACGCCCTCTAGATCCAGCTTGTTCTCCCGATAGATTTTCATCAAAAGCGGCGGCTGGTCCCGAGATGCGCTGGTGCGCTGAGCACCAATGCACCTCGAGACGCTGAATGAATATGAAATATCGCTGTCTCATGGTTTACTGTATGTCTCTGTCTGCCCTACATGAGTTTACGTTTCCATCCGGTGCATATTGGAGATGGTTCCGGTAGTATTGGCAAACTTGGCCGGTCAATTTGAAAGGACTATTTTACTTGAATTTTTTTTAATTATCACTTAAATAAAAATACTCGTACGATTTGTCAGTATTCTTATACATATTTAATCTATACAAATATTTAACATTTTTGGAAGTCGTGTTTGCGAATATATAATTTAATTATTGTGAATTATTTCTCCGGTTCAGCGCACCTCTAGACCGGCGGCCGCTGACATTCACTAATCTCGTATAGCTATTTGAATCACCACATTCACAATATTCCACAATCTCGACATTAAAGTGTGCCTTTTTACTGAAACAGACGAGTGAATAATGTTGTTTGAAGACCAGTAAAAAAACATTGATTTTTTACTGATAAATTATTAGGAAGTTCCAAGTACTTAAACGATAAAATGAGAAAAAAGCTTAGTTAATTATTACATAGATGTTACAAAAATAAACAATTTTGCTCAAAATTTCGTGTGGTGTGAACAGGAAATGGGTCATATTTTTCAGACGATTACATGCATTATAACTGGAAAAAGGTTTTAATAGCATATTTTCTCATGGACTCGCAGGTTTTGTTTCCGGAGAATTCTAGCCAGTTTCATTTTTAGATCTAACCTTATTAACCTGGTTTTATTTCAGGTCTTCTTCATTTTTAGATCTAACCTTATTAACCTGGTTTTATTTTATTTCATTCAGTACACATGATGTCAAAGATTTTGAAGTATTTTTTATTGCGTTTGTTTTTAATCTCTCGTGTTTTGTTTGTATTAAAAGGTAACAACAATGGATCACCAAATGTAGGGGACGACGTAGGTAACTCGAAAAGTTTGTCTAAAACAATAATATCAGATGCCAAAAGACTCTCCTACCTTAACGCCTTAGTCAAGTTACTTGCTAGGGATGAGACCAGGCAGCAGTTGGGATTCACAACAGAAGAACTTCTTTGTTGGTGAGTATAATTATTGTATTCAAATACGTACTTGTTTGAGGGATCAATTTTCAGAACTAATACACTGTGCGTTGTGCTGATACACTAAGCTATTCTGCTTGGATCCAAACAGTTGGCTTGCTTCAAGGATATAAAGATTTTTTTCAAAAGACATGCGATAGAACTGAGGACCTCTGTGACCTAATTAGTAAAATGCCTGTCTCCTAACCTGGGGGCTGTTTTTTTTTTAATTTATTATTTATTTAATAAAGATAATAAGATACAATAGAAAGAAAGATACAATAATAATAAAGACTTACTTCAATAATCATATAAAATTTCATATTCTCCTTCCCCGTTCATGCTGAATTTCTATGTTCAGATATCATAGACATGCTGACCGACAAACCAGGAATTCTATTTTTAAGTCAACCAGCTTATCACATGTGTTAATTAAATATTCCATTCATCTATGGTTCGATTCCCATTGATACTCAATTTTTTTAAAAAGCTTTTCTGTATGAGTGATGTCTTATAAAAGGGTTGAAAATGAATGTAGCAAAATCAAAGATTATGGTTATAGAAAGAAATGTGGTAAATAGTGTGTGCGATGTATAGGTTAACTCAGATAAACTGGAGCAGGTTGATGAATTCTGTTATCTTGGCAGTATGTTAACTGTGATGGGAGAGTTGAAAAGGACATTGAAAGAAGGGTAGCAGCAGGGAACAAGGGAAACGAAGCACTTAATGTAATGTACAAGTGCAACAATCGTGCAATATAAACAGTTAAAAAAATGACAAAATATAATTGTATTGATAATAAATAATTATCTTCTTAAGTCCAACCTTGACAGAAGTGAAACTTGGATTTGGAAAAAGAAGGATAAGAGTAAGATTAATGCTGTGGAAATGCGTGCACTAAGGAAAATTTGTGGAGTGTCAATGTATGAAAAAAGGTGAAATGTAACAAAAATAACAATACATTAAAGTGTGTTGGTGCTCACCTTGATGTATGGAAGTGAAACTTGGACATGGTAGAAGAAAGGTAAGATAATTAATGCTGTGGAGATGCGTGCACTAAGGAAAATTTGTGGAGTGTCAATGTGTGAAAAAAGGTGAAATGTAACAAAAATAACAATACATAAAAGTATGTTGGTGCTCACTTTGATGTATGGAAGTGAAACTTGGACATGGTAGAAGAAAGGTAACAGAATTATTGCTGTGGAGATGCGTGCACTAAGGAAAATTTGTGGAGTGTCAATGTTTGAAAGAAGGCGAGTGAAGACATCAGAAACGAAAGCATATATAAAATGGATGTTTTAAGTAAGATGGAAAAAGGAGCTTTAAGATGGTTTGGACATGTGGTGAAAATGAATAACGAAAGAATGACTAAGCGAGTATACAAATCAGAAGTGTAAGGTGCACGTGGAAGAGGTAGACCGAGGAAAACGAGACTGGATCAATTGGACCAGACTTTGAAAGAAGGTAAAGTGAGGAGTATGAATAATAGAAGATTGTGCATGATGAATGTGAAGGAGGTGAAAGTTGTGTGCTGTGATAGAAAAGTTTGAAGATCTGTTCTCTCTGCTTACCCCACAAAGGATATGTTGTGATACATCCATATCATGTATGTATGTTTCTGTATGTTTTTCACTAAAGGCTTCATTATCATCTTTCTGGTTGGTTAAAAAATAATAAAATGCATTGTTTTCTAAAGAATTAAAATAATATTAACTGAATAAGGAAGGACATATATTTTTATTCAATAAATTTTATAAAGTTAAAAAACTAATTATAAAATGGTTTGGTAAATGTTTGGTAAATTTTATTTTCTGAATAAAACAAATTGTTTGTTTTTAGCTTGCGAGTGAGTCTGGTCCATGAGTCCACTCAGGTGCGTGCGGGAACACTGAGGGCAGTGCGCTATGTGTTGCGTTCCGAGGCCGATGTGATAGCATTCAATGCTCTAAGGTTGCCCTACTTGGTGACAAGGTAAATTCTAACAGCCCACAATTACGTATGACATTTTGACAAATAACATTTTCTTCATATTTTAATTAAAAAAGAACATTTATACAAAAATTCAACCACAATCGTTTTTTATTTTTTATTTGGTATTTATTTGTTTTACACATGACAAGAAATATACATAATTTGTGAAAAAACAACAGGTAATTTAATTCGGACACACAATTTTAATTGCTCTGGGTTTGTTGCCTTTCATTTGTCGTGTATCCAGTAAATTAGGCTTTTGCCTGTATCTCACTGAGGACATATAGCATGAAAAAATAAATCGATACTTCTTTCCGATTTTGGATTATGTAAAACCCCGTTGCACATTCTCATCAACCTGACAAACAGTGACACTCAATTACATATGTATACATCACGCGAAATCAAACTCCTCATTATATTATCATATCATTTCTCAAATTTTCAAAATAAACTTCTTTTAGTTGTCTTGGCAAGAAAATAAAGTATTTTCTGATATAACGCCATTCATGAAAGATTAGAGTATGAAGAATTCTACTATCAAGGTAGTATTTTCTCAGATGATGAAAGATAAATGAGCCATATCAAACAGTAGAATGATAGAAAACAAAGTCAATGGGGCAGTTAAAAACATATATGCTCGAACCGGACAGTATCAAAATCTGTCAAGATGATGATAGTCAACAAATGTATTTTAGTATCAACATTGATGTGTGAGAGTGAAATGTGGACATGGAATAAGACTGAAAGGAACTGAAGAAATGGTGTAGAAATGCATGCACTGAAAGGTGAAAATATATTGTATGACAGAATATGAAAAGTAGGGATTAGGGAGGAATGTGAACTTAAGGCTGATGTGTTGAATAGGATGAAGAAGATCATTCTGATATGGTTTGCATACATAGAATGAATGAATGAAGAAAAACTAACAAAACAAATGTACAGTGGAAATTTGAGTGGAAGGGGTGGTAGGGGAACACCAAGGAAAGCATGGTTGGATCATGTTTATGATATTTTGAAAGAAGGAAATGTAAAAATCTTAGAAGTTGTACGTGTATGAGGTGTATGTATTTAATAGAGGCGAAAAATATGTATTGCAATAGGAAAGTCTGACGCTGTCTCCTCTCTGCCTACCCTGACAGTGAGACGGCGTATGAATATTTTTCCAGAATTATCCATTAATAGTAATATTTTATCATTGACAGATGCATGGATGTTGTGCTCCGCAATGAAGTGGAACGTGTGCAAGCGCTACGAGTGGTACGGCGGGCACTAAGGCTGGGTGCCGGGCACCTGGAGGTGGCCCTGGCACGTGCACTTCTGGCTGTGCCTGCTGCAGCTCCTGAAGACAAGGACCGCCTCATGCGTGCCTGCCTGGCCGCGCTATGTGAACTTGGTAAGTCAATTAACCTCTTTAGTCTATAATCCAATTCAGATTGTTAATGATGATGGTGACTTATTTTTTAGTGCTGTTTAATGTACATTGAGCTATCCGAAGGGCGCCTTGATGATTTATTTGAGGGAACATCTCATTATTTACTAGTGCCGTTATTCTAGATTATAAATAGAGCGTTTATGTTTTGCTACGAAATATGGTTTTACAATTTTGAAAAAAGTATTGATCAAGTAAAGAAATACACCTATCCCTTGATTGAGAAAAATGCTTTATAAAAGACAATATTTTTCCTCATTATTTGAATATTATCTAGTAAATTATACATTTAGATGACAGCACGTTCATCACTGAAGTTAAGGTTAGCAGAGAGGCAGATTGGCAACATAATAAATAAAAATTACATTTTTTATTCGAAATTTATGAGTTCTGTACCTCAATTTACATGGATTTCCATATTCTGGAACATTTCTTATAATATGCACAGGTGCACGTTTGTTGTCCACTATTTCGATTTAAGCGAACTTGTATTTAAGTAAATTTTCTTTCGATTGATAAATTGAGGAATGGATGTAGTAAAAAATCGGCAATATTCTAAATGAATATTATGGTAAAACAATGCTTTATATCAAGGGTGGCCAACCCGCGGCCCGCTGGGTGTCTACTTGTGGCCCGCGGAGCATATGCACACATTTTTTTCTTTTAGTGTACATAAAACCACTAAAAGAATATTATATCGTGCGTAGTTCGTATCATATCCCATATATGGAAGTATGTCAGTACATTGATTCAACTATCGTGACAATTTCTTCTATGGTATACTCGTGTTAACAAACAATCACAACGTTAAGCTGATTTCAACAAAATCAAACGTCTCACTAAAATTTATTATATTTTGTTTATTTTTTATTATTATATTTTGTATTGCCTAACTCTAATCTAATAAATATGTTTGATTCTCATTTTTGTTATATCTTCTTAAAAAAAAACAATATATTTCTTGTTTGCTTTGAAAATCTCATTTCTAAAATCTGGCCCGGCTGCTGAAAAGGTTGGCCACCCATGCTTTATATGGAATTAATTCATGATTGAATAAATTGAATGACACACATGGGAAAACGATTATTCGAGGAATGATGAATCGAGATTTCACTGTATATTATTCTTCTTCTTCCCAGTGTCATGTCAGGTCCCCCCAACGTTGAATATCACTTGAGAGTAGACATCTTTGTCCCCGGCAGCCCGAAAAAGATCTCCAACGCTCCTTATATCAGTTTAATCATGTATATTGCGGAGCCAGGAGATTTGCCTGCTGCCAACACCTCTTCGGCCTTCTATTTTGCCTTGGATGATCAGGTGCAGTAATTTGTACTTTGCTCCTCGAAGTACATGACCCAAGTAGGATACCTTTCGGATTTTAATATTAGTCATCATTAACGCATTTTTTTTGTTTTAGGTGTGTTGAATCCGCCTCTGTTCATTGAAGCGGGAGGGGTAGCGACAATCACGCGCGCCACTCTGGACTGCCAAACTCCGCGCATCGCGGAGTCCCTTTGCGGTGTGCTACTGCACCTGCTCAACCACCCGGCTACGCGAGGTCCGGCACGTGTGGATCTACGCTGTCTGGCTGCCCCCTACTGCGACTTCCACTATCGGCATGGGTGGATGGATAAAAACAGGTTATTCACATATAAGGCAATTCATAAAACTGCTCTCGTATGCATTGTTGTGCTGAAAGATAACTTACAAATATTTCAAATCGGAGCTTTTTGTAATTTCTTATAATGAAACTTGAAATGATTATATTATTTTGATTATAAAATGACATTAAAGAAATTTTAAATTTTTTTTGTTTCATAATAAATTGTTCTTACTCCGCGCGATTGCACAGATTGGGAAACACGATGGAAATTGTTACTTACTTCAAAAGGAGTGGAATTCAAAAATATTTAAGATTTCTCAATGTTGATTTGTTTGTATTACTTTTTAATTTATAATGATGAATTTAATTAAATCAGTAGGTATTTAATTAAAAAACACAATTATAATTTTTTATTTTAGATGTATTGGGTGTTAACATAAGTTGTGTCCATTTTTTTCAAATTTAAAAATGAGCACTAAAAGTAAAACAAAATGGTAAAGGTTATACATCATTCGAAAGAAAATTTTCTGCTCTACAAGATATTGTGTTTGCTTTTATGTTACGTATATTATTTTATTTGATTACAAGCCTTCAAAATGGAATGTCAAGTAGACGAAAGTGAGCATTTTCTACATCGCCTTCTGTTCGCGTTCAATCGAGGGAATAAAGCTGCCAAAGCTGCTCGCTATATTTGCGAAGTGTACAGTGAAGATGCTATGAATGAAAGGACAGCTTGTTGATGGTTTTTGCATATCAAAGACGGTAATTTCAACCTGAAAGACATGGAGCGTTCCGGACTTTGATGAGGACTGCTTAAACCATACTATTCATGAAGATCCCCTTCAAACCACCGTAGAATTGGCTGAGCAGATGAATTGTAGTCACATGACTGTATACCGCCATCTTAAATCAATGGGAAAAGTCCAGTAGTTCAATTGTCGAACGTTGATTTTTGTTGTTTTTACTTAAAGCATGTGGAACCCAAGCGCCGAACTTCTGGACTTTTCCCATTGATTTAAGATGGTGGTATACAGTCTTGTGACGAAAATTCATCTCCTCAGCCAACCATACGGTAGTTTGAAGAGGATCTTCATGAATAATATGGTTTAAGCGGTCCTCATCGAAGTCCACTGGTCGTCCGGAACGCTCCATGTGGTTTAGGTGGAAATTACCAACTTTAAAGCGCAAAAACCATCGACGAGCTGTCCTTTTATTCATAGCAACTTCACCGTACACTTCGCAAATATCGCGAGCAGCTTTGGATGCTTAATTCCCTTGATTGAACGCGAACAGAAGGAGGTGTCGAAAATGCTCACTTTCGTCTATGTTTTACAGTTTATTCGATCATCGGTATTTGGTTTTTTTTTTCATAATATGTATTGAATTTTTATTTTTTGTAAAAGCTACAGCCTTTAAAAATTTATGAATAAATATCCCTTATCACATAAATTATTCAATACATAGCTTAGGCCGAGGTCACACCAAAGTTCTTCGCTAGGTGCTAAGCTAGGTGATACGTGAATAATATACTGGGTGACTTTATGCCTGGCCACACCAAAGTGCTTCGCACAAATTCATTTGACATTTGGGAGCGGCTGAGTCAACAAACGATGCCACTCTCAAAACTAACCAATTTCATTACAACTTACCTTATCTTTATTTACTTCCTGTGCAACTTCATTCCAAAGTGATATTATTACAGGTACATTTTTGCATAATTTGCTCGATGGGTTCCACAAAGGCTCCCTTTTATACACAGCTGTTATTAAAACTTCCGCCATCTTGTAAAATAACCAACACGTCTGTTCCCTAGGAGATTCACTCGGTGACTAATCGTCATGCAGCGTGGTGCGAAGCGTGCAGTTTGGCCATTGTGATAGTATGCGGTACGTTGGTTCGCTAGGATATGTCACCTAACTCGCAGCGTAGCTCTAAGCACCAAGCGAGGCTCCTACCTGTGTGGCCGAGGCCTTAGTTTTTTATGCAATTAAGAATGATTTCAATGAGATATTTGACATTTCAGGGACGAACGGGAGATGAGGTTCACCTGCAGTCGGTTATCACTCCTATCCGTGCTGCGCAGTTGGCCTGGCCTGCTGCACTTCTGTGACCCCATGAATGAATCTGGCCTGCGGGCCATCGTGCATGTGCTCTACCTCAACCAGCTGGAAGTTAGGGTATGTTGTGCCACATATGAATAACTATAATACATTCAAAGCTTAATATGGAATGTGAAGGAGATATACATATTTGTTTAGACCACGTCTTTTATTTTCATTTACTGTTTTCATATATTATATTCATATTGCTTTACAGTGAAACCCTTCTAAGGTCTTTTTCAAAAGACCAGTTAATTACATATTAACCCCTGCCAGGTGGTGTGTACCTGCAGGCATATCTGTTTTTGCCATTTTTATTTTTATTTTAAAACATATTTAACCACTTAACAGTTGGATTTTTAACACGCAACGTAACACACTGACGAATTGTGAACGAATAAATTCTATACGAAAATATATTCCGTTCGGAGAAAACAAGTTAAAACAAGATCTGCCCAAACGACGCTCGGGAGAAATACTACCAACAAGTTGAAACAAGATTTGCCTGAACGAGGCTCGGGTTCGTCAGTATAAAAAGAAACTTCGTGCCCGAGTCCCGCTCAGGCAAAACTGTCAAGTGGTTCAAGTGTTATAATATTGGGTGTTAACATAAGTCGTGTCCGTTTTTTTCCAATTGAAAAATGAGCACCAAAAGTAAAACAAATTGGTAAATGTTATACGTCGTTTGAAAGAAAATTTTCTGCTCTACAAGATATTGTGTTTGCTTTTACGTTACATATATTATTTTATTTGATTACAAGCCTTCAAAACGGAATGTCAAGTAGACGATAGTGTGCATTTTCGACACCTCCTTCTGTTCGCATTCAATTAAAGGAATAAAGCTGCCAAAGCTGCTTTCAATATTTACAAAGTATACGGTGAAGATGCTATGAATTAAAGGACAGCTCGTCGATGGTTTTTGCATTTCAAAGATGGTAATTTCGACCTGAAAGACATGGAGCGTTCCGTATTCCATCATCTTAAATCAATGGGAAAAGTCCATGTCAAAAATTAGTGATGAAAAATGTTTGAAGGGGATCTTCATGAAGAATATAGTTTAAGTGTTCCTCTAATATAGTTTAATCAACGAGCTGTCCTTTCATTCATAGCATCTTCACTACACTTCGTAAATATTGCGAATAGCTTTGGCAGCTTTATTCCCTCAATTGAACGCGAACAGAAGGAGATGTCGAAAATGCTCACTTTCGTCTAGACATTCCATTTTGAAGGCTTGTAATCAAATAAAATAATATATGTAACATAAAAGCAAACACAATATCTTGTAGAGCAGAAAATTATCTTTCGAATGACGTATAACCTTTACCATTTTGTTTTACTTTTGGTGCTCATTTTTAAATTGGAAAAAAACGAACACAACTTATGTTAACACCTAATAAGTAAAAAGTTGATTAATCACAGTTTGTCGACGTTTGGTTATGTTTTATGCCTCTTTTTGATAAAATTCAATACAGAAATTTCTATTCATTCTTTATCTTGGTTAGCTTATTTCAATCTTTGGGAAGCTCTGCATCTCCTCTTCGTGATTTTTTCAACAAAAACAAAACCTAAAAAATTTATATTTTTCTTATACAGATATAAAGGATATTATAAAAACTTACTAAATATATACGCCGTGGGGCGTTTGAGCTGCCGTTCACTCAGAAAAACACAGTTTAAATATTCACAAAATGTCAGGGTTGTCACAACTTGACACAGAAAACACGTTTACTTATAAATATAGTGGAATATAATAAACTTTGTAAACTAAAATCAACAAATTATCTGTATGATGTATAATAAAGCGCAAAAGGTAAATAAACTATAAAATAAAACTGTAAAAAGTCTATATAAACTTCGTATTATGCGGCAAAACTACCGCCAATAACCAAAGAATACATGAAAACACACTTTGTAAATAAATACTTTGAAAAATAAACAAAAATAACGCACAAAAGTTAAAAATCAACCATTGAACAAAAATGCAAACAAAGTCATTATAAATCATCGCAATTACGACGGAAAAAAACTGTAGTCGGTAACCCTGTATCAGAGACACGTATTGACTGTCAGTGAATGCTTTTAGAAAGATGACTGTAACTTTGATAATATCGGTAAATTGTTATATAGTATTATAGTATTTCTTGACCATCCCAATGGATGTCCCTATGTGTTCTAATTTATAAATTATTCCAGTTGGATTTGATATTGGCTTGCGACAAGCTCAAAGGAGAGCGCATTTACGCGTTCATTTTGTATGGCCGGATTGGCGAGCACTGAATCGGAGAGCGCGTTGACGCGCTCGTGGCAGCGAACCGGTTAAATGCGAAATAAAATCAGGTTTAAATAGTAGCCTATTCGTCACTTTAGAAAATTTAAATGGCCAGTCCCTTAAAAAGTATTTTCAAAAGGTTTTACTCTGTATTTTTTATCAAATCTTACTCTTTTTTGTCAGATTTACATTATTAGAATTATATTTATGTAATCTAACAATATGTTGAACTTATCTAAAAATTATATTTATGTAATCTAACAATATGTTGAACTTATCTAAAAATTATATTTATGTAATCTAACAATATGTTGAACTTATCTAAAAATTATATTTATGCAATCTAACAATATGTTGAACTTATCTAAAAATTATATTTATGCAATCTAACAATATGTTGAACTTATCTAAAAATTATATTTATGCAATCTAGCAATATGTTGAACTTATCTAAACATTATATTTATGCAATCTAACAATATGTTGAACTTATCTAAAAATTATATTTATGCAATCTAACAATATGTTGAACTTATCTAAAAATTATATTTATGTAATCTAACAATATGTTGAACTTATCTAAAAATTATATTTATGTAATCTAACAATATGTTGAACTTATCTAAAAATTATATTTATGTAATCTAACAATATGTTGAACTTATCTAAAAATTATATTTATGCAATCTAACAATATGTTGAACTTATCTAAAAATTATATTTATGCAATCTAACAATATGTTGAACTTATCTAAAAATTATATTTATGCAATCTAACAATATGTTGAACTTATCTAAAAATTATATTTATGTAATCTAACAATATGTTGAACTTATCTAAAAATTATATTTATGTAATCTAACAATATGTTGAACTTATCTAAAAATTATATTTATGTAATCTAATTTATGTTGAACTTATCTAAAAATTATATTTATGCAATCTAACAATATGTTGAACTTATCTAAAAATTATATTTATGCAATCTAACAATATGTTGAACTTATCTAAAAATTATATTTATGTAATCTAACAATATGTTGAATTTATCTAAAAACAGATCTGTAGTAGTTGTGTAAATATTGTTGATCTGAACTCGCAATAATCATTTGAGGTTTGTTCTCCAGAAAGCCATCCTGGAGCTGCTGTACGAGTTGCTACGACTACCGCAGCCCGAGTGGACTGATGAGCTCTCAGTCGCGCTGGCTGCTTTTGATCCATCAGATTTTCAGGTAAAGTACGAGGCATATCCAGAAAGTAAGTGTACTGAATTTTTGTAGGTTACAATTTTTTTTATTTAAACAAAAAAATTACGTGGTTACCGTAGTACATATGTAAGCTATTTTTCGACATAGTCGCCATTCCTCTCAATGCAGGTGGTGAAGCGGGGTATCAACTTTTTGATGCCTTCCTCGAAGTAGTTTCCCGCCAACCCCTCCGTCCACTTCTCCACCTCCTCCTTTACCTCCTCGTCGGTTGAAAACCTTTTTCCACCCATGTGCAGTTTCAGGGAGGTAAAGAGATAGTAATCTGAAGGTGCTAGGTCAGGGGAATGCGCGGGATGGTTCAGGACATCCCATTTAAACGAGGCGAGCAGTTCCTTCGTGGCGTTGGCCGTGTGTGGTCTGGCATTGTCATGCAGCAGGCAGACTCCCTTTGTCAGCATGCATCCTCTTGTTCTGAATCGCCCTCCACAATTTTTTTAAGGTCTCACAGTATCTTGCAATTTTTTTAGGGTCTCACAATATCATATCAAATCATTTGGTGGGCCATTGCAAGTCTTTAATGGGCCACACATATAAATATTTTATAACTTAATAATAGTATGACGTTTTTTTATATTAAAAATAAACAACTTACAATCGAAATATATTACAGTGAAACCCCGTTTTTACGTTTTTGAAGGGACTGATAAAAAAAAACGTAATTAGAGGGAAAACGTAGATTCGAGGCTAGAAAAAAAAAATGAAATTATTTTTTATTTAGATAATCACGCAAATCGGTTTGGTACATATTTTTGTGCTGGTTTACAGCTCTTTCGATCTTATGAATCGATAAGAAAGTTTCGTCTTGTACGTTTTCAATACTAATAAAGTAGCTTTTAAGGCCCTCAATATGCCTCGTAGCATATTCTTTTGTTGGAATTGGATGGATTAAGTTTACCTCTTCTTCGTCGGATAAGTTTTCGTGGATGTGACTGTCCACTATATCATCGCTATCCTATAAAACACAAGCACAGATTGACCTGCCTATACAGTCTGCCTGCCTCTGATTCGCTAAATTTCCCGCAAACTGCGTCGTATTCCACGACTCGTGTAACCTTGAGCGCTGCAAGTGCACACGTGTCTATAAATAGAAACAACATATTTCTGCTTCCTAATATTCATTTCAAATATTTTAAATCGTCGCGCATTAATTAAATATGTTTATAAATTGATTTTCATTTTAAATATTTCAAACGTAAATTGCGGGAAATAAAAATGTAAAAGCCGGTACTAAATGTACTAAACTAAAACGGGATTGTAAAAATTGAACGCAAATAGCGGGAAAACCTGAATTCCGGGCACGTAAAAACGGGGTTTCACTGTATTACTTTGTAAAAATTAATGAAACATTTGTTTTTTTATTATTTGATAATTTTTTATTATCGACTGGTAATAATTTGGACCCGGGTAATAAATTCGTCACTCACAAAATTAATTATATGTAAAAATTATTATAATTAACGTGTACGAAATTTGTTTTTTATTTTATCAATCACGAAGTGCAAAATGTATAGAAAGTAGGAAACCTCGAAAGGGCCACACAAAATTTTTAATTGGGCCACATGTGGCCCGCGGGCCAGTATTTGTACATCCCTGGTTTAGAGAATCAAGTCTTCTCAATAGTGCTGTAACTGGAAATTCGAACCTATTATTATTAACTTTAAAAATATTACTAAATAAATATATATAAGTTGAGTGTAAAGATAGGAAGATAGTGGCTGCAGTCATTAGATTAGATACTTTCCTTCATCTAAATATGATCAGAAAAACATATTTGGTAAGAAAACAGCAGAAAACTTACTAAGGAAAGATGAACTACAAACAAACCTTTGGAGATCTTTCGATATATGATAGTAACACATTCGGCTTTAGGTGTAGATTATAGTATATGTGTAGTGTTCATATACAATTATACATTTTGAAAACTATAGAAGTATGGTGTGTAATTATAGAAGCCTCGAAACAAGAAGGCAAGAATCCATTGTGATATTCCTAATAAAGGTTTTCCAAGGTTGCTTTAACTGTCCCCCGATTCTAGAAGCACTAAGTTTATATGTACCCAATAAATATAGCAGTGCAAGGAATCCCCCTCTGTTCTACATACCAACTTACAGGACGAATATCATGGCTAAACACTCAGTCACGCGTGGTATAGAGATATTGAACCAACTGAATGACACTGTTGATGTATTCTCGGCACCGTTTAGCAGTATGAGAAGAATCCTGGCTGATATTATTCCTAATGAATAAGCTAACGCTAGAAGCAGACCCTCTTTGTGTAACAGGAGAAATCCGTGCAAAGTGGATAAAAAAAATAAAATAATAAGACTTTCCAAAAAGGATACTCTAGTGCTTCCTAAAGCTTGACACAGCACCCATTCTCTAACACTAAGTCAGACCATTCTACACCAAAGGAATAGCAACGGCAAACTCTCTATAATAATAATACGTGACTCAATTGAATCGATTCAGAACAATGATTTTATTAGATAAATATGAAATGGACCTCAAACTTCTACTCGTCTCAACAAATGCTTTATTTCCACAGGATTCATGGCGCCTGAACGAGGGTTTTGTGGCTGCAGAGGGCTCTTCCATTCTACCTCATCTGGCGGCCACCGGTCCCAACCTCATTGAGCTGCATCTCGCGCTGTTGCTCTATTGCTTCCTTGAAGTATTCATTTTCTCTTTCTTTTTTTAATGTAACAATCATTACAACTCATTATCCAGAACTCTGTCAACAATTTTCAAAGACCTTTGAGAGTCCATCTGCTAAAAATCTTGAAAATAAAATTATTTAAATATATGAATGCTGAACTTACATAGATATTAATTCTTACAGGCTTAGTGGTCCACGTTATGTACCACCTTTTTTTGACGCAGTACTGCACAATGGTACATGCAATGTACCACTTATTAAACCTCTCTCTATTGCTGCACGAACGCTCAGATTATGTACCACTTCGTATAATATAATACTTATGACACATATCCGCACAGCTGCAGGTCTGGTCCTGTTCAAATTCATTTAGCTTCTAATATTATTGACAGTTAGTTGTTCTTGGTGTGCCGACTTGTGTGTATAAAAGAAAACGTTATATATTTGTATTAAATTTTAATTAAAAATAGTTGTGTTGTGATAAAATTTACTTCAGTTATTGTGGTAAATTTATATTTAGGTTAAAAATTTATTTTACTTGGATGTATTTCGGCATTATTTGGTGGTACATTAGAAGTACCAGTGGAAATATGGACTAGTGGTACATAAGTTGTACCACCTCACCAGGAGTTCCTTGATCTACCGAGGAAGTGGAAATATGTTAATTTAGCATTTGTATGTATCATTTTTCAAACACATTAAAAAAAAAAAATTGTGCAGCCTGAGTAACAATAAGTAAAGTTTACCTGTGCCTGTAAGGGTTAATGAATGAATTAAGAAAGATTAACAAAACAAATATACAGTGCAAATGTGAGTGGAAGGTGTGGTAGAGAAAGATGAAGGAAGTAGATAGAAGGAAATTATGTATAAATCAAGAGAATGATATTTTGAAAGGAAATGTAAAAAGTCAGAGAAATCATAGTTGTATGAGAAGACCTCTCTGCCTACCCTGACAGAGAAATGGCAAGAGGGGTATGTATGAAATACTTAAAATCTTTAAATTAAGTTTTTTTTATTTTTGTAATAAAAATATATATTTTTTGTTTTCATCATTAACCCTTTTAATCCCACGGGGCCGATCATCAACCTCAGTTTTCATACAAGTTTTTATGTTGAACAAAAAAAATGTTTTTTTTTTTTTATGAAATGTGAAAATTACTTATTATTTCACACTCTACAGGGAGGTCTCTACAAAAAAATTAGGTTTTAAAACTAAATATTAACCGAGATAAAAAATAAAATATGAACTACTGTTTTTTTGCCAAAAAATGTTTGGGATTTTTCGCACATTTTATGCAAAATATGCTGGGATTAAAAGGGTTAATATACAGATGTTTGGTATATACATTTGTGGAGAGCTGTTAGAGAGTGAGAAACGGATAATCTCTGTGGTTTAGTCAATAAAATGCCTGTTTTCCAACCCGGGGTTCGATTCCTGTTGTTACCCACATTTTTTAAAAAGTTAAGTCGAACTTTTACTTACTGAGAAATGTGGGTATGGTTTTTATGTTTTAAATTTTCTATTATTCTAATGATAAGATTATGATAAATTGATGGTGTTGACAGAAAAAGGAATTTGAGAGTTATTGTAACACCAGAAGATAATTTGAGAGTTATTGTAACACCAGAAGATAATTTGAGAGTTATTGTAACACCTGAAGATAATTTAGAGTTATTGTAACACCAGAAAATTGTCAAATCATCTAATAACGATTCTTTTTGTTTCTCCATTTAGCAAGTAAGGGTTCTAATGAATAAAAATTGAAACAATTCCAGGTTGGTTTGTTGGATGCCCTGGTGGAGGTAATGGTGACTAGTGACACATTTATCTCAGTGCGGGCCACCGTGCTACTGGGGCAGTTGCTGCACCTCATTCACCTGCTGCTGCCGCCCGAGACCTGCAACATCTCGCCGCCCCTTCCTGCGCTATTAGCGCGTGCAGCTGCGGCTCATCCGCAGGCGTTGGCTGCCGTAGCCGCGCTACAGAACCTCAACCATCTATTGCGTTCGCGTCCTGCATCCTGCAGTCTCTTCTTGGACCACATCATCCAGTGTTGTGATCCTACCACTCACGAGCAGAGTGCTAGTGAACCTACTACTAAACCGGCAAAGCCTAAACCTGAGATAGTGACGAAACCTAAAGCTGAGACATTGGCGAAAGGTGTTTATAAATATCCCGAAGACAGCATGGACGTTTTAAACGATGTCGATTATGAACTAGAACAGCCTCAACGCAGGAGTTTGGGCTCTAAGACGGATTATTCAAATAAAAATGAAGGTGTTTTAGTGAAAAGTAAAAGTGTCACGTCTCGGACGACTTCCGTAATGAGTAAAGTGAAAACAAAAAAGATATTTAACCTATTTGATAATTTGAAAGATAATGATAGTTTAATACGTGAATCTAATGTACTGCAAGATAAAGTGGGTTTTGCATGGGACTGGAATATTATTAGAGCAATTTTAAAGGTTTGTGAATTATTCTTAATGTGTTTTATCCACATTAAGACACAATTATAATTAATTTCCGTGTCTGAACCATTTATCAATTATGCTCTGTTTCTATTTTGTTTAATTCTGACTAAGAATATGTTTCAATTTAATTGTATAGGGTTTTTCAAATTGAGCGATTTTTTAAATTTTTGTTTAAAACATAATTTGCTTTGATTTGAAAAAAACTTTTTATTAGTCATTGAAGTATAAGTGTATGATATTTAAACACAAAAAACAATATCCGCCAAATGTCCACCTCTTGCAGTTCAACCACTCTTTTGTCAAAATTTTCTATGACATTTTAGCATAATCGCGGTTCTAACTCACCAATAACGCGAATAATTTTGTCCTTCAGCTCAGGAATTGATCGGGGGTCATTCTTATAGACCTGGCTTTTCCGTAACCCCAGAGAAAATAGTCCAACGGTGTCAGATCGCATGATATTGGTGGACAATTAACATCACCATTTCCGGAGATTACGATACATAAAATAATTCAACAATTTTAATGAGTTGTTGTATTGTATACGACTCCATTTTTATAAATGTCATACGTTACACTTCTTAAATATCACAAGACCCAGGCAAGTTCGCGACGCCATCTATGTTTTATCCAAGAATTTAAAAATCGCTCAATTTGAATGACCGTATATATCTAGAAGCAACATCAATTGGGTCCCTTTAATCTTCTTCTAAACAATAACTTGTGTATAAGTTCTCTGCCTCCCCACTTTACAATATGATTCTGTCTGTATGCCTACAGAGTGGAGTGTGGGGGCTGGAGCAGGCCCTTCTGGTGCGCAAGCTGGTGCACTACCTGCGCCCTTCCTCCAACCGCTTCTCGCACACGGACCTGCTGCAGGCGGGACCGCTGCATACGAGGGACCAGGCACTTGTCGCCCTGCACCTCGTCTCCTATCTACTCAACCTACAACCGGTAATTTCATTTTGATTATTAATCATGACACTTCCATGCTGAGATGAAGTAAAAAAGAATCTGGAAATTTTTGATTATCTTCCAGTGGAGTGGAATCGCAAAGAATAGATGCCTGGAGAGGAATAGTTCATCAGGATTTAGCACGATGAAGCTTTGAGGTTGAGGATGTATCAAATAGCATTTAATTTATTGAAATAGTCGAGAAATATTTTCATTAAATAATTATGTCATGCGAGGCAATATATATATTTTATCAATTTATTTACCATTTGATACAGGTTTTTGACCATTTGGGTATTCCTGAAGCTGTGCACAAAATCCATTATATTTATAGTCTTAGAGGAGTAATCGAAATGTGGATGCACCGGAGAATGCTACGGATACCCTGGACGGATATGGTCAGCAACACGAGGGTTCTTCAAAGAGCCAAAGTTGATAGAGAGTTGCTGACTAATATTCAAATCTGAAAGGTGTTCTATTTGGGTCATATACTTAGAGGAGCAAAGTACAAATTATTGCACCTGATTATCCAAGGCGAAATAGAGGGTCGAAGAGGTGTTGGCAGGAGGCAAATCTCCTGGCTCCGCAATATACGTGATTGGACTGGTATAAGGAGCGTTGTGAATCTTTTTCAGGCTGCCGGGGACAAAGATGTCTACTCTCAAGTGATATTCAACGTTGGAGGGAGATGACATGACATTAGGAAGAAGAAGAAGATTCATAGTCTATTTCTCGAATGGTTCTAGTAGATAAATGTCTTTTTCGATCATGGACTTGTACTATCCTCAAACAGAGATTGTTTATTGACCTTCCCAGTTCACCGCTCTTCTTTTTTTACGTTGTCCTTTACTTTATAACCAGTTATAAACCAATGTTAGATTGGTTCCGTTTTTGGTATGCTTCAAACGACTTAAAAAACTCTTAATTTCTAGTCAGTAAAATAACGTGTTTCATTCCTGATTTTTCTTTTCCTTTCCTCTCCACCATCTTTTCCTTTACTTTTGATTGATGATATCTCACTTTTACATTCACTATGTGTACTACTGTTCATAAATTTTGTAAAGATGAATAATCATTTGAATTTTTTGCGACCATATACCTTCCTTTATTTACTTTTTCTGTTAGGTTGGAAGAGATTGCCGCCTGGCAATAAGCCCGCCAGATTATTTTTACAATGAGGTGTTAAATAAATAACTCAAATGGTGTAGAAATCGAATGGCATAAAGAAGAAACTTAAAAAACCTCAATTTTCTTTGTATGTGACAGTAATGGTTTTTCTTGCAGCCAGAGGGCATACAGCTTCTTCAGGAGTTATTCCTGGACATTGCCAATCAGGTGGAGGCCATCTCGGGGCCGAGGGGGGCGCACGAGTGCCTATTTAGTCCACAGCACATGACCACCACCATGTGCCAGCTATACTTCCTGCTTATTGGCCGCCTCTGCTCTACATGGCGCGGCCTACGTCTCTTCAGGGACACTGGCCTCTATGAGAGGTACGTATCCGGAAGGTTGTATTTATATAAATCCTCCACTTTTAACTTATAAACTAATTTTGTAATTGGTTGGAAGAGATTCCCGCGTATTAATAAACAAATAGGTCAGTTTGATCAGACAATCTCATGAAATTGTCTCTCCTATCCTGAGACTTGGTATCATAGTATCAAGTTCGATTATCATGCACAAGAAATAAAGGGCTCCTCTAATGTTTATACTACCTTGATCAAAAAGTTTTAGGACCGGCCACCATGTGGCGCTGTCAGTCACCCAATTGGAATTTTTTTTTTGTTAGGTTACCACATCTATCATTGACACTTCCCTCCAAATTTCAGCATCATAGCTTGACATTTGTAAAAGTTACGCTGTACTGAGTACATCTACCTTTGTGCGTGTTTTCAATTTTTTACTAGTTTGAAAATGGCATCAACTGTGCATCAACGAGTTTGCATTAAATTTTGTGTGAAAAACATATTTAACGGTCCGCAGACCTTGGAAATGTTGGAGAAGTGTTTTTCGGTGGCACAAACGCTTCAGAAGTGGTCGTGAGTCGGTCGAGGATGACGAACGCAGTGGCAGTCGAAAACTGATGAAAACATCGATAAAATCAAAGAAATGTTGGCCGAAAACCGCAGAGAGCTGGCAGAGGTCTTTAACATCACTCATGGATCCGCTCAAGACATTTTGGTTAGTGATTTGGGCCTCAGACGTGTCGCTGCTAAACTGGTGCCGAAAGACTTCAATTTCATGCAAAAAAAGGACAGTGTTGAAATCGCGAAAGACATGATTTCCATGGGTTTTTGACCAAAAACAATGCGAATACTATCCAGCAGCCTTCGAATTCACCTGATCTGGCTCCCTGCGACTTTTTCCTGTTCAACCGACTTAAAAAACGCATTACAGCACCCGAGAGGATGTCATGAAAAAATCGAAGACGGCTCTGATGGACATACCGAAAATTGAGTACCAGCGGTGTTTCGAGGATTGGATCAAGCGCTGGCATAAGTGCGTTGCAGTCGATGGGGAGTACTTTGAAGGGGACCATATCGATTTTGATGAATAAACTTGTATTTTCGATTTTATGAATAAAGTCCGAAAAATTTTTGATCAAGGTAGTATATCAAATTGAGGTTTTTAACACCTTCCTGGTTGGTTGAAAGAAATTACCCCATGACAATAAGTTTGCTAGGTTGTTTCATATAAGTAATTTGATTGTATCTTCAATTAAATGTTTAAATTATCCATGTATAATTATTACTTTTATCTAATTACTGTCCTTACTTTTAACATTTATAAGTGTTAATAAAATTGTATTTTTTTATATTTTTAGCTTATTGCACTTGGTTGTGAATACACATCACAGTTGCTACGTGAAGCTCGTCATTTCCAGTCTGGACTACACCCTCAACTGCTATCCTCGTCAGATCCTCGCCCAGACGTTGCAATGCAAAATGGAGTCTTCCCGACTCTATGCAACCCAGTTCCTCAATGTCCTGCTGCGAGCGAGACAGAAGGCTGGTGAAATAAGAAACAGACACAGTGGGTTTAGAAGAAGAAAGGTCTCTACGGAAGTAGAGCCCCCTTCTCCGACCACTGAGGACATAGACATGTCAAGATCCTGGACTCCCGGCAGTCAGTGTGACAGCGAGATCTGCTCCGACATGGACGGTTGGATCTTAGACCTGTTGGTGACCCAAGCCAGAGACGAGTCTAAAGCTGTATCACTGTGCGCCCTTAACATCTTGGATGAAGCCTGCAGTGTTCCTGTAAGTACTTAAAAAAAATTACAGAATTACCAATATGAAATTGTGGGGGTCATTTTATGTTCAAGTCTCAAACAAATGAATAATAAATTCACTACCTTGTGATGACCCAGACTGCTATATTGCTCCAAATACTTCTATTTCTCTTTCTCTCACAATATTTTTTAATGAACTTGTTCAACAGGTAACACTGTTGTTAGTTTTTGGCAGTTATTTTTTTATCTTTTTGTTTTGCGCTACGTTTTTCACATTCTTACACCCTTGGAAAATATGAGTGGCTATACTGAAACAAGAGGAGTTTGAAAAAAATAAAATCAATTAAGGGATTCATAGACCGCGGAAGCTACAAATGACTCTGCGGCTGCTAGAAAATTTTGTATTACAGAAAACAATTTTAGATGTTAGCGATCACAGAAACAAATTTAATGAAAACAATTTTTAGATGTTAGCGATCACAGAAAGAAATTAAATGCAAAAATTTTTAGATATTAGCGATCAAAGAAACAAATTTAATGCAAACAATTTTTAGATGTTAGCGATCACAGAAACAAATTTAATGAAAACAATTTTAGATGTTAGCGATCACAGAAACGAATTTAATGAAAACAATTTTAGATGTTAGCGATCACAGAAACAAATTTAATGAAAACATTTTTAGATGTTAGCGATCACAGAAACAAATTTAATGAATGTATATTCTATAAGAAAGGTATTCGGAGGGCTTAAAAAAGGAAATTTTGAATAATTTAAGGAGAAAAACCAAAATAATTTAGTCGCCTTATAATCAGAGACACCAACTATCAGGTCTGTAAATATGAAACCGGAATTTGCTCATAGATGGCTCTAGTTGTCAATGTAGTGAGTGTCAAACCGCGTCATTGGCGCCTTTTTTTGTTTTTACATTTGTCAAAGACTTATAACTCACAACAATACAAGTTTAATACAACTACATATGTTTTCATAGCGTTGAACATGTCTGTTTTTGTGCCTAAAAACTACAATTTGCGGACAGCATTGATTTTCCGTTACCATTTGAAGAAAACAGCTGCAGAATCGCATCGAATGCTTGTCGAAGCTTACGGTGAGCATGCTCTTGGTAAATCACAGTGCTTTGAGTGGTTTAAAAAATTCAAAAGTGGCGATTTTGACGTGAGAAACAAAGAACGTGGAAGACCACCGAGAAAGTTTGAAGACGCCGAATTGGAAGCGAATTTGAAGACGCCGACTTGTACGAAAATGGCTAGATGATTGGTTTGCCTCAAAAGATCAACAGTTTTTTTGGCGTAGCATC
The DNA here is from genome assembly GCA_949825065.1 of Odontocerum albicorne. Lineage (NCBI taxonomy): Eukaryota > Metazoa > Arthropoda > Insecta > Trichoptera > Odontoceridae > Odontocerum > Odontocerum albicorne. Next base: position 58,648,539 of record OX463838.1, on the reverse strand, counting down.
CACAAATTGCCAGAGAGATGGGAAAAATGTGTAGCTAGCGATGGGCAATACTTTGAATAAAATATTTTTTACCATTTTCATACAATAAATGTGTATTTTCTATAAAAAAAATCCGGTTTCATATTTATAGACCTGATATAGTCGGACCAATACGGTAATAACACTCAAGAAATTTTACAGTACTGTTTCGTAACATTTGTCACTCAAAGAGCCCTCATATAATTACAGTAAATGTCCGTTAATTTGAAATTCAGGGGATCAAATTTCACAAAAAAATTAGAATTACAAATTAAACCATCACTAAAAAACACAAGAATTTGCGTCACACTTTCCCCCAATGACTGGGAACATCGCGCCCATTTTTTCTTACTGTAAAAATAATGTAAGTTGAGTAAAGTTTTGTCAGTGGTAAAATAACACTGTATCGGACGTGTGCCGTCACCCTTGTGTGTGTATGTGGTATGATGAGACAGGACAATGTTGTGTAGATCTGGAGGGAAATTCACCCTAATATTTGTATATGTTTTGTATTTTATAATATCTGTCATGTTCCTGTATATTATATGTTAAATGCTTGTATTTAAACCCTTATAATTATATGAACATATATATGTCTGTTTGAATCCGATTGCGCTCGCGACCGCACAAGAAAATGTGCTGCGGCCGAGCCATCGAGACTAAGGCAAAAGGCAGTCGGTCTAAGCGGCGCCCCGAGCCCCGAAAGTGGTTGTACTTTGCGGGTAACGGGCGCTTACTATGACCGATTGGGCGTTAATATAGAGGGCCCAAAGTTAGCAAAATATACTTCTCGACTGGACTACATCTGTGTTTCACTTATCCTGAACTCCTTCGATCATCTCTCAACTCGACAAACCATCTTCGATTCACTGATCGCCCCGCTACAAACTTGTCACACCACTGGAGCTACTTCGAACAACCATCTTGGATAGCCACGTACAGGCCCCGCCCCGAGCACTGACAAGCCCCGCCCCAGACAGTGGCGTAGCGGCGAAAGAATATTTCGCCATCAATTGACTTTTTGGTGATTGACGCTTTCGAGATCGCGACCTGAATTCTACGAGCATTGTGCAGCAACCATCCACCTATATACAGTCTTTGTACCTGTCCGGTACAAACACTTCTAAGAAGATATTATTTTTGCCTGATAAAAGTCAGGTAAAAATAATATCTTCTTGGAAGTGTTATTTTCAATATTGTTATTTTAAACTAGAAATGAAATATCTTGTTATTTTAAACTAGAAAAATATTCTCCATAAAAATGGAGAATATTTTTCTAGTTTAACATGCAAATTACTTTAGGAGGAACATAAATATATTATCTTCTATTGAGTTTTGGAAATTTTTATCCAGGTTTGAACCTATCCAGTAAGGCTTCTCATTAATAAATTATTGCATTCACTCAGGTTTTGTTATAATTGTTTGACATTGTACACAGGCATACCTCAATAAGCTGGTGAATATGAAACCGCGCGTGAAGGATCTAGGGGACAAGGGCTACCTGCTATGGGTGCGTCTGGCGGGCACCGTGGCCGGCTTCCAGGCGCTTAGTGAGGCAGGCTACGTGCGCAGGCAGATTCGCTACTGGGTGGAACACTACAACTATAGGTATAAATCATTGTCTTTTCTATAGATTATATTAGGTGTTAACATTTGTTGTTGTGTCCGTTTTTTTCCAATTTAAAAATGAGCACCAAAAGTAAAACAAAATGGTAAAGGTTATATATACGTCATTCGAAAGAAAATTTTCTGCTCTACAAGATATTGTGTTTGCTTTTACGTTACATATATTATTTTATTTGATTACAAGCCTTCAAAATGGAATGTCAAGTAGACGAAAGTGAGCATTTTCGACACTTCCTTCTGTTCGCTTTCAATCGATGGAATAAAGCTGCCAAAGCTGCTCGCGGTATTTGCGGAGTGTACAATGAAGATGCTATGAATTAAAGGACAGCTCGTCGGTGGTTTTTGCATTTCAAAGACGGTAATTTAGACCTGAAAGACATGGAGCGTTCCGGACGACCAGTGGAATTCGATGAAGACCGCTTAAATCATATTATTCATGAAGATCGGCGTTGCTTGAATGTATGGAAAAAATATATCTTCTATTTATGAATTGCTCAAAAGAGTGAAAGAAATTTGTGATAGTTTTGCTGTTGCACTTCAATCTGCAAAAGTTACATAAATGGTACGCGAAAAAAGCTTGGTAATTTGTAAGGGGTTCGCTATTATTCGTGTATTTCGCTAACTGTGATGGGGTTGGAATCTATTCCCTGCAGATTACAGGCCACTACTGTATACATGTTTTTATCCTTCCTGCCAAATTGAGTTGACCTTTTGCGTGAAATGTATATATATCATAAATAGAAAACTTTTGATTAAAAAAAATATTGATATTCTCAATCTGTCAGGTATACTCGACTTGTGGAGGGTGAGATTCACGAATGCCTGACGTTACTCCAGCGTGCGGAGGATGGGCGCTACCGGCGGCGTGTAAGCTCGGCCCCTCTACCCCCGCGACCCCACGCACCGCCCCCGCCACACCTGTACGCGCAACTTGCGCTGCACGAGCACGGGCGCGATATGCTGGGGCGCCATGGGGACTTGGCCATTCTCACCAAGGTAATGTTTGAAGGGTCATATAGTGCTGTGTCACTCTCAGAACTATTGGGTTGATGCAAAAGTAATGATCGTTTTTTATGATCCCAGGTAAAAAAAATCCCAGGTAAGAAATGATGAATAGTATCTTCTTTTAAATGATTCCATTGTATAAAGGATGCTTTCCCTCTACTTTCTATTCAGTTTTGGCCTGGCCAGAGTACAGTGAAAAGCCCTTGTATTTTTTCAAAATGTCGGTCGATAAAGTGCATTTACGTCATTGTTTACTTTATGAATTCCGTAAAGACAATACCGCGAGTGTGGCAACCAAAAACATTTGCGACGTGTATGGGGCAGATGTCATCAAAGTTCGACAGGTACGAAGATGGTTTACAAAATTCCGATCTGAGGATTTTTCACTATTTGATAAACCACGTACCGGGCGGCCATTGAAGTCTGATGACAACAAGTTAAAAGTCATAATTGACACAAATTGAGGAATTGTGAATTGACTGAAGAGAGTCGCGAAAGCGACTTTTTCGAATTATTTTTAAATCGGGCTGTAATGAATCGTATTGTTGTGGAAACAAATAGGTTTTATGAGAATGTGAAGAAACAAAAACAATTGGCACCGCATTCAAGACTGCATAAGTGGAAAGACGTAAACGCCGAAGAAATGTACACATTTTTTGCTCTTACTATGTTGATGGTTAGTACGAAAAAGTCCAAAATAAGCCAATATTGGATTACAAACAGAAGATTGATAATAACACCTATTTTTAATGAAGTAATGCCGCGCCGCGTGATAGATATCTATCAATATTAAGTATGTTGCATTTTTCAAATGACTATGAGAAAATTCCTGGTGACCGTGTTTACAAAATTAGGAATTTTATCGAATCTGTGTGCATTAACTTTAAATATTATTTCTATCCGTATGAAAATGTGACAATCGACTAATCAATGGTGCTGTTCAAGGGGAGATTAATCTTCAAACAATATATGCCAGCCAAACGGCACAAATTTGGTATAGAGCTGTTTGTTTTATGTGACGCACATACTGGGTATATACTGGACTTTTTTATATATTGCGGTGCTAACTCAGAAGGTGCTTCAGTAGATATAGCCCAACCATTATCAAAACAACTAGGAGTGTCAGGCAAAGTGGTCACTTCATTGTTAAATGATTTTTTGGGTAAAGGACACACCTTGTTTGTAGACAATTGGTATACAAGTCCCCTTTTATTTTCTTACTTGCATAGTTAAAAAACAAACGCCTGTGGAACAGTTAAGAAGACTCGAAAATATATGCCGAAATTCCCCCCCGTAAAAAAAGGTGAAGTCAATTTCAAAGCAGCTGACTGTGAACTTGTAGTAAAATGGCACGATAAACGCGAAGTTCACACGCTAACAACTGCACACGATGCAACAATGATGGCGACAGGTAAAACTGACTGGAAGACAAAAGAGCCCAAAAGAGTCATAAAGCCAAAATGTGTGGTAGCCTATAATAAGTCCATGGGCACTGTTGACAGGTCCGATATGCTTATTACTTACGTGGAATGTGTACGGAAAACTGTCAAATGGTACAAAAAGGTTGCCTTCCGAACCATTGATATAATATTATTAAATGCACATGCGATGTACAAGCATAAAACAAAAAAAGAAATATCACTAACTGATTTTCATTTAGAGGTTATTGAACAGCTGATTGAAAAATATGCTACTCCTGGGTCTCAACGAACCAGCCGAGGTGGTGATCATCCACTTCGGCTCACAGCCAGACATTTTCTCTCTGATATACCAGTTACTGAGAATTCAAAAAGAAAGGCTGTGTACCGCGAGTGCCATGTTTGCAATAACTCGACCAAACATCCAAAGCAAAGGGTCCAGACACGTTTTTGGTGTGCTGAATGTTCTGTTGGATTATGCCCTACAACATGTTTTACGGCTTACCATACACTTCTTCACTATTGAAATTTTCGTTTACCATCACGCAATAATCCCATCCCGCTAATGATAACATATAGACACCCTATACCTTCCAGACAATAATGCGAGTGTATTGTGGATGGATGTGCTATTATACATTTGTGTGTTTGGATGCTTTCTGGAAATAATTATTTTATAATTATTTTGTTTCAAAAACTTTCTGACTTTTGAGTGAATCTTGTAGTTAATACTATTCTTTATACGTGAGCTGCAGTTTGTTAGTGAATATAACTCTGTGAACCCATATAATGAGTTCATATTTCCAGAAATTCCAGTTTTATGAGGTTATTTTATTTTTAATTTATTAAAAATGATATTGCGATTATAAAAATCACATTTTTATTCATTTAGAATACAAGGGTACATATTCTAAAATATATTTATGTTGTAAAAATATATTCTTTTTGTTTTTTTGTTGTTTAAAATAAATATTTATCACGAACGTCCGAATCGTAAATATATCTCAGCACTAGATAGACAATTATATTTTTTTCTCGTTGCGCTCTCAGGGTTAAGAATATTTTTTATAGTAATTTTTTTGCATTCATATGTCCATATATCTTTCCAAGAGTACTTTTTTTTTTTCATAGAACCCATTTACATATATGTAGTATAGAGTGCTGTTATGTAATGTATGTCATTTTAAGAGTTCTTCCACAATATGGTAATTTCATGTTTTAATTATTAGCTTATTGGGAAAGTAATGTTAAATTATTATGTTAGTAAATTTTGCTGGTAAGTTGTGCTCTGCCTGTCGTGTCACCACGTGTTATATTATTTATGGTTAGGTTAGGTTAGGTTCTTCCACAATATGGTAATTTCATATTTTAATTATTAGCTTATTGGGAAAGTAATGTTAAATTATTATGTTAGTAAATTTTGCTGGTAAGTTGTGCTCTGCCTGTCGTGTCACCACGTGTTATATTATTTATGGTTAGGTTAGGTTTGGTTCTTCCACAATATGGTAATTTCATATTTTAATTATTAGCTTATTAGGAAAGTAATGTTAAATTATTATGTTAGTAAATTTTGCTGGTAAGTTGTGCTCTGCCTGTCGTGTCACCACGTGTTATATTATTTATGGTTAGGTTAGGTTAGGTTCTTCCACAATATGGTAATTTCATATTTTAATTATTAGCTTATTGGGAAAGTAATGTTAAATTATTATGTTAGTAAATTTTGCTGGTAAGTTGTGCTCTGCCTGTCGTGTCACCACGTGTTATATTATTTATGGTTAGGTTAGGTTAGGTTCTTCCACAATATGGTAATTTCATATTTTAATTATTAGCTTATTGGGAAAGTAATGTTAAATTATTATGTTAGTAAATTTTGCTGGTAAGTTGTGCTCTGCCTGTCGTGTCACCACGTGTTATAATATTTATGGTTAAGGCATTAACATTGTGGGGGTTTAAAGACATTGTAATTTGTTTTATCAAACACTGTTTAATCCACTTTATGTAACGGTATAACCCTACCGGTTTCAAGGTTTTCACCTCATCATCAGGGGCGCACAAACGAGAGTCTAATTTGTGCTCCCCTAATGATAAGGTGAAAACCTTGAAACTGGTAGGGTTATACCATTACATAAAGTGGAATAAACAGTGTTTGATAAAACAAATTCCCTGTTTTATTATTTCCAACATCTGAATTGTACATTTCAACATAAAAATCATTATTGACGATGGCAAGACTGTTTTTGTGAATCCTTCACTTTTCCCCCTCTTTTTTCTCTGTTGTTAGTTGAGGATATTTGCTTTTTGTTAATTTTATTACTTTTGTAATGTTTCGTTCAATGCGATGAGACATGCTTTTGTAATGTTTCGTTCAATGCGATGAGATATGCTTTTTCTTTATTGATTTTTTATTTATTTGTGGCTGTACAAGTATGTATCAATTGTAAAGCTGTTAATGCTTGCACTTTTTTTATTGCAATGTACATTTTCCGTATAATTGTTCAACTGTAGGTTTACAGTATTCAAAGTTTTCTTTGTACTGACAACTTAGGGCCTGTCCAGATGAGGCGCTTTATGCGGCATTCAAGTAGCACGTTTTGAATTAATTAAGGTAAATTGATCGAGCTTCGCGGTATTTATGAAATTTACGAACATGTATGTTTCTGTAAAATGTCTTCTTCTTCCTAACTCAATCGCACGGAGGAAGAAGACATTTTACAGAAATATACATGTTCGTAAATTTCATAAATACCGCGAAGCTAGATCAATTTATCTTAATTAATTCGAAACGCGCTACTTGAATCGCACGTAAAACGCCTCATCTGGACAGGGTCTTACTGGGCTGTTTAAACTCCATGCCTTAAGCCGCTTTATAAATATATTTACTGTGCAGCAAGTCATTTTTCTTCTCCCATGACTTTGGATGTCCATCATCGTTACTACTATTCTTTTCACACTCGGCTGTGCCGCTGCCAGAAGAGGATTCCATTTAGGCAGTTCCTTCTTCGTTAGTACGTGACATCATACTCATAAAAGAAAATTTTGATCTTCTAGTGTAGATTGCACTGAACGGGAATTTATTTTGTCACCCATAACAGTGTGGGTGGTGGTGGGATCAAATTGAATTGAACTGTTTGACCAAGTAAATGAAATAAGAATTTAAAAAAAGTATTTTTACGAACTATTGCAAGAAAATGATGCTAATTAAGTTTATTTTTACGAACTATTGCAAGAAAACTATGCTAATTCAGTTTATTTTTATGAACTACGAGGGTGGTCCGATAAGTACTTAGCCTACAAAAGGATAACAAAAATTTTGGAAAAGTGGCGATTTATTTCTCAACATAATCTCCTTTGAGTTCGATACACTTGAACCAGCGATGCTCCAACTTCTTTAACCCGTCTGAAAGATACGTTTTCTGGAGGTCTGCAAAGTAGGCCTCCGTGGCGGCGATAACCTCCTCATTCGACTCAAATTTATGCCCGGCGAGTGACTTTTTCAAATTTGGAAACAAAAAGAAGTCGCACGGGGCCAAATCCGGAGAATACGGTGGATGGGGCAGCAGTCCGTAGCCTAATTCTACCAATTTGGCCGTGGCGACGGCGGAGGTGTAAGCCGGTGCGTTGTCATGATGGAAGAGCACTCTTTTCTTCGCCAAATGGGGCCGTTTTTTCTGCAATTCGGCGTCGAATCGACCCAATAATTCGGCATAGTAGAGCCCTGTGACCGTTTTGCCCTTCTCCAGGAAGTCGATGTAGATCACACCTTTTGAATCCCAGAAAACGGTGGCCATCACCTTTCCGGCCGATAAGACAGTCTTCGCCTTCTTTGAAGCACGTTCGCCGGGTGAAGTCCACTGTTTCGACTGTTCCTCGGTCTCGGGTGTGTACCAGTGTATCCGTGTTTCGTCGACGGTCACGAAACGACGCAGAAACTCCTTCGGATTGCGCTTATCAAACACTGCTCTGAAGTGGTCTCACGGTTGCGCTTGTTGTCCGGAGGGAGCAAACGCGGCACCCATCGCGCCGACAGCTTTCTCATGCCCAATACTTCATGCAGGATATGACCCACGCGGTCTTTTGAGATGCCTACTGTCTCAGCTATCTCGCGCACCTTCAATTGGCGGTCTGCCAATACGAGATCGTGGATTTTTGTCACGTTATCCTCCGTGGTAGCCGTTTTCGGGGCACCTGGGCGTGGCTCATCAAAAACTGACTTGCGACCACGTTGAAACTCGATAAACCAATTTTTGACGGTCGCCATCAAAGGAGAAGAGTCACCGTACACAGCATCCAAGCGCTCTTTGATTTCGCTGCTCGATTTCCCTTTCAAAAACAAGAATCGAATCACCGACCGATATTGCTCTTTTTCAATTTTTCTCCAATCCGCGGACACGCTCGCTTCCACACGCGGTCAAAACAAAACTACGCGTCCGATTCGGCTGAAATTTTGACAGTAGCTGTCAACGAGAATGTACTACGCGATAAAAAATTGCTCTTGCGATAATGGTGCTATCGGGCGGTGAGGCTAAGTACTTATCGGACCGCCCTCGTATTGCAAGAAAACTATGCTAATTCAGTTTATTTTCAAAAAATCTTTCGACCCTTCATTTGATATTTCCATTAAAGACTCGTTATCCTCACATGATGAGTTGCAATAAATATTTCAGTGGAATTGAATGATAAATAATTAAAAAATGTAATTTCATATTTTGTAGTGCATCAAACAAGGGCTGTGCAATACGGACCAAGATATAATGGACCTCAAATCCGCCCTGTGGGCATGCGGTCACACGACAACCTCAGCATGCGGCATTGAGCTGCTCATGACCTTTGGCAAAGGAGACAGCAATGTGTTTGCCGATACGGTCAAGCTGGTGCAGAGCTGCCCCGTGTACTCCATCAGAGGCACAGCCTTCTATGTGCTGGGCCTCATGGGGTGCACGTACGAGGGGGCTAATGTCCTTCATGGATTGGGTAAGACATTTAAAAATAATTTATATTTGTTTTTTATTAATTTGTCTTTAACCTTTCCTTCCCTGTGTTGGGTATCTTCTACACGTTGCTTCTAATAACCATCAATATCTCTATAAATATAATAAATACAAGGTTAAGATTTTAGGTATTCCTCCATAATATATTTACGCGTTGATTTAAAAAATAATATTAATAATAATCAGAATTTATCGACTACATCGTAAGTATTTCGTGAATATCGGAAACAAATTCGCATTTAAACGCTGTGAGTGCCTCGATCTTGGGTCTTGACGATAGGTGAAGAGTATGCGGGAAGCGCGACACTATATTCGCATCTCACTTTTGCATACGTCACTGAATAGCGAGGAGCGCAATTGTCTCAACCTCGCAAGTGTAAGCCACACCCGAGTTAGCCACCAACCCTGCCGCGCCGCAGTAGCTGTTGAGCTGGCAACGAGACTAGATCTACGCCCGTTCCGTGAGCATTGCCAGATGGTTTTTTAATGTGTTCAGCAAATAAATCTCAATTATTATAATTTTTAACTTCAATTATAATTAATTAAGGGGATTATCTATGAATGCTCTTATTTTTCGGATTTCAAATCGCTAATTTTTGATTGCGTACTCACTACCCAACACCGGAGCGCGCGTTTCATTTTTATCACCGTAAGGGAAGGGTTAACACAAATGCTCCAAGTAGTGCAAAAATGTATAGGTCAGTGCTACTCAAACTTTCTCTTGGGGTGGACCGGTATATATCTTTCAGTGTCACCTTGGGACCGACTTCATTTTTGTAATATGGGGTGGGTATTAAAGAGGGTTTTCTAAATATAGTTTTTTGAATTCGAAGAAATACAATATGTTAATTCTTAGACCTTACTAAAGTTACGGTCTATGGCTACCGCCAATGTGAATCGGTGCCGGTCCACGGACCATCATTTGAGCAGCACTGGTATAGGTAACCCTTAGGCCTCGGCCACACAGGTAGGAGCCTCACTTGATGCTTAGAGCTACGCTGCGAGCTAAGTGACATATCCTAGCAAATCAACGCACTGCATACTATCGCAATGGGCACACTGCACGCTACGTGAGTCTCCTAGCGAACTGACGTGTTGGTTAATTTCATTGTGTCACAAAGTGATTTTACAAGATGGAGGATGTTTTATTCCGCAATTATTAAATTCTCTGAGAGAAGTAGCTTTCTGGTTAGTTTTGAGAGTGGCATCGTTTGTTGACTCAACCGCTCCCAAATGTCAAATGAATTTGTGCGAAGCACTTTGCCTGAAGTCACCTAGTCTATTAGTCATGTATCACCTAGCTTAGCACCTAGCGAAGCACTTTATTGTTGCCTTAGCCTTAGGGAAGCATTGATCAATACACCTCTCATACAAAGTAAAATATTAAGGATTATGAAACTCACAATTATCATTAATTACATTTTTTTGCATAACCGGTTAATACCGGTTTCTTGGATGTAAAAATAACTTATATAGAACGCACCACGTCTGTCCCGCCAGTTTCGTAAATAAATTATCACCTACATACGACATTAATCGTTTTGCTAATGCAGAAACGAGACAAAGGATATCTTGCTCGCATTCACGCACACACTCGGGAATAGTATAAATACCTACGTTTACTAATAAAAACTCTTCTTCCGCATTGCGATCCAAAACGTGTTTTATTTATCAACAAATCATCATCATCTCTTCCCGCTGCGGAACCATCCCTAAAGCTTCATAAATTATTGTGTCACTTTTCTTAAGTAAATGCGATTTATTTTTAATTTTATTATACTAAATGTTTTATTGTAACTTTTTAGGTTGGGTGTGCGTTCGGCATAACCGTCACGAGCGTTGGCCCATCATACAGGAAGAGACATGGCTCACTAAGACCGCTTCAGATGATGAAATATACAGCAACCTGTATCCTTCATCATTCAAGCCCGATGGGAGGAAGACTGCCGAAGGTGAGACCAGCGAGAATTCGGACAAAACAGATCATAGCGTCGCTGAAAGCTCTCATTCAGATACTAAGATGTCCGGCAAGGCTTTGGTCACCTCTGTTACTATAGAACAATCTCTAACTGAAGAAAGTTGCGATAGTTGCGAGGGAGACATTCTCGATGATAAAGTAGACATGGAAAAGGGGAATGTTAGATCTGTTAGTGAAAGTTCTGATAGACCGGAGAAAAGGGTCAAGTGTCAGACTCTTCCTCAGAGGCTATGTCCGGGCACCAGAAAACACCAAAGATCCTTGTCAGAATCCAAAACTGTGGACAAATTAAAGACTGAAGAAGATCCTAATGAATACGTCCACGAGAGGTCATTTCACATCGGTCCCATCTCGGAGAACAGGCCCATGATCGGCAGACTGAACTCTTTTGATCTATGGAACGAGGGAGTCTTGAAGAGGATCAGGAACAACAGTGAGTCTAGTACAAGCGGTGTGAGCAGCTGTGATTCTGTATTGGGGAAATATATTTATAAGTAAGTTTTTGTTTATAATTATATCAATTTTAAATAAAAATGTTTTTACTGTTAAAATTCTACATTAAAATCACTACTGTCAACAGTGATATTGTGAACGCTTTGATATCATATGCAGAAACTGTCAAAAAATACTCTTCTAATTGCTATTTACCTTCAGCACGTTGGTGCACTGAACCGGAGAAATAATTCGCAATAGTTAAATTATATATTAGCAAACATGACTTCCAAAAATGTTAAATATTTGTATAGATTAAATATGTATAAGAATACTGGCAAATAGTAAGAGTATTTTTATTTAATTGATAATTAAAAAAAAATTCAAGTAAAATTTAATAAAATAGTCCTTTCAAATTGACCGACCAAGTTTGCCAATATTACCGGAGCGATCTCCAATACGCACCGGACAGAAACGCAAATTCATATAGGGTAGACAGCGATATTTCATATTCGCTCAGCATCTCGAGGTGCATTGGTGCTCAGCGCACCAACGCACCTCGGGACCAGCCGCCGCTGCTTGCCTTTCATGTATTTTTTACATAATAAGTATAAATAGTATGTATACATAATATAAAAACAAGATATACAAAAACAATGTAATTTCAAATAAACTTTTCAAATTCATGCTCGCAGTATGTAAACTTGTGTTTGTTGCATGTCGTTTATCGTGACCCCGGTCACCTAAGATTTGCCCTGTATCTTACTGAGGACATGTGAATTTTTTTAAATACAGCATAACACTGATTATCCGGGGCTTAATTATCTGTGAGTTGGGTTAAGCGTTACCCTCTGAAGTAAAACTGGAATTTCTGTTAATCCCAAAAAAAAAAATTTCCCAAATTTAACGATCGTCCACGTTTTTAAAATTACAAAGCAAGGAGCTAAACTTTTATAAAATCTATGGTTTACATCAGAGGTCTCCAAACTTTTCAGCCTAAGGCCCACATTGACTCTTCCACTAAGTCCCAAGGGCCTAGATCTAGGTAGTTCATCATACCAACATACTGTAGTTTTGAATTACGCTAAAATAAACTATGACGGGCCGGATACCGGGCATATCCGGCCCTCGACCGCGGACCGGATTGGTGGTGCTCGCGGGCCGGTGTTGGCCCACGTGTCCTAGTTTGGAGACCCCTGGTTTACATTATACCTATTGACTAACGCTAGTAAGGTGTTTCCTCGCGTCCTGCGATATGAAAATATTAGGATCCGGCGCTTCTCAACACAATTGCCGCGGTATGATATGTAGCGCTTATATCTGTCAAGCATTGAAAAAAGTTATTCATATCTCATCTTGCATGGCAAAATTTATGTAGCATATTAATTCTTAAAATGTTGAACTCGATAAATGCTTAATTTAGATTAACCCTGTTTTTCAATTATCTGGATTTGAGTGTCCCCCAATTACCACGGATAGTCGGTGCCCCATGGATAGTCGGTGATCTAGTTACAAGTATATACTGGGTGATTGAAACCTCGGTGTACTGTATCAATTAAAAGAAGTCTCTCCCACATCTTCCTCTATATATTCATCAAAAACATATTTTACTCGATAAGTTGAGTTGTTAAACCTAGTTACAAGTATAGACTGCGTGAGTGAAACCTTGGTGTACTGTATCAATTAAAAAAAGTCTCTCCCACAACTTCCTCTATATGTTCATCAAAAACATATTTTACTCGATAAGTTGAGTTGTTAAACCTAGTTACAAGTATATACTGCGTGAGTGAAACCTCGGTGTACTGTATCAATTAAAAGAAGTCTCTCCCACATCTTCCTCTATACATTCATCAAAAACATATTTTACTCGATAAGTTGAGTTGTTAGACCTAGTTACAAGTATATACTGCGTGAGTAAACTTCCTCTATACTAGGTTAGTCAAAAAGTTTTGAAAGCGGAAATAAAAACACATTTTTTTTGGGGGGAAATCACTTTTATTGCTCAGTATAGTCTCCCATAAGATCAATACACTTGGTCCAACGATCTTCCAACTTTGTTGTCCCATCACGGAAGTGACTTTCTAGAAGGCCTGCAAAATACTCCTCTACGACGGCTATAACCTCTTCGTTTGATGAAAAATGCTTTCTACGAAGGAATTTTTTGAGGTGTGAGAACAGCCAGAAGTCAGAGGGAGCAAAATCTGGTGAATAGGGTGGATGCTGCAACAATTCGTACCCCAATTCACTGATTTTCGCGATGATTTTTTGAGCTGTGTGAGCAGGTGCATTGTCTTGATGAAAAATGATTTTTTTCTTCTGCAAACCCGGTCTTTTTTCACAAATTTTTTCATCCGACTGGTCGAAAAGGTCACATTAATAATCAGAGTTGATTGTCTTACCAGTTTGGAGATAATCTATCAATAAAATTCCTTTTGCATCCCAAAAAACTGACGCTAACACCTTCTTGGCCGATTTCTGGACACGAACTCGCTTCGGAGCCAAAGTGCCTGGTTCACACCACTCCTTAACCTAATATATTCATCAAAAACATATTTTAGAAATTGGGAATTCTAAGGAAATACTTCAGTAGATGTTTCTGGTCAAGATTAATTACATCACTTACTGTATTGGGCCAACTACAGAGGGATTCTGATTATAAGGCGACTCCCATTTTTAAGTCTCTGTGTTTTGGAAAAAAAAAATTCTCTACTATTTTATCAATTGATTCAAAATGTCCTTTCGTAGGCCTTCAGAATGACTTTCTTGTAAAATAAGCATTCATTAGGCCTTATTTCTGTGATCGCCAACTTCTAACATTGTTCACAGTAAGACCAAATTTTCCAGCATCCGTACGGTTATTTGTAGCTTCGCACCTTGAAATTAGAATTGTAGCTCCTGCGAATTTCTTGATTGATTTGAATTTTTCGAACCCCTCGTGTTTCATAATGGTCACTCATCATATTTTCAAAGGTGTAAGAATATAAATAAAAAAATAGCACAAAAAAACTAAGATGAATAACAATTGTCAGAAAATAGCAGCATGCTCGCAGTTTGTTAACAATGCTGTCTGTTAGACAAACTCATTAAAAAATATTTTGAGAGAGATAAAGTATTAGGGGCAATATAGCAGTCTCGGTCATCACAAAGTAGTGAATTTGTTATTCATTTGTTTGAGACTCGAATTTAAGGAGGCCTCACATTTGTATGTTGTTTTTTTTCAAATAAAAACATCGCGTTATAAGTGGGCCAATTAGGTACTCTATATACTTTCATTATTTTTCGTAATATGTATTAGGGGCAATATAGCAGTCTCGGTCATCAAACAGTAGTTAATTTGTTATTCATTTGTTTGAGACTCGAATTTAAGGAGGCCCCACATTTGTATGTTGATTTTTTTCAAATAAAAACATCGCATTATAAGTGGACCAATTAGGTACTCTATGTACTTTAATTATTTTTCCTAATATGTATTAGGGGCAATATAGTGGTCTCGGTCATCACAAAGTAGTGAATTTGTTATTCATTTGTTTGAGACTCGAATTTAAGGAGGCCCCACATTTGTATGTTGTTTTTTTTTCAAATAAAAACATCGCATTATAAGTGGACCAATTAGGTACTCTATGTACTTTAATTATTTTTCCTAATATGTATTAGGGGCAATATAGCAGTCTCGGTCATCACAAAGTAGTGAATTTGTTATTCATTTGTTTGAGACTCGAATTTAAGGAGGCCCCACATTTGTATGTTGTTTTTTTTTTTCAAATAAAAATATCGCGTTATAAGTGGGTCAATTAGATACTCCATGTAATTTCATTATTTTTCATAATATAGTATGTATTTAAGTAAATGTAAATGATTTCAGTGACCGCATATTAACTCTAAGTCCTATTCCGAGTTCCTCGAGCCTATCAGCTATGAAGAATATCATGCCCAACAAGAGAACGTCAGAAGCCACTCGCCGGATATCCTTACACAGTAAGTTTTATCTCGTACATGCAATATACAACTGTTGAAAGACAATTTTTATATCTTGAAAATTGTACATTATTAAAAAAATTTGGACTATACTAAAGAAAATGTAGGATGGTCCCTGTGACGTTTCACAAATTTGCCCCATTACAACCTTGTAACGACATTCAGTAATTTTAATTATTTTATCAACTTTAATATAAGCCTCGATTCTAATAAATAGCAAGTTATTTAGGTAAATACATTACATAAAATTAACAATAAAGACAAATTAATACATCTTGTTACAAATTAGCAAAAATATGTCAGTTTGTTAAAATCAAATAATATTTGGTGACGTTTGTCAAAAGTCACAACGTTAGTCTGCATTGGCTATGGATGGGGTATACGATAATTGGATTTTCGTTTTTTTTATACATAAAATAAAATGCTCGTAATGAGTATTAATTCATAGTGGATCTTGGCCTATTTAAATATAGATACAAATCATACAATACATTAGAAAGTCAGTATAATGAAAATTAGGAAATAAAACGTCAGTTTAGAGAAAAACAATTTTCCGATTTATAAAAAAACGATTCGATTTGTAAAAAAAAACGATTTTACGCCATCCCTTTGAGACATGACATTTCAAATGTCACAGGGACCATCGTACATTTTCTCAAGTATAGTTTATAATTTTTTCCATCTAAATATTCTCTTTATATCAAAATATTCTTCTTCATTTATCCTCGAATCAATTCTGGGTCTTGAGATAAAAAAAATTACGAAGAATAATAACTTCGATTTCCATAAGTGTCAAATTTAAAATGTTGCCGCCTACATGACAAGTATTCTTGACAAGTGGTTGTCTCTGGTCTGACCCCTGGCTAGTCAATTTTCAGTCCAGTTTTATTTTCGAATCTTATTTCATCAAAATTTATTATTTTATTTGTTACTAACCCTACATTATTTTACCCTATGGAAAGCTACAATAATGCGAGAAATGTCTATAGCTCTGAGTTTGTCCCTTGAGCGGCGACAGTCCTAGAAGTTCTTCTTTGGGACCTTGTGCTAACATATCGCACAAAGAGTAATACTTGTGCTGTTTCACTTATGTCACATGATTCATCGATTGCAATTGATATTGCAGAAGTCGGCTTAATGTCTTTGACTTGCTACTCTGTTACATTCAAAGACATTTTGGCAGTTCTGGTGTGAACACGCAGGTAGGGAATATGCATTGTGATTGTGCCGTTTTTGTTCGTTCGGCGGCCGTGTTCATGCTCTTCTGATGAGGCTGCGGAGTGGAGGTGAAGCTGGAGTTGAAGAGTCACACATGCCGCGGTTTGCCGACCCTTGTCCTAAATCACTGATGATTCTTTGTGTGGAGTGCGGCAAACGTAATATATTGTAGATGCTTTCCGAAAGCCTCGTGGATTGAAATTCTTCTAGAAATAATATTTCATTTAGGAAGTGCCCTCGGAGCAGTTTTTATCACTTACAAGTACTAAAAAAACAAATATTGTATCGGACGTGTAGCGTCACCCTTGTGTGTGTGTATGTGGTATGATGAGATAGACAATGCTGTGTAGATCTGGAGGGAAATTCACCCTAATATTTGTATATGTTCCTGTATTTGTACAATCATATGTTCTTGTTGTATGTGTAAATGTTTGCTATATTATATTATAATTATATGTAAATATGTATGTTTGTTTGACTCTGATCGCATTCGCGACCGCACTGGAAATAAGTGACTTGCCAGGCGGGGCGATCGGAGTAGGTCGGGGCCCAGTCGGCGTAAGCAAGGCCCAAACCCCGAAAGTTGTTGTATTTCGCGGGCAATGGGCGCTTGTGACGGCCGACTGATCATTAATATAGAGGGCCCCCCAATTTGGAAAAATACATTCTCAGTAATACCGATTTTACCGTGTTTTTACTCGAGACCCGCTACCCTACATCGACTGCCTGAGAGGAATCTCTCCCTGCTCTTCTTCTTCTGCTGGATCTTCGCTTCGGAATTCGCTATCTCGATTCCCTGGGTGCTACGCGGCAACCAACCACCTATCTACAATCTTTGTACCTGTCCGGTACAAATATGAATATAAATAAATTTCTTCCAGGTTATACGGGCTCGGATGTGGCCAGCTCCCCGCCCAGTCAAAGAGATCTGATTGGCTACGCAGCTATCAGGACTTTGAGTCGACACCGGAGGTGAGTCTCTATCAGTCCCTCTTAATCCATTTCTGATATTCATTATTTCAGCGCACACAACGTATTGAACCACCCCTCATCTTTTTAATTGCTTTTTCCAAAGTGTGAATTTTGTCGTAGTAGATTTCACAAAAGAATGTAAAAATAAAATGTTTTCAGTTATTTTTGTGTGATTTGCATGCATCATACTCGTCGGGGGATGTGAACAAAGATTTCGCAAAAAAAAAACAATATATTTTTCAAAACACTTCTCCCTGGCTCCATCCCAACTCATTGTCTGCGAAGACTGTTGGGGTCAGCTCTCCTCGTCCTCAGGTTGTATGCTCTTCTGTCCCGGACTACGTCCCCCGGGCTGTGCCTCTGCATCAGGTTATTCTTTTGCACCACCCATGAATTCTTTGGTCTTCCTCTGGTAGTTATTCGAGGAAGATCCATGGAGATTTTTCAAAACACTCTTTATGATAAATTATAAAGCATGACAAACAAAGACCTACAATATGTTTCATAACTTTTTTACATTGGGTTGAAAGATTTTACTCCAAAAATGTCCATATAAACAAAATTTCAATATACTCTCTTCGATCATGACAAGAAGAATTCAAAACTACCGTTAAAAAGTTTATCTGTGTATATTATTGGGTGTACAATTAGTTGGGTCCGTTTTTTTGTAAAAATGCATTTATTTCTAAAAAAAATTAATGAACAGATGAATTAAAGTATTTTCCATCGCTGGCTACTACTTTTTCCCATCTCTCAGGCAATTTTCGAATTCCATCTCGAAAAAATGACTCCTCTTTTGAGGCGATCCAAGTTTGGAGCCAATTTTCGGTTTCTACGAAAGAAGTGACCTGCCAAATTTTGCTGCATCCTTCGGAACAACCAGTAATCAGAAGGAGCAATGTCCATGGAATACAGCGGGTGTGGTAAAACATCCCATTTGAGCGTTTCCAAATATTATTTTACGACTTTCGCGACATGAGGCCGAGCATTGTCATGAAGAAGAATAACTTTATCATCTCTTTGCTCGTATTCCGGTAGTTTTTCTCGCAATGCACGGCTCAAACGAATTAATTGTAGCCGATACCCTTTGGTCCCACCAGATACAGAGCATGATCTTCGAACCGTGTATGTTCTGTTTTGGTGTTGATGTTAAGCTTAGCGTAGTATTTTTTCTTGATACCCTTTGGTCCCACCAGATACAGAGCATGATCTTCGAACCATGTATGTTCTGTTTTGGTGTTGATATTAAGCTTAGCGTAGTATTTTTTCTTCTTGGGGTTGTCGTAGAATATCCACTTCTCATCTCCAGTTACAATCCGATGCAAAAAACCTTTTCTTTGTTGCCTTTGAATCAGCTGTTCGCAAGTGAAAAATCACCTTTCGACGTCTCTCAGTTTTAGTTCATAAGGCACCCTATTTCCTTGTTATTGAATCATTCCCATGGCTCTCAATCGTATGGAAACAGCTTGTTGAGTCACTCCCAATGATTCTGCAAGCTCCTCTTGCGTTTGACTCTGATCTTCTTCGAGTAATGCCTCTAATTCTTTGTCCTCGAATTTTTTTGGCTGTCCAGAGCGAGGCTTGTTTTCGACGCTGAAATCTCCATCCTTGAAACGGCGAAACCATTCTCTACATGATTTATCAGTTGGAGCAGCGTCACCATAAACTTCGACAAGAATTCGATGGGCTTCAGCTGCACTTTTCTTCCAATTAAAGCAGAAAATTAAAACCTCCCGCAAATGCTGCTTGGTTATAAAAAAAATCGACATTTTCAACACTGTACAAAACAAGGTTTTTGCATGAAACTCAAAGTGATAAAAACAGAATATTATTGGCAGATGTCTAACCTCTCTGAAATCACCAACATCGGCTGTCACTATGAACCATTCATAACAGCCAGAGCCATCTTTTGGAAACGGACCGATCTAATTTGTACTCCTAATAATTAAATATAAAAGAATTATTTTATTTGAATGCAAGCTGTAATTTATAATAATATTTTTGGTTTTCAGGCCCACATATTCAGAAGCTAGTGTGGATGAAATCAGTTCATTTCTTAACAATGACACGAAAAAAGTCACCACTTTTGGATCGCTAAAGGGAAGGAGCAAATCAGATTCCAAAAATACTAAAATGAGGTAATTTTCTTGATAGTTTTTGTATTAACTAATATAAAAAGTACATCTCATCATTAACCCTTCAGGCTCGTATGCCTGAAACATATTTTCAGTCCCAGGGGCGTTTAATTTTTTTATGGAGATAGAGGGTTAAAATTGATATTAATATTTTATATAAGGTTTTATAGCATAATTTAATTCAATTAACACTTTTAGAACCACTGGAATGCTTTTTTTTAATCATTTTAGATCATGGGTCGGCAACCTTTTGTTGTAACAGGGCCAAATATTTTACGTGGGGATTAGTGCGGGCCGCACTTGGGCCATATGTCATTACAGTATAGCTACAATATTTGTGTACAAATATTTTAGTTTTAAAAATAAAACGCTAATTATATGTTTTTACGACATTTATTGTATTTAATAAAATCGATGAGATTTTTCTGGCTGCATTTGACGTGCAAGTATTTTTATATTAGCTTGCATTTTTGAAGTAGAGACGCGTAGTAACGCGTTGCGTCTAAATGTGAATCTGATAATCGAGAACAGTTTTTTTTTTCGGTATCATCTGCGTATCTGTTGGTTTCTGTCACGATAATATCGATCACGTCATTGGCGAACATGAAGCGAACGAAATTGGCGAACATGAACGTGAAACAGGGCACTGTTTTTGTCCATCCTTGTGTGGGATTTTTGATGCGCGTGCGGTGCACGTCATACGTGCCTGAAGGGTTAAAGACAAGCAACGAAAATTCCAAGATGTCGATGTGGTTTAGTTTACATGTGTAGTATTCAATACCATCATAAATTTTGATCTGTTGCTAAAATTGATGATTGAAACCTGCCAAAAACGGTTTCTTCCAGTGCTTCCTAAAGTTGCAAGTTCTCCCATATCTAATACTAAGAGGTGCACAGAACCAGCAACTGCAAAGCTCTATCATAATGCCCCGCCCTATTGAATTTATTTGGAAAATTCAATCTATTAGATGAAGAAGAAATCAACCTCAAAGTTTTACTCCTCTTATAAGAAACATCTCTCAGACACAGATTTGAAAGATACAATGGAGACATCCCATTAAGGGACTTGAATACAAAGAGACAACAATGATTACTCGTACTTCCCTATGAAATGGTTCAGTTATTTATTTATTTATAAGTAAACAGTACAATGTACCTTATAATATAGCCAGTAGTGAGTGCTCAACACATTATGTTTGACGGAATATACAAAAAAGTAAAAAAATTGTTACACAATTACAACAAAAATATTAACAATGAAACAGGTCACACATCGATCAATAAGTCGAGGGGCTAACTACTAAAACAACATTTGTTTGCCAAAATTCTTCTTTATTCATCAACATAGTCTCCTTCAAGAGCGGTACATTCATTCCAACGCTTTCCTAACTTTTCTATGCCAGCCGTGTAGAACGATTTATCTTTGATTTCAAAATAGGCGTTAGTTTCAGCAATTACTTCTTTATTGGAGCCAAATCTTTTTCCCTGGAGCATCTTTTTGAGGTCTGCGAACAGTAAATAGTCGCTGGGGGCCAAATGTGGAGAATACGGTGGGTGCGGAAGCAATTCGAAGTTCAACTCATGCAATTTGGCCATCGTTACCATCGACTTGTGACACGGTGAATTGTCCTGATGAAAGAGAACTTTTTTCTTCTTCATATGGGGCCATTTTTTTGCAATTTCTGCCTTCAAACGCTTCAATAACGCTATGTAATATTCGCTTTTGAAGGTTTTTCCCTTTTCAAGGTGATCGATGAATATTATACCATGCGCATACCAAAATACGGAGGCCATAACCTTCCCGGCCGACTGTTGAGTTTTTGGTCGCTTCGGACGACTCTCACCGGCTGCTCTCCACTCAGCTGACTGCCGATTTGATTCCGGAGTATTCAAAAGTCCTCAAAAGACTGAGTCCTCAAAAAGACTGAGACGAGTCCTCAAAAGACTGAGTCCTCAAAAAGACTCAAAAAGACTGAGTGACAAAAGTCCTCAAAAGAACATAGTATTATACTTTAGTTGTGAACAGTATAACCTAGCGAGTTTATTGCTAAGTGGCAATATCTTCCAACCAATCAAAGAGGTCTTTAAACAAACCTTAAGTAAAAACCAGAGTACCAAATCGAACCTGTCATCTTGCCAACTAAATCACTGATGTCTCTACTTCTTACTACATTGCTATCAATAAACTTATTTGTTTAGTAAATATATGTTTTACTATTTTTATATTTTTTGCAGCATTTTCAAATATGACTGGAAACCAATAGCGGACTCGAAGAGCAATCAGCTATCAAAGGATAGGAAGTCCCAGAGTGCTGGTGGCGGGGCAGTGCGACATCCGGCGCTGTCCCCTCCTGCGGGGATTGCCCGTGCCCCTGGCCCTCCTGGGCCACTGTACATGGGCATCAGTATGCCGCGCTGTCTACTGGACATCTTCCCCTCGAGCTGTCCGGATGGGGAGGGAGCCTCTACTGACACCCATTACCGGGATGATTCATTGGCTCTCGACGGTAATTACTATTTGTTGAAATTTATTCATGATTGAGTGAGTCATCTTTAGTTTTCATTATTGATGTGTCAAATGCAGAAAAATGTCCCTATTTAAGATATTTTCGCACCTTTCCCACCTTTTGATTTTAAAAATCTTAAAATTTTGTGTAGTCGTAATTTTAGAATATTTAACAATAAATCTTTGCATGGATCTCAGTAGCCGATAAACCTTTCACAACAAAGAATTTAATCACTGCACGATGTTCGGATTTTTCCATTGTTAAAAAATACACTGACACGTCAACTTCAAATGGCTTGTAAACAAAGAATGAATTGACAGATCCAAATGAAATTTTGAGTACGTTCTTGTGAAAGATGAAATATTAAAATGGCGTAGAAATTTTGGTTTTCTACTGCTCCATAGATTTCGCTTTCAAAACTTTTTGACTAACCTAGTATTTTGATTTTAGTGACCCAACAAGAAGGGACTGCCAAGAAGAATGATGATTCAAACTTCAACAGTAGTTTTTCGGACCTGTCTGTGGGCAATGGAGCCAAGTCTTCGAGCCGAGTTGCGCGGGGCATGTGGCGCGACCGCTTCAGCAAGCACGATCAGCTGGCATGTCTACACTGCTCACGTCTCAAGCCCCTGACTGAGACTCGGAAAACTTCGGATCTAAGGGAGGCCTTCTTCGCCGGTTTGTACTTATTTTTATATTACATTCAATGTTTGTTTAAAATAATTAATCAGGTTTTGAAACTTTGGACGTTAGTCACTTGCCGTTTCAATTTGTCACTAAACACTTGCCGCAGCTGTTTAGACGACTCTGCAAGCGACAAGTGCTTAATTGAATTGCTTAATTGGTGGGGATAGCCACTTGTCGCTTAGTGAATAAGTCGGCCTCCTATTCACTTGCACTTGCCAGATTTACTAACGCTTAGTACTAATATGCTTGTTCACACGTGGATACAAGTGCGAGTGAGAAGCACTAATGACAAGTACTAAACTCGTGTAAACATGGCATAACAGTTTTAATTAGTTCTTTTTATTTCCCACAATTTACGTTTGAAATATTTAAAATGCAAATCAATCTATAAACATATTTAATTAAACACGCGACGATTTAAAATATTTGAAATGAATATTAGGAAGCAGAAATATGTTGTTTTTATTTATAGGCACGTGTGCACCTGCACCTGCAGCGCTCATGGTCAAGGTTACACGAGTCGTGTAATACGATGCAATTGGTGGGAAATTTAGCGAATCAGAGTCAGGCAGACTGTATATTTGGTCTATCTGTGCTTGTGTTTTAAACGTGTCGGTCGTGGACATACAATTTCAATTGTCGTGTGTCAATTTACATTTCTTTTGATTTCTCGTTGAATCCTTTCAAATAATGTCTCAGCAAAACATTATCGATTCAAGAGAAAAGGAAAATTCTCGAAAAAGTGAATAAACACGTCGGTTCAAGTATTTCGCTCGCACGTGATTTGGGGATACCCATTACAACTTTGGCTACAATAATAAAAAATCGCAAATCGATTGAAAAAAGTTTTCCAATTTGCGTGATTATCTAAATAAAAAATAATTTTCCATTTCTTTTCTGACCCCGAATCTACATTTTCCCTCCAATTACGTTTTTTGTTATCAGTCCCTTCAAAAACGTAAAAACGGGGTTTCACTGTATCACACATATGGAATAACTACACAAATTTATACAATACATTTTTAATTTTCCTTACCTATTTGATTGATGTTTTATTCTAAGTAATAAACTGCTTTTGGTAAAAGGATTATCTCACTAATAGATTAATTAATTGTATATTAAAATTAATAATCATAAATACATGTTTTTTTGCTTAAAGCAAGCCGCCATGTCCCGTATGCAAGTTTTTTTCTTGTAAAATGAATTTTATTGTATGTGATATTTTCTTGTTCTTAAATAATGAAATTTTTTAAATCACCATCTTATGAAATTGCCCAACAGGAATGGATAGCCCTAAGCCTTCAGGCAGTGGCAGTGTAAGAGGTGGAGCCTTTGGGAAATCCCCCGCTCCCACCAATAGTCTAACGTACGCCTCTCTAGATGTCTCTTGCGGCAGCCCCACCAGCCTAGAATCCAACCTATCCAAAATGTCCGATGGCAACCCCAACGTGACGGGGGAAATACTCAAACATTCCGAGAGGATGGGGAACCCCATTTGGCACAAGCAGTCCCGTCAGTCACTTCTGGCGCTCAAGCAGAAGCATCCCGAAGTGTTTCAGAATGTGTGCCTGTACTCGGAAATCTGCAAATTGGTGTCGCAGAACACGTACAGACTGAGCGCGCGTAGGTTTCTCCAAGAACTCTTTCTTGACTTGAACTTTGACGTATTCTATTTGGAGCCGCAACAAATCCTACAGGCCAAGATGTCGGAGCTGGAGCAAGGCTTATAAGCACCATTCACTCACTGAAAACAATGTATATTTTATTTTTTATTTAAGTGTGTTACTTTGTTTTGCTTTTATAATAATTATATTTAACCTGTATCGGAATAATAGCATTTTTTACACCTACTCTTAATGATTGGACTGATATTAGTGACACTTGGAAGTTGTTAGTGAGTGTCTAGTGCCAGCCAGTTGTTTGTAAATAAGTAATGTAATATATACACCGAGCACTGTATACATACTGTAAACTTGAAGGATATTTTCTTTTAGTATTACTCTCTGCATAATGCGTTGTTTTCTTATGTATATTCTTATGTATATTCTTACATTTAATTTATTACGAAATAAATATTATATATTTATTTTAGCATATTTATAGTGACAGAAGCCTGTATTGTGGGGACTGTATTGTGGGGTCACGTTTACCACTGCCTTTATAGTGAAATAGCGTAAGAATACTACATGAGACAGATTTAAGATATTTTCATCACTCGTATATAAGATAACATATTCATTATTAAATATAATACTATACATACATTATTATACTATTTTTATTTTCGATACAACTGTGTGAAATAGACTGGGAATTTAAAAAATATTATTTTTATTTATTTAACCCTTATCATGGCATTGTAACACAGGTGTTACACTAATTTAAGGATTTTTTTTAAATCCAGAAACTGTAACGTAATTTCAAATATGGCAACACATTCAAATACTATACACGCACTATTGTGTGCAGTGGTATCATCTGGTGATAAATATTGACAACGCTACAACCTTTCAAACGACATCGGGTCAACATGTCTGGACAGCGTGGGTGCGTTTTGAAAATTGGGGTAAATAATCTAAATATCTTATTAATCACTACATGTAGAGAAAATTTTATTCAAACCATTTTATTTGTTGATAATTCAGCTATGTAAATGTTGTTCATGTTTTAGATTATAGAATCATTTTATACCCCTTTTTATGTTTTATAAAAATTGATATTTTGGCAATATAACGTGGGTGTTACATATAAAAAAAAACTATAAGGAAAAGTTGCGATTTTTTTTCCTCAATTTTCCTTCATAACTTACCATATAACAAGGAATCACCAAAGAAAAACGTTAATATTTGGATAAATTGAACTTTGCCAAGATAAGGGTTAACATGTCCAGTGCTGAGGAAACGCCTCACGTGTCCATACAAACGTACGCCTAACGTGTACGACACGACAGGCGTGATAAAATGTTTGTATATTTGCTAAATTTCTCAGCACGACGTGTGTTAAATATGATTTCAGTAAAACCTTGTCAATTCGAATGTTATATTATTTGGTTTTTATACAAATGCTTTTTCTAATTTTTGTCTTAATTTTTTTTTATGTACATATTGTGTTTTGGAATATAAAATAAATGATGAATGACTCGCAAAATTATTGACATTAAAGCATTTGAATGAACTTGACATGTATTAATAATATTGTAGAATGGTTACACATTCTTTTAAACTTTTTTTTTTATTTCTCGGTGTATATTGACAAAATAATACAGGTAACCCTTGTTTTCTGCTGGTGTCCTGTTACTCGAGAAACTGAAGTAAAAAGATTCCACTTATAGTGAATTCATGATATAGTGTAAATTAGTGGGAATTCAATGGGTTATGTATGTTCCATGTCTCTGTAAATAGACATATGTAATATACCTGTAAAGTCCAAAAGTTTTCAGCTTGAACAAGTTATAGTGTGTATGGACAGATATCACGTCCATCGCACGATCAAGTGGTGTTTCAGTTAAAATTCGATACCTCTACCCTCAGTTGTATAGTCACTTGTTTTGGTCATCTTCTTCTTATTTTAGGCCTGTTGGCCTGTTATGGTCCTGCATCATTGTTTCCCTCTTGTGACGTCGACTGCCAGCTGTCTTTCCATCTTTTGGGAGGTCGTCCTGAAGGTCTGCTCGCTTGGGGGATACTGTCCCTGGTCATTCTTACGGCTCTTGGTTCCGCCATTCTGGATACATGTTCGTTCCAGAACCTTCTTCTCTGTCGTCCCCATCTGACAATATCTTCAATTTCGCACATCCTTCGGATTTCTGTGTTTCGTACTCTATCACGAAGGGTTTTGCCAGCGATACTCCTGAGTACCTTCATTTCGCTGGTTCGATGGAGATTTTTGGTTCTGACAGTGTCGGCTCTGGACTCTATGCTGTATGTCATTATGGCCGGACACTGATCTTGTAACATATATCCTCACCTTGCTTTGGATGTTCATATACTTGTTTTTCCAGATAGTGTTCTTTAGACATCCGGAAATAGCTGCGGCCTTTTGTGATTGTTCAAGCACTTCGCCATAGAGGTCATTATTGCACATTATGCTAGCACCCAAGTATTTAAACTTGTTTTGGTATATTCTGAAATTTACAAAATTGATTTTCGCTCGGTATCACGTTTCTTTCAAAAGAAGGGAAAAGTCTGGTAGAAATTAAACAACATTTAGATGTAGATTGTCTTTAAACAGCATCTAAACGTTGTTAAATTTCTGCCGGGCTTTTCCCTTCTTTTGTAAGAAATTTGACAATGATAAGTTTTTATTTTCCAGTGATTGTACTTATTTTTCATGGAGATTCAAACCTTGTCTCGTCCACCCTACCTTATAAACACCATTGGGTTCAATCTACTAGCACAGTTTGATTATGAGCCGTCATAATTGTACATGAGACACGTGGAACATGACCTTTGCAGCATTATATAGACCGACAATACCATATGGACGCCGTTAGTTAACCAGGATAAACTGAAAGATTAGGAGCAAAGTAACCAAAATCCTTCGAGATGGAAAGGCATTGTTCTTGAGGATTAAGCTCTGCGAGAGTTGATACAGTCAACAGAAGTAAATAATTAAGATTCTTCTTTTCCAATGATGTTCCTGTTTGAGGATCATCTTTATTTTTGAAAATAAAAGGAGAGTTGACTACCGAGATTTTCACTTTCTCTTTTAGAGTTTTTTTTTACTAAAGAACCAATTGATGCCATGATGCAGAAAGAATAGGTGATAGATGATTATAGGTAGAGTAATAGTTTGGCAAGAATAACTCGTTTGCCTGATTATAAGTAAAGTGGGACACACGGTTATGGAAACCAATTTTCCCCGAAAAGTCAAGCTATCCGGCTTTATTGTGAATTGCCGGATAGCTTGGCTTTTCGGGTAATTTTTTTTATCTTAAACCGAGGGCTATCTGTGTGATTTTTTTTTATGTAACTCGCTGGTTGACAAGATTTTCCTGGTGTTATTTTGACAAAAAAATATGTTGACAAACATATATATATATATATATATATATATATATATATATATATATATATATATATTTTTTTTCTTGTTAGAGCATCTCGATTCTAAGTGATAGTCTCTGCTCTATATGTATTATACATACATCTTGCCTTAATGTAGGGTTTTGTACATGAATACATCCTATTTAATTATTATTTATTTACCACATGGTATTTATTTACCACATGGTATTTTGTGAACTTCTTTCTTATACATATTATGAATTATATTAAGTGATGGTTTTTAACAATGCACACTGTTTTTTAATACAGTAGATTTCCAATTATATCTTAATTCACTAGTCGATCAATTGTTCCAGATATTGAGACTCCAAATGAGATTGTAAAATTGATGAAACAAAAAAAATTAGAACTCTTTTTTATAAACCTTGATTTATGTTTTAGTGAACATCATAATGGATGATACATTTTTATTTGAAATGAGTTGATATGTATCAAATTGTTTTGCTTTCAAAGAGAGTTTCATTGATTGAGATGTCCTGTAAAGACAAAGTTTAAGTTATGTCTTGTAATGCCCAAAACTCTAGATGTGTTGTTAAACTAAAATCGTCAGGGCTTCAGAGTGTTTCCGAATTGAGGTAGATTGAGCAATCAGACCAAATCAATCGATCTTTTAGATTGGTTGGTAGAGGCACGAAATAGACTTCTTCTAGAGTGTAGGAAAATGATGACGTACAGACCTTCAAAAAGCTTCTGAAGTTCGTGCTTTATTAAGAGATGTTACAGGATAATGTGATCGCCCTTAGAGTAATTTTCGGTCACTAAATGGAGTTGGGGAAAGAAATAAATGTAATGTTTAACATGTTTATTAAAGATAAGAAACAATAGTACGTAGAAACATTTTTTTTATATAAAAAACATAGAGGTTTTGGAACCATCATTGATTTTTTTTTTTTTTTTTCGAATTGATGTTCTTGATTTCACCATCGAAGATCTCCACTCTTTTCGCACTCTCAATAAATTTCTGGTCAGCTCTTCCACCTCAAATTTCTCTTTGAAATTGAATAGATTATTTCATATATATATATAGTGCATTTTACTTACTATTTAGCACTATATGATAAGAACATACCGACTAACAGTGTGAATGGGGCATAAATAAGCTATGAATTATGCAATGGTTTATACCAGGGGTCTCCAAACTACGGCCCGCGGGCCAACACCGGCCCGCGGGCCAACACCGGCCCGCAAGCCAACACCGGCTCGCGAGTACCACCAATCCGGCCCGTCATAGTTTATTTTGATTACATTGTAAAATTTACAATGTAAGTAAATCATACAATACAATGTAAGTAAATCACACAAAGACTTGATGAATGATGCAATGTACGATTAATGGTTTTGAACCACCGTCATTTTCTACGACCTTTGACACGAGAGCAACGACACCTTTATTTTTTCCATACATGTTTTTTCCGCCATCGGTAGTGATACATTTCAAGTTTTTCCATTGAAGATTGTTTTTCTGAACGGCATTTATCAACTCCTTTAAAAATATCTATCGAAACGGAGTCCACCCCCGCACCCTGTGCCATAGATATTTCACTCGCCAGTTAGTCCCACCATTATGAAAATTTGCGCATAATTCAAAACTACAGTATGTTGGTATGATGAGCAAGTTAGGTCTTGGCCCTTGGGACTTAGTGGAGTCAGTGTGGCCCTTAGGCTAAACAGTTTGGAGACACCTAGTTTATACAATGGCACAGTAAAAGAAATTATGGGTGTAGTTGGCGTACCATTTTTTTTAGATTCTCAACAAAATTCTGCATTATTTTCATGTAATACTTTATGCTATTTGTATATTAGAAATTTAAATTCTTTTGATTTACTGAGATCTGTTAAAACACAACAATCGATAATTGGGAGTCTATTGTATTAGTTTTGCATTCAAACTACACAGAGTTCCTGTTGCATTTTAAGGAAGATTTTGTTAGACAATAAGTGACTGATTATTTAATTTAATGACAATTTATTATATACAATACCACCACTGAGCAAAAGCATTTATTTTATAGTACGAGTTATATACAATACATTATCACTACTGAAAGGAACTCTTGAAGCAATAGAATTTATATTTATTCTCAACCTACGCTTTAAAAAAATATACATTTTGGCATTTGAATTATTAAATGGTTTATTGTGATTGTTCCATTAGGAATTTTTGCAATTTAAGTATTAAAAAATGTCGAATACAGTGAAACTCGCTTAAGATGTTAGCATTTAATATGTGTGACCTTTTCGAAGTTGAAAAACTACATATCGATGGCCTAGCGCACAAACGTGTTGAGTGCAAGATTGCTCAATTAGTAAATGCAATCTTAAAGTTTACTTCATAATGACAATTATTGATTAAAACAATTGCATCCATATTTATATCCATTATCGTAATTTATAGTGTTCTGAACGAACGAATGAACTGAATAAAATGAAAAAAGTCTTAGTTTATTTTTGTTAATAATGCTTTTTTAGTTGCATTTATTCTAATTGAGCAATCTTGCATTTTTGTGCGCTAGGCCATCGATATTAATTAAAGTTGAATTACCGTTTAACTTTTTGATTACGTTAATGTATACAGCATAGTGAACAAGTACCACAGTGTGAAGATTACATTAATGTATACAGCATAATGAACAAGTACCACAGTGTGAAGATTACATTAATGTATACAGCATAATGAACAAGTACCACAGTGTGAAGATTACATTAATGTATACAGCATAATGAACAAGTACCACAGTGTGAAGATTACATTAATATATACAGCATAATGAACAAGTACCACAGTGTGAACATTCAAAAGTAGCTGTTAGCCAAGGATAAGGCCAGTTGTTTATTCTAAATATGAACAACATTCATTTTACTCTAAATTGTAAAACATTAAGCTAATGTGTTAATTTTGTGGTTACTTAAATGATTTAATATATTTGTATAATATGAAAACTTTGGTTTGAATACTGAATTAAGTTTTAAATAATACCCTTATAAAAAAATCCCTGCTTAAGAAGATTTAACTGGATGATCCTTGGAAGAAACATCTTAATAGGGTTTCACTGTACTTAATTTAAATTAAAGCTTGTTACGAAGATATAGGCCCGTCCCAAAGTACTATTGTCAGTGCGCTCAGAAGTGCACTCACGAAAATCTCATTTTTTTTCCTCTTGAAAAATGTTCAAGAACGAAAGTGCTTCATGAACGTATTCGCAATACTACTGTGGGTTACTTTAGCCTTAAGTTACTATTAGTGATGCCAAAATGATTATACACCTAAAAAGGAACCCAGCCCATGATATTCTTCAGTGATTTCATTTAAGACCTTAAAACATTACAAATTATTTTTGTTTTGTAAATAAAGGAACTAATTTCATGATATAAAATGGTAGCCTATAGCCAGATTAGTATCAATCTAGTTAAAAAGAAATGTCCAGGAAATGAAGAAATCATTTTAAATTTATATTCTAACTTTCCAGCACACTTGATGATAGGAACAAATTTAAATAAGGCTTGATTCAAATTGAAAATTGAGTTATTATTTTCAAACATTTTAAATAATATTCAGTATTTTTTTTACTGCCGTGATAATACCTGGTTAACCTTTCCCTTCCTATGCTAAAAAAATCCGCACATTCCGGTGCTGTGTATTCAATATACATCAATACACATGTAAAAATTAGCAATTTAAAATTGAAAAAATAAGAATATTCATAGCCAATCTTCTTAAATTAATTAAATTTGAAGTCAAAAGTGATAATAATTGAAATTTAATTGCTGAAAACATGAAAAAAACATCGGCCGACGTTCACAAAACGAGCTAAATAACCACCCCAAACGAAAGCCCGCTACTGAAGCGAGTGAACTATTTCTTGCGTTCCCATATACCGAAGTAGAGTGAAACGTGAATAGCGTCGCTTCCTCACCCATAGCGGTTTTTTAGAATGAATATACCTAAGTCACACGGTGAATTTATTCCCGATTTTCACAAAATATCTCTGATGTGGCCGATAAGTGCTAATTATTATTAATATTATTTTTTTCATTCAATGCGTAAATGTATTACAAAGGAATGCCTAGTATTTATTATATTTATAGCGAAATTAAAGTTTTTAGAAGCAATGTGTACTAGTTACACATCACAGGGAAGGAAGGGTTAATGTGAATGACTTTTTTATAATATATTCAAAGATACATTCAGAATAATATTTACACTCGTCAAAACTTGTAACAAATACTGAAGTAACAAAACTTTCAGTGTATCGAGTATGTTTTGAGAATCGAACAAATTTATATAAAATAATGTGTTGAACAAATCCTGTTTTAATTAAATGATGATGAACTAGCTGTATAAAAGATTATTGAAAATTTGCTGTAATTTACGAGTACGTCAGATGCAATCTTAACTTTGTATAACAAAGAAGATGATAATGAAAATGGAGTTTACTCATACGCCACCTGATAAAAAGGTTTTGCTTTTGAAAGTTATGAATAAATTGAAAAGGTTTTTCTATCCTGTAACACTGATTTTTCTATCCAGTCAAATTACACCATTCTTGGAAAAAAATTAATTGATAAAATAATACTTTTTATTCTGAAATATAAGTTTTTTAAATACTATATTTTTCTCCCATATTCAGTATAATGAAATATTTTTTTTATGGTTCCATTAATTTCGTTATAACAGGATTCAACCTGTAACATGATAAGATGTGAAACAGAAAATCTTTTAATCATTTAAAAATATTAATTATATCATTTCAATAAAACTAACTTTAAAAGTAATGTTCATTTTTACTTTTTTAACTCTCTTCTGGGATGAAAATTTAAATGACAGTAGAAACTATATCATTTCTTGAATTATAGAAAAGATGTTCATTTTACTTTGTGGTGTCATGTTTATTTATAAAGTTTTAATAAAATAAATAAAACACCTTTTTTATTTTGTATTTACCACTGTTTTATTTGAATTCACTACCGGTTTCAAAAACCTCCGTCTTCCTCATCAGGCGAAGTTGAACTTTGTAAGGCGTCTGAGACCGGCAGTGAACTCAAATAAAACAATGGTGAATACAAAATTGTGAAACTATATTTGTTGCATTTCATTCAATACATTTTTTTAATATGAATACAGTTGAATAAATTAACCGCTTGACAGTTTTGCCCGAACAGGACTCGGGCACGAAGTTTCTTTTTATACTGACGAGCCCCGTTCGGGCAAATTTTGTTTCGACTTGTTGGGAGTGTTTCTCCCGAGCGTCGTTTGGGCAGATCTGGTTTCAACTTGTTTTCTCTGAACGGAATATATTTTCGTATAAAATTTATTCGTTATTGTGTTACGTCACGTGTTAAAAATTTGACTGTTTTCTTTTTAACAGTTCCATACTTAATTGGGTGTATTTTTACTTTGGTTCATTAAAAATATTTGTTTTATTTTGAAAACATTGTGATTAATGATTAACATATTCCCCATTAATTAATGTACGATATAGTCACATGGTGATGTCCGCAGTGTACTTGAGATTCCTAGGGAATGGACAGCATGAATGGGTTTCATCGCATTATGAACGATATTTATTTGGTTTCATCGCATTATGAACGATATTTATTTGCTTCCTACACTCCTGTTAACCATCTTGTATTAATTTTAAGTCGCTGTTGACAAATTGAACTTACAAATATTATTATTAATATTCAATAAGGTGACATAGATACAATGTTTAGATTGCATCTTTTGCAAATGTTTATTCCATTTGTAAATCCAAAATTCAATTTTCAAATATATTGGGTGTTAACATAAGTTATATCCGTTTTTTTCCAAATGAAGAGAACAAGAACACGCAACAAAAAAAAAATTACAACAAATTAGTCAATAATGTATTCTCCTTCATTATTTACAACTTCTTGCCAACGTTCTACAAGTTTTTCAACACCTGTGTCGATAAAAACCATCCGGTCTTGACTCGAGGAATTCGTCCAACCATGTCCGCAATTCGACCTCATTATTGAAGGAAAAACCATCGACGAGCTGTCCTTTAATTCATAGCATCTTCACCGTACACTTCGCAAATATCGCGAGCAGCTTTGGCAGCTTTATTCCCTCGATTGAACGCGAACAGGTGTCGAGGTGTCGAAAATGCTCACTTTCGTCTACTTGACATTCCATTTTGAAGGCTTGTAATCAAATAAAATAATATATGTAACGTAAAAGCAAACACAATATCTTTTAGAGTAGAAAATTTTCTTTCGAATGACGTATAATCTTTACCATTTTGTTTTACTTTTGGTGCTCATTATTAAATATGGAAAAAAACGGACACAACTTATGTAATACTTTTTTTTTTGTATTAGAAAACTTCTGATTGAATATTATTGTTTTTTATACGTCAAAATAACTAATTAGGCATTATGAGACCTTTTAATACAAAATTGTAAAAAAAAATTAATGCTAACTAAAATGATTTTTTTATCCATTTAATATTGAATCGAAATTGATACATTTACTATATTAATATTTTTAAAGTATACTTTAATTTTCTAAATGAATAAAATATTTAACACGTTCACTGCGTCGAACACGGCTCCCGTGTCCATACAAAATAGCCTTGAATGTTGAGTGCGCTCATAAATGTCTCTCGATAAGGATTCGTCGCCGGTTTCATTTGTTTTGAAGACACGAAGGAATACACTTGTATATGATGTTTCAATAGATAGTAGAATTTGATTTTTAACAAAGTTATGGGTTTTCAAAAATTCGCAAATTTTCAGCATCTCTTAATACACAGTGAACGTGTTAATGGATTCTCAGATGCACGTGGCAACTATAAAACTATTTTATAGCACAATATCATTTATATACGCAGGGATGGAAAAATATTAAGAGGAGCCAAATAAATGATACACGGAGTGACAATGTATGACAGAATACGGAATGACTTCATTACGTTATTTGATTAGGGTTGAATGTGAATTTAAGGTTTTAACTCATTCAGACCCTGTGTGCATAATTATGCACACTTATTTCAAAGCATAATATAACGAACAAAATACTCGTAATATAACGAATAGCATAATATAACGGCAAATTTTCTTTTAAAAACCTATGCAACAAGATTGTCTTTTCAGTCGTCTGTGTACGTTGAGACCTGTTGGGCATAATTATGCACATGTTCAATTTCCTAGTAAAAAAAAAAAAAAAAAACATTTTTCTTCTATTAAAACCCCGATGAAGCCTAATCCACTCTTAAATATTTTTTTCTCCCTTAACAATAATTCAGGTCTGAATGAGTTAAGTAAAATGAAGAAGAGCATGTCGAGATGGTCTGGGCATGTGGAACGAATGAATGAAGAAAGACTGACAAAACAGATATATAATGCAAATGTCAGCGGAAGGCGTGTGAGAGGAGGACCAAGAAAAGTATGGTTGGATCAAGTAAATGATATTCTAAAAGAAGGAAACGTAGAGAATTCGTAGAAGTTGTATGGATGTAGAAGAGGCTCAGGATGTGTGTCGAGATAGGAAAGTATGGCGCTCTGTCCTCTCTGCCTACCCCGAAGGGGAAATGGCGTGATGTATCATTTATCTTCGAAATTTAGGAGTTTGATGAGAGGAGAGGATTCTAACTACTGGTTTTTATAGATTATTTTTTTTAAATATGTATTAAAATTGCTACCAGAACAAAATGCAAAAATTGTAATCACAAATAAAAATACGAGGACCCAAACTACAATTCATATCACCGTCTGCTGCAGAAGTTAGCTCCAAACAGTACGTAGCGTGTTGCCACTGTGGCACTTGCGAGTTTTGTGATCAAATCAAAATGACATCTTTTGAGTAGGGTTAAGATGCAGCTGTATTCGTTTCAATTTTTTTTTTGCTATTTCAGGTTATTTGTTCACCTTATTGAACGACTTGACTGGGCTCTAGAACGAAGATTATATAGAAAAGTAAATCCCACATTAAAATGGGACAATTGGTATGAACAAAAATAAGTAAATAATAATTATTAAAAGAAATGTTAGCACAGTGATTAACTGGTTTTGCTTTATGAAAGCATGCTTGAAAATTCTTTCTTAATGTGAAACAGGCTTTTCATTTTCACGTTTATAAGAAATTCACCAAACCTATAATTTTTAATTAGATTGATAAAAAAAGTACTGTCAAAAGATCGAATTATTTAAATGTCACTGTCATCGAATGTGACTATTTATTTCCCTCCACTGATGCCCCAACCAGATCAGGCAGCAAGCATAGAGACAAGGCAATAAATTCTCTAGTAAAAATATACACTACCTCTGATGGTTTGAAAACATTAATACATTATATTATTTATGGTTAAGGCGTTAACGCTGGAGGTTTAAAGACATTGCAATTTGTTTAATAAAACACTGATTTTTCCACTTAAGATAAAAATAGTCACAACCCCCACGCTTAATGGGGAGGGAAAGAACTTATTTCATGACATAAAATGGTGGCTTAGAGATTAGTTTCCTTTTAGTCCAGAAAATGAATAGATCATATGAAATTTTTTGACAGTTATTTCTTTTAGTATTTTTAATTTTATACTGCCCTGTTTAATCCGCAACCCAGTTAATGCGGCCCCGGGTAATCGAGATTCTACTGTAGTCGATATCTTACTTTAATCGATGATATCTACTATTTTTAATCGATGATATCTTCTATTTTTAATCGACGATATCTACTATTTTTAATCGATGATATCTACTATTTTTAATCGATGATATCTTCTATTTTTAATCGACGATATCTACTATTTTTAATCGATGATATCTACTATTTTTCTGTTAAATTTTAATTGTGTTTAAAAAAACTTATTTTAATCATCAAATAGTAAAGAATTTTCTTTTTATTATCACCCTATACCGTTTCATCAGGAACACATGGATGCTATGAAATACCTCCATCTAGGTCGGTGCATCTGCCTGGCACTTGATGACCTTTCAAGCCATAGTTGAACTAGTTCCAAGGCAATCTATGGCTGTTGTAATAGTTAATTTAAAGATATCGGGGGGGTCAATCTGATAATCCCAAATTCTGGGGGAAACCCTAAGGAGGGCTCATCCTGAAGTCTTATTTGTAAATATTTACCTCTTAAAGACTACTGAAAAAGACTATCTGGATAATGTAGGACAATGTACAGGTTCCCCCTAACAAATCCCTCATTAGTCAATGGTAATTATTATAACGGATGAAAATTTCAATGACTTTTTTATAATATATTCAATGACTCATTCTGAATAATTTTAACACTAGTCAAATCTCATTATATTGAATACTGAAGTAATAAAATTTTCAGTATAATGATACTGAAGTAATGAAATTTTCAGTATAATGATACTGAAGTAATGCAATTTTCAGTAAAATGAATATATTTTTGAGAATCAAACAAACTTGTATAAAATATTATGTTTAACAAATCCTTTTTTAACTAAATAATTGAAGAACATTTTTCATCCGAAAATAGCCTGAGAAGTAAATTACTTGTATGATGACTTTATTGATGAAAGTATAGTATCCGGCGGTAAGTAATACACATCGGGCTTAAAAAAGAGACTGTCGCTTTGTAGAGTGTCATCTCTGTCGCACGATGCGCTAACAGTCCGTGCGACAGAGATGACGCTCTACAAAGTGACAGTCTCTTTCTTAAGCCCGGTGTGTATTACATACCGCCGGGTACTATTGGGTGTTAACATAAGTTGTGTCCGTTTTTTTTAAAAGTAAAACAAAATGATAAAGGTTATACGTCATTCGAAAGAAAATTTTCTGCTCTACAAGATATTGTGTTCGCGTTTACGTTACATATATTATTTTATTTGATTACAAGCCTTCAAAATGGAATAGACGAAAGTGAGAATTTTCGACACCTTCTGTTCGTGTTCAATTGAGGGAATAAAGCTGCTCGCGATATTTGTGAAGTGTATAGTGGAGATACTATGAATGAAAGGACAGCTCGTCGATGGTTTTTGCGTTTCAAAGACGGTAATTTTGACCTGAAAGACATGGAGCGTTCCGGACGACCAGTGGACTTCGATGAGGACCGCTTAAACCATATTATTCATGAAGATCCCCTTCAAACCACCGTAGAATTGGCTGAGCAGATGAATTGTAGTCACATGACTGTACACCGCTATCTTAAATCAATGGGAAAAGTCCAGAAGTTCGGCGCTTGGGTTCCACATGTTTTGAGTGAAAACAAAAATCAACGTTTGACAATTGAAAGCGAACAGAAGGAGGTGTCGAAAATGCTCATTTTTGTCTACTTGACATTCAATTTTAAAGGCTTTTAATCAAATAAAATAATATATGTAACGTAAAAGCAAACACATTATCTTGTAGAGCAGAAAATTTTCTTTCGAATGACGTATAACCTTTACCATTTTGTTTTACTTTTGGTGCTCATTTTTAAATTTGAAAAAAAAACAGACACAACTTATGTTAACATTTAATATAATATTGTTACTTAATGATGGTGGGTGAGCTGACTAAAAGATTATTGAAAATATTCTGTAATTTACTAGTACGTCGAATACAATCTTAACCTTTTAGAATGAAGAAGGTTATAATGAGAAAAGAGTTATGCCACCTGATGTAAAAGTTTCACTTTTGGAAGCTATGAATAAATTGAAAAGGTTTTTACGATAATTGGAAAAAATAGTGTTTTTATTAAACAAACTACAAACAACACCTATTGCTCACATAATTTCAATAATTGAAAAGTTAAACTCATAAACCACTCGAGAGCCAAAAAATACGTAGAGTATAAGAAAAAAACTGTGCGGTATTTGAGTAAATTGCTTGTGGAGATGTGCCCAGTGACATCTTTGGTTGTAAAACAGAATCACTCTTAGTTTGAATTCACATATATGTCATTTATGGCATTATTGTCGCTTGTTGATACTGTTTTTCTATAAAAAAAAAATCAAAATATGATTGTTATGTGGTTTATGAGTTAACTCTTTAATTAACGAGGATTTGTTTTCAAATTTGGATTTTATTCATCGAGCTTTTTCTCTACTCAATGCCTCATTTGAATATTATTAAAGAAAGCAATTTACAGTGAACAGTCATCATCATCATGTTATGTAATTTATGACTGAGCATCGTGTCTCCCATGATGGCCTTGATGATTCCTCTTCATCCATCTCTTCTGCACTCTACGGCTCGATGACCTGTTATCTCTCACTTGGATTCTTCCTCTTGTGTGTCGTCCTTCCGATGCTTCCAGTAACCACAACCCTCGCCAAATTGTCTCCTTGGCCATGAGCAATGTACTCGAAATAAACAGAGGACTCGCCGAAGGCGTATTGTCGACTATCTGTTTGTGATTCTCAGTTCTTCGAGAATGGAGGTAATTAGTTCACCTTGCTGTCCATGGAATTCGCAACACCCTTCTCCAGCTTCACTTGGTGGCAGTTTGTTTCTGCGGTCTATTATCATTATCTTTGACCTATTGATTTCCAGGCCCAGGAGCTTGCCCTCGTGTTCCACCTTTTTAAGGAGTGTGGCCATTTATTCTTCTGATGTGGCAATTAACGTTGTGTTATCTGCATATATCAGATTTGAGAGCTTTCTTCCACCAATAGCAATTCCGCTGTCCCAGTCTTCGATTGC
The DNA here is from genome assembly GCA_949825065.1 of Odontocerum albicorne. NCBI lineage: Eukaryota > Metazoa > Arthropoda > Insecta > Trichoptera > Odontoceridae > Odontocerum > Odontocerum albicorne. Next base: position 58,608,894 of record OX463838.1, on the reverse strand, counting down.
TCTCCTCATAATTATTCTCCATACAGGTTTAACAAATCCTGACAGAATGCACCCTTGCCTTATACCCTTATGCACATCAAACTGTTTGGACTTGATGTTGTTGACTTCAACAGTAATGACATTAATTTCAATGAGATTTGTGCTATGTTTTAGTATCATTTATATCATATTTAATTTACTGCTACATTCCTTGAATACATTTTGTGACTTACTTAAATTAATTGTTTTGTTTTCGTTGAAAGTAATCAAATGCAATTTAGCTTTAAAAATATCCACTTAAGTCTGCAATGAAAACACTACAGTTATATAAATTCAATCAAAAAATAATTAACATGGAGAAGAGAATTATCTGTGAATATTGAGTTTACTGTTTTTTTTTTGTCAATCAATAATAAATTAATATTTTAATGAGGGTTTGAATAAATAAGTCAAACATTGTCATTAGCATCGAAAAGGTTAATCGACCATAAATTTAACATTTTTCTAACACCATTTAGTGACCAAAGATCACTCCAAGGGCGCCTACGTTTCAATGTAACATCTCTCTCAAATAATATGAACTTAATAATCCTCTTAAGTGTCATCAGTTTGCCTAGACTTCAGAGGAAATATGTTCAATATTATAGGACCAGCTTCTTCAAAACCAAGTGAGGTAGCCCGGTCTGTTTGCCCCATCCATCTCACCTGGACGGTTAACACTCCGAGACCAGATAACCTCAGTACATGTCTCTCAGAAGGCATAAATTCTGTAATGTCATCTTAGTTTTGATATCAATTGTCACTGAGAGTATAGATGTTACGTTGATATTTTTAATTTCCAAATTTATCTTTCATCTATTTCTATAGATTTTTCTTTAAATTTGTCAAGGAATATTAACAATTTGTCTATGTTAAATTTTGAAAAGCTTTATTTAAATTTGTCGAGGAATATTAAAAATTTGTCTATGTTAAATATTGAAAAGCTTTCTTTAAATTTGTCGAGGAATATTAAAAATTTGTCTATGTTAAATAGTGAAAAGCTTTATTTAAATGACTTTTTTCACTAAACACACTTATTAATGTTTTGGCAACTATATATTTTTCAATTTGGAATATAAGATTATTTGTTATTGTATAATGTTTTCCAATGTTTTAACATAAGAATTATGATTGTGGTAAACGCAAAATGTACCATTTTTGTTGAATTCATCAAATTAATGACCCTTTTGATTGTTTTCACCAGTTCGTAAATCATAATATACATATTATCAAAGATTTTTTTCAGCATACACAGTAGAACACCAATTATCCGGGGTTAAATTATTTATAAGTTGAATTAACTGTGGTCCTCTGTGTACATTATTAATTTTAGTAATTCCGAAAACAAAAATCCAATTTTTTACCTAATGTTTTGAAAATTACAAAACAAGGATATAAACTGTTGTAAAATCTATGGTTTACATTATACCAATTGACTAACGCTAATAAGTTGGCGGTGTTTCCCCCTGTCCACACCGACATGAAAATATGTAAATCTGGAACTTCCCAATGTAATCGCCACAATATGATACTGGCGTTTAATAGTTGTATCTGTCCAACATTGATAAAGCTCGTTCGTGGGCTCATCTTGCGTAACAAAAATTATATAGCATTTCAATTCTTAAAATGTTTCGCTCAACAAAAACCTAATTTTGATTAACCGTATTTTTCAATTATTCGGACTCGAGTGTTTCCCATTTACCACGGATAATAAGCGCTCTACTGTATTTGCAAAGAAAATCATCACTATTTCTTGTATATTTAGATGCAAGTTATGATTGCTGACGTTTGTTTTTAAAATAAAAGAATATTTTTTTAATAAAATTGTATTTCTGAAAAATATGTTAGAACGAAAATTATTCAGCGTTACCAATGCTGATAAAGTTAGCTTGCTTACCAGGCATCAAAGGTTCAATTCCTGACAAGTTCGCTTCTGGTAAGATTTTGCTTTCTGACCCCTTTTTTGTGAATTTATGTTTGCTCTGACACTTAATAGTTGTTTGACATCATTTTTAAAAGAAGTCATGTACTTGTACACTATGAAACAGCACCAGAAAATTCTAGTTTTTTTTTTAAATAAAGCCTTCAGTCTGTTGAATAATCGGAACCTTTTTACGTGGTGAAAACAATCTTTTTTTTTATATATATATATATATAATCGAAAGTGTCATTAAGAATCACCTCAAATGCCATTTTTTTTTATATATATTTTGATGTTGAAGTGGGAAATCTCAGTACAACATTATCGTAATATTCTGATTTTTTCGTTTACTGACGACCGAGGAATATTTTCGTTTCGTAAACGACCGAGGAATATGTTTTTAAGAAAAATACATTATTGACTCCAACATATTCTCTCTCTCTCTCTCTTTGAATAATGGCCGTGAACTCCTATATATGAAGGAGTATACGCCAGTGTCGAGTGTCCAACATATTATTTCGGCTGCAAATAAATTTGACAGACCTAACAACGTTCATTTCCTTTTTAGTCTATGGTTTTTCAAGAATAATTTCTGATAATAATTAACTATTTAAAATTGGAACGCTCCCTTGCCTATGTATTGTGAAATGTTATATTTATAAAAGTGTGGCACTATGAATAAAGTATATTTTGTATACTAATTGATCGCACCTTTTTGCGTATAAATGAGATTATTAAGTCTTAATGCCTCGAATTATTACAAGTAACACGGTGAGAAAATGGTTGTTAGTAAAAATTTCGAGTTTAAAAAGAAAATTTTATACCAATTTATACATTTTATACTGCAAAATCGAGAATATATGATTAAAGATATTTAAAAATATATTTTCTCGTTGAAGAAATATTTTTCATAACTATGCGATAAATAAAAAAATAACCTTTGGAAGACCGTAGGTTTTCTGTAAATAAAAATACGTATTAAACTTGTGTCAAATTTAGAAAAGGAAAGTGGCATTTTAATGTGTTTTCACGGTTATAAATAATAAGGAACTTAATAAATCTGATCAATTGTTCGGTTCGTATTCGGCTTTTGTAATAAGTCTCATTAGTTGAGGCTTAATTTATCTAAATATATTTAAAATGCCACACTCGAGCGTGTCAAATAAGATGGTAAATGGAAATATACTAATTCAAGAGTTCTCTTTGTTGATGTTGTTATGGCCACGGAAGTGGCGAAATTGATGGTGTACTCTCTCTTCCCATCTCAACAAGCACCTATGACATTTATTACAGAAATATTGATAAATATTATTAAGCAAAATGATATTATACTATTTATTTGACCAATAGTGTTCAGGCATTGTGTTGCCAGCTGGTTAATTTCCAAAATGTTATTTTAAGCCATGTTTTCATTGTAAAAAAAGTATAAAATAAGACATATATATATATTTGTATATTACAATGTGGTATGTTTCAATCATCTATTTTTTTTTATTGTATTGTATAAAATACCTCTCAAGATTCCTTTTTTTTTATATATTTATGAATTAATAAGCATTGATATAAGAATCAATTTGTCAACAATATACAGTGACATTTTGGTTGTGTTATACCCTTATAATAAAGGAGAAGCTGTTTGCTTTACATAAATTCCTTGTTTTATTTTGAATATTGCAATAAAGGAAACCATGATGAGTATCTTTGAGTCAAACAAATTCAATTTTTAGAAGAAGAAAAAGTTTAGGGAAGTTTTTTTTTTTTTCAATCTTAATATATGATTTCTTAGAAATAATTAACACCTACATACTACTTATAACTAGATAACAATTCTTACACTAATTATTTAGCAAAAACAGGTCCACTCGTTCAGGCTACTTGTATTCCATCACATTCACTCAGACCTTGGTCGTCCCAGCTAATACTGTAGATGGATTAGTCAGGCAACAGTTAGGGAAGTCAAACTGAAGAAACTATGGATGTAGGAGACGAAAGTACAGTAAAATTCCGTTAATAAGAATAATCAATCAATTCAATTCACCCTTTAAAACTCCACAAGGCAAGAGCATAGGGAGGTCACCAGTCTTCTCCATTCAGAGCGGTTTTGGGCAGTGTTGGTAATCTCCCTCCACGACATTCTTAACGCTCTGACTTCCTTGTCATAGGAACGGTACACCGTGAAAGGTTTTCCAGGCCGTTGGGACCTCAATGGACAGAAAAACAGCGCTCTCCTCGGCCAACTATCATCGGGCATTCTCAGAACATGTCCCAGCCAGGACCATCGCCTCTCCCGAATTACAGAGACGACAGACCCCTGCCAGGTGCGCCGGGGTACAGCGTCGTTTGTTATGTGGTCATACCACCTGATTCTCAATATCCTCCTGAGACACCTGTTTTCAAACCTAAGTATCTTGCGCTCCTGAGCCTTGGTGAGATGCCAAGATTCACAGCCGTACAGGAGGATCGGGAGGACACATGCGTTAAACAGGCGGCATTTTGTTGTGACGCTGAATCCAGTCCAGTCATCAGAATAAGAATAATAGTTCGTAATTAATATTATTCGCCATTTTCTAGGTCCCGAAATTGACTTTTTGTAAGAAATTCTAAAGTTATTCGAATATTTCATAATTTTTTATGTTTTTTTGCGCCAAAAAGTATTTTTGAATTCTAATCATTCTATAATTTCCATGCAAATCTATGTAGTTGTTCGTCTAGGCGGCGGAATGATCCGTTTATTATATGCCGGTGAGCGATTCAATTCCCAGATGTAATTCCCCCATATGTAAAGATTCAACATGCAAATTGCTCAAGATTATTATCTTAAGTATGGGGTTTGGGGTGTTCTTTACATGTAAATTGCTCAAGATTATTATCTTAAGTATGGGGTTTGGAGTGTTCTTTACATGTAAATTGCTCAAGATTATTATCTTAAGTATGGGGTTTGGAGTGTTCTTTACATGTAAATTGCTCAAGATTATTATCTTAAGTATGGGGTTTGGAGTGTTCTTTACATGTAAATTATTACATATTTATAATTTAACATTTAATAATTTCATAACTGTGAACATTAATTTGTCAAAAACATTGAATATCGTAACCAAGCGCGTGACCAAGAAAAAATATTGTATAGTGAATTTTTTTTTGTCAAATTGACAATTATTTTTCAACTGAGGTAAAAAGTTTTATAGATTCAATATTTATAATTTAGAAAAAAAATAATATTAATTCAAGAAATTTGTTTATCGAAAGTCAGAGAAATCAATCGTAGGAGTTGTATAGATGAAAGATTCGTGTTGGGATAAGAAATTCTAGCATTTTATTATCTTTGCCTACCCCGACAGGAAAATGGCATGATGGTATGTATGCATTTCTTATTAATAGCGTCTTTTCTCCAGACCTTACAATATTTTATTGTATCGAATTTCGATTGTAGAGAATAGAATCAGGTGAGCTTATTTCTATGTGAATATGCAATTTCTTACAACCTTCTACAATCTGGTGAACTTATTTCTATTTGACATTTTCTGTCTGCCTATTCGAAAGATGGTGAAAAGTCAAACCAGAACCTTTTTTTTCATAGGCAGGCATGCGGACGATAAGTGTTTTACCAACTCATAGGCAGGCATGTGGAAAATAAGTGTTTTACCAACTCATAGGCAGGCATGTGGAAAATAAGTGTTTTACCAACAGGCAGACAGGCATGTGGAAGATAAGTATTTTACCAACTCATAGGCAGGCATGTGGAAGATAAGTGTTTTACCAACTCATAGGCAGGCATGTGGAAAATAAGTGTTTTACCAACTCATAGGCAGGCATGTGGAAGATAAGTGTTTAACCAACTCATAGGCAGGTATGTGGAAAATGTTTTACCAACTCATAGGCAGGCATGTGGAAGATAAGTGTTTTACTAACTCAAGGTTACGGAGGTTGTCAGATCTTATGTTAATTAGTTAATGAGAGAGACTAAAAGGGAGGGTTGTGCAGTTGAAGTTGGGAGATGCTATAAATTGGACTCCGACTTAAATTTTTTTACATTTTTAAGATTTTTTTTGGCTGTTCTGTTTTGTGTGCATAGCACGAAACGGAGTGCATATTCCAGGACAATTCTGCACTGTGCCACCGTGCTAAAACTAAAAGTGCTATTTTTTCTATTAGTATGTATCACAGTTAACATTTAACCTGTACACCGCGTTAAAAATCAAATTCCACGAATCCTGTGCGCGGCACAATTTCGGCGTTTTTTAATTTCTAAGTTTAAACGCGTATTTTGTTTAGAACCACTGATATTTGATTACAACACCATGTAAACATGACATTCAAGTAATTTTCTGATAATAAATAATAGTCTCTTAAGGAGATTTGAAACTTGGATTGTCGTCAGATCACAGGCGTTTGTGCTTCCTGCGAGGAACACGTTAAGACCAAAAAAAATTAAGAATTTTGTCTCCGTAACTTCAGGTAAAGAAATTTATCGCAAAAAATGGCATTTTGACCCTAGAATGGCCAAGTAAAAGCCCCGTCTTGAACCCCATAGACAACATGTGGGCTAAAAAAGGAGCTAAAATCCAACAAATAATGCGTTCAACGAAATGGGTATTGACAGAAATTTGACAAAAAGTATGGTATTAAGAAATTTCAGATGCTGAGAACAAATAGTGTAGTTCAACACTTCAAATAGGATTTACAAAACGTAGTGATTCTTTGCTATATAAATTAAGCCCATTGGAGTGGGGCTAAATGTTCGGATAAACAATCATATTTCTTGAGGTTAAAGATTTAATAAATCAAACACAAACATATAGTATTAACCCTTATCTTGGCAAAGTTCAATTTATCCAAATATTAACGTTTTTCTTTGGTGATTCCTTGTTATATGGTAAGTTATGAAGGAAAATTGAGGGAAAAAATCACAACTTTTCCTTATAGTTTTTTTTTTATATGTAACACCCACGTTACATTGCCAATGTTGTGATTTTTTTGCAATTATCAACAAATGAATAATGGATAAAATTTTCTCTACATGTAGTGATTAATAAGATATTTAGATTATTTACCATAACTTTCAAAACACACCCATGCTGTCCAGACATGTTGACCCGATGTCGTTTGAAAGCTTGTAGCGTTATCAATATTTATCACCAGATGATACCACTGCACACAATAGTGCGTGTATAGTATTTGAATGTGTTGCCATATTTGAAATTACGTTACAGTTTCTGTTTTTTTTTTAAATCGCTGATCTCATTTTTACCGCATTTATCTTGCCCTTTTTACCATGTCCAAGTTAAAGCCTAAATTAGTGTAACACCTGTGTTACAATGCCATGATAAGGGTTAATAAATAAAAATAATATTTTAAAAATTCCCAGTCTATTTCACACAGTTGTATCGAAAATAAAAATAGTATAATTATGTATGTATAGTATTATATGTTATAATTAATAAACAATGCCATGGTAAGGTTTTAGAGTCTATCCAACTACGCTAGCATCAATATAACAAACATCTCTTTAGTCTATTAAGGGTAAAAAAATTATTTACATACCATTACAATATTTCCCTGTAGGGGTAAGGCATATAAGAGAGATCACGAATTTCCTATCGCGACACACATCTTTTTCCTTTTATACAATATGTTTGCCCCAATACAACCTTGTAACGATGTTCAGTAATTTTAATTGTTTTATCAACTTTAATATAAGCCTCAATTCTAATAAATATCAAGCTATTTAGGTAAATACATTACATAAGGTTGTATTGGGGCAAATTTATGAGCTGTCACAGGACTCATCCTAGAATTTCCAAACTATAAAAATATTTTTTGTTTTTTTTTTTATTTAGTCTGAAAAAATGCCCAAAATTCATGCCTCTTGAGTAGAATACCTCCCTTAACGTGTTCCTCGCGGGAAGCACAAACTCCTTAAGAGTAATGACTATTATTTATTATCAGAAAATTACTTGAATGTCATGTTTACTTGGTGTTGTAATCAAATATCAGTGGTTCTAAACAAAATACGCGTTTAAACTTAGAAATTAAAAAACGCCGAAATTGTGCCGCGCATAGGATTCGTGGAATTAGAATTTTAACGCGGTGTACAGGTTAAGGGCAAAAAAATGAGCTAGCAAAATTCTATGAAAATAATCTTTCTTTTGAAAGAATGGTGACTTAAGTAGATTTTTCAGCACGAAATCATCGACAAGGATTGTCGTATCGAAGATAGATTTGGGCAATTGTAAACACCCTGTTGTCCACCACTTTTTTTTTCCAATTCTATCAATCAATGAGCTGAGCACCATTCATCTCATTGATTGATAAAATTGCATTCAACCTTAAGTTACTTTTATTTTTCACTCATTTGCTCATAAAAAGGTTGCATTGGATTTCAAATTAAAAGAATTATGATTGATCAATATATTTTATTTTGACTTAACATATCTACAAATCATAAATATATTTGAAAATATCATGAAAAATCACAACACATATAATTGCTACTATAAAATAATTGGAATGTTCGAAAATGACCTATAATACAAAAATTAAGTACAAATCTACAAAATTGGAATGTAAAATAATAATAATGATTGCACAAAAAAACTGTTCGCAAATAAACACTCGAAAAATTTAAATAATTTTTTGATAAAAAAATATGCTCTTTAAAAAGCATTTGATTGTAGAGTATACAGAGACGAAATGATTTTATTATGATAAAATTAGCTGTGTAAAATATTTATTTTGTTTTACAGAAATAAGTGTTAAAAAAATTACGAGAGTTTATTATCAAAAAATTTCTTACGATTTTAAAGACATATGGAATTGGTCTGAAATACTTGATTGTTGATTTTCGTGTTTAAAACAGATTTAAAAAAAAAAAAAACATTTCCTTTGTAGTTAACCCTTCCCTTACGGTGACAAAAATGAAACGCGTGTTCCGGTGTTGGGTAGTGAGTACAGGATAAAAAATTTGCGATTTTAAATCGGAAAAATAAGAACATTCATAGATAATCCCCTTAATTAATTATAATTGAAGTTAAAAATTATAATAATTGATATTTATTTGCTGAAAACATTAAAAAGCCATCTGGCACCGCTCACGGAACGGGCGTAGGTCTAGTCTCGTTGCCAGCTCAACAGCTACTGCAGCGCGGCAGGGTTGGTGGCTAACTCGGGCGTGGCTTACACTTGCGAGGTTGAGACAATTGCGCTCCTCGCTATTCAGTGACGTATGCAAAAGTGAGATGCGAATATAGTGTCGTGCTTCCCGCATACTTTTCACCTATCGTCAAGACCCAAGATCGAGGCACTCACAGCGTTTAAATGCGAATTTGTTTCCGATATTCACGAAATACTTACGATGTAGTCGATAAATTCTGATTATTATTAATATTATTTTTTAAATCAATGCGTAAATATATTATGGAGGAATACCTAAAATCTTAACCTTGTATTTATTATATTTATAGAGATATTGATGGGTATTTGAAGCAACGTGTAGAAGATACCCAACACCGGGAAGGAAAGGTTAAAAGGCCACAATGTTAAAACGCCTTTCTGTATCATTTGATCTTTCAGCAGGAATTGACTTTAAGATATTGCTTAAAAAAGAGTATTTACTACCCTTCAACTGCATCATAGAGTATATAACATTAAGAAAATATTTTAAAAATTACTTCAAGAAAAACATTTAAAAATTTCTATAAACTTGATATCAAAAAATATATTGAAGCAAATTTTTTTTTTAGATAATAGCACTGTTTCCCAATCATTACAATCCCCTCAAAAGCGCTTCCTTATTAGCTCAACAGAAAATAAAAGAGGTTGAGGGACACCAATTTCGGAAACAAGAGAAACACTATCTGGTTATCGAGCATATGTTAAATATTTATATGACCTTATGTTAAATTCCCCAAATGTCGGTTATGATTGCACAGGAAGGGCTTAGATGGACTTATTTCTAAATTGGCAATCTTTTCCAATACACCTATACCTCGCTATACGGCTGCTCTTTATACGGCATTTCGCTACAACAGCCTTTTTTAACCTTTCCTTCCCTGTGTTGGGTATCTTCTACACGTTGCTTCTAATAACCATCTTAGGTATTCCTCCATAATATATTTACGCATTGATTTAAAAAATAATATTAATAATAATCAGAATTTATCGACTACATCGTGGGTATTTTGTGAAGATCGGAAACAAATTCACATTTAAACGCTGTGAGTGCCTCTCGACCTTGTGTCTTGACGATAGGTGAAGAGTATGCGGGAAGCGCGACACTATATTCGCATCTCACTCTTGCATACTAGGCTGAATTGTGAGGAGCTCAATTGTCTCAATCGTCGCAAGCATAAGCCGGGGTAAGCCACTACCGCTCCGCGCCGCAGTAGCTTCTGGGTTTGCAAATAGATTAGACCTATGCCCGTTCCGTGAGCGTTGCCAGATGGTTTTTTTAATGTTTTCAGCAAATAAATCTCAATTATTATAATTTTTAACTTCAATTATAATTAATTAAGGGGATTATCTATGAATGTTCTTATTTTTCCGATTTAAAATCGCTAATTTTTTATCGCGTACTCACTACCCAACGCCGGAGCGCGCGTTTCAATTTTAGCACCGTAAGGGAAGGGTTAATTATGGCACTTTTTCGATTTACGGCCCACAATGTTTCGTTATACGGCCAAAAAAAATGCTGTACTGTTAAGAGTAATATTCACTGAGATTATTTGAATGGACTCATGTCGCGATTCAGAATCCGCTCTGCATAGATTCATTGTTCGGATTCAGCCCAGACGCTACTCCAAGACAAAAAACCGTGTCCACACTGAAATTGCTCTCTCTCGAGAATTTCCCTAGCTCTTTTTTATATAATTAAGAATAATAATAAGCGCAATAAAAAACGACAAAAAAGATGGTGGGTTCGAAAATTATTTTATGGCGGGAATCAGTGTGGGAATAATCTTTTTGACACGTCAACAATGGAAGATGGCATGGGGTCATCTTAATGTTCGTCATCAGATTAAAACAGTTTTTAAACATTTTATTTAATAATTTTTATTATACGTATACATATGTGCATATGATTTATTTTGTTTTTATTATACGTATACATATGTGCATATGATTTAGTTTGTTTTTATTATACGCATACATATGATTTAGTTTGTTTTTTAATTAATATGTTTATTTTTTGAATTTCTGTTTATTATTACATTATTTTGTACTTTTATTTTTATGTAAGCATTTTTAGAGGAAATTAAAAGAATAAAATGCTTTATGAACTAAAAACTATATTATTTTATAAAAAATCGGAACAGATTCAATTGAATCTGTATGGGTTTGTATCAAAATAATTGATTCGTTATACAGCTTTTCGCTTTACAGCCAACTTTTCCGGAACGTATCTAGCCCGTAAAGCGAGGTTTTTTTTTTATATTCAGGAATTTACAATACATAATCATATTGTAAATTCCTGAATATAAAAAAAAATATTGAGAAATTGTTGCTATAGTTTGGAAATTCTAGGATGAGTCCTGTGACAGCTCACAAATTCGCCCCAATACAACCTTGTAACGATGTTCAGTAATTTTTATTATTTTATCAACTTTAATATAAGCCTCAATTCTAATAAATAGCAAGTTATTTAGGTAAATACATTACATAAGGTTGTATTGGGGCAAATTTGTGAGCTGTCACAGGACTCATCCTAGAATTTCCGAACTATAGGAAGATTGTATTTCAACAATGTACACGAGATAAATGAAAAATATGTTGCTTTTTTAAAATTAAGACTTAATCAATTGAACATCTGGCAGTTTAATTGCTTTAGAACATTTTTTTACAACCGCCAGATTTAATTAAATATCTATTGATATTTGTAGTGAAAATTGAATTGTTATATGAATTTAAAATAAACCACAGTCATCTCTGTATACCCTGTAGTTTTAACTATAGGCACTGGAATATGATTGACAACATAAATACACATTTCTGCATCACAATAATTTATTAACCTAAATAAAAGTCTAAATTGTACATCTCTATGTATTCCTAGCATCCTCCAAAGTGAGTGATTTTGTATTTTAATTTAGATTTAAAAAAATACATCATAATTTCTTCTCATAACATTTCCAATACTTTTAATCTCACCGTTTTAAAATATGGCAAAATTTATGACATAATGAAAGAAAGAAAAAATTGCTATTGTGTGAAAAAGTCCAAAACAAAGCAAAAAAAAAAATGTTTTCACCTTACATCTTGACGGACAATATTTCACTTTACATCTTGACGGACAATATTTCACTTAACATCTTGACGGACAATATTTCATAGAAATATAACTTTTTTTAGGAAAAATAATGGATTAAGTTATTTTTTATTTAAGTGACAAAAATTCAATTCAAAATACTGTCAAAAAGTGCTCTCCACATAGCTAGAATTCATATTATTACACTTTTGTTAACATAGTACATCCTGGTGGGCTTATTGCCGTATGGCAATTTCTTTTGAACTACTAGAAATGTGTTAAAATACCTTATGTGAAGAATATAAAAAATCAAATCTGAAACCCCTGGTTATGAGACAAATCCTCTCGCTCTCTCTCTCTACCACTATATGTTCATATAATCAGAATATATTATTTCTCAGAAAATATTTATTTAAGGAAAAATTGTCCAAATAATTCAACCACTGAAAGATATAATATGATTGAGAAACAAAGTCTTGCTATTGCCTCGTGTCAACAACACTAGATATTTTAGATATAGGTTCTTCAAAAGTACAAGGAGTAAAACAAGGAATTGGAACTGTGTGATATCTATCTGTATACAGACATGACAACACCAGTCACTGTATTATATAAAGACAAAGTATAATTGAGAAACAAAGTCTCGCTATTGCCTCATGTCAACAACACTAGATATTTTAGATATAGGTTCTTCAAAAGTACAAGGAGTAAAAAAAGAAATTGGAACTGTGTGATATCCGGACATGATAACACCAGTATATATCTGTATACAGACATTATAACACCAGTCAATTTATGGTTTGGTCATCAAATATAAAGGGTTTTATATGCATTATTTCAGGGTCCTTTTAGGTAAAACATTGTAAACAGAATTTTGATTATTTTATGCGTAATATTGTAAATACTGATTAGACAAAATATAGTTCTAATAATAAGTATAAATTTGTCTCCAATTAAAATTAATTTTCAAAACTCATTTTTGTGAAATCATGTTTTTTTTCTTTCAGTAAAAAATCTAAACACTGGTTACAATCGTTTGCCTGAAAAAAAACTAGAATAAAATTATTTTTAATTTTCCAGCCTCGGTTTATATTGTAATCTACAAAAGCTTTGCAGCTACCATATTAGCTCGACTATAAGGGGAGGTTTTTATTTAAAAAGACGACACGTAAATAGGGGGGTCGCCTTATATTCGAGTCACAAACATAGTTGGTAACAATACATTCACTACTCGCGATTAGCGAAATAGCAACATTGTAATGAGAGCGTTCAAAAGGCGTCATTGTTTGCACATAGCCTGTGCGTAGTCATTTCTGACAGTTTTTTTTTAACTGTGCTTCGTTTTGCATCTTTGCTACCTACAAAAATATTATGACTGACCGAAAAAATCAAGTGAATCAAGGAATACGCAGAAACTATGATTCCAATTTTAAGGTTATGTTGGTGCGTGCTGCAGAAACAACCGACAACTGTGCGGCTGCCAGACAATTCGGTATCACAGTAAATAATGTTAACTGTACTTTGTTTTAATAAATATTTTTCGTTAAACATTTTGCATTTTATTTTTCATAATAATGTAATGGTGAGAGAAATGTTTTTTTTCTCCAAGAAACAGATTAAAAAATAGGGAGGTCGACTTATAATCAGGGTCGCCCTATAGTCGGGCCAATACTGTACTTTAAATGTTAAATAATGTATTTTTATGGGAAATAAATATGGGATACCCATAATAATTGATCTTTATTCAAAAGTATTAAGCTTTATTCCTTTTTAAAATATTTTTTTATTATCTTTATATTAACCCCAAGTATATATTACTAAGCCCAAAAAAAGGTTATTTTTTGCTCAAGTCACAAAATCAGATCTGAAGAAGTTAAAGCAAAAATAAATAATAATAAACACTTTTTTTATTTAATACAAAGTCTTATAGAGATTAAGAGACAAAAAAGAAAGTAAATGAATAGATAAACACATTTGCCCAATTCACTGTACAAAGATTTATAAATCTTCACTTTAATATCATATCTTAATTTCAATTTGTACTTAATAAAATAACCATATTTATCGCTGCAATTGTTCTTGTTTATTTTATACATTTTTTAATTTTAATTTCTTAAACATTTACACACAAATACTTTATTTGAAAATAAAATCAGTACAAAATTTAGCTTCCATTTCAAACACAATTTTTAATATTAGAAGCAACTTACATGTAATATAATCTCTTTGGAATTTGAGGATTCGGGAAAAAAAAAAAGAAACAGCGAACAACTACAATACAATCGGAGCTTAATTACTAATGTTTAAACTGAGCATCTTCTCTTCTCTTCTCTTCTACCATAATTATATATAATTAAATGCAATAATGTCATGTTATGGCAAATTCAAGTGAATAATTAAAAAACAAAATCATTTCACTCAATATAATACATTTTGCCTATAAAATTATACAAATTGTACATTTAAAAAAATCAGTCTTCAAACATAATATGTTATGTAATGAATTGAACTAAACGAAATTTAAAAACATCACTATTATCCAGGATTTGATTATAATCATTATAGAGTTATTTTTACAAGTATCTAAAAAAAATGTGTGTGAAGTATTTTTTATAAAAATATTATATTTTTATATCTCAAATTATAAAACAGATTTATAATTTTTCAACATATTTATATTCGTATGATTTTTCCTTTTTTGTCAATAAGTTGAGAATCCCAGATGAGAAAAATGATTGCCTTAAATAACTTAAGATATCGGAGTAATGTCCAATTTTCGCAGTATTTGGCATCACACTCTTGTTTCTGCGTCATCCTCGGTAGTAGATTTCCTGAAAATAATCATTGATTAATTCCTATAAGTCATTATATAACTATTGATTCTATTTTATACGAGAGTTGCTACTTAAGTTTTGAGATATGGCAACACCAGTGTAGATACGTCAAATCTGACATCAGCATCGTAAAGTTTGACATTTTTAATGGTATACGTGTTCAGAAAGTTTTGTCATACGAGTGCTATTTGTGTTGTTTACAGTGAATTGAAAAATTATTCTCGGCCAAAAATGGAATTAAATCGTGAACATTTTCGAGCGATGATTTTTTATGATTTTCGACGTAGACTAACTCAATAACAGTGTGCCGATCAACTCGCTTTGACTTTTGGTGATGAAGAACCATCCCCGGCCACTGTGTTTCGCTGGTGTTCCGAATTCAATCGTGGTCGTAGTTCGCTTCAGGACGAATTTTGTGAAGGTCGTCCAAAATCGGTTGTTGTTCCAGAAAACATCGATGCTGTGCATGAATTGATATTGCAAGATCGTCATATGACGTGACGATCGAGGCATGTTTGGGCATTAGTTCTACTTGCATACATTCAATATTGCATGAACATTTGCCCGCCAAAAAGATTTGTTCGCGTTGGATACCTCATAATTTGACAATCGCTCATAAAAAGGCTCGTGTCGATTGGTCCAAAGAAATGTTGAAAAAATTCGATCACGGTGCTTCAAAAGACGTCTATAAGATCGTGACAAGCGACGAATCATGGATCTATGCATATGAGCCAGAAACTAAACAGCAGTCGACTGTATGGGTCCTTCAAGACGAGCCAAATCCAACAAAAGTTGTTCGTGCACGAAGCACTTCGAAGCAAATGGTGGCTTGTTTCTTCGGTATAAATGGTCATGTCGCAACAGTGCTTTTAGTGGAACGTCGTACGGTCAATTCTGAATGGTACACAGCCATTTGTTTGCCAGAAGTGTTCGGAGAAATGAGGAAAACCAACCGCCGAAGACGGATCATTCTCCACCACGACAATGCAAGCTTTCCCACATCGGCTTCCTTTTATTTCCGAATATCAAAAATAAATTGCGAGGTCAAGTTTTTTCAACGCCTGAAGAAGTGGTTGATGGGTTCAAAATGCATGTTTTGAGGTTACCTCATTCGGAGTGAAAAAAGTGCTTCGAAAATTGGTTCAAACGCATGCAAAAGTGTATTGATCTTCATAGAGAGTATTTTTCAAAAACAATAAAGCCATTTTCGATGATAAATATTTGTTTTTACTTGTCTGTCTCAAAACTTAAGCAGCAACCCTCGTATCAATGAGATGTAAAGGAGGCGGAATTTTATATTGAAGTAGAAAAATCTGGCACCTTCTCTCTGTCTAAACTATCAGGGATACGGTGTGACGGTGTATAGCATCGCCGATACTGCAGGAACACGTATCTAGGATTGCCCAAATTTTACAGGGGAGACAAAAAACGATTTTTCTGCAAAAATATAATAAAATAAAAACGTCACTTGGTATTGGTACAGTTACGAATAAATGCGTTCTGCGTTGAAAATAAATATATTTGTTAATGCAAAAATGTGTCAATGATATGAGAGATGACAAAAATAAAGAAAGTTACTTATACCAAAAAATCGAGTTACGTGTTCCTGCAATATCGGCGACGATACGTATTAATTCGCAAAATAATATTGAGGATGTTCTATAATAATATACGAGGCATATCCAGAAAGTAAGTGTACTGAATTTTTGTAGGTTACAATTTTTTTTATTTAAACAAAAAAATTACGTGGTTACCGTAGTACATATGTAAGCTATTTTTCGACATAGTCGCCATTCCTCTCAATGCAGGTGGTGAAGCGGGGTATCAACTTTTTGATGCCTTCCTCGAAGTAGTTTCCCGCCAACTCCTCCGTCCACCTCCTCCTTTACCTCCTCCTTTACCTCCTCGTCGGTTGAAAACCTTTTTCCACCCATGTGCAGCTTCAGGGAGGTAAAGAGATAGTAATCTGAAGGTGCTAGGTCAGGGGAAGGCGTGGGATGGTTCAGGAGATTCCATTTAAACGAGGCGAGCAGTTCCTTCGTGGCGTTGGCCGTGTGTAGTCTGGCATTGTCGTGCAGCAGGCAGACTCCCTTTGTCAGCATGCCTCTCCTCTTGTTCTGAATCGCCCTCCGCAATTTTTTTAGGGTCTCACAGTATCTTGCAGAGTTGATGGTCTCCCCTTGAGGCATATATTCAATTAAAATTATGCCTTGACAGTCCCAAAACACGGATGCCATGATTTTCTTGGCTGAAATTGTGGTTTTGAACTTTTTGGCGGAGGGTGAAGAGGTGTGACATGACCGTTTTTAAACTCGCGACACCACTTGTACACACTCGTACGATTCATAGCTTTATCACCATATGCAGTTTTCACCTCATTATAAACCTCAACCGGAGGTTTTCCCTTCCAAACGAGATAACGGATGACGCCGTGTATTTCGCACTTGGCGGGAGATTGGATTGATATTTTTCACGAAACGTGTTGTCGCGTCGACACTTCTCAACGTGCTGACCTCGAACCGGTCTCGTTGCGGAGGGGAAGGGTCAGGCTACACGGAAGTGTAGCCAACATGTCTAAAATAAATTCCATCCGGTCGTGAGAGCCTCAGTACACTTACTTTCTGGATACGCATAGTATGTATATGTATCATGAAAATTCCTTGCTTCAATTCTCGAGGGTATCACACACACTTTTTTGAAATGCGTCATTATCTGAAAAATTGCTTTCATGAAGTATATTTTTGAATCGGCCGAACAGGTAATAGTCAAATGGTGCCAGATCTGGATTATGAGGGGATGGGAAAGAACAGTTAATCCCAGTTTTGCAATTGCCTCCCATATGTCTAAGGACTAGTGTGGGTCAATACATCTTGTGAAGAAGAACCTCTTAAATGTTTTTATCAGGTCAAACTGCATGGAAATGTGTTCAACATTTTCAATGTTTCCACATATTGATCAGAATTGATCTTCGTGTTTCAAGCCAAGAAGTTCACAAGCGAAACTCCATCTTTAACATATCTCAAATTTTACCGACACATTTTTTAACTACTCGTAATTTTGCGTATATATTCCTAATGGTACCATTATTCTAATGGTTCATTTTGCGTATAAATTCAATCACCTGCCTCTTCGTCGTAATGGCGGACCCAAGTTTCATCACATGAGACTACGCATGTTAAAAAAACCTCTTCTTCTGTTTAGTGCTGGAGAAGTTCCATAGAGATGACTTGACTTTCTGCGCTTCTTTGTGGTCATCTGTCAGCATTTTTGGGACCCACCAGGTGCAAATTTGTTGTAACCTTACAATTGGTTTTCTTATACTTATCGCATTACTAAATTTATTTATTATGATGTAATGATCCTCTTCGGTTAGCGCTTCAATCTGGCTTTAGTGTTCTGTTGTCACTAACTATTGTACATTTACTTGACTTTCATAATTTTTTCTTGCAACATGTCCAAAGTATGTTAATTTTTTTTCTGTATGTTGTCGAAAGTGTTTTGGTAATCTCCGATTCTTCGAGGAATGGATAATGTGACGAAGAGATTCGAAGATGAATCGAAATGGTAAAAGCAGTTAACACAAGTCTACGAAAGATATGGAATAACCAATCTGTATTGTGAAGAACCAAAATACATCTGGTTTAGTCTCTAGTGTTTCCCATAGCACTGTATGGAGTGGAAACATGGACATTGAGAAGGAAGGAAACAAAAATGATAGATACCTTCGAGATCAAGGTGCACAAACGTCTCTCTCATCTAAGAATTGGATATTACAATAAATAACAGTTAATATTTCTGAGATGTAAAAGGTTTCTGTTTGAAACTTATATCATTTTGAACTGTTCAATGTAATTCAGCCTAATGAAACTAGACACCTCAGTGGTACGTAAAACTTTTTACGGCGCTAAATTCTAAAGCAAATTAGGAAGCAATTAGTAAGGTATTAACTACCCCTCATCATTGGGGAGGTAGATAGATCACAAAGTATTTTAAAAGTAGAACCTGATACCTTGGAAATGCAAAGTTAATGTTAATTATTTTATGTAAGTTCAACATGCAATACCATCTAGGAAATTGTTATTGGAGATAATACATAAAATATATGTCATTAATTGAAGATATTAAAAAAATAACAATTAATAGTACATTTTTTTAAATGTTAAGTTAATGTTTTTTAACAATGTTTATGTATATTCTGTCAATGAAAATATTTCCAAAATATAACACCATATGTTAAGTTTTGGAAGTGATTTCTTTGAAACTGTAAAAAATATACATTCATTTATCAAAAATTTTGATTTTAACTTTGTTGAACTATATTAGAATATTTAACAATAAATTAATTACACTGATTCCCGTTTCACGTGTTTCTACCTCCTATCCTGAGGCTCTCTTCAGGCAGAATGATCTCAGTTTGTTATGAGAGCAGTACTTATATCTGACTAGTGTCATGTTACTATGGGCCATCCACATCAAAAGTGTATTTACGGAAAGATTTAAATTTTAATAAATTTATTAATATATGTATGTTATATTTTACACAAAAGTTTCTTTTGCATTATTTCGTTATTAACAAAAACAAAAAATGTTTAAGAGGTGTGAAATCTTTTGCATTCTTTCATTATTAACAAAAACAAAAAATGTTCAAGAGGTGTGAAATCTTTTGCATTCTTTCGTTATTAACAAAAACAAAAAATGTTTAAGAGGTGTGAAATCTTTTGCATTCTTTCGTTATTAACAAAAACAAAAAATATTCAAGAAGTGTGAAATATTTTGCATTATTTCGTTATTAACAAAAACAAAAAATGTTTAAGAGGTGTGAAATCTTTTGCATTCTTTCGTTATTAACAAAAACAAAAAATATTCAAGAGGTGTGAAATATTTTGCATTATTTCGTTATTAACAAAAACAAAAAATGTTTAAGAGGTGTGAAATCTTTTGCATTCGTTCGTTATTAACAAAATCAAAAAATGTTTAAGAGGTGTGAAATCTTTTGCATTCTTTCGTTATTAACAAAAACAAAAAATATTCAAGAGGTGTGAAATATTTTGCATTCTTTCCTTATTAACAAATACAAAAAATGTTCAAGAGGTGTGAAATCTTTTGCATTCTTTCGTTATTAACAAAAACAAAAAATGTTTAAGAGGTGTGAAATCTTTTGCATTCTTTCATTATTAACAAAAACAAAAAATGTTTAAGAGGTGTGAAATCTTTTGCATTCTTTCGTTATTAACAAAAACAAAAAATGTTTAAGAGGTGAGAAATCTTTTGCATTCTTTCGTTATTAACAAAAACAAAAAAATGTTTAAGAAGTGTGAAATCTTTTGCATTGTTTCATTATTAACGAAAACAACACATCTCTTAAATATTTTTCCTCTGCATTAACATTGTCAAATTCTGAAACTTATTTGTATAAAATATTTAATAAATTTATTGAAATGGAAATATTTCCATAAATTTTCAAACACACTTTTAATGTGGGTGGTCCATAATAACATGACACCAGTCTGATATAAGCTCTGCTCTCATAACAAACTGGGATCATTACGCCTGAAGAGAGCCTCAGAATAGGAGGTAGAAACACGTGTAGCTGGGATTAATGTAATTAGTGGAATAGTAATTTATTCAGTTAAACATTGTTTATAAAATAATAACTCAACTTTTTTTAAAATGTGTTATACTTAATTTTCATTATAGTTCGGAAATTCTAGGATGAGTCCTGTGACAGCTCACAAATTTGCCCTAATACAACCTTGTAACGATGTTCAGTAATTTTAATTATTTTATCAACTTTAATATAAGCCTCGATTCTAATAAATAGCAAGTTATTTAGGTAAATACATTACATAAGGTTGTTTAGGAACTAGTCCTTAAGGGAGAGATGATGATGATTTGTTGATAAATAAAACTCGTTAGATCGCAATGCGGAAAGAGAGGAATTTAATTAGTAACGTAGGTATTTATATAATTTTAGAATGTGCGCGGGAATGCGCTCGCGATATGCCTACGTCTCGTTCCTGCGAATGCAAAAACGATTAATATTGTATGTAGGTATCATTCAAATACGGAACTGGCGAGACAAGCGTGGTGCGCTCTCGCTCTAGTATGGAATGCGGTCCGCTCCGAGCTGCGGGTTGAATGGGCGGCGTGTGAACTTTGTACTTGTTTATTTAGATTTGTCGAGGAATGCAAAGGTCACTTCATCGGTCATTGACCGTGTGTATGGACGCCCACAGTGTTCCGAGTGTGCGACGACCGCCACAGTTGTATTGGGGCAAATTTGTGAGCTGTCACAGGACTCATCCTAGAATTTCCGAACTATAGATAATATTGTCAACAATTTCTTCAAATAATGATGTAAATAAACTAGATAAAAAATGAAATATAATTACCTCATCCCTGTTGAATGAAATCCACAATATTATTTCCATTCCACCATTATTGGGGAAAAGCAAATAAAGAAAGAAGTATTTTAGCAATCGGATTCATACAACCGCCACCATCTAGTGAATAATTTGTAAAACATAATATTAATCATTGTTATATTTTAGCATTAACTGAGAAATATAATTATTATTCAATAACTTGCCGACACCAAGAAGAAAAGGTTATTTATCTATCTAATAAAGATAACTTAGTTTTATATATTTTAAAATAACTAATTAAAGTATAACATATGTATGAAATATTTGTCTCAAAATTGTGCTTTTTTATCTTTAGATTATTTGGTAAAGCACTATTTTCCGACCATTAACCCTTCCCTTACGGTGCTAAAATTGAAACGCGCGCTCCGGTGTTGGGTAGTGAGTACGCGATAAAAAATTAGTGATTTTAAATCGGAAAAATAAGAACATTCATAGATAATCCCCTTAATTAATTATAATTGAAGTTAAAAATTATAATAATTGATATTTATTTGCTGAACACATTAAAAAACTATCTGGCAACGCTCACGGAACGGGCGTAGGTCTAATCTATTTACAAGTCCAGAAGATACTGCGGCGCAGAGCGGTACCCCGGCGTGGCTTACGCTTGCGACGATTGAGACAATTGAGCTCCTCGCAATTCAGTGGAGTATGCAAGAGTGAGATGCGAATATAGTGTAGCGCTTCCCGCATACTCTTCACCTATCGTCAAGACGAGGCACTCACAGCGTTTAAATGCGAATTTGTTTTCGATCTTTACAAAACACCTACGATGTAGTCGATAAATTCTAATTATTATTAATATTATTTTTTAAATCAATGCGTAAATATATTATGGAGGAATACCTAAAATCTTAACCTTGTATTTATAATATTTATAGAGATATTGATGGTTATTAGAAGCAACGTGAAGAAGATACCCAACACAGGGAAGGAAAGGTTAATAACACTATAAAAATGCTTCCTAAAGAGTTCAATCTTTTTATTTACAGAAGATGTAAAGAGGACCAGTGACTTTAACATAGTCAACTGAAAAAAAAAAACCAAGATAAATAAATTACTGTTGAAATTAAATGAATTTTTTTTACCAAAATATATTTTTTTAATAACCAAACTGCTAGTATTTCCCAAAAGATATTTAATTAGGATTTAGATAAATAATAAAGAGTTTATAATTATAACAATACAACGCAAAATATATTTTGATTTTCCCATTACAGTCAACGTTCTCTCTAAGGTGTGCACGTGTGCGGCCGCACATCTGTTAAAAATTGTCCGCATACATCTCAAAGAAATGAATTTGTAACCATATTTTGTTTTGCGCAATTATATATTTTACTTGATATTTTATGATAGGTTCTCAAGTTCCTTTCTTTGAGATGTGTGCGGAACATGGAAACACCATATAGAGTCAACGCGGCGTAAAGAAAAAAACTCTTGGACTCCAACAGGAAGGAACATTATCGGATAATAAATATATTTTTTTATACATAACCTACATATTTGGAAAAATGTAATTTATGATTTTGTGGTACATTATGTTGACTATTTAGTTTTATCTATGCATGAATACACATATTTGCGCACTTCCCTTTTGCACATATAAGTTGATGGGCCGCACACACAATGAAAAAATTAGGGGGAACGTTGGTAACAATATGACATTTTTCATACAAAAATAATAAATGCATCCATCTTTCGATTTACATCGAAGAGGTTTCGAAAAAATTTACTTTAATTGAGCCAAAGATACGTTCCATAATCTTGAAATCCGCATAAATTGTGATACAGAAGTTATATAAATGTCGAATAAAGGCACAAGGAAACATGTACTCGTAAAACGAATTGACAAACCTTATAAAAATCAAAGAAAGTTATGATTTTTATTTATTGGTAAAAATATTATTTTTCAATACACTGCCGCTAACTACAGTCAACTCCGGTTATAGTGAACTCGGTTTTAGTGAACCTTCGGCTATAGTGAACTAAAATTTTCTGTCCCAACCCCATATATCAAATGTGTATGGTAAAAACCAGGGCTGTGGAGTCGGAGTCGGAGCCGGAGTCGTGGAGTCGGAACATTTTAGGCGGAGTCGGAGTCGGAAAAAATCGACCGACTCCGACTCCGTTTAATTATTTTAACATTTTCTTTAATGAATAATGTTACAGTATGTGTTAACCAGTTAACCTCTCATCGTTTCATGCCTGATACTATGCAGACTTTTATAATCGCAATAAACCCCAAAAGGGGATTACGTTCAGTTTACAGTTTTTACAAAATTAGATATAAAAACAGCAATACTGCGATATCCTGAAATTATTCAAGATTCAGCGCTGACCGTCACGGCCTTACCACTTAGCACCTACACAAGTTAAGAGCTTCTTTTGAGACTTATTTTGAGATCTAATTCCATTTAGACCAACGAATAGGAAATAAGATTTATATAAAGTATATTTACTTTTAAAAATCTTATCTTGTGTTCTATTCAATATTGAATCAAAATAATAATATACAATATTAATAAGATTTAGTTAACGTATGAAAACAAATGAAGCCACCTTTTTATTTAATTTTAAAGTGTTTTCTTATTTTTTTTAATACCTACCTGTGTTGTTTTTCTAATTATTTTAAAAGTTTCATTTAATTCTTTTTTTAAATATTCATATATATTTTTAATATCCTTTTAGTGTGAAGATATTGCTTAATGCGTATTGTTTATATATTTTTTTATAAAATTGTTTCATTTGTGTACGAATATAATAAATTTTTAATTTATACCTGTATCCATTATTAATAAGTCAATATAAATACATTAGGTAGACGCAGTAAAATATAAAATAAAATAAAAATTGAAGTCAGAGTCAAGAGTTGGAGTCGGAGTCGGTGTTGGAGTATAAAATAAAGCCGGAGTCGGAGTCGGTAAATTTTCATCCGACTCCACAGCCCTGGTAAAAACCTATGTTACAGTAAACTAAAACTAGTAGATTTTGGTTCACTTTAGTCATAGGGTCACTAAAACCGAGTTCATTGTAACCGGAGTTGACTGTATATAATGTGATTATAAAATTAAGTGAAAAAAATGCAATAGCTATTTATTATGTTGCTTGTCTGTATGTCTATTGACCTTAATTTTATTGACGAGCACACTGATCGAGGGCGAGTGCACAGTCGTTCAGATGTTTAATTTACTAGACAAAATTCGGACTCTGAGGAAAAATCATTTTTATTATCTGCATTAAGGTGAAACCGCATAAAAAGAAACTGTGTAAAATGTGGGATAGGTGTATAACCAAATTCAAAGATACAGGCGGCCCTCGACTTTCGCACATAATTGGTTCCTGAAAATTTGTGCGAATGTTGAATGTTCGAAAGTAGAGGGATGTAAAAAAAACATCAAAAATTCTATTTTTAAATATATAATATAACATATTTATAAATAATAATATTTATTTATCAATAATATATTAAAAATATTTACTTATCAATATACATAATTAAGTTAACGAGGCGTGTTTAAGTGCTTTCAGGTGTTTTCTTTATAAACTTGTCAAGAGTTAGTTGAATACAATCCTTTTTTTTATTTTCTTGATAAAGAGTTCTATAACATGCTGTGTCTTTCTCAATCGCCCTACGTACTTGAGATAAACGTTCTCTATTGGGATCACATTCTTCCATGATAGTCAATAAATTGTCAAGATGCATGAAGGATTCATTAATATTTTTGATTGTCAAAGTCTTGACGATTTTATCAGCTTCTTCTTCCTCACTTTTGTTGTATATTTCATTTAACTCTTGTTGCTCAATTAAGTATTCATTTATCAGTGAGATTCAATCAACTCATTAATATCTTCGTTGTTGACGTCCAAGTTTAGTTCACTATTTCATATGTGATAGTTTCTGGAGTTTCTTTAGAATTTATAAAATCACTCATCATTTGTGGGCATAAATGTTTCCAGGAACCTTTCATTATTGACTCTTTTATTTCAGCCCACGAGTCTCCAATATTGTTTATTGCGTTCCATATACGAGGCATATCCAGAAAATAAGTGTACTAAATTTTTGTAGGTTACAATTTTTTTTATTTAAACAAAAAAATTACGTGGTTACCGTAGTACATATGTAAGCTATTTTTCGACATAGTCGCCATTCCTCTCAATGCAGGTGGTGAAGCGGGGTATCAACTTTTTGATGCCTTCCTCGAAGTGGTTTCCCGTCAACCCTTCCGTCCCCTTCTCCACCTCCTCCTTTAGCTCCTCGTCGGTTGAAAACCTTTTTCCACCAATGTGCAGCTTCAGGGAGGTAAAGAGATAGTAATCTGAAGGTGCTAGGTCAGGGGAATGCGCGGGATGGTTCAGGACATCCCATTTAAACGAGGCGAGCAGTTCCTTCGTGGCGTTGGCCGTGTGTGGTATGGCATTGTCATGCAGCAGGCAGACTCCCTTTGTCAGCATGCCTCTCCTCTTGTTCTGAATCGCCCTCCGCAATTTTTTTAGGGTCTCACAGTATCTTGCAGAGTTGATGGTCTCCCCTTGAGGCATATATTCAATTAAAATTATGCCTTGACAGTCCCAAAACATGGATGCCATGATTTTCTTGGCTGAAATTGTGGTTTTGAACTTTTTGGCGGAGGGTGAAGAGGTGTGACGTCACTGTTGAGACTGCCTTTTAGTTTCAGGCGTGTAGTGTGCAACCCAAGTTTCATCTCCAGTAACGATGGAGCGGAGAAATTCATCTACATGGAGTTTGCAGCGCCTCAAAAACTCTTGCCTTTTTACAAAATTTCACACTTGGCGGAAGATTGGGTTGACATTTTTCACGAAACGTGTTGTCCCGTCGACACTTCTCAACGTACTGACCTCGAACCGGTCTCGTTGCGGAGGGGAAGGATCAGGCTACATGAAAGTGTAGCCAACATGTCAAAAATAAAATCCATCCGGTCGTCAGAGCCTCAGTACACTTACTTTCTGGATACGCCTCGTATTATAGTTCTTCCAAAAAAGTGGGAGCGACTGCATGAATGCGAACAATTTTTGCATTATCGAAAAAAATCTTTAAAAAATAAATTTTTTTTAAATCTGCTAAATAGCGAATTGTGCGAAAGTAGAATGTGCGAAAGTTGAGGGCCGCCTGTATCTTTATTCTAGCGAAAACTTATCATCTGAGTTTCAAGCAGGCGATTTTCTTCAAAGAATGCCAATGTGTTATATGAACATCCAGATTAAACTAAAAATCTCATCAAATCATTCACGTCATAGGTAAACCATTTTCCCATATTGTCAATTATTGTTTTTTGTTGAAAAGTTAATCTTTATAAAAGAAGCAGAGACAAGCATATAGTATTTATGTTAGAAATTGTTGTTAAAGGCATGAATTATGTAAATGGGTTAAATCTAAAATAACTACTAGTATGTACTAGGCTGTAGACTTACTCGCTGGTTTCTGCCATGTTTGCTAGTGGAGCTATAAGTTGCGGAGGAACTCCTGAAAGATAATAAGATCAATATTATTTGAATGAATATAACAATAAAAAGATATTTAGAGATATTTAACACATCGATCAATAAGTCCCGGGACTAACTAACAGATGGCGCCTCTACTAACAAATCCATACCATTCTCAGTTAGTAACAATCTTTAGAAGTTACGTGTCAAACTTTCATGACATTCCGACATTGTGTCATTTTACAGTGGTTTTAGTGACGCTACTCTTACTATTTTCAAAACAATGGAAAAAACTGAATTTGGTGTGTTGATAAAACATTGCTTTTTAATGGGAAAAAATACCTTTCAAACTCAGCGATGGCTTGAAAAGTTTTATCCGGGCTCTGCTCCGTTGAAAACAACCATTTGTCGGTGGTATGCTGATTTCAAACGCGGTCGTACAGACACAAATGATGCTGAACGCTCTGGTCGTCCAAATGAGACTGTTACACCAGAAAATATAAAAAAACCCTCAAAATAGTGATGGAAAATCGCAAAGTAAAGTTGCGTGAGATAGGTGACATCCTGAAGATATCATTTGGTAGTGTTTACACTATTTTGCATGAACATTTGGTCATGAAAAAGATTTTTTCGAAATGGGTACCGCGTTTGCTCACAATGGAACAGAAATAACAATGCATCGATGATTCAGAGCGCTGTTTGGCACTGTTTACGCGAAATAAACAGGAGTTTTTGCATTGGTACGTGACAATGGATGAAACTTGGATCCACCACTATACTCCGTAATCCAATCGGCAATCAGCTGAGTGGAGAGCAGCCGGTGAAAGTTGTCCGAAGCGACCAAAAACTCAACAGTCGGCCAGGAAGGTTATGGCCTCCGTATTTTCGGATGCGCATGGTACAATATTCATCGATCACCTTGAAAAGGGAAAAACCATCAACAGCGAATATTATAAAGCATTATTGGAGCGTTTGAAGGCAGAAATTGCAAAAAAACGGCCCCATATGTAGAAGAAAAAAGTTCTCTTTCATCAGGACAATGCACCGTAACACATGTCGATGGTAACGATGGCCAAATTGCATGAGTTGAACTCAAATTCGAGTCGAATTGCTTCCGCACCCACCGTATTCTCCAGATTTGGCCCCCAGCGACTATTGGCTGTTTGCAGACCTTAAAAAGATGCTCCAGGGAAAGAGATTTGGTTCCAATGAAGAAGTGATTGCCGAAACTAATGCCTATTTTGAAACCAAAGATAAATCGTTCTACACGGCTGGCATAGGAAAGTTAGGAAAGCGTTGGAATGAATGTATCGCTCTATGAAGGAGACTATGTTGATGAATAAAGAAGAATTTTGGCAAACAAATGTTGTTTTAGTAGTTAGTCCCGGGACTTATTGATCGATGTGTTATAAACAAATAAACAATAGATAAGACTAAAAAATTCAAACTTTACTATACAGGGTGCGAAGGGCCAACTGTTATCAACTTCATTTTATACACAACCCTTAACCGAGCAATGGCAGCTCATTTTCATTTATGTTTTTACAAGCCATCAGAAGCATTTTGTTCTAAGATGAAAACAAAAAATATATATTTTCCATGGAGTTGAAGTTTAGTTTGGCCGGAAATTCAGTGCAATCAGTTGCAGTATGTTCATCAGTTGCAGTATGTTAATGTGAACAAAATGTTTGTATATCATACCATAGGTCTATTTTTTTGCTGAAGATTATAAATAATTTATTAAACTTATTCTTCTTCCTAGTGTCATGTCAGGTCCCCCCAACGTTGACTATCACCTGGGAGTAAGCATCTTTGTCCCCGGCAGCCCGAAAAAGATCCCGAATGCTCTTTATATCAGTCCAATTGATATACATATATTGCGGAGTCAGGAGATTTGCCTCCTGCCAACACCTCTTCGACCCTCTATTTTGCCTTGGATGATCAGGTGCAGTAATTTGTATTTTTCTCCTCTAAGTACATGACCCAAATATGACACCTTTCGGATGTTAATATTAGTCAGCAACTCTCTATAAGCTTTGGCTCTTTGAAGAACCCTTGTGTTGCTGACTATATCCGTCCAGGGTATCCGTAGCATTCTCTTGTGCATCCACATCTCGAATGCTTCCAGTCGGTTCATACTGCCAACTTTGAGGGTCTATGATTCCACTCCATACAATAACACTGACCAAACGTAGAATTTGACTAACCGTTGTCGAAGTTTCAAGTTTAGATTATCATCACAGAATACTAATAAAATTTATTTATTTTTTCAGATCCTTTGCACATTACAGGTTGCCCTAATTAGTACAAGGACGACCACGACGACCTCCGTGGCCTGGTGGTAAGACACTTGTCTGCCGATCCGGAGGTTGCGGGTTCGATCCCCGCTGGAACCCAGATTTTTTTAAAATAGGATTCCAGTCTGGTCAACACTTAGGGCCTATAAAAACATCTTTCTGGTTGGTTGGAAGAGATTACCACGTGGTAATAAACTCGCCTGGTTAATAAAAAAAAAAAAGGACCATATATAACAAATACAAAAAAAACATTCATAATAATACATACCAATATGCTTTATTAGAGATTTTTAAAAGAATTATATCCCTTGACCTGTAAAGAATAAATTATTCTAGTTCACTCACCTGCACCAGCGGCGTGTCCATTCATTCCTGGAGACTGGTTCATTCCCCGGATACTGATGTGGTCTTCTTCAGCTGAAATTACATACTCATATTTAGAAATTTATCATAACAATTAAAGCGATTTGGTTGAGTGATTTCTTTATTTAAGCTAATATTAACTGTCCATATTTCCAATGCATCTATCCTGGAAGAACTGAGTGTCACTGGCAGATTGTCAGCAATAAGCTTAAGAGAAGTTATCTAATTCATTTGGAAGTGTTAAAGAACAGCACACAAGTGGAAGATCTCTGATGTGCTGGACCAATGTCTACGAGTTTCATTAAGACTTCAATTCATAACATGAATATAAATAAAAAATAATTTTTAATTGATTCTGCATATAAATATAATATAATAATATTTATACCTGTGTAGGGAAATAGATATTTATCATGAGGGTGATGCTTTTCTGATGACTCCGACATTCTGTCAGCATAGTCTCCCGCTGCCATGGCATACTGGTTGTCCACCTGTCTCTGGTAATCATTCTTCAAAAATCCCGCAATTCCTGAGTCTCGAAAGTCCCTCGAACCATAGATGCCATTTTCTCCATTCATGAATTTCGTGGATGCATATGTATAATTCTCCGGTGCTGTCAGATATGATTTGGAACCGTAGGGCTGGCGGTAGTGGTTTGGTCTCATGGCATAGTCAGGCTCTGTTTGATGTGTCATGTAATGCGGGTCGTATGGCATTTGTTGGTGTTTATCTACATCTGTTGCCAGACCATATTTCATTTCTCCATAATCATTCTCCATTCCATATCTATATAAAATAAAAGAGTTTTCAATAAGTAAATAAATGTAAGATCAATTTTTGGAAAACTGTTTTATACTTGATTTAGCACATAAACTTCTATCAAGGGTGGTATTGCAAATGATCAATATTCAATTAATTATTTATAATTGAGGTGTTAACACTGTGGAGGTTTTAAGACATTGTAATTTAACACTGTTTCTTCACTTAAAATAATGGTATGACTCTACATAAAGACAGCCTTTCACACAAACTTCAATCTCCAGACAATTATTTCTTTCTTCTGGGTTACAATCCTAGGATTGGTCTGCACCAAGCACTCGATCCCTCCACTCATCTCTGTCATCCGCCAGTCTCTTCATCTCCTGGTAGCTGCCACAGCGCACATCCCGGATCACCCGGTAATATATGTTTCACTGTTACGTAAGTCTACTTGACAACATTTTTGTAATATATGTACATACATTTCGAACTTAAAAATACATACTTATATAAATATAACATTAATGCAAACACTTACTTTGTCAATATTACTATTACAGTTTAATTATATCATCATGTTAGTTTAAGATTTTTTTTATCTAATTTTGTCAATAATTTTAATTATTTAAAACAACTTGTCTTGTGTGCTATTGTTTTCATGTTATATAAAAGACACTAATAAATAAAAACATGGAAAAATAGACAGACCTGTTGTCCAGTGGCATGATGGCATGTTCTACACTGGCCGTGTAAGTCTCCCGGATGTTCTCTAGCAGCGAAGGCTTGACGCTGTGCTTGCTGAGATGGTATGCCGTGTCGGAGGTGAGATCGGGGCAGGGGTTGGGCAGTGGGTTCGGCGATGGTGTGGCCAAGGGCAACTGATTCAGGATCTCGTTGTCGGAGCCTGTTTCTTGAGACCATCGCCCTATTTCACCTTCACCTATAATATATTGTTTGTTCAAAAGTGTATTGAAAATTGCAAATAATAATTTGTATACAACAGTTAATTGATACAAAATATCTCTAATAATATTACCCGAGGTGAAATAAGTCATCTACAATCAAAATTTTAACACTTATGGAGTTTTAAGAAACTAAAATATCAGTAAAGTAATATAATATATCGTTGTTGTTCTGCGAAAAGCATTAAGTCCAAATATTGAGTTTTGAGATAAATGCAATTTAAGTTTCGGAAGGCGCTGTAAAATCAAGTTTTTAATAAAATAAAATACAAACAGATGTTAATTAAAGACAGTTTATTTATTTATAAGAATTACTACAAAAAAATGAGTAACTTAAAAACATATTACCTAAAAATTAAAAATACGGACACCTATCCTTTCTTGCTGAAAATTTTCATAGCAGCGAAACCATATAATTTTTTGACATAAATGTTTTTTCCATGTGTAGATATTTTTATTTTGAGTAAAATGGCATCAAAGAGTCATTTTAAGCAAAAATGGACTTAAATGCTTTTCGTAGATCAATGACGATATACATATATTATATGCCTAGAGTTATCTTAAAATTGATTTGATAATCGTCAGAATGTATCGATGGGATATGTATTTTCTTATTAAAATTGATTTGATAATCATCAGAATGTATCGATGGGACACAAGTTATGTATTTTCTTATTAAAATTGATTTGATAATCATCAGAATGTATCGATGGGACACAAGTTATGTATTTTCTTATTAAAATTGATTTGATAATCGTCAGAATGTATCGATGGGATACAAGTTATGTATTTTCTTATTAAAATTGATTTGATAATCGTCAGAATGTATCGATGGGATACAAGTTATGTATTTTCTTATTAAAATTGATTTGATAATCGTCAGAATGTATCGATGGGACACAAGTTATGCATTTTCTTATTATAATTGAAGTAAATACTTTATTAAGGACATTTTTATTATTGCAAAATAAACATTTATAACTTATAAACAAACTGTAAAACCTTGGTAGAATGCTTGCCATCTGAAGATTTCACATTCATTTCCCCATGTTTCAGCACAGAGTCCACTAATATAACCACCAATAATCTATCATTCAAATGGTTCCGATCAAAAGAATGTTACGATATTGTAAGATATGTAACCAGTATATTTTGATGATAAAATACTGACCATTATTACCGGGCATGAGTCTAGCAGCTCCAGGGGGAGGGCTGCCCCACGGGGCTCGGCCTGAGGCTCGGGACTGTGGCGAGGACTCCGTGATATTGGGCAGGTAGCCCCCCCCAGTGTCTGCTGAAATCATAGACACAATTAATTTAATTTACTTGTTATTTTATATTACCAATCAAATATACCCCAGAATCTGAAACAGAGAAGACTCTGGAACCAATGTGTTTTGCAGGTGATGATCTATGATACCGAATCAAAGGAGAACATATATAAGATAGGAATAGCTTAGCATGTGATGAAGTATGCCATGCTTGAAATATCACTCAGAGATTGAAGCTCTATTGTGAAAATAACACGAAGTATAAAGGTCAGAGACATAATTTAAGGTGGGCAAATTAAAGTGCAAATTAAATTCCGCTACAGG
This sequence comes from Odontocerum albicorne, assembly GCA_949825065.1. NCBI lineage: Eukaryota > Metazoa > Arthropoda > Insecta > Trichoptera > Odontoceridae > Odontocerum > Odontocerum albicorne. The sequence goes on along the minus strand of OX463838.1, from coordinate 58,576,038 downwards.
TATACAATGGGCATAGTATACCTGTAGCGGAAACAATGTAATGTGGCAAGGGTGAGCATACATGAGGTCAACGAGAGCCACATTCTGGATTTTCATATATACAAAGAGCCACACCATAGTCACGTTCTCATGTTGTATTAAATACACTAATTCTAATTTATTACATATTCTACACAAATCTAAATTGCTATATAAAGTATAAAAAATACACATATAAGAAAATATAAAAATAGCGCAGAATACGGTTTGCGTGGTTTGCGCACATAAAGAGGCAGGAGATGCGCGCGCACCCTACGCATTGAAATCACAGCACACACGTATACACCAATACTTGCCTTTGTCTTTGACAGTTGCATTCATACATGCGTATCTTGTCACTTACAACATTTAGAAAGGAAAATCGAGAAAATACAAGTATAATGGAGAAAGAAAGTATCTATATTTTTATTAGTGACATTGGGAGCCGCATTTAACCCAACGAAGAGCCGCATTTACCCACGTCTGTTTTATGGGGAAGCAAGGTGTTGGAGTGGAAATTTTTATTAATTAGAGAATAAATTTAATAATGAATGTATATTTATTGGCTCGACTATAAAGCAGCTCCCAATTTTTTAATATATTTTTTAAAATATTTTTTTCTATAACCTTTTAAAGAATTGACTCAAAATGTATTTTCTTAGACCCTCAGAATGCTTTTCTTGTAAAATATGCATTCATTAGGTCTTGTTTCTGTGATCGGCAACTTCTAGCATTGTTTACAGTAATGCCAAATTTTCTGGCAGTCGCACAGTTATTTGTAGGTTCTGTACCATGTACTACCTAACCTTGAAATTGGAATTGTAACTCCTGCAAATTTGGTTAAATTTATTCTAAATCCTCGCATTTTAATATTTCAATTTGACATATTTTGCATGGAAATAGCCATTCACATTTGCCGCAACCATTGACTTCCGTTACATTCGTATATTTTCATCAAAACTATATAGTTTTGTAACACTTTCAACATAGCCGTACACCTTTGTTATATCCGTACACATTAATCACATTCATACACATTCGTAACAACCATACACTTATCACACACCTTCTTGTTTCTGATTCTTATTTCCTTCAGCATCCAATTAATTTGACTGTAGCACGCTTTTCTTAGTTACTCAAACTTCTTGTAAAAAAATTTAAATATATGAGTTATGTGTACCATTTCGGGCAGGCCTGATGGTGCCGCGCCTGTCAGAGGTATCCTCATCATCGCTGGAGTGACTGGAAGCCAACTCCAGGCTGCGTCCCCCACTGCCCTCTGATTCGCTGTCTGAGTTTCTGCGCTTAGTGGCTCCCAATTCTTCTGCAAAATAAAAGTATATTTTTTTTATTTAGAAAGAAATGAAAAGATACTGTTATATTTTTAAACATATTATATTCCATAAATAAGGACTTTTAATTTCTTATTTGAATTAATAAAAAACAACCGTTTATAAGCGTCATTAAAAAATGAGATGAAATGAGGTCTGAATTAAGTTGTCAATAATGTATATACTATCTAATAAAGCATTGGCACTAGTAATGTTGTCTAATGTTTGGACAGATATCTTGATTATTATGATTAATAAGAAAAACTGTTAATGACGTAAAACGTTTAATTTAGTTGCAGTGTCTGCTTAGTCATCATTGCTAGGCCTCGCAGTCGAGGATCCCCTCGCCACTCCAACGTCAGTCCTGAACCGTTCTCCCATGTCGATCGTGTGATCTTCTGTGAGAAAACAGCCCGATCCTGGATGCGCACTCCCTCCTGCAAATGCCACAGACATATGGACCCTGCTGAGTCACCTGGCCATGTTGACGCATGTTCGCAGCGCGCAGACTGTTTCTCATACGTCTAGCTGCTGAGATGCCATCAGCCCAAGAACATATGGCTCTTCCCCCCTAACGGTCCCGAGCCACCTGGTCCCAGTCTTCAGGCGCCACCGCACAACGTAAGCGACTCTCGCAGACTGTCCTTATAGCGATTCCTCTGCCCACCAACTCTTCGCTTGCCCACCACTTCCCCGTACAAGACGCGTTTTGGGAGTCTGTGATCGCCCATGCGTATCACATGCCCGGTCCACCACAATTTTGCCTTTACAACCACATCCTCTATAGGTTTACAGTTGGAGCGTTGCAGGACCGAAACATTTGTGACATGATCACTCCAGTGGATCCAAAGAATTCGGCAAAGGAAACTCTGGTGGAACATTTTGTCTGTCTGCTTAGTAAATGATAAGAAATGGATTAGAAATTGAGTTTTGAAAACATTTTTTTATGCTTATATTTTCTTTACAAAACACAAAAATGCTCTATATAAGTCAGCCATTTCACTTGGCTCATTGTCCGTTCTGAGACCGCTCACTTACACCCACAAAATTCAAATATAACAATCCAATAAGTTAGAGTTGCAGTCGTTTTCTCTTTTGAACACAAACATTATAAGATTAATTTCACTCAAACTTTATAAGATTAATTTCACTCAAACTTTATAAGATTAATTTCACTCAAAGCTTAAAATAATTATTACTGAGAACTCGGCTTCAATTAGAAAATATATTTGATTCAATTACAAAAACATAATATTTAGTTTTTCATTAATTTCCATATAAAAACATTTTTCGAAAGAACACACATTTAACTAAGAATTAACATTTGACTGTGACTTTGTATTACCCTTTTGTTGGATACAGTACAGCTCGGTGAACTCATTGTCATGTGGCTTTCTCTTCAAACCAACCAGAAAGATATCAAAGAAGCCTTAACCCTTATCTTGGCAAAGTTCAATTTATCCAAATATTAACGTTTTTCTTTGGTGATTCCTTGTTATATGGTAAGTTATGAAGGAAAATTGAAGAGAAAAAAACACAACTTTTCCTTATAGTTTTTTTATATGTAACACCCACGTTACATTTTCAAAATATCAATTTTTATAAAACACAAAAAGGGCTATAGAATGATTTTATAATCTTAAACATGAACAACATTTATATAGCTGAATTATCAACAAATAAAATGGTTTGAATAAAATTTTCTCTTCATGTAGTGATTAATAAGATATTTAGATTATTTACCCCAATTTTCAAAACGCACCCACGCTGTCCAGACATGTTGACCCGATGTTGTTTGAAAGGTCTTAGCGTTGTCAATATTTATCACCAGATGATACCACTGCACACAATAGTGCATGTATAGTATTTGAATGTGTTGCCATATTTGAAATTATGTTACAGTTTCTGTTTTTTTTTTAATTCCTAAATTAGTGTAACATCTGTGTTACAATGCCATGATAAGGGTTAAAAGAAATCAGACAGAAATCTTTTTTAAAAAATCTGGCTTCGAACACCTGGATAAGAAGACAAATGTCTTACTAACTAAGACATAGAGGTCGTCAAATAGCCCACAGAGGACTTTCTTTAAAACTTCTAAAGGATATTAAATTTGATTTAATAATGCAGCATATTTTTACTGGTTATTTAATAAATTTCATACTTTTAGAAAAAAGAAACAAACTTATTCTGACTTCCTGCTGTTTCATTATAATTCATTTTTACCAATAATAATAATAAAAGGACAATTTATATAGTTCCGTTTAGAGAGCAGACTATGTTCAAGAATGCATTAATTAACCTTTCCTTCCCTGTGTTGGGTATCTTCTACACGTTGCTTCTAATAACCATCAATATCTCTATAAATATAATAAATACAAGGTTAAGATTTTAGGTATTCCTCTATAATATATTTACGCATTGATTTAAAAAATAATATTAATAATAATCAGAATTTATCGACTACATCGTAAGTATTTCGTGAATATCGGAAACAAATTCGCATTTAAACGCTGTGAGTGCCTCGCTCTTGGGTCTTGACGATAGGTGAATAGTATGCGGGAAGCGCGACACTATATTCGCATCTCACTCTTGCATACTCCACTGAATTGTCTCAACGTCGCAAGCATAAGCGTAAGTGCCGGGGTATGCGACTGACGTTCCGCGCCACAGTAGCTTCTAGGCTTGCAAATAGGTTAGACGTACGCCCGTTCCGTGAGCGTTGCCAGATGGTTTTTTAATGTTTTCAGCAAATAAATCTCAATTATTATAATTTTTAACTTCAATTATAATTAATTAAGGGGATTATCTATGAATGTTCTTATTTTTCCGATTTAAAATCGCTAATTTTTGATCGCGTACTCACTACCCAACACCGGAGAACGCGTTTCAATTTTATCACTGTAAGGGAAGGGTTAATCGAGAATTGAATCCACTTTTAGTAACAGATTAAACTATTTTTATAAAGTTTACTTGACTGTTGTTAAGTATTGCATAATATATATTGGCTATCATATGTTATAAGATATGGTAACATACCTTCTCTGTGCCTGTGCAGCGAGGAGTCGAATCCTCGAAGGTAGGAGGGCATGTCGCTGGTGGAGTTGTAGTTGGATGTGGAGGTGCTCGTGTGCCGCATGTGTCCGTCACTTCTGAAAATATTGCTCGAACATCACCACAAAATAATTACTAGGATTTTGTAACATTCCTTCTCAGATCTTTCTCTTCCCATCTCTCATACAATTTACTTATTAAACTCTGTAATTCATTCTCCGCTAACACGACTATGTCATCAGCATACAGCAATCCGTGCACAATCCCATTTGACATTTAAATACTTCTGTAGTTCCTTCACCCAAGAATCTACGTAAATATTAAACAACCAGGGTCACACAATACATCCTTACTTTACCCCTTTTGAAATATTAAACGACACATAATGATGCAACTATGATCTTGTAGACAACCCATTTGTCAGACTAGGACTCTTGTTTGTATATTTTTTGAGTGTTATCAGAAATTGAATTGGAAGATGCTTGTTGGAAGACAAGCATCTCACCAGTTGGGTAATGTTTTTCAATGTTTTACAGCGTGGTTTAGATTTTCTTCTTCTTTTAGGTCTTAATTTGGCCTGTTATGGTCCTGCATCATCGTTTCCCTCTTGTGACGTCGACTGCCAGCTGTCTTTCCATCTTTTGGGAGGTCGTCCTGGAGGTCTGCTTGCTTAGGGGATATTGTCCCTGGCCATTCTTACGGCTCTTGGTACCGCCATTCTGGATACATGTTCGTTATAGAATATATCGACCGTATAAATCGAGGGATAGACTCTTTTGATAAGAATATTCGCAGTCTTGGATTGACGGACTGCAGACCAACCTGCATAGAGGTGTTTTGTGTCATCACTATGTTTTCTATTTCTTCTTCCTCTTCTTTTAGGCCTGTTGGCCTGTTATGGTCCTGCATCATCGTTTCCCTCTTGTGACGTCGACTGCCAGCTGTCTTTCCATCTTTTGGGAACTCATCCTGGAGGTCTGCTTGCTTGGGGGATACTGTCCCTGGCCATTCTTACGGCTCTTGGTTCCGCCATTCAGGATACATGTTCGTTCCAGAACCTTCTTCTCTGTCATCCCCATCTGACAATATCTTCAACTTCGCACATCCTTCGGATTTCTGTGTTTTGTACTCTACCACGAAGGGTTTTGCCAGTGATACTCTTGAGTACCTTCATTTCGCTGATTCGAAGGAGATTTTTGGTTCTGACAGTGTCAACCTCTGGACTCTATGCTGTATGTCTTTATGGGGCGGACACAGGTCTTGTATATCCTCACCTAGCTTTGGATGTTCATATACTTGTTTTGCCAGATAGTGTTCTTTGAAAACATCCGGTTTAGTTTATGATGAAAATTCTTACCAACATTGCCACAGGGTCGCAAACAAGTCATCAAAATCATCCACAGACTATGTATATTAAGTTTTCCAATATTCATTATATCGTGGTACTATAGCAGGAAAAATTAGTGGGCAGTGTTACAAACCTATAGGGGCTGGAGCTGGTTTTGGTGGTACTTCTGGAAGTAGTGCTGGAGGCGGAGATGCCCATATTCCTCCTAGCAGTCACTCCTTCGAGACCTCTGCTGTTGTGGTAAGCAAGGGCAGATCTATACAAAATAACAATTTGCACTTTTTATGTAAAAATCATTAACTAATTGGAGTAAAACAGGATAGAATGTCTTTATAGAAAAAAAATTATACATTTTAAATTAAAATAATTGAATATATATATTATGTATGTAATATTTTGACTGTGCTGTAGTTCGGAAATTCTAGGGTGAGTCCTGTGACAGCTCACAAATTTGCCCCATACAACCTTGTAATGATGTTCAGTAATTTTAATTATTTTATCAACTTTAATTAATATAAGCCTCAATTCTAATAAATAGCAAGTTATTTAGGTAAATACATTACATAAGGTTGTATTGGGGTAAATTTGTGAGCTATCACAGGACTCATCCTAGAATTTCCGAACTATAAATAAAAACTTACCTAACAAAACTGAGAGAAAAAAATACTAAACATAAAATTAAAATGATCACAAATTTTGTATTATATTTTTAACACAGTATAATACATACACAAATAACGCTGTTTCTCTATCGGAATAGGTAAAGAGGACAGTGCCCGACTTTCCTATTGCGACACACATCTTTTGCATATTTTACATCCATACAACTTCTACAATTTCTAAATATCATTAACTTGATCCAGCTATACTTTCCTTGGTCCTCCTCTACCGTGCTTTTTGGGTGAAGATGCTATGAATGAAAGGACAGCTCGTCGATGATTTTTGCGTTTCAAAGACGGTAATTTCGACCTGAAAGACATGGAGCGTTCCGGACGACCAGTGGACTTCGATGAAGACCGCTTAAACCATATTATCCTTTAAATATTTAAAACCCTTGTTTTTTAAACTTTTTTGCACAAATTACAATAAAATATTTTTAACCCTGATTTTAAATGATTTGTCTCTGGTTAGGATACGGTAAAGATACTTAATAAATCGAGAGAGTTTGGTGTTACCTGTTCCCAGGAGTGACGGGTTGTCCACTGGGACTGGTCACCATCGAGGTGTCTAGCAGTGGCACCTTCCGGCCCATGCAGCGCAGGAATGTTCTGAACAATAAGATAAAATTATTTTAAAAATATTTTAATATATAGTAAATCACTCAGGATCCCAAATAATAATTTCAATCGAACTTTATTATTACAAGCATATACCAGGTGTGTACCTATGAAACCGGAATTCGCTCATACATGGCTCTAGTTGTCAATGTAGTGACTGTCAAGCCGCGTCATTGGCGCCTTTTTTTGTGTTTACATTTGTCAAAGACTTTTAACTCACAACAATACAAGTTTAATACAACTACATTTGTTTTCATAGCGTTGAACATGTTTGTTTTTGTGCCTCAAAACTACGATTCGCGGACAGCATTGATTTTCTGTTACCATTTGAAGAAAACTGCTGCAGAATCGCATCGAATGCTTGTCGAAGCTTACGTTAAGCATGCTCTTGGTAAATCACAGTGCTTTGAGTGGTTTAAAAAATTCAAAAGTTGCGATTTTGACGTGAGAAACGAAGAACGTGGAAGACAAGACCATCGAGAAAGTTTGAAGACGCCGAATTTCAAGCATTGTTGGATGAGGATGACGCTTAAACGCAACAACAACTCGCGGATTAATTAAATGTGACACGAGAAGCCGTCTCCATACGTTTGAAAGCCATGGGAAAGATCCAGAAGGTGGGAAAATGGGTTCCACATGAACTGAATGAAAGACAGCAGGAAAACCGAAAAACCACTTGCAAAATGCTGCTCGCCAAGTATAAAAGAAAATCATTTCTCCATCGAACTGTGACTGGCAATGAAAAATGGATATATTTCGAGAATCCTAAGCGTAAAAGATCATGGGTAACTTTCAAGCAAACCAGCGACATCGACTGCAATGCACAATCGCACACAGCAAAACCGGTCAAGGAAACGCATGCGTGCGGCTTACTCACCAGAATTGGTTCCATCCGATTACTACTTATTTGCATCGATGGGACACGCACTTTCTGAGCAGCGCTTCACTTCTTACGAAAATGGCTCGATGATTGGTTTGCCTCAAAAGAGCAACAGTTTTTTGGCAGGGCATCCAAAAATTGCCAGAGAGATGGGAAAAATGTGTAGCTAGCGATGGGCAATACTTTGAATAAAATATTTTTTACCATTTTCATACAATAAATGTGTATTTTCTATAAAAAAAAAACCGGTTTCATAGATACAGACCTATGTACAAATGTGGTACTGGATTCAGGTGTATTTATAGAACAAGCCACATCCTATATTTTATTGCGTCAGACTTAAAATAATGAAAGTCGATATTTTTACATGTATAATAGAATTAACTGACCTGTGCAAGTTCTCCCTGACTCTGATGTTGAAGATGCAGTAACCCAGCAAGAGGGTGAGAGCATGCAAGGGTAACGCCGCGGCCAGCAGTAGTGAGAGTAGTGCAGGCGGGGAACCCTGCCCCGCCAGCAGCAGGCAGGCTGCGCCCCCTACACCCAGAAGTGGAGCTGACACCACCGACACACATACCAGGCTCCTGCGAAATACAAATATCAATGTAAAAAACTTATTTCTTATTCAAATACACATCATTTACGAGGCTTCAATAGCATTGGCCTTATAACCTAATGGTGCTTCTCGAATAATGGTCAAGAACTCTTATATATGAAGGAGTGCAACTCAGCCCGCGACTACTGTTATCTTAATAGATATAGAGTCAACATCCATAATCTAGTGGTTGGTTACATCTTGACTTCGTTCGATTCCCGATGGTACTACGAAAAAATAGAGTGCCAGTCTGGTAAGAATAATAACATGCGCTGAGCGATAGCGTTGCCAACACGTTCAATTAGAAACCCTGAGTTCCGTATTTACTTTAGAGGTTCTAAAGTAGAAACCTTTGCAAAGGCTTGCTTGCTGGGAAGAGACAAAATTTCCTTCTTTCAAAATATCATTCTCTTGATCCAACCACATTTTTCTTAGTCTTCCTTTACTGTCCCTTCTCCTTACATTTGCACTACATATTTGTTTTGTTCCTCTTTTTTTATTCGTTCATTCTAAATGCCTAAACCATTTCAGAAAGCTCTTCTTAACATTACTCAACACATAAGGCTTAAATTCACATTCTTCCCTAATCACTACATTCCGTATTCTGTCATAAATAGTTACCCCAAGGATTCTTTTCAGGACACAAATTTTTACAGCATTGTGGAAAGGTGTTAAAAGGTATTAATATAAAAATCATACTAAATCATACAATTTCGCTTAGGTAATATCAGGAGCAAAAACAAAGCAATCTTTGTTGTAAATTGCTTAGACAAAAAGAAAACCTGCAATGTCAGGAGTTTAAAATATTAAGCACTGCATAGGTTTTAAAAATTGTAGATGATTTCCGATTTTCCTTTCCTCTCTATCATCCCTTTCTATTACCTTTGATTGATAATATAGTGGAACCTTGATATTCGTTCACAATTAGTTCTAGGAGGCTGTTTGAATAGTGATTTGTACAAATGCTGAATAAATTCTTCCAAAAAGAAATAGTGTAAGTTGGACTAATCCGTTCCAGACTGCCAGATGATTATTTATTTATTAAACTTTTATAATTAATAATACTTATGCATAAAATCATATATAAAAACTTTAAAACAAATAAATGAAATTGTAATTTGTTTTATCAAACACTGTTTATTCCACTTTTTGTAACGGTATAATCCTACCGGTTTCAAGGCTTTCCCTTGAAGATGAGGTGTTCCAGTAACCTCTTCTGATCCTCTTTTACGCGTTAATTTTTGCATTTTCTGCTTATATAGGATTGTTTGCTGTTTCTCAGTTTCTTCTGTTTATTATCTGACCATTCTGCAGCCCTTGCTTGTCGTTTTTTACCAAAATTAAGTTTATTTTCTACACTAACAGAGTGAGCGACGGACGCCTCCCCAGACATGTTGATACTTAAAACCACGTTATTCCACTGAGCGCGTGCAAAAATCCAACTGCAATGTTGGCTTATCAGTAGAAACGAATGAGATAGAGAATCATTTTATAGAGGGGACGAAGGACGTAACCACATAGCACGTTATTTCACAAAACACTGGATTTTGAAAAAATGTTAGTTACCACCTTATTCGCGGCACGCATTCAATTATTGTGATCGTGTAACTTCCATTATTTACTTTTACTTGATTGGTTGGAATAAACCCACAAGATTGTTTTACAATGAAATGATAAATAAATAAATGATAACATGTAATTAAAAAAAAGGAAATATGCAAACATCAAACCTGAGGTTCCCGAATCCCAAGACTTGGTCTCGTAGAGTGAATGCGGCTCGTACTGCGGATGCCAGGAGCAGGACACAGGCCAGGGCCATGCAGCCTGCCGGCACTACCACCCACCAAACCAGGCCCTCGTGCCAGGAGATCCAGCAGCTGGGTACATTCAGTCATCATAAATATTGGTCAACACTTTTAACGTAATATAGTAAACATACTCGTAATTGTTTACAGAATAAACACTATGAAAAGATAGATAGTTTACAGAGTAAAGATGAAATGATAGAGAGTTAACAGAGTAAACACTATGAAAAGAAAAGATAGATAGTGGAGCATCGATATTCTGAATACCGACCAACCGAAAGTTCAAATTTGCGGCCGCTAGTATAGAAATTCAATTTTATGAAAACTTATCGTGTTTTATAGCATATATAGAATTTCAAATTGCTGTGGCGCTTTGCCCCTCCCTGCCAACCCTCCTACGTGATCCACTTTGCGTCGTTAGTGGCGCGTGAGCCTTTACTTGTGACAGAGCCTTCATTTGTGACGATCGGTTATCCGAAAAATCAGTTATTTTAACACCCCCAGTCCCGGATTGTTTTGGATACTTGATGCTCTACTGTAGTTTTTATTGCCGCTATTGCGGATTTTTAATAGCCCAAATATAGCAGTTTTGCTTGTTAACATGTTGAAATGGCCCTCATCCGACTTAAACAAGCATTTAATCAAGTTTTGATTATCTTTCATAAATTGTATCAATCTTGGGCAAAATTCAGGTGAATTGGCAGGCCTCCTGAATTTAGATTTTGTTTCAGTTGAATTTTGTAAGGGAATAAATTCAAATAGATACTTCTTTGGTCTGAGAAAATACCTTATATCTCGGTTGTTGTCCAGAAAAACAAAACTTACCATTTATAAGACACTGCTACGACCTGTCCTCACATATGGGTCTGAATGCTGGGTATTGAGTAAGAAGGACGAATCTACCCTTCTAATATTTGAAAGAAAAATACTCAGAATAATATTCGGACCCATACAGAAAAATGGACCTTGGAGAGTGAGACATAATGAAGAGTTATACAGCATATACAAAGAGCCCAACATTATAAAATACATCAAAATCGGGAGGCAACGTTGGGCGGGGCATGTAGCAAGAATGGGAGAAGAGAGAATGCCTAACAAGGTACTCTTTTCCAAGCCCCAAGGAAGACGTAGCGTGGGTAGACCAAAGCTCAGGTGGATGGATGGGGTGCAGAGTGATACAAGCGTGATTGGCATCAGGGGCTGGAGGAATGCATCCCAGGATAGGAGGGAATGGCGACGACTGCTGGAGGAGGCCGGGGCCCACAATGGGCTGTAGTGCCATTGATTGATTGAATAAATTCAAATCCTTGTGCTATATACAGAACACACTCATCCGACTGATGCCAAAACCCAATGGCAATTGTCTGGTTGAAATCATCGGATTATTTTGAATGGCGACGACCACTGTGGAGATGTTATTGTTTATCTGAGTTGTCCAGTTTCAATGATTTCAATTTCAGTTTCAGTTTCTTTGGACATTTCCTGTTTTGTTCTTTCTTTCGACATCTTCATATTCAAAATTATGGTCCAACTGCTCAGTATATTCTGTCTTCCTTCATTTCCCAATGTGCATTGTACTGAAATTGGAGACTTTTAACTCAAAATACAGTTGAACAACCCTAATTCATTCTACATCTGAATATATCTTTATTTTATGTATTTTAATTATTTAAATTTATTTTTGTCGTACGATTCATGTAGAAATAATACTCGTTAATGAAATGTAAAATAGTATACTCACAATAATGCGTTCCCATATTGATGTTGTCTGACGCCGGCAGCAAGGGCGAGTACAATAGCAGGGATGCCATAGGCGGCTGCCAGCTGTGCACCTGCAGGGCCGTGGTTGACGTCACGGAGCTCCCGCACCATGCGTCTTACCTGCCACGCCTCACATGCTTGCCACGCTGCCGCACACACCCACCAGTAGTGCAGACACATGGCCAGCAACTTGCATGCCACCTGCGCGCATAAATGAATATGATCAAAAGTGGGGCCTCAAGTTTTACATCAAATAGTTTATGGTACGAATGAATAACTGCTTCTCAAGTTCATTTCCTGATAACTGAGGATCGTGACTACCATGCAGTATGGTAGTATCATGCAGGCATGTCTGACAATCTGCCTTCAAAAGATTTTGAACTCCACAATAAATATAGAAAAAGAGAGAATAGTATTATAATATTCATCACCTGGTCGGTCTGTCAAGCCGGGTTTCTGCCCATTCCACATTTACGGTTAATACAAAGCTCTTTTAATTAGATTTATCTTAGAGGGCAGTGAGCCCAACTTATTGATTGGTGTGTTTAAAGAAAGAAAGAAGAGTTGCTTTCGCAATTCTTTCAGGATACAGACATATCAGGTCCGTAAATATTGTATGAAAATGGTAAAAAATATTTTATTCAAAGTATTGTCCATCGCTACCTACACATTTTTCCCACCTCTCTGGCAATTTGTGGATGCCACACCAAAAAAGCTGTTGCTCTTTTGAGGCAAACCAATCATTTAGCCATTTTCGTACATTTTCGTAAATTTTCGTAAGAAGTGAAGCGCTGCTCAGCAAGTGCGTGTCCCATCGATGCCAATAAGTAGTAATCGGATGGACCCAAGACTGGTGAGTAAGCCGCATGCAAAGGTATTTGCCAACTAAACGTCTCAATCGTTTCCTTGACCGGTTTTGCTGTGTGCGATGGTGCATTATCATGAAGCAAAATCACTTTGTGTTGCCCCTTTTGATATTCTGGTTGTTTTTCACGCAATGCTTGGTTCAAATCCATCATTTGTTGTCGGTAGCATATAGTATTAACAGTTTCGCCAGGTTTTAGCAGTTCATAATAGATAACACCCTTCTGATCCCACCAAACACAGAGCATTGTCTTTCGTCCATAGCGATTTGGCCTTGCAGTCGATGTTGCTGGTTTGATCAATGATCTTTTACGCTTAGGACTCTCGAAATATATCCATTTTTCATTGCCAGTCACGGTTCGGTGGAGAAATGATTTTCTTTTGTACCTGGCGAGCAGCATTTCGCAAGTGGTTTTTCGGTTTTCCTGCTGTCTTTCATTCAGTTCATGTGGAACTCATTTTCCCACCTTCTGGTTCTTTCCCATGGCTTTCAAACATTTTGAGATGGCTTCTCGTGTCACATTTAATTGATCTGCGAGTTGTTGTTGCGTTTGAGAGTCATCCTCATCCAACAATGCTAGCAATTCGTCGTCTTCAAACTTTCTCGGTGGTCTTCCACGTTCTTCGTTTCTCACGTCATAATCGCCACTTATGAATTTTTTAAACCACTCAAAGCACTGAATTTACCAAGAGCATGCTTACCGTAAGCTTCGACAAGCATTCGATGCGATTCTGCAGCAGTTTTCTTCAAACGGTAACAGAAAATCAATGCTGTCCGCAAATCGTAGTTTTCAGGCACAAAAACAGACATGTTCAAAACTATGAAAACATATGTAGTTGTATTAAACTTGTATTGTTGTGAGTTAAAAGTCTTTGACAAATGTAAACACAAGAAAAAGGCGCCAATGACGCGGTTTGACACTCACTACATTGACAACTAGAGCCATCTATGAGCAAATTCCGGTTTCATATTTACAGACCTTGTAGCCATGATATCTTTAGCATCCTTTTCCAACAACACAACGAAAGTGTATATTTCATTTCACAATTATAAACATATATGGTGAGGCAGAGAAGATAGAGTGACCATTACTATCACAGCATACTTCCTTCTCCTCTAGATTCATCCATCTTCTCATAGTATTTCTTTGGTTGAACTTACTCTGTACCTTTACTTTTTCAAAATATCATTAATTTGGTTCAACCGTACCTTCCTCTTATTTTTTTTATCATTTGTACTGTAGATTTATATCAATAATTATAATACAAAAATATCTAGATCTATCTATGCTCTGGAGTTCGTCCATAAAAAATATTAAATCTAAAAACAGATGTCGCCCAAAAAGCACATTATTGTCGATAATAATTTAGATAGTTCTGATTTGTAATAATAGATGTTGCAATATTTTCAATTTAGTAAATGAAATGATGCACGCACTGTAATAGTTTTATTTTAAATTTGTAATATTTTTTTAAACCGCCTCCTGATGTGTTAAATGAATAATAGTCGCAAGATAAGATTTTCTAGTTTTGACATTCAGCTGTCAGTTAATGTGATAGGGTGCTATATTGTTGTGTTTAACATGAGTAGTAAGTCGTTAACCCCATTAATATTTTATATACAATTACCGTTTTATAACAGTTCAGAAACATTACAAAAGAAACTCTGAAACCATGCATAGCATAGGTTAATTGTCTAGTTACAATAGAATATTGTAAAAAATACCTCATTCTGCACAAGAGAAGAACGGCTCTTGAGTGCGATGAAGTAGAGTAGCTCAGCCATGAAGACGGAGAAGACCAGATTCTTGTGGATGGTGTTGGAGATGGTAGGCGGGCTGCCCCGTACCGCCATGAGGGCCACTAGCACCACCAGCAGAATGGGTAGGGAGATACAGAATGCAGAGTATGAAGACACGTCTTCTAGGAGCGATGGCTCTGGGATGTACTAAAATCATAAAAGTATTCAATTTAATTATGCATTGAAATTTATTCTTAAGTTATATATAATTTAGAAATAATGGACAGTTCATGTAATTATTTTCTAAGAATTCGAGATACTATACGCCCAGATGCTCAAAAACTTAATGTAAATGAACTATGGAGTGAGGTTATATAGGACCTTCTTATTTTATTGGGAGTACAAATTAGATCGGTCCGTTTCCAAAAGATGGCTCTGGCTGTTATGAATGGTTCATAGTGACAGCCGATTTTGGCGGTTTCAGAGAGGTTAGACATCTGCCAATAATATTCAGTTTATATCGCTTTGAATTTCATGCAAAAATCTTGTTTTGTACAGTGTTGAAAATGTCGAATTTTGTGTTAACCAAGCAGCATTTGCGGGAGGTTTTAATTTTCTGCTTTAATTGGAAGAAAAGTGCAGCTGAAGCCCATCGAATGCTTGTCGAAGTTTATGGTGACGCTGCTCCAACTGATAAATCATGTAGGGAATGGTTTCGACGTTTCAAGGATGGAGATTTCAGCGTCGAAGACAAGCCTCGCTCTGGACAGCCAAAAAAATCGTAAAAAAATATTTCGAAACGCTCAAATGGGATGTTTTACCGCACCCACCGTATTCTCCGGACATTGCTCCTTCTGATTACTGGTTGTTCCGAAGAATGCAGCACGATTTGGCAGGTCACCGGTTCACTTCTTTCGTAGAAACCGAAAATTGGCTCCAAACTTAGATCACCTCAAAAGACGAGTCATTTTTTCGAGATGGAATTCGAAAATTGTCTGAGAGATGGGGAAAAAGTAGTAGCCAGCAATGGACAATACTTTAATTGATCTGTTCATTCATTTTGTTTAGAAATAAATGCATTTTTGAACACAAAAAAACGGACCGAACTAATTTGTACACCCAATATATATGATACCCTTCACCAATGTAAAATATTGTCATTTTGACAATTAAAATTTCTAATTCAATATTTTTGTTTACGGAAGAAGTTACCCTTAAGGAAGTCTTACCTCCAGATCAATAATGTCGATGAGGACAGTGAACGTGGAGAGATGATTGCAGGTGCAGTTAACGAATAGTGGAGTGCCTGAATCCATATCCCAATCGTAGTCCACCTCTGTGATGCAGCCTACCCTGGACCATTCTCCAGAACTGGAATCATTAAACAGAAAGAGGATTGTCTTTTTTAAATAATATATATGATCAAAGGCATGGGTATTCCTATACTCTTGAAAAATAGATGGAAAAATGCAGGTGCTATTTGAGGTGTGTTGTTTAGCACGGGTTTTGAACCAGTAATCTTCTGTATATACATTCAGCACATCAATTACATGGCCTAGTGTCTCTATTTCAAAATATTATTTACTTACTCTAAATTATATTTTTTATATTTTGGAAACATAATTTTTTTAATAATGGAAAAAATACTGTACCAAGTGACTTAAAAAGTAAATAATTAATAGAAGTTCTACAGTTAGGCCTCAGCCATCTAAGCACCAAGCGAGGCTCAGGTAGGAGCCTCGCTTGGTGCTTAGAGCTACGCTGCGAGTTAGGTGACATATCCTAACGAACCAATGCACCGCATACTATCGCCATGGGCACACTGCACGCTTCGCGCCACACTACATGACGAGTAGTCACCTAGTGAGTCTCCTAGCGAACAGACGTGTTGGTTACTTTTATTGTGTCACCAAGTGATTTAACAAGATGGCGGAAGTTTTACCAACAGCTGTGTATAAAAGGGAGCCTTTGTGGAACCCATCGAGCAAATTATACAAAAATGTACCTGTAATAAAATCACTTTGGAATGAAGTTGCACAGGAAGTAAATAAAGATGGTAAGTTGTAATGAAATTGGTTAGTTTTGAGAGTGGCATCGTTTGTTGACTCAACCGCTCCCAAATGCCAAATGAATTTGTGCGAAGCACTTTGGTGCATGAAATCATGCATGAAATTAACTAGTCTATTAGTCACGTAGCACCTAGCGAAGCACTTTGGTGTGGCCTCGGCCTTAGGGTTTATTGTGTAGTTGTATTATGCCACTGTGGATATTTGGAAATGTTTTTTATACAGATACTTGGAATCAGATACAAATTTGAGTGAAAGGCGTGGTAGAGGAAGACCTAGAAAAGTATGGTTAGATCAATTGAATGACATTTTGAAAGAAGAAAATGTAGAAAGTCAGAGAAAACTTAGCAGTTGTATGAGAAGGTATATGAATTTGGAAGAAGCGAAAGACGTGTATCGTGATAGGAAAGTCTGGCATTCTGTTCTCGGTGCCTAACCCAACCCAACAGGGTGTGATAGTATGTTGATTGCCATACGACATTATCTTCAAATCAATCAGAATAATGCTACTTTTTTTTGACACAAGACACTTTTTATTGTTTTTCATCGAAAATTGAACTTAAAACTATTTGCTGGAAGCCAAGTGTTCTACAAAACGGCCCAAGGAGGTCTCAAGATTCAAGATCAGTAGAATAACAATCCATTTAATTAAAAAAAGTAAATCTTACCCTCTTGACGTTGACCAGTGCACACATTGTGGATTCATCCTTGTATTAAATCTCTCTGGCTCAATGTCCAACCACATCTGCAACCTGATTGGAGTCGGTAGAGTGATCCCGCTGAGTGACTTGTACACCAGCTTTTCTCTCCCCTCAACCCCTTTGCTGGCCTGACCATCTCCGTCCGAGGTGTAGGCCATAGCCACTGGCCCACTCCGGTCATTCTCGAGAGATTGGGAATTGGGATCTACTAAGTAGGTTGCGTCATTCTCGGATATGACTTCTTTGGAATATGTTTCTAGTCCGTGCTTTTTAGAAGCTGGCTTGATGATGATCGGAGGGTGATCTGTGGTAACGTCTGAGGGTGTGTTGTTATCATTTCCGTTTGATTGAGTCTTGCTGCCGGTCATATCAGATGACTGAGATGGTTCATTATTATCATTTGGATTATTCTTGTTTCCTCTATTGTAGTAGTGCATCCCCTTGTCTTCAGCTTCTGTAAATCAAAATGACAAGTACATGATAAGAAGTGCATACTTCTAATAATATAGGGTGTCCCAAAAAAATATGTACACACTTTTACACCATACCTGTATCGGACGTGTGCCGTCACCCTTGTGTGTGTGTATGTGGTATAGTGAAAAGGACCTCGATGTGTAGATCTGGATATTGAACTTGTCACGTAAACTGTGTGTAATTCTATGTATTTGCTATATTTGGATATGTTTGTATATGTAAATCTGCTATATAGTATAACTATGTAAAAGATGTTTGTTTGACTCCGATCGCGTTCACGATCGCACTGGAAATAAGTGACTTGCGAGGCAATGCGATCGGAGTAGGTCGGGGGCCAGTCGGCGTAAGCAGGGCCCAAAACCCCGAAAGTTGTTGTATTTCGCGGGCAATGGGCGCTTGCGACGGCCGACTGACCATTAATATAGAGGGCCCCCTGATTTTGGAAATTATAATATTCTCAGTACCACCGACTTTACCGTGTTTGATTTGAGACCTGCTACCCTACTTCGACTGCCTGAGAGGAATCTCTCCCTGCTCTTCTTCTTCTTCTTCTGCTGGATCTTCGCTACGGAATTCGCTAGCTCGATTCTCTGAGCGCTACGCGGCAACCAACGTGCCTATCTACAGTCTTTGTACCTGTCCGGTACAATACCGTTTACTTGAACTTACTGCAGGAATTTGTTATACTATGCTTTCATGAGGAGTTTACAGATGAAGAAGACTTTTTTTCTAGCAAAATGGTGTACCTCGCCACTACCATCGTGATGTGAGGGCCATTCTTGATTAAAATTTGCCGAACAGATGGATTGGACGTAGAGGTAATTGAATACTTTCAGACTTCACGCCAATGAATTTTTTTTTTATGTGAATCGCCAAAGATAAAGTTTATCACACATAACCGGCGACAGTTAATGAATTGAAAACAGCCATTGAAAAAAAATGCGCCCAAATACCAAAACCAATGATTTGTATCGGACGTGTGCGTCATCATAAAACATATTATGTATTTGTGATCTGGTTTGTTTGATATGTAATTTACTCGTATGTATGATATGTAGTTATATTTTGATGTTATTTGGTATTTTTGTATATATATTTATGTTTGTTAAGGTCCGCGCTGCGTCACGACCGCAACGGAAATGTCCATCGCGAGACTATATCGCAAGTCGGCCGGCCTCTACATGCGCAAAACTTCCGAAAATTGTGATATTTCGCGAGTTGTGACGGCATGCAGCGGCGAAAACGGGCGCTTGCGATGAGCGATCGGCCGCACATAAGAAACGCCAAACGCCTTGGAAAATACATTTTCAGTTCACTCTGCCTACTGCCATTTACTTGAGACCATCTACTACCTACATCTCATTTACCTTTCACCGACCTACACCGATCAACGTGAGCTGAATTCTTCGAGCACGGAGCAGCAGCAATCCACCTATTGTTAAAGTTCTTTGTGCCAGTGGCGTACATGATTCATGATGTTTGCAATTCCATGTTATCAGCAGTGTATAGACATAAATTTGAGCTCTTGCGATAACTTAAAAAAGATGTAGATTCATCTTCTTTAATTTGGAGTTTTAATTAAGATGTATTTTAATAAATACTGAATTTATAATCATTCAAAATGTGTATGCATTTTTTTTGGGACACCTGTATTAATTATACACAATGGCGAAGTGAATATATCCTCAGTAAGTAAGATACAGGCAAACACCTAGTTTATTGGAGAATCGAGAAATGAACGGCAACAAAACCAGATCCATATAAATTGAGTGTGCACTTTCTATTATTTTTATTACTTATTTTTTCATCACATAAATAAATATATCTGAAAAATATGAATTTCAATTATTCCTAATAGAGAATTTAATTCAAATAAGAGTTAAACACCTTCATGTACCATATCTGGTCCTCGTGATGTTGGTGATCACTCTTAACCGGTACACCGTGTTAAAAATCAAATTCCACGAATCCTGTGCGCGGCACAATTTCGGCGTTGTTTTAATTTCTAAGTTTTAACGCGTATTTTGTTTAGAACAATTGATATTTGATTACATCACCAAGTAAACATGACATTCAAGTAATTTTCTGATAATAAATAATAGTCATTACTCTTAAGGAGACTCATTAAATAAAGGAGATAAACTAAACATTACGTAAAATACAACGAAGGAATGCTAACAGATCAGATCACAGGCGTTTGTGCTTCCCGCGAGGAACACGTTAAGAAAATATGGGGTGCCCTATCAGTGGGATGGTTTGACGTTTTTATTGGACCTTTGAAGAACCTTTTTTTTGTGTCAGGTGTTGATTTTTGTTTTTGTAGAGGTGTCATTAGAAGTCATTTGGTGCGAATGAGCGAGGATTTTTAAAGTTGTCGTGGGAAGATTATTTTTCCCATCGAGATGGTTCACCACCATTCCAAAGAAAGGAGTTTACTCTCTCTGTAATGGGAGAAAAGTACGAATCTGGCAATAACGATTATATTTCCAAACCATATTATTATTTTTAAAAAAAACTATCTTTGGCGGCTCGTCAACTGCCTGGATACCTATTCATTTGTAAATGTTGGGTAACTAAGACAGGCGCCTCTACTGATTCCGTGTTGGCCATCGATTATATCCATCAATATCAATTTTCAAAAGTGGCATTTTTCAAAGTTTTATATACGAGGCATATCCAGAAACTAAGTGTACTGAATTTTTGTAGGTTACAATTTTTTTTATTTAAACAAAAAAATTACGTGGTTACCGTAGTACATATGTAAGCTATTTTTCGACATAGTCGCCATTCCTCTCAATGCAGGTGGTGAAGCAGGGTATCAACTTTTTGATGCCTTCCTTGAAGTAGTTTCCCGCCAACCCCTCCTTCCACTTCTCCACCTCCTCCTTTACCTCCTCGTCGGTTGAAAACCTTTTTCCACCCATGTGCAGCTTCAGGGAGGTAAAGAGATAGTAATCTGAAGGTGCTAGGTCAGGGGAATGCGCGGGATGGTTCAAGACATCCCATTTAAACGAGGCGAGCAGTTCCTTCGTGGCGTTGGCCGTGTGTGGTCTGGCATTGTTGTGCAGAAGGCAGACTCCCTTTGTCAGCATGCCTCTCCTCTTATTCTGAATCGCCCTCCGCAATTTTTTTAGGGTCTCACAGTATCTTGCAGAGTTGATGGTCTCCCCTTGAGGCATATATTCCATTAAAATTATGCCTTGACAGTCCCAAAACACGGATGCCATGATTTTCTTGGCTGAAATTGTGGTTTTGAACTTTTTGGCGGAGGGTAAAGAGGTGTGACGCCACTGTTGAGACTGCCTTTTGGTTTCAGGCGTGTAGTGTGCAACCCAAGTTTCATCTCCAGGTAACGATGGAGTGGATAAATTCATCCTCATGGAGTTTGCAGCGCCTCAAAAACTCTTGCCCGGCCTCCCCTCGATTCAACTTGGCGGGAGATCGGGTTGACATTTTTCACGAAATGTGTTGTCGCGTCGACACTTCTCAACGTACTGACCTCGAACCGGTCTCGTTGCGTAGGGGAAGGGTCAGGCTACACGGAAGTGTAGCCAACATGTCGAAAATAAAATCCATCCGGTCGTGAGAGCCTCAGTACACTTACTTTGTGGATACGCCTCGTACATCACGAAAATTATAAATGACAATGAATTTAGAAGCATTGAAAATACACAAAACCATAAGCAAAAATAATAAATAACCAAAGAATGCAAAAGGTTTCACCCATTTAAACAGGTTTTTTTTAGGTCAATAGATCACACATACTCGTACTACTAATGTAACATGACACTAATCTGACCTAAGCACTGTTCTCGTAACAAATCAGGATTATTCAATCTACAGAGAGCTTTGAGATAGAAAGTTAAAACACGTGTAGTAGGGATTAGTGTAATTAGTTAAATAACAAATAATAAACGTTTCCTTCACCGAATTCTTCGGATCCACTGGAGTGATCGTTTCACAAATGTTTCGGTCCTGCAACGCTCCAACTGTAAACCTATAGAGGATATGGTTGTAAAGGCGAAGTTGCGGTGGACCGGGCATGTGATACGCATGGGCGATCACAGACTCCTGTAGGGATCCACGGTCGTCGCGGAATATTGTCGCATACATACGGTCAATGACCGATGAGATTTGCATTCCTCGACAAATTTAAATAGACAGTCCGAAGTTCATACGCCGGCCATTCAAGTCGTCCAAAGATCACCCGCCGGCCAGTCATCCCGTAGCGAGCGGACCGCACTACATACCAGAGAGAGAACGCACCACGCTGTCTCGCCGGTTCCGTAAATAGATTCTTACCTACATACTACAATTGACCATTTCTGCATTCACAGAAGGGAGACAGAAGCATATCGCGAGCGCACTCCCGCACCCATTCTGAAATGTAATAAATACCTACGTACTATCAAAATAAACAATTCACTCTCTCTTTCCGCATTGCGATCTAATGTGTTTTATTTATTTATCAACAATCATAATCATCATATACCTTTAAGGGATATTCCCTAAACTCCCAAAACGTGTCTTGTACGGGGAAGTGGTGCGCAAGAGAAGAGTTGGTGGGCAGAGGAAGCGCTATAAGGACAGTCTGCGAGAGTCGCTTACTTTGTGCGGGGCGCCTGAGAACTGGGAGCTGGTGGCTCGGGACCGTGAGGGGTGGAGAGCCATATATTCTCGGGTTGATGGCGTCTCAGCGACTAGACGTATGAGAAACAGTCTGCGCGCTGCGAACTTGCGTCAACATGACCAGGAGGCTCAGCAGGGTCCATATGTCTGTGGCATTTGCAGGAGGGAGTGCGCATCCAGGATCGGACTGTTCTCTCACAGATCACACGATTGACGTGGGAGAACGGTTCAAGACTGACGTTGGAGTGGCGAGGGGATCCTCGACTGCGACGCCCGGCAATGACGACGAATAATAAAGTATTTTATGGTTAATTTTCAATAATTCCATTTCGTCTACTAAAATTGAAACAATAATTTAAAATTAAAAGATATTCTGTGGTACCTGCGGCCTGGTGGATCTTGGCATGCTGTGTGTGCGGCACCAGGATAGAGATCTGCAGGAGTGAGGAGGCAGGGCGCAAAGGCACGCCCCAGCGGCGTGCCACGCTAGGCCCGCAGCGCACAGGCAGAAGTGAACCTGCACCCCCGGCCCACTGCGTGTACGCCACCACCGTACGGGACCAACTGCTCTCTTTGCTTGATGCTGGAAAAGCACAGAGAAGATAAACAGTCAATCTTTTTTATAATGAGCATGGAAATTACAGTACCCGGCGGTAAGTAACACACACCGGGCTTAAGAAAGAGACTATTGGCCATAATCAGATAACTACAGCTTTGTAGAGCGTCGTCTCTGTCATTCATACACGTGTTCCATCGCAATTTGTTAGCGCATCGTGCAACAGAGACGATGCTCCATAAAGCCGAAGGTAGTTGATTATGGCCAACAGCCTCTTTTTAAAGCCCGATGTGTATTACTTACCACCGGGTACTGTACATATATAATGAGCAATAGGCTAGTTTTTTATTTAATAATTTTTTCTCACAAATATTCACTTTTATAAAGAGTATACTTTTAGGACATAACATTTCATAGAAATATTGAAAATGTCTACTGCAAATTTTATTCACAATTCACCATCATTGAGGAGCAATGTAAAAATCTACATATTAGTACAGTAGAATTCCGTTAATTTGAAATTCAGGAGACCAAATTTCACAAAAAAATTACACTATGTATTATCAATTACACGATTACTACAATATATAAACAAAAGTTTGTGCGACACTTATCAATGGTTTGTAACATTGTCGTAATTTGTTCTTACTATAAAAATAATGAAAGTCAGTAATATTGAGATATAACACATTTAACCCTTTTAATCCCAGCATATATTGCATAAAATGTGTGAAAAATCTCAAGCATTTTTTGGCAAAAAAACAGTAGTTTATATTTAATTTTTTATCTCAGTTAATATTTAGTTTTAAAATCTAACTTTTTTGTGTTTACCTTCGTGTAGAGTGTAAAATAATAAGTAATTTTCATATTTCATAAAAAAAAATATATTTATTTTTTTTATTCAACATAAAAACTTGTTTGAAAACTTTGAGGCGGATGATCGGCCCCGTGGGATTTTTTGCATACACCAGTTGGGGGCGATAATCGGCCCCGTGGGATTAAAAGAGTTAATTGTAAAATGAATAAAAAAATACATAAGTATTTTTAATGAACAGTCAATGCTTACAAATTAAAAAAAATACAGTATAGTTGTTTACATGGATATTTGTTTATACAGATTAACTTGTTTACATTTGGACCCGTAATATAACTAAAATGATGTCACTGGTTTTTATTTGGTCGCTCACTCAATTACGATATTATAATCTACCATTCAATTTTTTTTTTAAATTAATGCTTTAAAAGTATAATCGTCATCCTGACACCTGGGTCTGACTGCTACGTGAATTCGTGATTTACGTGGAAATTTTTGAACTATTATAATTCATACATACTTATTTAAAAAAATAATTATGAAATATGCGGCTTTTCAAATTAACAGTAGAACTTATGAAAACGTTTTCGGACTTAGGAAATGGTGAACAATATTAACTACGAATTATCATTCTTTTAACTAGTAAATTTTTAAGCCCTTAATAAATAAACATTCGGAATTGATCTGCTGCAAAAGATAATATGTTGGGGAAACTGGAGAAAATTTAGAAGTGCAATGATACAATGGATTATCATACATGCATTATTGAGAAAACTACAGTCCTTAACCCTGAGAGATCGGCGCACTGCTATAGCAGTGGAAGAAATTTGTTCTACCCTTGTATTCTAAATTAATATCCTTCATTTAGAATACAAGGGTACATATTCTAAAATATATTTATGTTGTAAAAATATATATTTTTTGTTTTTTTGTTGTTTAAAATAAATATTTATCACGAATGTCCGAATCGTAAATATATCTCAGCACTAGATAGACAATAATATTTTTTTTCTCGTAGCGCTCTCAGGGTTAAAGAGGTGTATGGTCATCAGATGTTAACCTTTCCCTTCCTGTGCTAAAAAAAATCCGCCCGTTCCGGTGTTATGTATTCAATACACATGTAAAAATGAGCGATTTAAAATGGGAAAAATAAGAATATTCATAGCCAATCGCTTAAATTAATTAAATTTGAAGTCAAAAGTGATAATAATTAAAATTCAATTGCTAAAAAGATAAAGAAAAAAAAACATCGGCCAACGTTCACAAAACAGGCAAAGTGACCAACTGTACCAAAAGCCGCCGACCTATTGAGCGAGAGAAGCGAGCGAACTGAGATTCTATTTGTTGCGTTCCCATATACCGAAGTAGAGTGAGTGTCGTAGAATAGCATCACTTTCTCACCCATAGCGGTTTATAGGAATGAATATACCTACGTCACACATTGGCACACGTTTGATTGTATTAGTGAATTTATTCCCGATTTTCATAAAATATCTCTGATGAGGCCAATGATAAGTGCTAATTATTATTAATATTATTTTTTTCATTCAATGCGTAAATGTATTACGGAGGAATACCTAAAATCTGAACCAAGTATTTATAATATTTATAGAGATATTAAAGTTTTTAGAAGCAATGTGTACTAGTTACACATCACAGGGAAGGAACGGTTAAGTAAATAGGTTGAAAGGGATAGTAATGAAGCTATTAAATCTATGAAATACATCTATAGATGTAATAAGTATACTGAACATACCTTGACTATCATATGGCATTATTCCTAATAAATTCAATGGCACGTAGACTTTGGTGTACTTGTCGAATTTATTCTTATTCTGAAGATAGTTGTTGTACTTGGGGAATGAGATCATAGGACTGCTGCTACCCTTCTTCTGTCCTTTGAGGTTCTTGCCAGCCACGATGCTGGTGCTCTGGAGCGGTGAGTGCAAGAAGGCAGAGGTGTCAGGCAGTATCACTCTCTCTGTCGTGAATTGTTCATTCTGGGCTTCGGGCTGTTTCTTAAATAGTTGAGCAGGCTCAAACCCATATATAGATTCAGGAGTAACAATGTCCACACCCAGAACTAGAAAATCAAAATCAATTCAATTAATTGACATATTTATAAAAAAAACTACATGCGACTATATAATAAAATCATCTTTCACTCACATTTACACTATACTTGAGAAAATCTAGGATGGGTCCTATGACAGTTGACAAATTTGCCCCAATACAACCTTGTAATGACGTTCAGTAATTTTAATTATTTTATCCACTTTAATATAAGCCTCGATTCTAATAAATAGTAAATTATTTAGGTAAATATATTACAAAAAACTAACTATAATGACAAATTAATACATCTTGTAACAAATAAGCAAAAATGTGGCAGTTTGTTAAAATCAAATAATATTTCGTGACGTTTGTCAAAAGTCACTACGTTATAGTTCGGAAATTCTAGGATGAGTCCTGTGACAGCTCACAAATTTGCCCCAATACAACCTTGTAACGATGTTCAGTAATTTTAATTATTTTATCATGTTTAATATAAGCCTCGATTCTAATAAATAGCAAGTTATTTAGGTAAATACATTACATAAGGTTGTATTGGGGCAAATTTATGAGCTGTCACAGGACGCATCCTAGAATTTCCGAACTATAGTCTGCATTGGCTAGGGATGGGGTATATGATAATTGGATTTTCGATTTTTTTATACCTAAAATTAAATGTTCGTAATTAGTATTAATTCATAGTGGATCTTGGCCAATTTAAAGATAGATACAAATCATACAATACATAAGAAAGTCAGTATAATGAAAATTAGGAATTCAAATGACAGTTTAGAGAAAAACAATTGTTCGATTTATAAAAAAACTATTCGATTTGTAAAAAAAAACTATTTTACCCCATCTCTTTGAGATATGACGTTTAAAATGTGGCAGGACCCATCCTAGAACTTCTGAAGTTTATATATTTGTTTTGTTTGTTCATTCATTTTACATGCCCAAACCATCTCAGAATGCTCTTCTTCATTTTTCTCAATACATCAGCATCAAGTTAACATTTATCCCTAAATACTTCATTCCGTATTCTGTCATACATTGTCCCCTAATGTATTCTTCTCAGTGCATGCATTTCTACAGAATTTATTCTGCTTATTTCATTCTTTTTCCATGTCCTTGTTTCACTCCTATACATCATAGTTGGTACTAAAATATTGTTGGAGTTAACACGTTGACTGCCGATTACACGTTTGTGCGTAATGAGAGGAGAGCGCTGGGTTCCGATCACGCACTTACACGTAATATCAGTATGTCACTTCTATTGATCAGCCTGCCACCGACAACCATCGTAGTGAGTTGTTTTTGCGTCGGCACTCAACGTGTTAAAGCAGTAAAGTAAACCGCCAAAGCTTGTGTAAAAAATCAAATGTAACAAAACTATTCTATGGTACTTCTGACATTCAACCATACCTATATTATCTGCGACAATCTCAAAAGGATTGGTGTAGGTGTCGTGCTGGCTCTCCCCTAGCACGGTGATGTAGTTGTCGAAGGTGCCCATCACTCCATCCACGGAGTGACCTGTCAGCTTCTGGATCCGGCGCCATTGCTCCCAGTATCGCGATAGGATTATCTTATCCACACACTTGATCATATTCTGAAATAAATAATACAGGGCGATTATCCAAATGCTCAACATGTCGAACTTCTCACAGTGTGTAACTATAGAAGCCTCGAAACAAGAAGGCAAGAATCCATTGCGATATTCCTACTTAAGGTTTTTCAAGGTTGCTTTAACTGTCCCGCGATTCTAGAAGCACTAAGTTAATGTGTACCTAATACTCGTAAATATAGCCGTGCAAGGAATCACCCTCTGTTCTACATACCAACTTACAGAACGAATATCATGGCTAAACACTCAGTCACGCGTGGTATATAGATATTGAATCAACTGAATGACACTGTTGATATATTCTCGGTACCGCCTAGCAGTATGAGAAGAATCCTGGCTGATATTCTTCCTAACGAATAAGCTAACGCTAGAAGCAGACTCTCTTTCTGTAACAGGAGAAATCCGTGCAAAGTGGATAAAAAAAAAACTGCCAAACAAATACTAAACAACGTAGCGTCTTAAAACTTGAAACTTAAGCTTTATAAGTTTAGTACTTTCTACCATAGTAATTTTTTAAAGCAACAACCTCCATCTATACGTCAGATCTGGTACTTCTGGGACCACCCTCGTAGGTATAGCCTTGTACAATATATTACTTTGTTTAATAAAAAAAAAAAGTATAAGAAGGTTGTGGATGCGGCCATTAAATTAGTTATTCTCCAGATTAGATTAGGCACTTCTAAGGCTGTGTTGAGATAGGATTTATAAGTTAATAAATAGGGCATGGCTTGTTCGTATATTTTACTAACCCTTCCCTTACGGTGCTAAAATTGAAACGCGCGCTCCGGCGTTGGGTAGTGAGTACGCGATAAAAAATTAGCGATTTTAAATCGGAAAAATAAGAACATTCATAGATAATCCCCTTAATTAATTATAATTGAAGTTAAAAATTATAATAATTGAGATTTATTTGCTGAAAACATTAAAAAACCATCTGGCAACGCTCACGGAACGGGCGTAGGTCTAATCTGATTGCAAGCCCAAAAGCTACTGCGGCGCGGAGCGGTAGTGGCTTACTCCCGGCGTGGCTTACGCTTGCGACGATTGAGACAATTGAGCTCCTCGCAATTCAGTGAAGTATGCAAGAGTGAGATGCGAATATAGTGTCGCACTTCCCGCATACTCTTCACCTATCGTCAAGACGAGGCACTCACAGCGTTTAAATGCGAATTTGTTTCCGATCTTCACAAAACACCTACGATGTAGTCGATAAATTCTGATTATTATTAATATTATTTTTTAAATCAATGCGTAAATATATTATGGAGGAATACCTAAAATCTTAACCTTGTATTTATTATATTTATAGAGATATTGATGGTTATTAGAAGCAACGTGTAGAAGATACCCAACACAGGGAAGGAAAGGTTAAACAAACCAAACTATCTAATTATTTAATTTAAACAATTCATCCTACCTTTAGGATGGCTTATCTAACATAATTAAATGTAAAAGGCTATTAGAATAATTGTGTAAAGAAACCTTGATGTAATCCTTGTCCTGGCTATGGGTGAGATTGAGTCCAGCCTGATGTGTTTCGTAGTTGATGAGAGCCATCAGGATTCCCTCAGTGACCAAGATATCCGCTCCATAGAGTACAGGGGTGTCTCTCGTAGCCACCATCAGGTCCTCTGCCAGCTTTACACCCACAAATGTGTTGATCTCCAGTTCCCCCATTTCTATTTGGCTTAACTGAAAATAAAATAAGTTTTATATAACTGATGCTAGCTGTTACCTGTGAAAAATCACGGGATGTAAATTTGCTAGCTAAACTGAAAGGTATTATAGAAAAATAAAAACTGCTTCAAAATATAGTGTTTTAAAAAACTAAATTTTGATTCCTGAAATAATTCTTTAATAATATTTTTCATAAAGGTTTGTTGTTGATCATTCGGCAGTAGTTGTCCATTCGAAAATCATGCTTTTCATTGAGCTTCCGTAGCGTGACACTCATTGGCTTCCTCATCAGTCTCTTGCTGTTGTTGCACTTATTGAAAATTTCGCCTTTGCTGAGCATATACTATAAAGCACATTGGTTTCCTTTGCTGTTTGCCTCTCACACTGCACCTCTGATAGTTGCGTATATATACAACACACTTTACTCTTCTTTTGTTTGGATCCATTCCTATTTATTTAATCAAACCGTAACTATGACAATAATTTACTTATTTGAAGACAAGAATACTTATTTTAATTTTTTTATCTTTAATTAAATCATTACTATGACATCAATTAAACCATAACTATTATTAAACTGCAACTATGACATCTATTGTTACACATGCAGCGCTTAAAAATAATCCTGTTAACTCCTTTATTATAGTTCAGAAATTCTAGGATGAGTCCTGTGACAGCTCACAAATTTGCCCCAATACAACCTTGTAACGATATTCAGTAATTTTAATAACTTTAATATAAGCCTCAATTCTAATAAATAGCAAGTTATTTATGTAAATACATCACATAAGGTTGTATTGGGGCAAATTTGTGAGCTGTCACAGGACTCATCCTAGAATTTACGAATTATAGGTCTGTTCATCTTATAGGTCACCTTCCTCTTGCTCACCACCATGATTCACCATGATCACCACCATAATTCTTTCTAGCAACATTCGCAACGTATGTTGGTATTCTTTTTTTACATGTTGTCGAAATTCTTGTCGTAATCTCCAATTCTTGGACGGTAGAGATGTTGGTGGGCCTTGCGGTCCATGGCATATGGAGCATCCGCCTCCAACATCACATCTTGAAGACATCTATCACATTTTTTTTCTTCCTTCTCATCGTTCATATTTCAACTCCATACAGTGCTATGAAGAAAACTTAACCAGACGGATTTTGGGTCTTCACAGTATAGACTGGCTAGTCCATATATTTGTCCTTATATTTCATAGCAAATTTACCATAAATTAATATTTTTTTACAGAAATGCTTCAGTATTATATTAATGCTGGCCACTTTTAATCATCTGGTGTTATCGTACATTGGTAAATGGATAGTTACCTGCTTACGGAGCAATAAGAACTTGGGGCTGGTGCAATTGAACATGTCAGGTTCTCGCCAGGGTGGGCGTATGTCGGCGGGGCCGCAGGCACGTGAGCCTCGTCCTCCTGCACCGCCCCCGCATGCAACCTCTGCCACCTCGCCGAATTTGCTACGTGGCCACCACACCCCTTCCGACATGGAGCGAGGGCATCCATCATATACCACTGCAACATACACATAATAAATAATCAAAACAGATCTCTGTTATAGTGATAATTCACAATATAACATAATATAGATGTGCAAAAATGATTTGAGTCACAAAATATTTATTTTAATTTTGTTACAAATATCAGCATATTTCTATCCAATTGGTGAAGATTATTTTCCATAGTTATATTCAGTCTGAGATAAATCAATTCCATACAAACATGAACCCATATGTAAAAACATTTGTCGGACTTTTTTCATACATGAGTATATCATCTAAAGAGCACTTATATCATCTCAAGAGCACTTCATTTAAAATAAAATCAATATATACATAAATATTATCGCCCCGTATCCCTTGGGGTAAGGTAGAGAGAACATATCTCCAAACTTTTCTATTCAAGCACACAACTTTCCCCTCTTCCACATTCATACATCCGATTATGCAAACCTTCTATTATTCATATTTCTCACATAGCTTCTTTCAAAATCTGGCCCATTTGATTCAGTCACATTTTCCAGAGTCCACCTCTTCTACGCACACCTTAAACTTCTAACTTGTCATTGTCATTACACTTAGTCATTCTCTCCACATGTCAAACTATCTTAAAGCTCCTTCCTTTATCTTCCTTAAAAAAATCATGTTATAATTGAATTCATTTTTGATGTCTTCACTCCGCCTTCTTTCATACATTGACACTCCAAATGTTTTCATAGTGCACACATCTTCACAGTATTAATCATATTTTTATCCTTCTCCCAAGTCTAAGTGTACCTTGCACAAGTCAAGAGGTTGCGCGTTTGATCCCCGCTGGAACCCAGATTTTAAAAAAATGGGAATCAAGTCTGGTTTTCACTTAGGGACCATTAACCCTTACCACTCCATTATTTTTTGATATTGTTTGTCAGTCAACTCTAATTTAAATAATGTCAAAATATTAATTTATTGATGGGTAGTTGCAAAAAAAATCGTTAAAAATTCATTTGTAATGATTTATTCTTCAAATAAAAAACAATTTACAAAAAACATTATGGACTACTTATAGTTTTGCTTAGTATGGTACTTTTTAAAACAATCTCCAGGATGGAGACCAGGTTTTCTGGAACAGGTCACACAAAACCACACTGGCTCACTATGACTTTCGACAGTTGTTGTACTAGCATCATTATTTTCTGTGCTGTTAACGCTATCATCATCAGGATCTTCAAAATCACTGGCAACAGACTCGTACTCACTGTCACTTTCATAAGATTCATCTTCCGAAAACACTTGGTATTCAGATGACGTATCACGCGAAGTTCCCGCCATTTTAGGTTATGTGAATTTGCAAGGATTATTTTATAGTAAAATAAAAACGGAAAACAGTCAAAATCTTATTAAAACGTGAAATTAAATGTTTTTTTTAACGAATAATCACAAGAAACAACGACACGTGTCAAGTTTTCTTCTTGTCAAGTCTTATCTTGTCAGCCGCCAGCCGACAACTGAGTTGTAGCGTACATATAGCGATGTCGGCTGGCATTCGACAAATGAGTGGTAAGGGTTAAAACATCTTTCTGGTTGGTTGGAAGAGATTGACACATTGTAATAAGCTTGCCAGGTTAAATAAAAAATGGTGCCACTAAATATCTAAATGATTTAAATCTAGTAATAAGATTGGATGATAGGGTTTACGAAGCTGGTAAAGAAAACTTGAAACTGTTTGAAGAATGAGAAGTCTTATGAAATAAGCAAACTGTGGCAGTTTGTGAAACTGGATGATAGGCCCTATAGAGCTAGTATAGGAAACAATTGAGAGTTTCAGAGGCAGAGAGGAAAGTAAAAAAGAGGGCTACTAGACATTACCTTGACACCCATCGGCAGTAACCTCAGCGTAGGCATTAGAGCAGGTGTCGCAAGCCCTCCCTATTACTCCAGGTCGGCATTTGCACTGCCCCGTGAGAGAGTCGCAGTCTGCACCCAGTGACCCTACGCTATAGCACTGACATGCCAGACAGCGTGTACTGTTCACTGGCTGGTAGTGATGTTCCTGGAAAAAGACATTTTCCTTTTATGTTTTCTATGTTGTACAATTTCACAGAATCTTGAGGTAAAAATTTAATTTAGGAATTTATTTTCCCTCAAAATCAATTGTGTTGAGTACGCTATTTTGAGGACAATGATAAGATCTGACATACGAGGCATATCCAGAAAGTAAGTGTACTGAATTTTTGTAGGTTTCAATTTTTTTTATTTAAACAAAAAAATTACGTGGTTACCGTAGTACATATGTAAGCTATTTTTCGACATAGTCGCCATTCCTTTCAATGCAGGTGGTGAAGCGGGGTATCAACTTTTTGATGCCTTCCTCGAAGTAGTTTCCCGCCAACCCCTCCGTCCACTTCTCCCCCTCCTCCTTTACCTCCTCGTCGGTTGAAAACCTTTTTCCACCCATGTACAGCTTCAGTGAGGTAAAGAGTAATCTGAAGGTGCTAGGTCAGGGGAATGCGCGGGATGGTTCAGGACATCCCATTTAAACGAGGCGAGCAGTTCCTTCGTGGCGTTGGCCGTGTGTGGTCTGGCATTGTCGTGCAGCAGGCAGACTCCCTTTGTCAGCATGCCTCTCTTCTTGTTCTGAATCGCCCTCCGCAATTTTTTTAGGGTCTCACAGTATCTTGCAGAGTTGATGGTCTCCCCTTGAAGCATATATTCAATTAAATTATGCCTTGACAG
The DNA here is from genome assembly GCA_949825065.1 of Odontocerum albicorne. Taxonomy (NCBI): domain Eukaryota; kingdom Metazoa; phylum Arthropoda; class Insecta; order Trichoptera; family Odontoceridae; genus Odontocerum; species Odontocerum albicorne. The sequence goes on along the minus strand of OX463838.1, from coordinate 58,542,543 downwards.
TCCCAAAACACGGATGCCATGATTTTCTTGGCTGAAATTGTGGTTTTGAACTTTTTGGCGGAGGGTGAAGAGGTGTGACGCCACTGTTGAGACTGCCTTTTGGTTTCAGGCGTGAAGTGTGCAGCCCAAGTTTCATCTCCAGTAACAATGGAGCGGAGAAATTCATCTCCATGGAGTTTGCAGCGCCTCAAAAACTCTTGCCTTTTTACAAAATTTCGCACTTGGCGGGAGATTGGGTTGACATTTTTCACGAAACGTGTTGTCGCGTCGACACTTGTCAACGTACTGACCTCGAACCGGTCTCGTTGCGGAGGGGAAGGGTCAGGCTACACGGAAGTGTAGCCAACATGTCGTAAATAAAATCTATCCGGTCGTGAGAGCCTCAGTACACTTACTTTCTGGATACGCCTCGTATTTCAATATATTTTCCATGTTCAGTGGTCCACTACGTATGTGATGCATTAAAGCCAATACAGCTAGAGAATTGAGAAAGCTGCATCTCTACGTTGAGCACAAATGACCTAATGATCAACTCCATATAAATTAAAGGGTAAAACATGTAGCATAGCCAATATGGAGATTTTCAGCACGTTAATGCCCTCCATCACCCACTTTATGGACATCAGCTATCACCTACATAGTTCAAATATAAGTCTATCTATTTTCGAAACTAAACGACATTTGGATGCTGACATTGTTAAATTTCTGTTACTTTTTTCCCTTCTTTAGAAAGAAACTTGATAAATATACGATATTCAATTTTTAATGTTTCAGAATATAACGAAACAACACGTCTTCTATCAGCTCCAGTTGACATTCAACTAAGAGTATCAAACTGTAACATTGACTGAACATGCATTGGATATGGCCAGCATAGTATCTATCCATAGACACTCGAACTTGTTCAGGTAAGAAACTTTTGACCTTAGTATTAACTTACAATTCTTTATTGTAAATGTTGACAAGACTGCCAAGCATGGAGAAGCCACAACACTCATGTATGTCTAGTGTGTAGAAGTATTGTTACCACAGATTGGGACCTATTTTTATATTTTCATTACAATTGGGACAACGCGAAACAATGAGAAATCCACAGATGTAAGGCTAGTTTCTTACCAACTAGGTCACGGAAGCCATCCAATCTCTCTATAAAGTACCAGTTACACTGTAGAAAGAAAAAAAAACAATTTAGTCTACTATATTTCCTTATGATATATATAATAAAGCCTCACCCTGCAATAGCACTGGCCCGTGGATTTATTGCAGTCTGGGTGGTAGCCATCTTCAATCTGGCAGAGGCAAGGGCCGCACTCTCCCGCGCCCCACCACCCGGAGGGGCATGGCTGCGATGTCTGAATGTCGCAGTACTCTCCTAAATAACAAATAATACATTTGTAAACAAATTGTTGTTGTATCCAGCCAGACAATTAATGTGGCCGAAGAAAATTTATACCATAAAATATTAAATTTCTAGGCACATTTTAAATCCTTTTTTTATTTAATAAGGCTGTTTCAACATACAATCTTTTTGTATTGGGTGTTAACATAAGTTGTGTCCGTTTTTTTCCAATTTAAAAATGAGCACCAAAAGTAAAACAAAATGGTAAAGGTTATACGTCATTCGAAAGGAAATTTTCTGCTCTACAAGATTTTACGTTACATATATTATTTTATTTGATTTTACGTTACATATATTGTTTGCTTTTACGTTACATATATTATTTTATTTGATTACAAGCCTTCAAAATGGAATGTCAAGTAGATGAAAGTGAGCATTTTCGATACCTCCTTCTGTTCGCGTTCAATCGAGGGAATAAAGCTGCCAAAGCTGCTAGCGATATTTGCGAAGTGTACGATGAAGATGCTATGAATGAAAGGACAGCTCGTTGATGGTTTTTGTATATCAAAGACGATAATTTCAACCTGTAAGACATGGACGACCAGTGGACTTCGATGAGGACCATTTTAACCATATTATTCATGAAGATCCCTTTCAAACATTTTTCATCACCGGGATCTTCATGAATAATATGGTTTAAGCGGTCCTCATCGAAGTCCACTGGTCGTTCGGAAAGCTCCATGTCTTTCCGTAACCCTACCGGTTTCAAATCTTTCATCTCATCTTCAGGGGAACGCAAACAAGTCTTGTTTGCGCTCCCCTGAAGATGAGGTGAAAGCCTTGAAACCGGTAGGGTTATACTGTCACAAAAAAGTGGAATAAACAGTGTTTGATAAAAATTAATTACAATGTCTTTAAACCTCCACAACGTTAATGCCTTAACTGTAAACAACATAGTTAATAAAACAAAATTTGATATCAATCGTGGTTTGCGGATTCTACACATAAGCCGAGGGGGATTGCAGCTTGACAATTTGGAAATTCTCGAGATTAGAAAATGTATAAAAGTCCACTGGTCATTCGGAAAGCTCCATGTCTTTCAGGTCGAAATTATCGTCTTTGAAACTCAAAAACCATCGACGAGCTGTCCTTTCATTCATAGCATCTTCACCGTACACTTCGCAAATATCACGAGCAGTTTTGTCAGCTTTATTCCCTCGATTGAACGCGAACAGAAGGAGGTGTCGAAAATGCTCACTTTCGTCTACTTGACATTCCATTTTGAAGGCTTGTAATCAAATAAAATAATATATGTAACGTAAAAGCAAACACAATATCTTGTAGAGCAGAAATTTTTCTTTCGAATGACGTATAACATTAACCATTTTGTTTTACTTTTGGTGCTCATTTTTAAATTGGAAAAAAACGGACACAACTTATGTTAACACCCAATACTTTCTCAAATCATCAATAAACAAACTGTAAAAAAATGTATACGAAAAATATTTTTTGTTTTTTTTTTATTAAGTCTGAAAAAACGCCCGAAATTCACACCTCTAGAGTAGAATACTCCCTTAAGATACAAGATAAAATGTCTTATATATTAATTTAGCAGTCCCTGCTTTAGGTTAGGGAAAAATTTGTTAAATTGAGTATTGACAGAAAAGACATTAATTAACGAACAAGAAAAATACTCGATTTCTTACCTGTATAAAGTGACTCATTGATGCATTTGCACCTGTATCCTTTGGAAGAAGCTGGTTCAGCAATGCATTCCCCATTCTCTCCGCAGGGCCTTACGTCGCACACAGGACGGCAATCATCTCCCACTGTTCCATTCTCGCAAACACATTCGGTCGTATCCCAGCGAGCTCTGCATTGTCCCTAAAAACAATAGAAAAAAAATTTAGATTTTGTGTGTTCTCAACAATTTATTTTATTTATTTATTATTACACATGACAAGAAATATATAAAATTTGCGAAAAAACAACAGGTAATTTAATTAGGACACACAATTTTAATGGATCTGGGTTTGTTGCCTTTCATTTGTCGCATCCCCAGTAAACTAGGCTTTTGCCTGTATCTCACTGAGGATATTTAGCATGAAAACATGCAAGGAATATCCTCAGTGAGATACAGGCAAAAGCCTAGTTTACTGGGGATACGACAAATGAAAGGCAACAAACCCAGATCCATTAAAATTGTATGTCCAAATTAAATTACCTGTTGTTTTTTCGAAAATTATGTATATTTCTTGTCATGTGTAATAATAAATAAATAAATAATAAATGGTCATATTGCTCATGCTCTACGTATTCAATAGTAATTATGTAAAAAATGTACAAGTACAATCTACTAGTTTGAACAACATGTTACTATGGTCAGATTGCTTATGCTCTACATATTCAATAGTAATTATGTAAAAAATGTACAAGTACAATCTACTAGTTTGAACAACATGTTACTATGGTCAGATTGCTTATGCTCTACATATTCAATAGTAATTATGTAAAAAATGTACAAGTACAATCTACTAGTTTGAACAACATGTTACTATGGTCAGATTGCTTATGCTCTACATATTCAATAGTAATTATGTAAAAAATGTACAAGTACAATCTACTAGTTTGAACAACATGTTACTATGGTCAGATTGCTTATGCTCTACGTATTCAATAGTAATTATGTAAAAAATGTACAAGTACAATCTACTAGTTTGAACAACATGTTACTATGGTCAGATTGCTCATGCTCTACGTATTCAATAGTAATTATGTAAAAAATGTACATGTACAATCTACTAGTTTGAACAACGTGTTACTATGGTCAGATTGCTTATGCTCTATGTATTCAATAGTAATTATGTAAAAAATGTACAAGTACAATCTACTAGTTTGAACAACATGTTACTATGGTCAGATTGCTCATGCTCTACGTATTCAATAGTAATTATGTAAAAAATGTACATGTACAATCTACTAGTTTGAACAACGTGTTACTATGGTCAAATTGCTTATGCTCTATGTATTCAATAGTAATTATGTAAAAAATGTACAAGTACAATCTACTAGTTTGAACAACATGTTACTATGGTCAGATTGCTCATGCTCTACGTATTCAATAGTAATTATGTAAAAAATGTACATGTACAATCTACTAGTTTGAACAACGTGTTACTATGGTCAGATTGCTTATGCTCTATGTATTCAATAGTAATTATGTAAAAAATGTACAAGTACAATCTACTAGTTTGAACAACATGTTACTATGGTCAGATTGCTCATGCTCTACGTATTCAATAGTAATTATGTAAAAAATGTACATGTACAATCTACTAGTTTGAACAACGTGTTACTATGGTCAGATTGCTTATGCTCTATGTATTCAATAGTAATTATGTAAAAAATGTACAAGTACAATCTACTAGTTTGAACAACATGTTACTATGGTCAGATTGCTCATGCTCTACGTATTCAATAGTAATTATGTAAAAAATGTACATGTACAATCTACTAGTTTGAACAACGTGTTACTATGGTCAGATTGCTTATGCTCTATGTATTCAATAGTAATTATGTAAAAAATGTACAAGTACAATCTACTAGTTTGAACAACATGTTACTATGGTCAGATTGCTTATGCTCTATGTATTCAATAGTAATTATGTAAAAAATGTACAAGTACAATCTACTAGTTTGAACAATGCTCTGAATTGAACCTTTATTTTGTTTCTCAGTAAACTTGCCGATTTTGAATTTCATCACTTTTTTAGTAATAAGTTATTCCCTAAATGATAACAAAATTCAATGCCTTCTAAGATCCAGTTGATTGAACATTTTGGTCATTTAGGATATTTCAGGTTCGATCACAGTTAAAAAGACAGGCTGTTTAGCATATTTCCAGATTGGAATAAATTAAACAATGGCAATAAGCCTCCCAATTTGTTTTTATACAATGAAAGTATATAATACAAATGTTAAAAAGAAATGACAAGAAATGAGAGAGTATCCATACCTGTGCGGGACAAGCTGACAGCAGGCAGTCAGCCCTGGAGTGGCAGCCATCACGGACATTCTCTCGCACTGTGGGCCGGCTGAGCATGGATTGCGCAGTGCCCACTCTGACATCCTAAACAAAGAGATCATTTTATGATATTGGTATCATTATTAAAAGGATTTTGTTTTAAAAATAATTAAGTATTGTAATAGTCGATTTCTGTGGCTTAGTTGATAAGAACCTGGGGGTTGCAGATTCAATTCCCTTTAGTACCTACATTTTTTGAAAAAGATTCCAGTCAGTTTCACTTAAGGCCTCTTTAAGATCATTCTGGTTAACCCACCAAGTTGAGCTGTATGTTGAAGTGTTGAACTCGTAAATAGTTAATAAAACATTGTAATTTATTTTTATCAAACACTGTTTATTCCACTTTTTTGTGACGGTATAACCCTACCGGTTTCAAGGTTTTCACCTCATCTTCAGGGGAGCGCAAACAAGTCATGTTTGCGCTCCCCTGAAGATGAGGTGAAAGCCTTGAAACCGGTAGGGTTATACCACCACAAAAAAGTGGAATAAACAGTGTTTGATAAAAATAAATTACAATGTATTTAAACCTCCACAACGTTAATGCCTTAACTATAAACAACATAGTTAATAAAACAAAATTTGATATCAATCGTGGTTTGCGGATTCTACACATAAGCCGAGGGGGATTGCAGCTTGACAATTTGGAAATTCTCGAGATTAGAAAATGTATAAAATTAAGTCTAAATATCATCAACAATCAAACCAATTTTGATAATAGCCCTCTGCTTACTATGTTTCCTATTTAAAATCCACCCCCTTGGGTATCCAGACCCTGGCCTGCCCGAAATATTCATTTTCATTTTAATTTTTTCCCCACCCCATTTACCATTGAATCACATCTCTCCCCACTTCTCTTCACCTACCTCATTCCTCTTATATTATTTACACTTGTACAGGAAATATATTGTGAGCAATTTAGTTTATCTTCACCTGACGATGAAGACGGAGGTCTGAGAAACCGGTAGTAAAACCAAAAGTAAACCAGTGGTGAACACAAAAAATATAAAATAAGTGTTTTATTTATTTCCTTTTACATAAAACATGGCACCACAAAGTGAAACTATAGTCTTTTCGAAGATTCAAGAAATCGTAAACGGTTGTTCACAGTATTTGTTTTCTGTAGATATGCAGAAGCTACACAATCTAACCCACAAAAATGCACTGCATGTGAGTGCCAAAGTAAAATATGTAATACAATACCAATTAAATGAATGCACTGTATTATTGCTTTCTTAAATGGTCAAATTAACATTTTCAACTGTCGACCTAAGCCTACACTTATTTTTTGTCATCTTTGCAATCATCCTGTCCAACTATATGGCTCTAAACAATCCTCTTCCACTCTTCTTTATCATTTGCCATCCTTGTCACATTTGTGCCAATGGCCTCGTTAATTTTATCCTTTCTAGTAGACTACTGACGACATTAATATATAAATCGTACGAAAAATTTAAAGCATTATTCACCTGGATACATCCTTCAAAGAAACTATAGTCAGCTGAGAGTAATGAGCCAGAGGAAAGGGAATCAGCTCCACCGATAACAATCTTGCCAACATACAACCCTTGGATTTTGTTGGCTGACATAGGCAGCAGAGTGACGCGGGATCCGTAGTCAATGCCCACAGAGATATCTGAGCCCAGCCACTTGATCTCTATTCGGTGCCACTCTCCGTCGGAGAGGCTTGTGCCAGGTAGAAACATTGTCTCGCTGTTGTACGTGTAATGGAGAAGACCAGATTTCAACTGGAAAAAAAAGATCAGTAAAAATTAGATTAAGATGATTTGAGAAGATTCTTGAAAAATAATTAGATATTTGATAAATATTCAAATTTATCAAATAGCACTATGAAGATTTTATACATCTGGAACTTAATTTTCAAACAGAAAATTTATCAAATAGCACTATGAAGATTTAATACATTTGGAACTTAATTTTCAAACAGCAAATTTATCAAATAGCACTATGAAGATTTAATACATCTGGAACTTAATTTTCAAACAGCAAATTTATCAAATAGCACTATGAAGATTTAATACATCTGGAACTTAATTTTCAAACAGCAAATTTAAAATGTTCTATGATTATTTATTTGATCCTGTGGCTTCTAAACTATGTGTGTTCTTAACCCTTCGTTCCCTGTGATGTGTCACTAGTACACATTGCTTCTAAAAACTTTTAATATCTCTATAAATATAATAAATACTGGGTTCAGAAAAAAATAACAAAAATCAGGATTATAAAACTGGTGACGAATCCCTGGAACGGATGTAAAATATGAACTGTCAAAAAAGAATGAGTCATGCGCACTTTTTTGGCACACTTGGAAAAATTGTCGATCTAATATAAAATATTCATTTCTGTGGATATTTATAAATGTTTTTATTTCGTATTGACATCATTCAAATCATAGGGATTTCGATGAGGAATACTTAAAGTATGAAGACTCTGAAATCAGTATATTTAGAGAAATTAAATAAAATAAACGACCTGGTCGCTCGCGTCCTATCACCGTACTACCACCGTTAATTTAATGTTGTAAGACTTTAGGAGTTTGTGCCGATATTTTGACAGCATTGCTACTTTCATCTACAGGGCTTGTCGATAGTCAACAAGTTTTGAAGATGAGAGTTGCAATGCTCTTAAAACATGGGCACAATAAACATAAAATAAGCAGTACAACTATGAAAGCCTTACAATACTAGACTTGTACAATGTTCAGTCCTATAACAGACTATCAAATTTTAGTACGGAAGGAGCAAGGACTAGTGTAGCAGAGAATGAATGCAGCTGAAGCCAATTAATTAAAAGATGCAGTGTACTTACGCTGATGATAGCCGAGCTGTTCTGGCCGACTTGGACAGACATGATGAAGGCGTCCGCCTGCCGGGTCCTGATGGAAAGGGCATTGAGCCAGGGCAGCTGAATAGCTCGCAGCAAGGGATTGAAAGATAGTACTCCGTCACCTCCAAATCTCCATGGTGGGCTGATTGCTGAAAATACATAATAAAATAATTAGTTCCCAGATATCTATGGTACAGAACAAAGGGTGATTACCCAAAATATGCTCACCATGCCAAACTTCTCACGGTGTGTAACTATAGAAGCCTCGAAACAAGAAGGCAAGAATCCATTGCGATATTCCTAATAAAGGTTTTCCAAGGCTGCTTTAATTGTCCCGCGATTCTAGAAGCACTAAGTTCATATGTACCTAATAAATATAGCCGCGCAAGGAATCACCCTCTGTTCTACATACCAACTTACAGGACGAATATCATGGCTAAACACTCAGTCACGCGTGGTATAGAGATATTGAACCAACTGAATGACACTGTTGATATATTCTCGGTACCGTCTAGCAGTATGAAAAGAATCCTGGCTGATATTATTCCTAACGAATAAGCTAACTCTAGAAGCAGACCCTCTTTGTGTAACAGGAGAAATCCGTGCAAAGTGGAGAAAAAAAAATTTTTTTTTTTCAATATATAGCCATCATAATTTTTCATACAACCGGCCTATACTACCATATGCTCATTAAATAGGCCAAGATCCACTATGAATTAATACTAATTACGAACATTTAATTTTAGGTATAAAAAAATCGAAAATCCAATTATCGTATACCCCATCCCTAGCCAATGCAGACTAACGTAGTGACTTTTGACAAACATCACCAAATATTATTTGATTTTAACAAACTGCCACATTTTTGCTAATTTGTAACAAGATGTATTCATTTGTCATTATTGTTAGTTTTATGTAATGTATTTACATAAATAACTTGCTATTTATTAGAATCGAGGCTTATATTAAAGTTGATAAAATAATTAAAATTACTGAACATCGTTACAAGGTTGTATTGGGGCAAATTTGCGAAACGTCACAGGGACCATGCTACATTTTCTCAAGTGTAGTGACTTGCTTTTGATTGGCAATATTATTAAGTAACTTGCACTCAATTGACAGTGTTTAAGCTAAACAGAAACTTGCACTGATGCAAGCACTATCCAATTCGCAGCTTAACATTAATTTACTTTAGAAGTAATGACTCCAAAAGAACAAATACATGTATAATAAAGTAAAAGGAAAGAGATTACAAACTTACATTCACTGCAGTCTTTACCGGTGTATCCCTCGGTGCAAAGACACAGGAAGGTGTCCCAGCCGTCCTGACATTCAGCACCATTGTGGCATGGCTCAGAACCACAGTGCGACCGCTTCTCTGGACACCCGTTCACTGTACCATTGTCCGCCACGTAGCTTGAAACATAGTTTATATATAATAGCTAGTTATTAGGAAAACCATTTAGACAGTCGATCGGAGCGTGGTTGTTATTGCGACAGGATTTTGAGTACTTGGGCTTTCAGGATGAATGACGAGTGGAAAGGATTTATGTGAGATTTGTTATTGTGTGCGGTGTAGTGTGGGATGAATATTTTTGGTGTTTCTGGAGTGATGATGTGTGAAGGGCTGAATTTCGCAAGATGTTTCCAGTTGTAGTTGAGTGTCACTGTCAGGTTGATGAGAGCGTGCAACGGGGTTTTGTTTCTGTGTAATCAAGAATTGGAAAGAAGTATCGATTTATTTTTTTCATGCTAAATATCCTCAGTGAGATACAGGCAAAAGCCTAGTTTACTGGGGATACGACAAATGAAAGGCAACAAACCCAGATCCATTAAAATTGTACGTCCAAATCAAATTATCTGTTGTTTTTCTCAAATTGTGTATATTTCTTGTTATGTGTAATAATAAATAAATAATAATAAAAAATATATAAAAAAATTGAACAAAGACATTTTAACATTTTTCCAGTTGTAGTTGAGTGTCACTGTCAGGTTGATGAGAGCGTGCAACGGGGTTTTGTTTCTGTGTAATCAAAAATCGGAAAGAAGTATCGATTTAATTTTTTTCATGCTAAATATCCTCAGTGAGATACAGGCAAAAGCCTAGTTTACTAGGGATACGACAAATGAAAGGCAACAAACCCAGATCCATTAAAATTGTATGTCCAAATCAAATTATCTGTTGTTTTTCTCAAATTGTGTATATTTCTTGTCATGTGTAATAATAAATAAATAATAATAAAAAATAAATAAAAAATTTGAACAAAGACATTTTAACAAAATTTGAAAGATTATTATAAATCTTATAATTTCAGCTTGCATCAGTCCACTGCAGGATATAGGCTTATCTCCACCTAGAGCTGTGGAAGGACATTGTCGTGGCTTTTTGGTGGTTCGTAGTTATGAAGAGGATAAAAATAAATTTAAAAAAGTTATCCGTACCTGTTGAAATCAATAAACTTGCGGTCAATATAAAGATCTGATATGCAGCCAACAAAGTCCTTGGACTTAACCTGGAAACTGGATGGCAAACTGGGAAGACCGCCTATTTGTAGGGGGCCGGTGAGATCCAAAAATCTGTAAAAAAATATGAGGGTTTTAATTTTATTATTTTCATTTAAGAACATTTTATGGAGTAGTCAATGTGATTATACGAGGCGTATCCAGAAAGTAAGTGTACTGAGGTTCTCACGACCGGATGGATTTTATTTTCGACATGTTGGCTACACTTCCGTGTAGCCTGACCCTTACCCTCCGCAACGAGACCGGTTCGAGGTCAGTACGTTGAGAAGTGTCGAAGCGACAACACGTTTCGTGAAAAATGTCAACCCCATCTCCCGCCAAGTTGAATCGAGTGGAGGCTGGGCAAGAGTTTTTGAGGCGCTGCAAACTCCATGGAGATGAATTTCTCCGCTCCATCGTTACTGGATATGAAACTTGGGTTGCACACTACACACCTGAAACCAAAAGGCAGTCTCAACAGTGGCGTCACACCTCTTCACCCTCCGCCAAAAAGTTCAAAACCACAATTTCAGCCAAGAAAATCATGGCATCCGTGTTTTGGGACTGTCAAGGCATAATTTTAATTGAATATATGCCTCAAGGGGAGACCATCAACTCTGCAAGATACTGTGAGACTCTAAAAAAATTGCGGAGGGCGATTCAGAATAAGAGGAGAGGCATGCTGACAAAGGGAGTCTGCCTGCTGCACGACAATGCAAGACCACACACGGCCAACGCCACGAAGGAACTGCTCGCCTCGTTTAAATGGGATGTCTTGAACCATCCCGCGCATTCCCCTGACCTAGCACCTTCAGATTACTATCTCTTTACTTCCCTGAAGCTGCACATGGGTGGAAAAAGGTTTTCAACCGATGAGGAGGTAAAGGAGGAGGTGGAGAGGCGGACGGAGGGGTTGGCGGGAAACTACTTCGAGGAAGGCATCAAAAAGTTGATACCCCGCTTCACCACCTGCATTGAAAGGAATGGCGACTATGTCGAAAAATAGCTTACATATGTACTACGGTAACCACGTAACTTTTTTGTTTAAATAAAAAAAATTGTAACCTACAAAAATTCAGTACACTTAGTTTCTGGATATGCCTCGTACATAAATATAAGACGTCATTTTTTTAAATTATATTTGAAGACTCTTTTTTAAGAATTTTTTTTTATCATCCACTTTGCATGGATTTCTCCTGTTACACAAAGAGGGCCTGCTTCTGGTGTTAGCTTATTCGTTAGGAAGAATAACAGGCAGGATTCTTCTCATACTGCTAGGCGGGTACCGAGAATATATCGACAGTGTCATTCAGTTGGTTCAATATCTCTATACCACGCGTGACTGAGTGTTTAGCCATGATATTCGTCCTGTAAGTTGGTATGTAGAACAGAGGGTGATTCCTTGCACGGCTATATTTATTAGGTACATATAAACTTAGTGCTTCTAAAATCGCGGAACAGTTTAAGCAACCTTGAAAAACCTTAAGTAGGAATATCGCAATGGATTCTTGCCTTCTTGTTTCGAAGCTTCTATAGTTACACACCGTGAGAAGTTCGACATGGTGAGCATATTTTGGGTAATCTCCTTTTGTTCTGTACCATAGATATCTGAGGATTTTTTTTTGTATTTGTTCTATATTGTTTTTATATTATATTTGAGCTGATTAGGAGCCCTAACTGTAGATGCATATTCTAATATCTAATGGTTCTAATTAGATCATTATATAAGTTTCGAAGGATATCAGTAGGTACTGTTAAATTCTCTTGATATCCTCATTATAAAAATGGTTTGTAACGGCCTCCATTCTCGAAGAACTGAGAAACACTGACAAATTGTCAACAATCTAACTTTGGCAAATCCTCCGATTCTTTGGGCATATTGCTCATGGGCAAGGAAACAATTTGAAGAGACTTGTAATTATTGGGAGGGTGGAAGGACAACGCTCAAGAGGAAAATACTCAAAATGTTGAACTGACTAAGTGAGAGACGCAACTGAACTACTCTTAACAACTTCCCTTTGGAGTGGTGGAGTGCAGGGATGGATGAAGGGAAGTCGTCGGAGACTATCATGGGAGTCATGTTGCTCAGTCATGAGTTACACGACAGGAAGATGTTGGATGAATTATTATTTATTTTTTGTAATGTATCTTTTTACGAATGATTTTCTCCTGTCGAAGAAATAAAATAGTGTAATGGCATGAAAATGTTTTAACAACTTGAATTATTGTCGCAATAATCGGTCAAGGTATAAAAATATAAACCGTAATGAATAAATTAATTCCCATTACTTGTAAGGAGTATTATAGAAGGCAATGTGAAGGATCAGGAAAGGATCTATCTACGTTGTAGTGGCTGCGTATAACTAAGTTGGACCAGTACACTCCCGATCCAACCTGCGCTGCAACACTGAGACACCAAGGCCAAGGCAGCTCACTAGCAAGTGCACCATGTGCAGGTGAGGTTGACTTTTGGGCTGCTGGGATGGTGCAGCCTTCTTCTTCTTCCTAGCATCATGTCAGGTCTCCCAATGTTGACTATCACCTGAGAGTAAGCACGTTTGTCCACGGCAGTCCAAAAAAGATCCCCAACGCTCCTCATACCAGTCCAATCACGTATATTGCGGAGCCAAGAGATTTGCCTCCTGCCAACACCTCTTCGACCCTCTATTTTGCCTTGGATGATCAGGTGCAGCCATTTGTACTTTTCTTCTCTAAGTACGTGACCCAAATAGGACACCTTTCGGATTTTAATATTAGTCAGCATTGGTGCAGCCTCTTAAACTATAATAACTAACATATGTTACAAACTGAAAATACCTGGAGTATTTCTGTATATGTATGAATATCAATACCTGGAGTATTTCTGTATACGAGTATGTATGAATATAAATACCAGGAGTATTTCTGTATATGTATGAATATAAATACCTGGAGTATTTCTGTATATGTATGAATATAAATACCTGGAGTATTTCTGTATATGTATGAATATAAATACCTGGAGTATTTCTGTATATGTATGAATATAAAAAAAAATAGTATATCACCTATGGCAAGTTTCAGTGAGTAATGCGCAGCGCTCTGGCAACACGTGTGTAGTCTGATTGGCGCAGGCCCACTTGGCCCCTAGTCTGGGTCCCCCAGACAGCGACACCGCTGAATCACACTCATCCACAGATATTGTGGCCGTCTGGAAATACCAAAGATATTACATAAGAAAAAAAAAAAAGACCTAGCAAGAGGAAAATTTATGGCTGAAGAATCTGAGAGAGTGGTTTAACAAATAAAATTGCTAACATGGTCACTGAGCGAATATGGCAAAACAATTTTTTTTTTATATATTTTTGGTGTTTAAAGTGAATAGTATGAATAGTATTATATACATACATACATATCATCATGACATTTCCCTGTCGGGGTAGGTAAAGAGTACGGAGCGCCATACTTTCCTATCTCGACACACATCTACATTATTAACACGTTCAGTGCTGAAAATGCCTATAGGCATTCATATAAACTTTTGTTAGGTGTTCAAAATTCCTATCATCATTCAATTCTCAATTTCTTTTGATAAATTAAAAAATAAATTAGCCCGAGTGGTCTTACCGTATTAATAGGGTTTGTACGACTTATAATGGCAATGAATTATACTTACTTTCTTAATTTTTTAACAGCACGGTAATTATAAAAGAAATTATTCAGCAGTCAACATGTTCATTAATTCCTTATCACAACTACAGGGTCTTTCAATAAGAACGCTCAATTTTTAAATGTAAATAAAACAAGTTGTGTGTGAGATATTCACTCAATTTTTTTTATTTGAAATAATATTTTATGGCATTAAGTATGAAATATAACATCGTTCAAATGTCCGCCGCAGCTTTGCTTGGTGGCACGTATTCGAGAGGTCCAATTTTCCATGATTTTGTCACGTAAATCTGGCTGAATTTGCTGGATGGCGTTCGTTATGTTGACTTTGAGGGCATCAATTGTTTGCGGTTTATACGCATAGACCTGCCATTTAAAATAGCCCCAAAGGACGAAGTCTAAAGGCGTTAAATCGCACGATCTCGGTGGTCAGTTCACGTCGTCGCCGCGCGAGATAACCATGCCCTCAAATCGCTCGTGCAGAATGTCCATCGTGGCATGCGCTGTGTGGCACGTAGCACCGTCCTGTTGGAACCACATGTCGTCGGTATCCATATCATCCAGTTTAGGCCACAAGAAGTTGCTTATCATCGATCTGTAGGGCTCGCCGTTGACGGTTATGGCAATGCCAGTTTTGTTTTGGAAGAAGTACGGACCGATGATTCCGACAGACCAAAATCTGCACCAAACAGTGACTTTTTCGGGATGCATTTGGTGCTGGTGTATCTCGTGTGGATTGGTATCGTCCCAAATTTGACAATTTTGCTTGTTCGCACATCCATTCATCCAAAAATAGGCCTCGTCGCTAAAGATGATTTTTTTGGCGAAATTTGGGTCAACTTCCAACGACTCCAGAGTCCAATCAGCGAACACATGGCATTGTCTATGGTCATTTACCTTAAGTTCCTGGGTCAGTTGGATCTTATACAGGTGCAGACCCAAGTCCCGATGCAAAATTCCTCAAGTTGAAGTCGCAGAAAGGCTAAGTTCTTGTGAACGACAAGAAATTGACTGTCCAGTCAGAATATTGTGAAATTGAACCCCATCTGCAGATATATTATTTGATTTCGTCCTCTAAAAATAAGTGATACTGGTTCACACATTGGTAAAACTACTGGTGTGCGCTGGGAATCATCAGAATGGTTACCTGTAAAAACTATTACGCACAAAAAATAATGCTTACCCTGTTGATGTAGTGTATCTGCACCGTGTGCCAGTCCCCGCGGGCCACTCCACCTGGCACATTAACCATCACACTGCTCACGCGCCCTCCCAGGCTGAAGGAGAACTGCAGTGCACCACCCACTATCTCCAGGGACACAAAATCGTGCCTCTCGTTGAAGCGTCCATTGTAGAACAGGAGACCGTTGGGATTTTGAGTGGAAAACCTGTAGGGAAGAAAATAATTTGTTTATTTGAATGAAATGATGAATCTAAGGCCTCAGGTAGATAAAGCTGCAGTTGTGACGGGCTGCCTGAGATATGTCATATGGAGGAATAAAGATATGAGAATGGATAGCAAGGTACGCATTTATAAGACCTGTGTGCGACCTATACTCACATATGGAATCGAAGCGAGGGCGGACACTGTCAGGACAAAAAGTATGCTAAGGACAACGGAAATGAGAACTCTGCGCGCTATTGCTGGGAAGACTTTGGGTGATCGTGTAAGCAACACCATAATCCAAGAGGTCTGTGAGGTCCAAGATGTGGTCAGATGGGGACGACAGCTTCGACGATACTGGTACCAACATGTACAGAGAATGAATTCCACAAGAATTCCATACATAGCTCTGCATGGGGTGCCGGATGGACGGCGTCTGCCAGGGAGACCCCCGAAATGATGGAGAGATAGCTGGAGCTCAGCATCACAGGACAATTCTGCAGTAACAGACTCTTAAGAGTCTACAGAAAGTTTAAGAAGAAGAAGAAATAAAATGATCCACTGTATGTTACATACATGTTAACAACATTCAGGTCAGTAGGGAAACAGAACTCTACATTATATTGTATTATATTACACAAATAATTTCTTTTATATAGTATCTCTATATTCATAAATTGTGAATATTTCAAAAATATTTCCAGTATTGTATGGTACCAACCAAATATAACATTTTAAAAATATCGGCTGTTCTTTAAGTAAGAGTTTCCCAATTTGTTTGGACCAATGTCCCCTTCAAGCATCTTAAAATAAGTCAAAACCTCTCTAGTATATCTATAACATTAGATATTTTTAGTTCTTGCAACGTGAAAAAGGTAAAAAAAATGTGTTCAATATAAATTCTTGATTTATTTGTTATGTTATGCAGCCAAATTTGTTATGTTATGCAGCCAAATTTTTTTATTAACAAATTTTTGTTTCATGCATATACAATGCCATATAGATGTAACTGAGAAACATAGAATAAATATTTTTAGTTTTATATAAACAATTTTCGCAGTTATAATATAAATCAAGTTAACGGATGAGACAGCATCAGGCTGAGATTTGTTTTATTACTGGAATATTTAATGAATACCACAATGACCCCCTTGAAAGCCTCATTACCCACTTTACTGAACATCTCAATGCCCTTTAAAAATTAAAATGCCCTCCCTAAGTAAAAATTAAAATTACCTCCCTAAGCAAAAATTAAAATTGCCTCCCTAAGTAAAAATTGAAATAGCCTCCCTAAGTAAAAATTAAAATGACCTCCTTAACCCTTTAAGTGCCGGAAGTTATTAGTATGGCCGTACCCAGCAGGCCGGGATTATTTCAACAAAAATAAAACCTAAAAAATTTATATTTTTTGTATACAGATATAAAGGATATTATAAAAACTTACTAAATATTACACCGTGGGGCGTTTGAGCTGCCGTTCACTCAGAAAAACACAGTTTAAATATTCACAAAATGTCAGGGTTGTCACAATTTGACACAGAAAACACGTATACTTATAAATATAGTGGAATATAATATACTTCGTAAACTAAAATCAACAAATTATCTGTATGATGTAAAAGGTAAATAAAGCGCAAAAGGTAAATAAACTATAAAAAGTCTATATAAACATTGTATTATGTAGCAAAACTACCGCCAGTAACAAAAGAATACACGAAAACACACTTTGTAAATAAATACTTTGAAAAATTAACAAAAATAACGCACAAAAGTTAAAAATCAACCATTGAACAACACTACAAACGAAGTCGTTATAAATCGTCGCAATTACGTCGCAAAAAACTGTAGTCGGTAACCCTGTATCAGAGACACGTATTGATTGTCAGTGAAAGCTTTTAGAAAGATGACTGTAACTTTGATAATATCGGTAAATTGTAATATTTAAGTATTTCTTGACAATCCCAATAGATGTCTCTATGTGTTATAATTTATAAATTATTACAAAGGGATTTGATATTGGCTTGCGACAAGCTCAAAGGAGAGCGCGTTTATGCGATCATTTTGTATGGCCGGCCTGGCGAGCACTGAATCGGAGAGCGTGTTAACTCACTCGTGGCAGTGAACCGGTTAAGTAAAAATCATCTTCAAACATATTAAAATAGACTGAGTTTATTAAAGTTACTAACTCTGCTACAAAGAGTTAGACGTGAATAGCGTCGCTTCCTCACCCATAGTGGTTTTTAGAATGAATATACCTATGGCACACGTTTGATTGTATCGATGAATTTCTTTCCGATTTTCACAAAGTATCTCTGATGTGGCCGATAAGTGCTAATTATTATTAATATTATTTTTTCATTCAATGCGTAAATGTATTACGGAGGAATACCTAAAATCTGAACCCAGTATTTATAATATTTATAGAGATATTAAAGTTTTTAGAAGCAATGTATACTAGTTACACATCACAGGACAGGAAGGGTTAAGGCATGTCAATAATGATAATAATATATGGTATATGTACATAATTTTCACCTTCGTATTTTTCCTACATTCTCACTAACACTTCTTTTCATCCATATTTTGAAACAAAAATTGATACCTTAATTTGATGTGTAAGCGATGTCGCTGCCTCAAACTGGGAAAAGTGAGGAAGGAAGAACGGGGAAAGCTGCGTGCCCTGAGCTCACACAGAGGAGTAGTGTGGTTAGAATCCATGCTGCAGCCACGGCAGAGCAGTCCACCCTCGCGTGCCACCGCACACCACGAGCCTCCTTTGCAAACCTCCCCCGCGGGGCACTTGGACACCAGCTTCAGTGGTGTCTCGCAGCTCACACCTTGATTTAATTTAATTAAATGTTATAAACTGACATCTATGTAGCACTGAAAACGTTTTAGTATAATAAAAATTCAATTTATTTTAGAGTAGTTAATTGTAATATTAGAGTATAGCAAAAAAAGTGAAGATAACATACCTTTACTTTTTTTTTAATTTATTTTTTATTTATATGATATACCATTTAGAAGTAAGATTGTAAATAAACCATATTTTAGCTATATCACTTGTTTCATAAAAATTAGAGAAATAATAAAAATCTGATTATAAGATCCGTTTATTCTGCCCTCATAAGCAAAAATGCAGCTAATGGTAAAAGTTAAGTTTTGAGAAAACTGTACTTTTATGTTTTTCATTGCTGCTTAAAAATGTCGTGATTCATAAACAAAAAAGCAGTAAAATGTGATTCATAAGCAAAAACGCAACAAACGCATAGGCACCTGCTGTCTTTTTTGTTATGAATCACATTTTTCTGCTTTTTTGCTTAGAAAAACCTAGTATTTTGTAAAATTAAAAAAATACATTGTGTCGATTATTGTGTTGAAATAAATGGTTTTCTGTAATTTTTTTTATGAATTATGGTTCAGAATTTGATATGGAATATTGCCTCATACTTAGTTCAATTTCTGATATTTCCCATTAGCTGCGTTTTTGCTTATGACTGCAGTATTGTACATCGAGATAGCGTATCAGAGATATAAGGCAAGTAAAGATTTCTTTGATATAATTATCAATTTATCTTTTTAATTAATTTAATTTATTTCTTTGATATAATTATCAATTTATCCTGTTAATTAATTTAATTTATTTCTTTGATATAATTATCAATTTATCAATTTTACCTTAAAGCAATCCCTCGTAATATGCAATCTCACTTTACCTGACTTTTTTATAATGTGATTTAAATAAAATTATAAAAAGCCTATTTGAATTTATTTAATTTAAAGGGATAATTTATCTTCTAATTTAAAATAAAGACACGACAATTCCTCCAGATAAAGCGCGTTTTCTGAAGTGCAAAGAAAAAACAGCTGAGGATTGGCTGAAGGTCTCGGAAATTATGGCATCTGAGACCAGCCGAAGAGGTGTTGGCAGGAGGCAAATCTCCTGGCTGATAAAAAAAACGTAATTGGAGGGAAAACGTAGATTCGGAGCTAGAAAAAAAAATGTAAAATTGAATTTTTTTTTTTATTTAGATAATCACGCTAATCGGAATTTTTTTTTCAATCGATTTGCGATTTTTTATTATCGTAGCCAAAGCTGTATTCCCCAAATCACGCGCGAGTGAAACACGTGAACCAACCAACGTGTTTATTCACTTTTTCAAGAATATTCCTTTTCTCTTGAATCGATAATATTTTTCTTTGCTGAGACATTATTTGAAGGGATTCAACGAAAATTTAAAAGAAATGAAAAAAATGTTAATTGACAAACGAAATACACGACAATTGACAATTGAAATTGTATGTATATGACCGACACGTTTAAAACACAAGCATAGATTGACCAAATACATATACAGACTGCCTGCCTTTGATTCGCTAAATTTCCCACCAATTGCATCGTATTACACATTTCGTGTAACCTTGACCATGAGCGCTGCAGGTGCACATCTGTCTATAATACATATATTAAATATTATGTCTACTCTGTGCTCTGCATCATAACAAGTCAAATATAATCATGTTACATAAGAAATTTTTATTTCTTCTGAATGTAAATATGAATCTTTGGAAGAGACTATGAATATGGACCATAATATGATGATTTCGGAAACCTGTATAATCCTGAGGACACACGCAGGTGTAGCCACCTTCTCTTCTCACGCAAGTGCCGTTGTTCTGGCAGGGGCTGGAGTAGCAGAGGTTCACCTCCGCATCGCAAAGGTAGTGCTCTTTCGAACCTACGAATATAACAATTAATTAATAAATAGATTACTTATTTCATGCCGAAAAATTTCCTCACAAATGATTTGATTATGAATTTAAGAAAGGAAACTTATACATTCATATATACCATCATACCAATTCCCTGTCAAGGTTGGCAGACAAGACAGAAGGCCAGACTTTCCAATCTCCACACAAATCCTTTACCTCTTATAAAAATAATAATAATCACAAGACAATATATCTGTGGCGTTATGGTAGAAGTTGATATGTCCGACTTTGTCATTTTGTGTTTATTCTCCCAATTTATAGAAAATATTTCTCAGCATGTTGTGGCAAAACTTGGTGTGTCAGTAATTATCGAAACAAAATATATATTGTTTGGAAAAATTTTAAAAATGCTTATTTGTACTGATTTTGACAGCTTATCAAAGTTAATATTGCTTCTCCTGTAAACTAAGGTAAAACGGACATATCAACTTCTGCCATAACGCCACAGATATATAGCTCCATTTACAGAGCAAACTCTTCAAGAGCGCTCTAACTTGGGATCTCTTCAACATCCATACATCTTCTCAAACAACTCCTACGATATCTCTGATTTCTACAGTTCATTCTTTCAAAGTATTATTCATTTAATCCAACCATGCTTTCCTTGGTCTTCCTCTACCCACATTTACACTATATATTTGTTTTGTAAGTGTTTCTTCATTCATTAGTTCTACATGTTCAAACCATTTCAAAGTGTTCTTCTTCATCTAAACTAACATCAGCCTTTAGTTCTCATTCATCCCTCATCATTTCATTCAATATTCTGTCATACATTGCTATCCCATGTATTTTTCTCTGTGCACTAATTTCTACAGCATTTATTTGGCTCTTTCCAGTCTTTTTCCGCATCTATTTTTTACAACTATGAAGAAATTTATAAGCACCACTAAATAAATTGAGGAGGAAGAATATCTAAAAAATGAGGTACAAACTGGGATATCAATAAATAATAGCATGTCCAAAAGCATCTAATCAATGGCTCCGGAATACTGTATAGATCTAGGAAAAACCAAAGATTAAATAAAATTAAAGAAAAATTTGTCACCATCGTTTATCCCTTCATTAAAATATATTTTGCCTTTATGTATGTAGGGAATACCGTCGTCCCTAAATATTGTCAACACGCATGGTCAACAACCGACGAACCAACCTTCGGACAGCCCAAAGGTCGCATACCAGAACATTAATATTGTTTACCCGCAAATACTATTTACGACACATTCCACAGTAGAAAGAGAACACATCACGCCGTCTCGCCAATATATATTCTGCCCACTATATTATTCGCAACGTCTGCGACCACCTCTGCACACACAGGAGTGAGATAAAAATATATGGCGGACGCACTCACGCGCCCCGTTCTGAATATGTATATATACCTACTTATCGATAAATAAAGGATCACTTGTTATTATTCACTTGACCATTCATCGCTGTTTACTATTCATTGATTGTTCACTCTCACTTTCCGCATTCCTAATCGACGTATTTTATTTTAAATACCAAACAATCAAAATCATCACGACGTACCAGTAAAGCATTCCGCTAAATGTATAAGTCAATGAGAGATTTTTTTTATATAAACTAAGCATACATATGAAAACCATTAATTACTTATGGCCAACGTTCCCCCTAATTTTTTCATTGAGTGTGCGGCCCATCAACTTATATGTGCAAGAAAAGAAGAGGCTCCTTACGGTGCGTGGACTCTATATGGCGTTTTCATGTTCCGCACACACCGCAAAGAAAGGAACCTGAGAACCCATCATAAAATATCAAATAAAATACTCGTATATGATTGCGCAAAACAAAATATGGTTACAAGTTCCTTTCTTTGAGATGTGTACGGAAAATGGATACATGTGTGGGGACAATTTTTAACAGATGTGCAGCCACACATCTGTTAAATATTGCTTATGGTGTAGGAACTACTGTCGTCGCTGAAATATTGTCAACATACACGGTCAACGACCGACGAAACGACCTTTGGATATGTCCAAAGGTCGCATACCAAAACATTGAAATTGTTTACCCGAAATACTATTTACGATACATTCCACAATAGAAAGAGAACGCATCGCGCTGTCTCGCAGTTTCCGCAAACAAATTGTTACCCACAGTATTGTTTGCAATGTCTGCAATATTTCAATCGACCATCTCTGCGCGCACAGAAGCGAGATAAAAACATATTGCGGGCGCACTCCCGCGCCCGTTCTGAAATGTATAAATACCTACTTACCGATAAATAAAGCATCATTAATCACTGTTTACTATTCATTGATTATTCACTCTCACTTTCCGCATTGCTAATCGACGTATTTTATTTAAATACCAAACAATCAAAATCATCAGCACGTCCTTCAAGGACATCTGCTAAAATGGCAATCCCAAATTTGGTGACATGTGCCTGCCTATTAAACATGTGGACTCACTAAAACAAGGTTGAAACCAACACACTATTATATATTGTCTTAATTTGATATAGCGCGGTTGTTATGCATTACGTTGAGTGCTTTATTTACCATGTTCCCTGTTGCTACCCCCCTTCTTGCAATATTCCTTTTCAAGTCACCCATCACATACTGCCTACATAACAGAACTCATCAACCAGCTCCAGTTTTTCTGAGTTAACCCACACATCACATTTTTTACCACATCTCTTTCTATAAACACATCTCTTGATTTTGCTACTTTAATTAGTCGAATAAATAAAACTGGAATTACCTGTGAATCCTTTTGGACATTTACAGGAAAAAGTGGTGACAGGATAAATTGGTCTAAAGAGGACCGTGTCGCTGTTGATGAAATCTGACGCATTCCCAAACTTCAGCACAGTCAAACATTCCTCGTAATTCAGGCAGGGCTCTCGGACACACATGTTGTCATCAAAAGGTAGAACCTGGAATATATATATTTTAAATTATAGAGTTACTGGAATAGAGACATAATATGTAGTTACTCACATTGGTTGTATATCGGACGTATGCGTCACCTAAATTTATTTATTTATTTAATTAACGACACAACAGTGTTTTTTATATAACATACAAATTAACATATTACAAGTTATACAAGTACTTTAAAATTATTGACAAAAAATACAAAACTTTATCTTAAACTAACATCTACAGGAGATACAAAAAACAGTAGTAATAATAAATTACAGTCATTGTTTAAAATTATTTAATATTAATATGTATATTTAAGTTCAACATATGTATGTATATCACAAAATATTACCAATTTTTACCAAGTAGACTTACGTGATTGTCGAAGACTTGTTTTATAGAGGTAAAGAACTTAGATTCGTTTTTAGTGGAACAACGCTTACATAAAACATGAAGAATTGGATTTTTCGAAAATTTTATGAATAGATCGTGAGATATAGAAAACACATGGGCTCACTTGTAGAACGAGATGCAAGTTGCTTTTAGAATCGAAACCTTCCACATGTTGATGCAGGGTTACTCAACTCCAGAGGCAAAGTATTGTCCTTAATGTTTCATTTATACTAGGTTATTTATGTTAATAAACGAGAGCACAAAGATAGGAGGTATTTCTAAATATTATTGTGATATTCTGGCGAATACTATATATACTTATATTAAAAATATCTAAATTGTTGCAAAACTCATTTTCAAGTCTTTGCAAACGAATTATAGAGGAGTTAATTTTATAATTAGTACAGCAATTTTCGGTATAAAAGGGATTGAGCTGTCTTGTGGATCTAGTGGGAATACGAAATGAAATACTTGCGAGTAAGTGAGGTACATCAATCACTGAGTGAATTATTTTGTATAGCAGTACTATATCGGCTGTTTTTCTTCTGTTACACATTTGTGTAATTGCTGTGTAAATATTGTAGAGTTGATATCTGTGCCTATTGTAATGAAATGTTCCTTATGCGTGGCTTTCGCAATAATCACTATAAATAATCCGACAGCCCATGCATGCAAAGAGAGCACGGTAAACATGGTATCTAGTAAGCCATGACAGCATCACGGGTGAATAAAAGGGCTTACGATGAGCGATGGGCTGCACATAAGGAAAGAAAAATAACAAAAATATATTCTCAGTTTTTGGAATGTCTACTGTGTTTTATTTACGACCAACTTCTACCTGCTAAAAAGGAATCTCTTCACCCTGCTACTTTTCACCGGAAAAACAAGAAGTAAACCGAAATCTCCGAGTATTGAGCGGCAGTCATCCACCTATTCTACAGTTTTTGTACCGGTGCTGTACAGGTTGAATGCACAAAAATAAATCAGAAAAATCTGAATAACTGGACAAATCAAGATAAAATCTGAATAACTGAACAAATCAAGATAAAATCTTAATAACTGAACAAATCAGGATAAAATCTGAATAACTGAACAAATCAAGATAAAATCTGAATAACTCAACAAATCAAGATAAAATCTTAATAACTGAACAAATCAAGATAAAATCTGAATAACTGAACAAATCAAGATAAAATCTGAATAACTCAACAAATCAAGATAAAATCTTAATAACTGAACAAATCAAGATAAAATCTGAATAACTGAACAAATCAAGATAAAATCTGAATAACTCAACAAATCAAGATAAAATCTTAATAACTGAACAAATCAAGATAAAATCTGAATAACTGAACAAATCAAGATAAAATCTGAATAACTTAACAAATCAAGATAAGCACATTAATGAAAAAAATTGTGTAAAAGACAATTTAATGAAAAAATTAAATAATAAACATTAATGAAAAATTTTGTGTAAAAGGTAAAAGAAAAAACAATTGTAATAACAGATATATAACAGAAGAAAAAAATGACCAAATAGTTTTTGTCAACATCAGTCAATCGTTGAAATGGTTTCTTGTATGGTTTAATGAAAGGTTAAATTTATTCTTTGTTAACTGTCGACATTGAAAGAAATGTAAATTAATGGTGAGTTTTACAATTAGACAGGACCTGGAGCATTTAAAAAGAAGCAAAGCTGGCTGCTCATATTTGAATCTTGATCCCAATATTAGAATATGCAAGTGAAACTTGGACATGATAAAAAGGGTAAGATAAATGCGGTAAAAATGAGATTAGGGATTTAAAAGAAAAACAGAAACTGTAACATAATTTCAAATATGGCAACACATTCAAATACTATACATGCACTATTGTGTGCAGTGGTGTCATCTGGTGATAAATATTGACAACGCTACAACCTTTCAAATGACATCGGGTCAACTAATTACGCTATGTAAATGTTGTTCATGTTTTAGATTATAGAATCATTTTATAGCCCTTTTTGTGTTTTATAAAAATTGATATTTTGGCAATATAACGTGGGTGTTACATATAAAAAAAACTATAAGGAAAAGTTGTGATTTTTTTTCCTCAATTTACCTTCATAACTTACCATATAACAAGGAATCACCAAATAAATACGTTAATATTTGGATAAATTGAACTTTGACAAGATAAGGGTTAACAATATAGACATTAGGGAAGATTATGGATTGAAATAAGATGCAGTATTTGAGATGTAGAAAGGAGCACTGAGATAATTCAGTCACGTAGAAAGAATGATTAATGAAAGATTAACAAAAATAATCTTTACAAGTAGTATGGAAGGTATGAGATATTTAGAAAGATCTACAAAAATATGACATAACCTAATTAATTGAATTCTGAAAGAGGGAAGAGTGAAACACCTTTATAATAGGAGAATATGTATTCCGTGGTGTATAAACGTGACATAAGCAAAATATGCATGCCAGGATAAAATAAAATGGATATTTGTTTTCTTTATTATAGCAACATGCTGTAGTGGTGATGATGATTACTATGTTAACTTTAATTATTATACCAGAGAAAATGTAGGATGGTCCCTGTGATGTTTGAAATGTCATGTCTCAAAGAGATAGGGTAAAATAGATTTTTTTTACAAATCGAATAGTTTTTTTATAAATCGAAAAATTGTTTTTCTCTAAACTGACGTTTTAATTCCTAATTTTCATTATACTGACTTTCTAATGTATTGTATGATTTGTATATATCTTTAAATAGGCAAAGATTCACTATGAATTAATACTAATTACGAACATTTAATTTTAGGTATAAAAAAATCAAAAATCCAATTATCGTATACCCCATCCCTAGCCAATGCAGACTAACGTAGTGACTTTTGACAAACGTCACCAAATATTATTTGATTTTAACAAACTGCCACATTTTTGCTAATTTGTAACAAGATGTATCAATTTGTCATTATTGTTAGTTTTATGTAATGTATTTATCTAAATAACTTGCTATTTATTAGAATGGAGGCTTAAATTAAAGTTGATAAAATAATTTAAATTACTGAACGTCGTTACAAAGTTGTATTGGGGCAAATTTGTGAACTGTCACAGGGACCATGCTACATTTTCTCTAGTATAACCATTAAAAAATGATGATTTCCAAGTTAAAATTCCTCTTATTATAAATAAATATAGGTTTATTGATAGGAACATAGTATGTACATGTCCTGAAATTAGACTAAAATGTTGAGACAGTGGAAAAGAAAATTCATTTGAGAAAGAACCTATCAAACAATCTGGGCTTATTTCATAACACCCCCACAAATAGGAGGAGGAGATTGGCCGCGAGGACATCAGATGTTTTTCAGTCTACATTCGTCAGTATTTTAATGAGGATTCAAATCCATTTGACTCATACCTGCACAGTGGCCAGCCTGGCGAGGATGGCTCTGTTGAGGTACACCCTCTCCTGCAGGAACACGGGTGAGTAGAATTGAGAGTCCCCTGTTACATCAGGCTTCCTCGCAGAAAATGACACATTCAAAATGTTCGCATTCATCACCGTATCATCCTACAAAAAGGAAAATTTTTAATAATTACACATATTTTACTGAAATCATTGTGTTGATGGCCAACTTTCAATGAGAGATGACAACATTGTGAAAAAAAATATACAGAATATCAAATTTCTCCATTGTGTCTACATGACAGGGTATGGATATTATCCCTGGCTTTATGCATGTGCCTTCTTAGTGAGTAATGTTTAATGATAGAGCATTAAAGAGTGGAAGATTTCTTTGATTGGGTGTCTATATTTATTTGCTTACTTACCGTATTTTACGGACTATAAGACGCACTTTTTTCTTCAAAAAATTGCCTCCAAAATTCAGGTGCGTCTTATACTCGAAATTAATATAAAAATGTCCAGTATTTGATTTAAAATTCCCGCCAGTCTTAAAAATGGCCATATATTCGATGCTGCAGGAAACCTATCTCTATCTGGCAACATTGGATTCAACTGGCAGCAGCGGTGCACCGATGCGACGAACATGAGTTGCGGGGATTCACAAGCTTGCTAACACTGTCTCCCTCCCGCCCCGCCATCACAAACCCAGAACATTGTCTAGCCTATGATGCGTCATTGCAGTCTACGGTGCCAGTGAACTTGAATTGAAAGTGATTTGTGTTATCGGTAACATAATTTTTTTTTAGTCTGGCTTTGCAATCTAATAATAAAAATGGTAAAAATGTAATTTTTTTTAAAAATTGCCTAAAAATTAAGGTACGTCTTATAGTACATAGCGTCTTATAGTGCGTAAAATACGGTAGGCGTAATCTAGTTAACCCATTCGTTCTGAACAGTCTTGGTTTATATGTTCCAGATAATTGATCACCCATAGATTGATCTATCAACCTATAAGTCGAACCAACCTGCCTTTAGAAATGCTGATAGGTAGAACAATCACACTTTTTTATGTCTCCTCATATAGATGTAACTTCCCAGTTACGTATCCCAATTCTATATAACTAGCCTAAGAGTAACAGGTTGTAAAGGCAAATTGCGGTGGACCGGGCATGTGATACGCATGGGCGATCACAGACTCCCAAAACACATCTTGTACGGGGAAGTGGCGGCGAAGCGAAGAGTTGGTGGGCAGAGGAAGCGCTATAAGGACAGTCTGCGATAGTCGCTAGCATTGTGTGGGCGCCCGAGGACTGGGAGCAGGTGGCTCGGGACCGTGAGGGGTGGAGAGCCGTATGCTCTTGGGTTGATGGCGTCTCAGCGGCTAGACGTATGAGAAACAGTCAGCAAGCTGCGAACATGCGTCAAGATGGCCAGGCGGCTCAGCAGGGTCCATATGTCTGTGGCATTTGCGGGAAGGAGTGCGCATCCAGGATCAGGCTGTTCTCTCACAGAAGATCACACGATCAATGTGAGAGAACGGTTCAGGACTGACGTTGGAGTGGCGAGGGGATCCTCGACTGCGACGCCCGGCAATGATGATAATGAAGAGGTATTATACCGAAGTCTCACAAAATCGTTATAGAAGATGACCTCTGCGGCCAAGTTAGTAAGAAGCTTGTTTACCTGCACGCTGAATATGTAGATGTATTCCTTTGGACAGGGAATAATGGCTGCCAATCCATCGATGAAAAATGTGAGGAGTGGAGATAGAAAAGCCTCAGCTGTCATATCATTCAGCCTCACTGTCACCGAGTTGTAGAGCATCTCTTCGGTTATCAGTCGCACCGATAGCTGCATCATTGCTTTAACTTCATTGATACCATCTGCAATTAAAAAATAGTTTTAGATATGGGCAATCGAAGAATGGAAAATATTTGTTTTATTAATAAAAAAAGGACAATTTATATAGCGCCAATTAAAGTGTAAATTCTCCACAAGGGGTGGGTGCTCAAAGTCTAGACTCGAACCCATTATTATTAGCAGATTAAAAATATTACAAAATAAATTTATATATATTTGTATATTAAGGGTGTTTTTTTGGGTGTGATAAGATTTTGAATTGGCCGCCAAGATCGTGTGATTTAACGCCTCTGGATTATTTTCTTTGGGGTTATGTTAAATCACAGGTTTACACCAACGAACCCAAGACTCTTGATGAACTTGAGGCCAACATTTGTCGTGTTATTGGCGCCATACAGCCGGAAACGCTCCACCGAGTCATCGAAAATTGGCGTGATCGAATTGGCCAGTACAAAAGAAGCCGTGGAAGCCATTTGAACTATATCTTGTTTAAATCATAAACGGCATGGGAAATAATGGGAAACCCATCTTATGATCGGTTAAGGTACATTAGCATACAGCCAGCCACGGTCAACAAATGAATGAAATTATCTTGAAACAATAATTGTCATTAAACAAACTATCAATTGAATTCAAATACACGGCCATTTCAATAATTTATGTGTTTTATTTCAAAAACGAATCCTATCACACCCAAAAAAACACATAGAGTTAGGTATATTGTCTTCTTTTCCCTGGCTCCATCCTAACTTATTGTCTGTGAAGACTGTTGGGGTCAGCTCTCCTCGTCCTCAGGTTGTATGCTCTTCTGTCCCGGACTAAGTCCCCCAGGCCGTGCCTCTGCATCAGGTTATCTTTTTGCACCGCCCATGAATTCTTTGGTCTTCCTCTGGTTGTTATTCGAGGAAGATCCATGGAGATTGCCTGGTTCACAATGTGATCGGGTGCTCTGCGTCCAACGTGCCCATAGAGTTAGGTATATTGTAAATAAATATTTATTAACCCTTTCGTCAATTCACGCATCATGCGAGATATCATTTATCTACTTAAAATACATCATGAACCAATTATGAAATTCTTTGCTAATTGAATTTTCCAATTGTTCATGATGATATCTTGGAAGAAAGTACTCTGGAACAGCTCAATGAGTTCTGTAATCTAGGCAGTATGTTTACGTACGATGGGCGAGTTAAATGTGACATAGAAAGAAGGGCAGTGATAGAGAACAATGTAAACGGAGCACTTAATATAATAAACAATAACTGCGCTCGCATATTAAAAATAACCACCAACTTTTTGCAAACTCCACATTTTTGGCACTGCATTTTTTGGCATAATTTTGACTTTTTTGCAAACAGAGATACTTTAGTTTGCTAACAAATATGTTTCCGACGGAAGGGTTCGTATGTTATTTACTTTGTTTTAAAATTACAGTAAAGTGGTCTGCATTCAATCAATACTGTTTCGAAATTATTGTAATTCCAACCAAGTTCGACTGTATTTGATAAAAATTTAAATAAAAATATAACCTGTGACAGATATTTCCATAGTGGCAAGTCGGGGTACATTGGTGTTGAGCTGCGGAGATAGGATCAATCCTCCAGTGGATTGGTTCAGCATCACGAGGTTAGCATTGTTACCCGAGAGCACTCTATATGTGAGCTGGAGAAAGAAAAAAATTCAATAATTTTAACTAAAAAATATTCCTCTTTCATAAATTTTAAGACAGTGATTGCTTTAAGCTTTAACAACATTACTCGCTTATCCGGCATGGTAAGGATAAAAATTGATCCGGATAATCTCCAATAAAGAAATCTGAAAAAAAAACTAAAATTTGTCCCACATACAATAGAGCGCCGATTATCCGGGGCTTAATTATCCATGAGTTGGATTAACCGTGGTTCTCTGTGGTACAATTTTTTTTTAATAATTCCGAAAAATATTTTTTTCCAAATTTTTAATATGAAAATTACAAAGTTATACCTAAATTGTTATAAAATCTATGATTTACATTATACTAATTGACTAACTCGAGTAAGTTGACGGTGTTTCCCCGTGTCCACACTAACGTGAAAATATGTGAATTCAGGGTTTCTCAATGTAATTGTCATGGTATGATACCAGCATTTAGTGGTTGTACTCATATCTGTCAAACATTGAGAAAGCTTGTTCGTGTATTTATCTTGTATAATGAAATTTATCATTAATTTATATAACTCAATAAAAAATTAATTTAGATTGACCGTGTTTTTCAATTATCTGGGCTCGAGTGTCGCCCAATTACCACGGATAATCTTCTTCTTCTTCCTGGCACTGTCCCAACTCATTGCCTAGATAGGCTGTTGGGGTTGGCTCTTCTCGTTCTCAGGCTGTATATCCTTCGGTACTGGGTGTCGCTTTCATCTAGGCCGTTTCTCTGCAGGATTTTGGAGCATTGAGTAATCCCAGGAGTTTTTTGGTCTTCCTCGGGACGGCTGTCGAGGAAGATCCACAGATATTGCCTGATTTACCGTATGGTCTGGTGGTCTCCGTCTTATGTGCCCGTACCATCTCAGCTGTCGCTCTTCCAGCTTACTGTTTATGTCAGTGACCCCCTAGACCTACCCCTAGCTACCACGAATGTGTAAGCTCTTAATTTTATCTTTTAGTGATACTCCTGCCGACCACCTAAGCATTCGCATTTCTGCTGTTTCAAGTTGCCTAGAGTAGGAGCTGTACATAGCCCAGCATTCTGAGCCATACATAATTGCGGGTCTAACGATAGTCTGGTATACATTTCCTTTCAGTTTTATAGGCATTTTTGGGTCACACAAGACTCCAATTACCACAGATAATCAGTACTACATTATACGAATAACATAATAATGTCTTGTGAATAAAGTTCAAATAAAAGAAAATATACAATATCTAGCGAATTTAACAAATATAAAATATTTTTAAAGCTGAAAAAAAAATAATAAATTTTTTGAGTGAATAAATTATTCAAAGGTAACTTAAATTAATCACCTTATCTGACACATCAGCATCAAACGCAGGAACTTTTCCAAATACTCCGACAGGGAAACAGTCTTTAAAATTGTTAAAGATGACTTGGAAGTCCTTCAAGACCGGGGCATTGTCATTGACGTCGGTAACGAGAATCTCAACATGGACATCATTTCTCAGTGGAGGGCTAGCGGCACGGATCACCAATTCATACTTCTTGCGAGCACTTTCATAATCTAAATCCACCATGGTCAATAGCTCTGCTCTGTCAGATCCCGGCCTCGTCACCAGCGAGAAACTGTTTGAGTCATCACCACCTTTAAAAGATACAGAAAAACACTTTAAAGTAATACACATTTCTGGTCCAAGGATATTGTAAGATCCAAACATTTCTGGTCCAAGGATATAAAAAAAGTCCAACGATATAGTAAGATTCAAACATTTCTGGTCCAAGGATATAAAAAAAGTCCAAGGATATAGTAAGATTCAAACATTTCTGGTCCAAGGATATAAAAAAGGTGTAAGAATGAAACGATTTTTTTCCACATATGTATCTTTTTTCCAATACAGCGATAAATAATAAAATATATTTGATACTTACCAATGATGGAATAATGAACGATAGCATTGACTCCCTCATCGGGATCATGAGCGTGAATCTCTCCCACGGTGGTGCCGATGGGGCTGTTCTCTGACACGTACAGGGTCAGCTTGTCTGATTCAAACGCAGGAGGGGAGTCATTTACATCTTCTATACGGACATGGACAATAACCTGAAATTTTTGTTTAATAATTAAGATACTATATTGTTATCAATAAACCTATTATTAAGATACTATATTGTTATCAATAAACCTTTTATTAAGATATTACATTGTTATCAATAAACCTATTATTAAGATACTATATTGTTATCAATAAACCTATAAGGATACTATTATTGATAACAATCAATAAACTATTGCATACAATTTAACAAACTGATTAGCTTTATTATGTATATAATTATTTCAAATGAATTTTGATATTGCACAAATTTATATTAATTAAATGAATTGGAGTGCAAAGTTTAGAAAGAAAAGTAAATTAACATTATAAGACAAATCCTCTCATGAAACAATTTGATCATTTGTTTTGTCTTCTTGTATGGTTTCTCTTTCACAGTCAGATGTTCTCATCTATGATACAGTCTCAGGAGTAGACTGATGGATCTCCTCCATTCGTCCCAGGAATGAATGTATTGGACACTCCTCTACAATGTAACCGATAGTCTAGACCAGGGGTCTCTAAACCTTTTAGCCTAAGGGCCACACTGACTCCTCCACTAAGTCCCAAGGGCCAAGACCTAGCTAGCTCATCATACCAACATAATAGGTTAGTCACAAAGTTTTGAAAGCGACATCTATGGAGCAGTAGAAAAACAAAAAAATTTACGCCATTTTAATATTTCATCTTTCATAAGAACGTACTCAAAATTTCATTTCGATCTGTCAATTCATTCATTGTTTACAAGCCATTTGAAGTTGACGTGTCAGTGTATTTTTTAACAATGGAAAAATCCGAATATCGTGCAGTGATTAAATTCTTTGTTTTGGAAGGTTTATCGGCTACTGAGATCCATGCAAAGATGGTGAAAGTATTAAAGAAGTATTTTCCTTCATTTCCAACCGTTCACCGATGGGTTTTGGAGTTTAAGCGTGGCCGTACAAGCGTTGAAGACGATCCACGCTCAGGACGTCCAAAAAGTGCATCAACACCAGAAATCATAGCGAAAATACAGGCTATGGTTTTGGAAGATCATCGATCGACTGTGGATGTGATAGCTGTCACCATAGGCATCTCACATGGAACAACATGGCATATTTTGGCTGAAGTTTTGGGTTTCAAAAAAACTGTGTGCACAATGGGTGCCGCATTTGCTAACAATGCAACAAAAACACGTTCGAATGCGACTTTCTGAGCAACATTTGGAGCAATTTCGAAAGGATAAAAAGGATTTTCTGCGTCGATTCATCACTATGGATGAGACTTGGGTCTACCACCATGATTCTGAATCAAAACAAGAGGCTAAGGAGTGGTGTGAACCAGGCACTTTGGCTCCGAAGCGAGTTCGTGTCCAGAAATCGGCCAAGAAGGTGTTAGCGTCAGTTTTTTGGGATGCAAAAGGAATTTTATTGATAGATTATCTCCAAACTGGTAAGACAATCAACTCTGATTATTATTGTGACCTTTTGGACCAGTTGGATGAAAAAATTTGTGAAAAAAGACTCGGTTTGCAGAAGAAAAAAATCATTTTTCATCAAGACAATGCAACTGCTCACACAGCTCAAAAAATCATTGCGAAAATCAGTAAATTGGGGTACGAATTGTTGCAGCATCCACCCTATTCGCCAGATTTAGCTCCCTCTGACTTCTGGCTGTTCTCACACCTCAAAAAATTCCTTCGTGGAAAGCATTTTTCATCAAACGAAGAGGTTATAGCCGTCGTAGAGGAGTATTTTGCAGGCCTTGCAGAAAGTCACTTCCCTGATGGGACAACAAAGTTGGAAGATCGTTGGACCAAGTGTATTGATCTTATGGGAGACTATACTGAGCAATAAAAGTGATTTCCCCCCAAAAAAAATGTATTTTCATTTCCGCTTTCAAAACTTTTTGACTAACCTAGTATGTCACTTATTGTAAGTTTTTAGGATAAATCTCATATAATTAATTCCAGTTAAAATGTTCAATTTCATTATGTATGTCAGTTATTGTGTTTCTTTATTGGTCGTTAAATAAAACCATCTGATTATTATTTTGTATGCTTTACTTACATTGTAAATTTTACATTGTAATCAAAATAAACTATGACAAGTCGGATACCGGGCATAACCGGCCTTATATCTAAGATACACCTTAGGGTACACTACTTTATTTACTACAATCTTCGTGACTTACAATCTTAGGAGGAAGGTAGGAAACATCTAAGTGTATTGATAGCATGTCATTTAGACACACCTTTTGATAATCTCTCATTCGGTGGATTTGAAGGCAACAGGTTTGTAAGAACAGGTAGCCATGCTAAACGAGTATATTTCAGAGTGCCACTGACTATATATGATAACTTTATAACTTCTTGATTCATAATACTTTAAATAAATAAATAAAATATTCCATTATATTTCATCTTACATAAAAGGAAAAATAAGTAAATAAAAAACTTATTTTATATTTTTGTGTTCACTGCAGGTTTATTTAAGGTTCACAACCAGTTTCGAAGACCAGCATCTTCATCGTCAGGTAAATAAACTAAATTGTTAAAATATATTCTGTACAAGTGTAAATAATATAATATAAGAGAGATGAGGTAGGGGAAGAGAAGTGTGGAGAGATGTGATACAATGGTGAATGAGGCGGGGAAAAATATGTGAAAGTGAATGTGAATCTTTAAGACAGGGGGGGGATTTTAAATAGGAAACATATTAAGCAGAGGGCTATTATGAAAATTGATTTGGTTGTTGATGATATTTAAACTTAATTTTATAGATCTTTTATCACGATTAATATCGAACGAATGGTTGAGTTCAATTAGGTGGTTAGCGAACTCTGAAAAATTATTGTTAATAATAGTCTTTTCGAAGATTCAAGATTTATCTTACTCACTTTTTGATCATTAGAAATGCTCATTGAGTGAAATTGATCAATGATAAAAAATTAAGAAGAATCAAATTTTATATTTCTGTTGAATATTGCTATAACAAAAGAGAACATCACAAAAATATTTACCGATGTACTCAAAGCTGGTGTTCCTCTATCTACAGCAAAAGCGTAAAGATCATAAGCTGGAACCGATTCTCTGTCAAGCCCCTTATTGGTCCTGATCACACCAGATGCGTGGTCTATCACAAAAGATCCGTCTTCTCGATCTTTCATCGATAGTTCGTAGCGTATGCGGCCATTTAAACCAATATCTGCATCTGTCGCAGATAGTTGGACAACGGAAGTACCTAAAAAAATTACATGAGAAACTTAATAACTTGGTTTGTTTTTCAATAAACTTAAAATAATGTTGTTCAAATTCATGAAGCCTTCATTTTAATTTTTAAAAATGATCTATAGTTCAGAAAATGTAGGATGAGTCCTGTGACAGTTCACAAATTTGCCCCAATACAACCTTGTAACGATGTTCAGTAATTTTAATTATTTTATCAACTTTAATATAAGCCTCAATTCTAATAAATAGCAAGTTATTTAGGTAAATACATTACATAAGGTTGTATTGGGGCAAATTTGTGAGCTGTCACAGGACTCATCCTACATTTTTCGAACTATAGTATAATAATATTACCTGTTAAAGATATTTGAGAGATTATTTTTATCAGATGCAAATTTTAAATTTAACTGATTGTTCATATTCCATCTTCGAACAAAGAAAATTCAAGTGAGGGAAGGATTTACTACATGATTATTTAATAAGAAAATGTCACATTTTTTTTCTTCTTCTTCTTCAGCCTTCTGTACTCAAGAGTCTGTTATTACAGGATTATCCTCCTATTGTGATGCTGAGCTCCAGCTATCATTTCGGGGGTCTCCTAGGTTGACGCCGTCCATCCGGTACCCCATGTATGGGATTCTTGTGGAATTCATTCTCTGTACATGTTGGTACCAGTATCGTCGACGCTGTCGTCCCCATCTGATCACATCTTGGACCTCACAGACCTCTCGGATTGTGGTGTTCCTTATACGATCACGCAAAGTCTTCCCAGCAATAGCACTTAGAGTTCTCATTTCCGTTGTATTTAGCATACTTTTGGTCTTGACAGTGTCTGCCCTCGCTTCGATGCCATAAGTGATGATAGGTCGCACACAGGTCTTATAAATGCGTACCTTGCTATCTGTTCTCATATCTTAATTCTTCCATATGACATCTCTCAGGCAGCCCGCCACAACTGCAGCTTTATCTACCTGAGGCCTTACTTCTCTCGGGAGGTCATGAGAGCTGAGCAGTTCGCTGCCGACATTTTTTTTCATTAAAGCAAAACCCAAAAAGGCTTGACAATTCTTTGTATAATATTTATGTCTAGTTAAAAAAATGTCTTATCACTTCCTGCACTCTTAGCCACACTTGTCAAGTGTATTGTCCATTTGCAATTATTTAACACCATATCTATCTAAGTATTTTTTTTTACCTACTTTGCACAGATTTATCCTGTTACACAAAGAGGGTCTGCTTCTAGCGTTAGCTTATTCATTAGGAAGAATATCAACCAGGATTCTTCTCATACTGCTAGGCGGTACCGAGAATATATCAACAGTGTCATTCAGTTGGTTCAATATCTATATACCACGCGTGACTGAGTGTTTAGCCATGATATTCGTCCTGCAAGTTGGTATGTAGAACAGAGGGTGATTCCTTGCACGGCTATATTTATTGGGTACATATAAACTTAGTGCTTCTAGAATCGCGGGACAGTTAAATCAACCTTGAAAAACCTTAAGTAGGAATATCGCAATGGATTCTTGCCTTCTTGTTTCGAGGCTTCTATAGTTACACACCGTGAGAAATTCGACATGGTGAACATATTTTGGATAATCGCCTTTTGTTTTGTACCATAGATATCTAAGGATATTTTTTTGTATTTGTTCTATATTGTTTTTATATTTGAGCTAATGAGGAGCCCAAACTGTAGATGCATATTCTAATTTGGTTCTAATTAGATAATTATATAAATTTCGAAGGATATCGGTGCTGTTAAATTCTCTTGATATTCTTATTACAAAACCGAGTAGTTTGTAACAGTCCGATATCAAACGTGAGACATGGTTAACGAACGTGAGTCCGATATCAAAGGTTACGCCCAAATCTTTGAATTCAGAAACTCTGTTTAATGCCACTCCCTGTATAGTATACTGATGGTGGATTGGTGAAAACGATCGACTATAAGATACACAGACACATTAATTTTGAGTTCAGTAAGCTTATATGTTTCAGACTGTATGAGTTTAGAATTGGACTTCCCAGTTATAAGAGAAAATGCTGTCTATCCAGACTATTCCCATGTCATTGAGAACTACATCTCTATTGTCTCCTAAAATGAGAGCAGGTTAAAAATACAGGTAAAAATCTATTGAATCGTGAAACCCATATTACGTTCCAATAAAAGATCTTTAAATTGACAGATGAATTATATATTTTTTTAAATGGTTCAAAATTATGACTCGCTCTGTCTTAAGATTTCTGAATTTTCAATAAATAATATTAAAAAAGCATACCAATAAGAGCATCCTCAGGAACACTAGCTGAGTACATGGGTTGCTTGAACACAGGATTATTATCGTTCACATCAGTCACGGAGATCTCTACATCAGTAGTGTCTGAATGAGGCGGGTTCCCTCCATCTCGAGCAGTCACCGTTAACAAATATCCTAGAAACATTGAAATATAATGATTTGAGTGATAAAATTTGATGTCAAAATGGTTTTAGACACCATAAGGAAAAGCTTTAAGTTCACATTTAATAAAAATAAGTATACTGAAGTGATGTTCTTCCAGAAGGGTTTTGTTTTAGACCATTTTACACCTTAACTTTTCCCTTATGGTGATAAAAATAATATGCGCGCTCCGGTGTTGGGTAGTGAGTATGCAATAAAAAATTAGCGATTTTAAATCGGAAAAATAAGAACATTCATAGATAATCCCCTTAATTAATTATAATTGAAGTTAAAAATTATAATAATTGAGATTTATTTGCTGAAAACATTAAAAAACCATCTGGCAACGCTCACGGAACGGGCGTAGATCTAGTCTCGTTGCCAGCTCAACAGCTACTGCGGCGCGGCAGGGTTGGTGGCTAACTCAGGCGTGGCTTACACTTGCGAGGTTGAGACAATTGAGCTCCTCGTTATTCAGTGACGTATGCAAAAGTGAGATGCGAATATAGTGTCGCGCTTCCCGCATACTCTTCACCTATCGTCAAGACCCAAGATCGAGGCACTCACAGCGTTTAAATGCGAATTTGTTTCCGATATTCACGAAATACCCACGATGTAGTCGATAAATTCTGATTATTATTAATATTATTTTTTAAATCAATGCGTAAATATATTATGGAAGAATACCTAAAATCTTAACCTTGTATTTATTATATTTATAGATATATTGATGGTTATTTGAAGCAACGTGTAGAAGATACCCAACACCGGGAAGGGAAGGTTAAGAATAAATCTAACCATGACATATAACTAAATAACACCAAACCCTTTGAATAGAAAATGCTTTTCTTTTTGACCGTAAAAGGATAAACGGAAAAGAAATCCAACACGTGTACCCTGCTGCGGAACCAAACTTAGCAACTTGGTTAAAGTATGGGAAACTTTAGTTGGCCTGATGTTGCCGAAATTTTATGAACCATTTTTCTGCGTACATCGTAGAAGGCTCCCTTTTTATTTCTATAATGTTGTTAAGAAGAGATACACGTATTTTAGTTAAACGAAAGAAAACTAGATAGCTTAGGGTCATATTTTAATTTTTTTTGTTATAAAATAAAATAATGATCAATGTTCAATAACAATGCTTCAAAGCGTTAAAGGCACTATACTACTTCCTCCCAGAATCCTGTCATCTGGATTGCACTGGGCATTCCACAAATAAAATCCTTGTGGTCGCAAGATACCGGGCTCATTGGGCACTGCAGCAAGTGTCGTTCATCACCTTAGATACAGATCCATCACGTAACATTCCCCATTTTGAAATTTAACCTTTAGTCCTCACAATTCCTGTACAGAATCTGATAAGAGATTTCCAGGTTCAATAGATTGTCAATCAAAATACAATTAATTCAATTAGTTATCTCAGGAAAAAAATCCATTTGATTGTGGTCATACCGTGAGATTCATAATGATCAACCAATGGTCAAAAAAGCTACAAGCAGGCAACCTAAAATTCTGACAAACATAAAAAAAATTATGCAAGTACTGTCATACTGTGTGCATGGTATGGTCAACTTACAAGGCAGCTCGAGAATAGCTCACTGTTTGACTACAGTAAAGTAAGAATTTAGACTCAGAGTTAGAAATAAATGTATTAAATATTATTTATTCACTTACCACTCATAGTTTCACGATCCAGTAACTTGTTTGTCATGATGGCACCAGTCTGAGGATTGATGGAGAACTCTTGGTCCATCCCAATCATGGCTTCGTTGCTGATCTCCCCGCCGAGTGAGTAAGTAATTTGAGCATTGATTCCGACATCACTGTCTGTTGCGGACACTACAACCACTGTCGTCCCTATGGGAGCATCTTCGAATACCTGGAAATAATTAATTTATTTAAAAAAAAAATGTTGCTTTATTTTCAAATGCTTCAAATCTCTCTTTCTCTTCAATTTTGGCCATAAACTCATATATATGAAGGAATATATACCCGAGTCCAATGGGCATCTAACAAAAATATTGACAATTAAGATGAAAGAACATCCCTTGATGATACTGGCGCATACTTCTTCATATATAGGAGCTCATATCCATTATTTGAGAAGAAGAAAGATTAACGTGAGAAAAAATGTGAGTAAACATTAGAATTAATGAGTCTAGGCGTATACTCCTTCATATATAGGAGTTCACATCCATTATTCAGGAAGAAGAAGAATTCTATGACATCACTTGACACTGGCTTATATCTTTCACATACTATAACAGTTCACAGCCATTATTCAAGAAGAAGAACTCTATGACATCACTTGACAGTGGCGTATACTCCTTCATATATAAGAGTTCACAGCCATTATTTAAAAGGAAAAAAATTGTCTCTGCTTAGGAATAATTTCAAAAGCTATTTTACGTTTAGACTCAAATGCAAAAGTTAAAAATATTTTTAATGAATTTTGAATATGGAACAATTTGACAAAATAGTAGAATGTCTGAATTTTGTATTATTTTTGATCTGATAAATTCTATTAGGTGTTACCAGTTGTGTCCGTTTTTTTTTCAAATAAAAAAATGAGCACCAAAAGGAAAACAAAATAGTCAAGGTTATATGTCATTCGAAAGAAAATTTTCTACTCTATAAGATATTGTGTTTGCTTTTATGTTACATATATTATTTTATTTGATTACAAGCCTTCAAAATGGAATGTCAAGTAGACGAAAGTAAGCATTTTCGACACCTCATTCTGTTCGCATTCAATCGAGGGAACAAAGCTGCTCCAGATATTTGCGAAGTGTACGGTGAAGATGCTATGAATGAAAGGACAGCTCGTCGATGGTTTTTGCGTTTCAAAGACGGTAATTTCAACCTGAAAGACATGGAGCGTTCCGAACGACCAGTGGACTTCAATGAGGACCGCTTAAACCATATTATTCATGAAGATCCCCTTCAAAAATTTTCATCACTATTTTCAAACCGTTTTTCATCACAAGTAATGATGCGGTAAAGGAACTTTTGCTTGTGGCCATGCGTAGCTCGATGATGCGTGAGCAAACCAGCAGAAATTGTCGAACGTTGATTTTTGTTGTTTTCACTCAAAACATGTGGAATCCAAGCGTCGAACTTCTGGACTTTTCCCATTGATTTAAGATGACGGTATACAACCATGTGACTACAATTCATCTGCTCAGCTAATTCGAAAGTGGTTTGAAGGAGATCTTCATGAATAATATGGTTTAAGCGGTCCTCATCGCAGTCCACTGGTCGTCCGGAATGCTCCATGTCTTTCAGGTCGAAATTACCGTAAACCATCGACGAGCTGTCCTTTAATTCATAGCATCTTCACTGTACATTTCGCAAATATCGCGAGCAGCTTTGGCAGATGTAACGTAAAAGCAAACACAATATCTTATAGAGCAGAAAATTGTCTTTCGAATGACGTATAACTTTTACCATTTTGTTTTACTTTTGGTGCTCATTTTTAAATTGGAAAAAAACGGACACAACTTATGTTAACACCCAATATATTACACAACGAAACTTTCAAATGCATAAAAAAAAATCGGTATGTTAGCGATTTGACTAAAATACATCACAAAAAAAAATATTTAAAGCTTAGCTCCAAAGATTAAGAGTCTCTTCTTCTTGAATAGTGGAATACTTCTTCATAATATGACGGCAGATTTCAAATTAAGAACACCATAGAGAATCTTTCTTCTTCTTCTTAAATAATGACTGTAAACTCCTATATATGCTTGAGAATCTCTCTCCTTAAATAATGGCTGAGAGCTCCAATATATAAAGGAATACTAGCCAGTGTCAATTGATAGACAATATCTAATAATTAAATCATGTTATAATAAAAAGGTAAGTACCTTCTATGGGTGATATATTCCTAATATGTAATATTAAAAAAAAGAAGCAATAAAATTTTATTTTTAAGATAAATAATTCAAAATATACTTACGGACGCAGTATACGGTGCATTCTCAAACACAGGAGCAAAGTTGTTTGCATCAGTAATATTGATATGAACCATTGCAGTGTCACTTCTTCCGCCAGAATCAGATGCAGTCACTGTCAGAACATATCTCCGCTCCTGTTTGAAGTCTAAAGGTTGCGCCACAGTTATCAGACCTCGGCCATTTTGGGAAGTAATTGCAAAGCGACCACGTATGTTACCGCCAGTCAATTCATAGTGAAGTCTGTAAAAAATCCATCAAGTTTATAAATATTTTAGTGAAATAAAAAAAAATACATGAAAATTATTTTTGTTCTAGCTTTTTATGTTTATGTATGTGTTATGTCATGTCATGTCAAGAACGAAACTATATAAGGAATTTAGCATGGACCTAAAACATAAAGGGTCTTTCAAATTGAGCGGTTTTTTTAATACTATTTTTTTTAATTTTTGAATGAAACACACAATTTGCATTGATTAAAAAAATCTTTTTATTGGTTATTGAAGTATAATGTATGACATTTAAACAGAAAAAACAATATCCGCCAAATGTCCACCTCTTGCAGCTCCACAAATGTCCACTCTTTTGTCAAAATTTTTGATGACATTTTGTCATAATTGCGGTTCTAACTCACCAATAACGCAAATATAATAATTTCGTCCTTAACCTCAGGAATTGATTGAGGATCATTTCTTATAGACCTGGCTTTTCACGTAAACCCAGAGAAAATAGTCCAACGGTGTCAGATCACATGATCTTGGTGGCCAATTAACATCACCGTTTCCGGAGATTACATAAAATATTTCTCAATTAATCAATAAAACCAGGGCTGTGGAGTCGGATGAAAATTTACCGACTCCGACTCCGGCTCCGGCTTTATTTTATACTCCGACTCCGACTCCAACTCTTGACTCTGACTTCAATTTTTATTTTATTTTATAATTTACTGCGTCTACCTAATGTATTTATATTGACTTATTAATAATGGTTACAGGTATAAATAAAAAATTTATTATATTCGTACACAAATGAAACAATTTAATAAAAAAATATATAAACAATACGCATTAAGCAATATCTTCACACAAAAATAATATTAAAAATATATATTAATATTTAAAAAAAGAATGAAATAAAACTTTTAAAATAATTAGAAAAACAACACAGGTAGGTATTAAAAAAAATAAGAAAACACTTTAAAATAAAATAAAAAGGTTGCTTCATTTGTTTTCATACGTTAACTAAATCTTATTAATATTGTTTATTATTATTTTGATTCAATATTGAATAGAACACAAGATAAGATTTTTGAAAGTAAATATACTTTATATAAATCTTATTTCCTATTCGTGGTCTAAATGGAATTAGCATGAAACGATGAGAGGTTAACTGGTTAACACATTCCGTAACGTTATTCATTAAAGAAAATGTTAAAATAATTAAACAGAGTCGGAGTCGGTCGATTTTTTCCGACTCCGCCTAAAATGTTCCGACTCCACGACTCCGGCTCCGACTCCGACTCCACAGCCCTGAATAAAACAATACATAAAATAATTCTCAATTTGAACGCGTTGTTGTATTGTATACGACTCCATTTTTATAAATGTCATACATTACACTTCTCAAATGTCACAAGACCCAGGCAAGTTTACGACGCCATCTGTGTTTTATCCAAGAATTTAAAAAACTGCTCAATTTAAAAGACCTTTTATGATGTTAATACATCTAAAATGTATCATTCTTTAAAATCTTCAAACATACCTGTTATCTTCATCTGGATCGGTTGCAGTAACAGTTACAACTGGAGTTCCAGGAGGCTCATCTTCAGCAAGACTGGTTTCGTAGCGAGAGGGCTCAAAGCGTGGATCATTGTCGTTCACATCTTGGACAGTCAATGCAACTGATGCTGTTGCTGAACGGGGAGGAACACCTCCATCTGTTGCGATCACCTAAGAAATAAAAAATATATCTCAAATAATACCTTGGATAAAATAGAGATTAGTTTATCCTTTAACGTGTTCCCCACGGGGAGCACAAACGCCTGTGATCTGACGACAATCCAAGTTTCAAATCACAAATACTTAAAAAAAATGACACAAAACCGGAATAAAAATTGAACTAAAATTTAAAATAATCTTTATTCTAGCGACATCTCTGAAAACCTTGTCAAATAATATATTAGTTTATGAGATATTGTTGAATAAACAGAGCGCCGAATTTTTTTGGTTTCTCAATATTTCCAGCATTAACGACCTGTCGCGCGGATCGAGTCCTGCGATGAGTCTCTCTTACGTAAATAAACATTACTAAGTCTCTCTTACGTAAATAAACATTACTAGTGCTATATGCATTTGATTGGGTGAGTGTCATGAAGCATTGATTTGATCGTAGCATTCCTTTGTTTATTTTACGTAATGTTAAGTTTATCTCCTTTA
This sequence comes from Odontocerum albicorne, assembly GCA_949825065.1. Lineage (NCBI taxonomy): Eukaryota > Metazoa > Arthropoda > Insecta > Trichoptera > Odontoceridae > Odontocerum > Odontocerum albicorne. The sequence goes on along the minus strand of OX463838.1, from coordinate 58,497,639 downwards.
TTTAATGAGTCTCCTTAAGAGTAATGACTATTATTTATTATGAGAAAATTACTTAAGTGTCATGTTTACTTGGTGTTGTAATCAAATATCAGTGGTTCTAAACAAAATATGTGTTTAAACTTAGAAATTAAAAAACGCTGAAATTGTGCCGCGCACAGGATTCGTGGAATTTGATTTTTAACGCGGTGAACAGGTTAAATAACTTAAAATATTTGACGATTATTCATCATGATGGTGGGCAAGACCAGGGTCACGTCTTATCTTCTTTCATCTCTTCCATTTGATCATCTAATTATGATATTATCCTGCCTTAATATGTAAAGCATTTCTGAGAGCATAGAAAAAAATTACCAAACACTCAGCCTTACAATCGTGTATCAATCATTATTTAATTCAGAAGTTACATAAAATAATTTTTCCTTTCCTATTTAATTCTCCCATCCAATGTTCCCTCTAAGGTTTGTGGCCGCACATCTATTAAAAATTGTCTGCACACATGTTTCCATCTTCCGCACACATCTCAAAGAAAGGAACTTGTAACCATATTTTGTTTTGCTCAATTATATATTTTATTTGATATTTTATGATGGGTTTCAGGTTCCTTTCTTTGAGATATGTGCGGAACATGGAAACACCATATAGAGTCCACGTGCCGTAAGTAAAGAATAGTGTAGAAGGGTGACCATGATTTTTTATTTATTATATATTCAGATTATTTAGTTTATTTATTTATTATTCATTTAAAAATACAGAAGTGGATTTTTTTGTTTAGAACAAATATTTGTTTATTGATACAGAAAAAGAAAGTTTGAATATTTTAATTCAATATTTGTCGTAGAATAGATTCAGTCTTTGATAGATATTCTGCATAATTAAGCTTGAAAAAAAATTGTAGCGCTGTTTATCAAAAATAATTATATTATTATGTAACAGTAGCTACAAAAACTAAATAACCGTTGTTAACTAGTACCAAAATATCCCCAATTATTAACCTACTGGACTCCAACAGGAAGGAACATTATCGGATAAGAAAATATATTTTTTATATACATATATCATAACCTACATATTTGAAAAATGTAATTTATGATTTCGTGGTACTTATGTGGTAATTTATGATTATGTTGAATACTTAGTTTTATCTATGCATGAATATGCATATTTGCGCACTTCCCTCTTTTTTTCTTGCACATATAAGTTGATGGGCCGCACACACAATAAAAAAATTAGGGGGAACGTTGCTCCCATCCCTGATTAATTGCCAAGTTCTCAATTTATGAGTTATTCTGTTATATTGCTAACATATTTAGCTACTTTAAAATATATATAGTAGTTACCTGGAATTGAAATTTCGATTGTTCCTCCCGATCCAACTGTCTAGTTGTATAAATCCATCCGGTTCTCGGGTCTATCCCAAGTGGAAACAGTTCAATTCCTCCCATTGTGGCCAGATCCCTTTCGTTTACGCTGTATGTTAATTCGGCATTGGTTCCTTCATCAGCATCATAAGCTTGAACCTAAAATAAAAAAAATTGTTTTTAATTTTTTTGAAAAGTCTATTGAAATATGTCTGAAATAATTTGATAATAATTTTGGAGTTTACCATTTTCAATCTTTCATGATTCTAATAATGTGTCTTCAAATGAGTCATCATCATTTATTTGGTTGTTCCACTTTATTTACTAATCAATATTTCTTTATTTTACATAAAATGGTCAAAAACCGGTAAACAAACCGTTTTGTCGATAAACTTCTACCACTTTTGTCCATAAATTACACGCTTGAAATGCACTTTTCTCACTGCTTACTTTTTTTATTAAACAGTTTGAATTCTGTTTTGAATTTAGTTTATATGTGACTGCTTTGAATTTAGTTTATATGTGACTGGTTTGAATTTAGTTTATATGTGACTGCTTTGAATTCAGTTTATATGTGACTGCTTTAAATTTAGATTATATGTGACTGCTTTGAATTTAGTTTATATGTGACTGCTTTGAATTCAGTTTATATGTGACTGCTTTGAATTTAGTTTATATGTGACTGCTTTGAATTTAGTTTATATGTGATGCTTTGAATTTAGTTTATATGTGACTGCTTTGAATTTAGTTTATATGTGACTGCTTTGAATTTAGTTTATATGTGACTGCTTTGAATTCAGTTTATACTACATGTGACTGCTTTGAATTCAGTTTATATGTGACTGCTTTGAATTCAGTTTATAAGTGACTGCTTTGAATTTAGATTATATGTGACTGCTTTGAATTTAGTTTATATGTGACTGCTTTGAATTTAGTTTATATGTGACTGCTTTGAATTTAGATTATATGTGACTGCTTTGAATTTAGTTTATATGTGACTGCTTTGAATTCAGTTTATATATGACTGCTTTTAATTTAGTTTATATGTGACTGTTTTGAATTTAGTTTATATGTGACTGCTATGAATTTAGTTTATATGACTGCTTGGAATTTAGTTTATATGTGACTGCTTTGAATTTAGTTTATATGTGACTGCTTTGAATTCAGTTTATATGTGACTGCTTTGAATTTAGATTATATGTGACTGCTTTGAATTTAGTTTATATGTGACTGCTTTGAATTCAGTTTATATGTGACTGCTTTGAATTTAGTTTATATGTGACTGCTTTGAATTTAGTTTATATGTGACTGCTTTTAATTTAGTTTATATGTGACTGTTTTGAATTTAGTTTATATGTGACTGCTATGAATTTAGTTTATATGTGACTGCTTTGAATTTAGTTTATATGTGACTGCTTTGAATTTAGTTTATATGTGACTGCTTTGAATTTAGATTATATGTGACTGCTTTGAATTTAGTTTATATGTGACTGCTTTGAATTTAGTTTATATGTGACTGCTTTGAATTCAGTTTATATGTGACTGCTTTGAATTTAGTTTATATGTGACTGCTTTGAATTTAGTTTATATGTGAAAGCTTTGAATTTAGTTTACATGTGACTGCTTTGAATTTAGTTTACATGTGACTGCTTTGAATTTAGTTTACATGTGACTGCTTTTAATTTAGTTTATATGTGACTGCTTTTAATTTAGTTTATATGTGACTGCTTTGAATTTAGTTTACGAGTATATGTGACTGCTTTGAATTTAGTGTATAAGTGACTGCTTTGAATTTAGTTTACGAGTATATGTCACTGCTTTGAATTTAGTTTACATGTGACTTCTTTGAATTTAGTTTATATGTGACTGCTTTGAATTCAGTTTATATGTGACTGCTTTGAATTTAGTTTATATGTGACTGCTTTGAATTCAGTTTATATGTGACTGCTTTGAATTTAGTTTATATGTGACTACTTTGAATTCAGTTTATATGTGACTGCTTTGAATTCAGTTTATATGTGACTGCTTTGAATTTACTTTATATGTGGCTGCTTTGAATTTAGTTCATATGTGACAGCTTTGAATTTAGATTATATGTGACTGTTTTAAATTTAGTTTATATGTGACTGCTTTTAATTCAGTTTATATGTGACTGCTTTTAATTTAGTTTATTTTATGTATATAAAGATTATAAAAGTGTAATTTTGTAGAAAAAGACCATTATATATTTGATTTTGTCTATGATTTTTTCATTATTTAAACATACATTATTTTTATGGGTGTTTAAATGTATGCCTATTAAAAAGAATTGGGGTTAGATGTTAAAAATGTGTGGGTCTTTTAATATATATAATACCTATTAAAAATTATTAGGGTTAGTGAAAATTAATAATCAGGCTTTAGGAATCTTACCCTAACAATGCTATACCCGACTGGAACACTCTCACTGACAGCCTCTTGGAAAAGTGAGGTGTAAAATCTTGGTGCATTGTCATTCACGTCTTTCACATTAACTAACAGTTGGGTGGTGTTAGAGCGGGAGGGACTTCCCCCATCTATAAGCCAAACAAATAAGTTCTAATATACAAGTTTAAAAGAAAAAAATATAAATATGATAGATGCCTTCAATATGTAGTGTTGGAGGCAGATACTTCGTATCCAATATACACATGCATACCCCGTCACTCGATTGAATATAAAATAATAATTTCTGTTGATATTTATAAATGTTTTTATTTCGTAATGACATTCAAATCATAGAGGTTTTGATGAGGAATACCTTGCAATCAGTATATTTAGGGCGCCCGCACACTAGGCAGCCTGGTTGCGGCAGCCAATCCGACTTATGACAGCTCATTGGAGCGCGCGCACTAGGCAGCCAAGAATTCCTGACTGCGGGAGCCATTAAAACGTGTACGAATGCACAGCAGCCAACTGGCTGCACGCAGTCAGAGCGAGACAAGGCAAATGTATGTGGCTGCCTCAAGTCTCCGCGGATTTGTCATAGCAGCCAGACGTATTTTGCGTTCCTAAACGAAATTCACGATGACTTTCGCGATATTATTAAAAATAAACATAACATTTTTGTTTCGTGTACACACCTCAAAGTAATTACCAATTTATCTTCTGGAGTTATACAACCTCGCATACGACAATTAGTACCCATAATTGAATTTTTTATATTTTCCAATAGGTTATCAAATGATTGCACTGACATTCTTGTGTACTTAAAAAAATGTTCGGAGTAATTTCGAAGATCCTTAAAATAATTTTGAAATAAGCCCTGAGTGCCGCTCCAGAAGTAAAGGATGAATCCAATGCCTTCTTTTTGCTTTGCGTTTCTTACGAGATAAAAGGTAAACAATTATAACATCTTCCACGTCCATCTCGCTCGACTAAACGGTCGACCGTCGGCTGCCTGCTTATAACTGGCTGCTCAAAATTTCGGCTGCCGCAGCCTGGTTGCCTAGTGCGCGGGTGGTCTTAGAGAAATAAAATAAAATATAAGTCCTGGTCACTCGCTATCCATCACAGGGTGGGTGGCAAGTGTTAATACTAATATTATCCTTTGAAAAATAATGAAATATAATAATTACCTTGTGCTCTGATTACAAGTCTGTAGTTTCTCATGAGCTCATAATCTAAAGGTTTGACCAAGGAAACATCTCCACTGAGACTGTCAATGGAGAACTGAAGCTGTGTGTTACCTCCTATGATGGCGTATCTAATGGCAGCATTGGCACCTTGGTCAGCATCAGTCGCCCTGATGGAAAATTATAAATAAGGTTTCAATTAATCTTCTATTTCTGTAGGTTCCATTACAAAATTGAACACAAATGAATTTTTGTAAGGTTAGTTTTTTAAAGTAAATTACTGTCTTTTTACCTGATATGTGCTATGATGGGATTGTCTGCAAGATTGATGTCTTCGTTTACAGATACTGTGTAGGTTCTCTCACTGAACTGTGGATAGTTATCATTGTCATCCAAAATCCTGACTATTACAGTTGCGCTGAAAACAATTATTTGCATTGTTGAGTTTTTAAATATATATTATAAATTAAACCTTAAATAGAAGTGCTTGAACAACCACAAAAAGCCGCAGCTATTTCCGGATGTTTAAAGAACACTATCTGGAAAAACAAGTATATGAACATCCAAAGCAAGGTGAGGATATACAAAACATGTGTCCGTCCCATAATGACATACAGCATAGAGTCCAGAGCCGATACTGTCAGAACCAAAAATCTCTTTCGAACCAGCGAAATAAAGGTACTCAGGAGTATCGCTGGGAAAAGCCTTCGTGATAGAGTACGAAACATAGAAATCCGAAGGATGTGCGAAGTTGAAGATATTGTCAGATGGGGACGACAGAGAAGAAGGTTCTGGAACGAACATGTATCCAGAATGGCGGAACCAAGAGCCGTAAGAATGGCCAGGGACAGTATCCCCCAAGCAAGCAGATCTCCAGGTTGACCTTCCAAAAGATGGAAAGACAGCTGGCAGTCAACGTCACAAGAGGGAAACGATGATGCAAGACATAACAGGCCTAAAAGAAGAGGAAGAAGAAAACATAGGGATGACATAAAACACATCTATGCAGGTTGGTCTGCAGTCCGTCAATCCAAGACTGTGAATATTCTAATCAAAAGAGTCTATCCCTCGATTTACATGGTCGATATATTCTATGAAAATTCAAATTAATCAAAATCACGATAATTGTGACTAGAAATTTATACGAAATTGAAAGTTTTGTTCAAGAAGAATATTGAAATATGAATAAAAAGTAAATTGAGGTACAGAACTCGAAGTTTTGTTCAAGAAGAATATTGAAATATGAATGAAAGTAAATTGAGGTACAGAACTCGAAGTTTTGTTCAAGAAGAATATTGAAATATGAATGAAAGTAAATTGAGGTACAGAACTCGAAGTTTTGTTCAAGAAGAATATTGAAATATGAATGAAAGTAAATTGAGGTACAGAACTCGAAGTTTCGTTCAAGAAGAATATTGAAATATGAATGAAAGTAAATTGAGGTACAGAACTCGAAGTTTTGTTCAAGAAGAATATTGAAATATGAATGAAAGTAAATTGAGGTACAGAACTCGAAGTTTTGTTCAAGAAGAATATTGAAATATGAATAAAAAGTAAATTGAGGTACGGAACTCAAAGTTTTGTTCAAGAAGAATATTGAAATATGAATGAAAGTAAATTGAGGTACAGAACTCAAAGTTTTGTTCAAGAAGAATATTGAAATATGAATGAAAGTAAATTGAGGTACGGAACTCGCATAAATGTCAAATAAAGCTAAGAAAAAAACACGTAAAATGAATCTAGCAACCTATTAAAATCAAAGGAAGGTTTAATAAAACATTTTTATTTATTAGAAAAAATATTATTTTTCGATACAGTGATACTTCTTTATTTGAAAGTAAAATACAGTGATAAAAATGAAGTAGCTATTTCTTGTGTTTATGGTCTGACAAAATTCGTATAATGTGGAAAAAGATTATATTAGGTGTTAACATAAGTTGTGTCCGTTTATTTTCAATTTAAAAATGAGCACCAAAAGTAAAACAAAATGGTAAATGTTATACGTCATTCGAAAGAGAATTTTCTGCTCTACAAGATATTGTGTTTGCTTTTACGTTACATATATTATTTTATTTGATTACAAGCCTTCAAAATGGAATGTCAAGTAGATGAATGTGAGCATTTTCGACACCTCATTCTGTCGCATTCAATCAAGGGAACAAAGCTGCTTGCGATATTTGCGAAGTGTACGGTGAAGATGCTATGAATAAAAGGACAGCCCATTGATGGTTTTTGCATTTCAAAGACGGTAATTTCGACCTGAAAAACATGGAGCGTTCCGAATGACCATTGGACTTCGATGAGGACCGCTTAAACCATATTATTCATGAAGATCCCACAACTTATGGTAACACCCAATATTATTTATAGTTAAGGCATTAACATTGTGGAGGTTTTAAGACATTGTAATTTGTTTTATCAAACACTGTTTATTCCACTTTTTGTAACGGTATAACCCTACCGGTTTCAAGGCTTTCACCTTATCATCAGGGGAGCACAGACAAGACTTATTTGTGCACCCCTGATGATGAGGTGAAAGCCTTGAAACCGGTAGGGTTATACCGTTACAAAAAGTGGAATAAACAATGTTTGATAAAACAAATTAAAATGGAAAAAGATTGTCTTTTTTCTGAAAAGTGAAACTGCGTGTATCAAGGGATAGGTGTATACAGAAACTAAAAAAGACATGACTCTAATAAGTACAGCTTAAAGACTGATCCTCTTTCTGTTGGTTAAGATCGGCAGGAGGCCAAGAGTTTTTAGGAGCTAGTCCTTAAGGGAAGAGATGATGATGATAAATAAAACACGTTTTGGATCGCAATGCGGAAGAAGAGTGGAATTTTATTAGTAACGTAGGTATTTATATATTTTTAGAATGTGCGCGGGAATGCGCTCGCGATATGCCTACGTCTCGTTTCTGCGAATGCAAAACGATTAATGTTGCATGTAGGTATCATTCAAATACGGAACTGGCGAGACAAGCGTGGTGCGTTCTCTCTCTAGTATGGAATGCGGTCCGCTCGGCTATGGGTTGAATGGCCGGCGGGTGAACTTCGGACTTGCTTATTTAGACTGTCGAGGAATGCGAAGGTCATCTCATCGGTCATTGACCGTACGTATGAACGCCCACAGTGTTCCGAGTGGGCGTCCGCCACAAGTTATAAATTTGATAGGACAAACGATTGAAGACTTTGATTTAAATCAAAACCAAATTAGATATCTTAATTTACAAGTGTATACTACTTTCTACTACCCTATTCTCATTATATAAATACTGAAATATAAATAATAATTCCAACTACCTGGCTGTCCTTCTATCAGTAACTGGGCTGGCTTGGTCCGAAGCAAGCACGATGACTGTGTACTTGGCAGCTTTCTCCCTGTCCAGTTGTGATCTGGTAGAGAGAACTCCTGTCTTCTGGTCCATCCTGAAAGCCCCTGCATCCTCTTCTGCTGTACTAAAATCACCTTCCGATGTCACCGATTCTATTGAATATTCCACCTAGAATTGAATTAATACATGTCAATATTTTCATCATATTTCTTTTTCTATATTCTTCCTGATGCTCTACATTCTTGATCCATCGACCTTGTAGCAAACCACTCTATTGAATTGAGCAATAAGGTCTAAAATCATTTCAACCTTTATTTCAATCAACTAACTGAAAGTTTTATTTGTCGTGTTAAGAGCCTCTTATAATAATGAGAATCGAACTTTAGATTTTGCTTTTTACTGCGGATCCTCAAGTCTAAAATGATAAGCTTAAACTAAACAAATCATAGACAAAAGAGAAATCTTGATGTTTCAGAACATAACATAGCGATACATTTTAAATCACAGCCGGTATTGAGGCTCGATATTGCTCGATATCACAGTCCAGTATTGAGGCTTGATATTGCTCGATATCACAGCCGGTATTGAGGCTCTATAAACACTGTTTTATCCACTTATGAGGCTTATTATAATAACTGATTAACCGGTTTCAATATTACTTACTATCATCTTTAAAAGACACCAATATATTTTGTAAATAGTAATATCGAAACTAATCGACAATAATTTTAATATACTTTGAAATGGAATATAACAGAGTTTATATAATACTATTCACAGTTTTTAACGTGAATTTCCCCTATATTTCTGCCAAAAAAATATCTTCTCCCTGGCTCCATCCCAACTCACTGTCTGCGAAGACTGTTGGGGTCAGCTCTCTTCATCCTCAGGTTGTACGCTCTTCTGTCCCGGACTACGTCCCCCAGGCCGTGCCTCTGCATCAGGTTATCATTTTGCACCACCCATGAATTCTTTGGTCTTCCTCTGGTTGTTATTCGAGGAAGATCCATGGAGATTGCCTGGTTCACAATGTTAATTTTAAGCTAAGCTTGAAAAACCTTTTGAAAGTTTAATACGGTAATTACCTCCGCATTCTTCCCAAAGTCCTGATCCGTGGCTTTGAGTGTGATGATGGTGGATCCCTGGCTTGTTCCTTCCCTGATGGAAGCTTCGTACTCCTGAAGCTCAAACACTGGGGTGTGATCATTACAGTCCAAAACGTTCACCTAAAAGTAATTAAAAAATTAGTAACCACAATAATATACCCCTACATCGCTTTACAAACCATTTTTTTAACAAAATTTCGCTATAATAGAAATGAAAAAGTTCTCTTTATGGAAAAAAATCGATATACGGAATATTTTCAAATTTGAATACAAATAAAGATTTACGTGAAATGGATCAAAATCCACCCTTGGGACACAGAAGAGAAAACAAAGATTTCTTGAGAATTAACACTGACGAGATCAGTCGACGCTTTTTACATTTTGAAAAGGACATTAAAATCCTAATTGAAAATGATTTTGATGAAGAGAGAAGCTCTGAAGTTTATCGCAAAATTAATAATATTTTATATATTAAGGGCTCTGCAGTAAATAATGGTAAGCGACATGTATCACATTTTGAGATATTAAGAAAACAAGTCTTTATAAAATCTTAAAATGTATTTATGAAATATTTATTAAAAATAATGTTATTTTAAAATGTATTATACTTCGGAAATTCTAGGATGTGTCCTGTGACAGTTCACAAATTTGCCCCAATACAACCTTGTAACGACGTTCTGTAATTTTAATTGTTTTATTAACTTTAATATAAGCCTCGATTCTAATAAATAGCAAGTATTTAGGTAAATACATTACAAAAAACTAACAATAATGACAAATTAATACATCTTGTTACAAATTAGCAAAAATGTGGCAGTTTGTTAAAATCAAATAATATTTGGTGACGTTTGTCAAAAGTCACTGCGTTAGTCTCCATTGGCTAGGGATGGGGTATACGATAATTGGATTTTCGATTTTTTTATACCTAAAATTAAATGTTCGTAATTAGTATTAATTCATTGTGGATCTTGGCATATTTAAAGATAGATACAAATCATACAATACATTAGAAAGTCAGTATAATGAAAATTAGGAATTAAAACGTCAGTTTAGAGAAAAACAATTTTTCGATTTATAAAAAAACTATTCGATTTGTAAAAAAAACGATTTTACCCCATCCCTTCGAGACATGACGTTTAAAACGCCACAGGACCCATCCTAGAATTTCCGAACTATAGGTTTTAAGACTATTCTGTTTGAGTATTAGATTTTTTAATTACATCTTTAACTATCTAATTTGTAATTTTGAAACTCGTCTTTTGTTATTTTGTCGCTTACCATTATTTACTGCCGAGCCCTTCATATTATTTACAGTCAAGGCCTAACCTAACCTAACCTCACATTGTGGAGGTTTAAAGACATTGTAATTTGTTTTATCAAACACTGTTTATTCCACTTTTTTTTAATGGTATAACCCTACTGGTTTCAAGGCTTCCATCTCCTCATCAGGGAAGCACAAACAAGTCTTGTTTGTTCTCCCTGATGATGAGGTGAAAGCCTTGAAACAAAAATGTGGAATAAACAGTGTTGATAAAACAAATTACAATAATAATATTTTATATTATTATAAGCAGCTTAGAGAAAATATACAAAGCATCAAATATTGGATATATACGAGGGTCATCCAGAAAGTAAGGTTACAACATTTATGTAGGATCGAAAAATGCTTGTTTTTAATTGAAATTCACAGGATACCTCACAAATATATTAAACTATTTTTCAACGTAATCGCCGTCGAGATCGAGACATTTCAGTAGTCGGGGCACCCGCTTTTGTATGCCAGTGTCATAGACCTCCGCCGCCAGCTCTTTCAGTCACTTCTTCACAGCTTCCTCGACCTCCTGATCGTTGAAAAATTGTTGGGGTGTAGTGACACACCCACGTCTCATCCCCCGTCACGATAGAGTCCAGAAAAGCTTCTCCCTCCTATACAAAACGATACAAAAATTCATGCGCGGCGGTCACGCGATTTTGACGGTGCTCCGGTGTGAGCATTCTGGGCACCCATCTCGCACACAACTTCTTGTAACCAAGTTTTTCCGACACAATATTACCAAGGAGACTTCGAGAAATTTCAGCAAATTCTTCGTGAAAGTCGTCAAGCGTCACACGGCGGTCATTTCGCATTAGTTCTTCAATTTTTTGCACAAATTCATCAGAAATCACTGCCTTGCCTCGTCGTAAGTATCAGTACGGCCTTCTCTGAACAACTTAACCCACTTCGTGACATGTTGTCGACTCATCATATCACTACCATAAACTTCCACGAGCTTCCGATGGATATTCGCGGCGGTATTGTTCTGCAAAGTCAAAAAACTGATGACCGCGCGGGTCTCGCACGGACGAGAGTTGGCGGGAGCGCACGACGACCTCTCCATCGGAAGAATTTACTGTGACTGAACAAAATGGCCGACAAACACGCGGGACCAAACAAACTGACCGTTAGGATCCCTCCTACACGCCAGGTGCACCAACTTTGAAACAAAAAAATTCCCCCGGCCTCAGGAGCTCTTGTAATCTTAGTTTCTGGATGACCCTCGTATTTCCCCACAGTTCTTACTTTATAATTGACAAATGATTATATCATATCGAATTTAATTTTCTATTATAAATGCTGTAATTCTTTATATTTGCTTTTCATATGTACACGATGTCTATATTCTACATATTTCAGAATATACTATAGTATAGACTTCTCAAATATTTCATTAATTTTTTCTTCATGGAACACATCAAGCACATTAAATATGTATTTATGGAAAAAATTAATTCAATATATGGAATTTCAATTAACGGATAATAAAAACATGGTTTGTACAACCCTTCTTCTTTTCTTCTTCCTGGCACTGTCCCAACTCATTGCCTAGGTATGATGTTGGGGTCGGCTCTTCTCGTTCTTGGGCTATATGTTCTTCGGCTCTGGGTGTCGCTTTCATTTAGGCCCTTTCTCTGCAGGATTTTGGAGCATTGATTCATCCAGAAGTTCTTTGATCTTCCTCTGGATGGGTGTCGAGGAAGATCCACAGACATTGCCTGATTTACCGTATGGTCTGGTGGTGTTCGTCTTTTGTGCCTGTACCATCTCAGCTGTCGTTCTTCCAGCTTACTGTTTATGTCAGTGACTCCCAGGCTACTACGAATGTGTGAGCTCTTAATTCTATATTTTAGTGATACTCCTGCCAACCACATAAACATTCACATTTGGATTGTACAGCCCTATTTTGTTATAAAATATAAACAAGTACAGCTTTATTGGTCTAACGGTTAGCATGGTTTATTGGTCTAATGCTAAGTAAATAGCTATTTCAGGTTCACTTCCTAGCTGTTTTTCAGACACGTTTTGATCTGAATTTCTTTATCTGTAGCTTATTAGTTGTAATTCTTCAGTTGGGTATTGACATAGGACAGAAGCACCTGCAACATAGTCAGATATAAATGGATTATATATACCTGGAGGGTCGTAGTGCCAGATCTGGGTGGAAAACTGTCATCCACAGCGGTGATGCGAAAGTAGTGGACGTCCACCAGCTCCCTGTCGAGGCGTGCCAGTGTGGTGATGGAACCCAGGCGGGCGTCGATGCCGAATAGACCCTGTGAACGAGAATCCAACAGACTACTCATGGAGTATGTCACTGGACTATTCTCCGGATCCCTGGAAAAAAAAACAAATATTGTTAAAAAATCTTCATTGCTAAGTGTGAGAATCATTTTAATGATCTTTAAAATGCATTGTTTTAACAAAATTTATTTAAAAACGACAATCCACCACTATACTAAAGAAAATGTAGCATGACCCCTGTGACGTTTCACAAATTTACCACAATACAACCTTGTAACGATGTTAAGTAGTTTTAATTATTTTATCAACTTTAATATAAGCCTCCATTCTCTAATAAATAGCAAGTTATTTAGGTAAATACATTATGTTACATAAAACTAACAATAATGACAAATTAATACATCTTGTTACAAATTAGCAAAAATATGTCAATTAAAATCAAATAATATTTGGTGACGTTTGTCAAAAGTCACTACGTTAGTCTACATTGGCTAGGGATGGGGGTAGACTAACAAAATAAATATAAAGTGCAAATATGAGTGGAAGGCGTTTTAGAGGAAGATCAAAGAAAATATGGTTGAATCAAGTAAATTATATTTTGAATAAGGAAACGTAGAAAGTCAGAGAAATCGTAGTTGTATGGATGTCGAAGAGGCGAAGGATGTGTTTCGAGATAAGAAAGTCTAGAGCTCTGACCTCTCTGCCTATCCCGACAGGGAAATGACGTCATGGTAATGTTATATACACATATGTTATAATCTATAATCCATTACTGAAATTTTGTGTTATGTACTCTGTATACCCCTGAAAAGGCGGATTTATGGGGTCCATAGAAAATGTTTACACGGTTTCGGAGTGTGTTCTACCTGCTAATGGTTATGGTTTCAAGGAAATGGTGTCAACAGAGCGCGGACTCTGGACGCTTATTTAATGGCTCCATAGGACTGAACCACCCTCGTAAAGCGTGAATCTAACCAGCGGTGGACTGGCAATGATAATAGACCCAGGAAATCACTTGAGACCAACGTTCCCCCTAATTTTTTCTTTGTTTGCGGCCCATCAACTAATATATGTAAGAAAAAAAGAGGGAAGTTAGAAAATATGCATATTCATGCATAGATAAAACTAAGTAGTCAACATAATGTACCACGATATCATAAATCACATTTTTTAAAATCATGGTCACCCTTCTACACTATTCTTTCCTTACAGCGTGTGGACTCTATATGGTGTTTCCATGTTCCGCACACATTCAAAGAAAGAAACCTGAGAACCCATCATAAAATATCAAATAAAATATATAATTGCGCAAAACAAAATATGGTTACAAGTTCCTTTCTTTGAGATGTGTGCGGAAGATGGAAACATTTATGCGAACAATTTTTAACAGATGTGCGGCAGCACGCCTTAGAGGGAACGTTGCTTGAGACCAACCCCTTTTCGACGTCAAATATTTTGCACACCCTTCTTCGTTTTTTTTCATATTAGACAGTTATTTACCATATTTTTCGAACAATAAGACACACATTTTCACTTAGAAAAATCTATTTAAAAATGGGGTGCGTCTTATGTTCAGGTCTGAGTGAATGTGATGGAATACAAGTAGCCTAAACGAGTGGACTTGTTCTTGCTAAATAATTAGTTGTAAGAATTGTTATCTAGTTATAAGTAGTATGTAGGTGTTAAGTATTTATAAGAAATCATATATTAAGATTATAAAAAATAAAAATAAAATGACATGTAGGAAAATAAGATTAAGTAAGTTCATAAATTATAATATATAAATAAGATTAGTTAAGTAATAAATTTGTATATGATATATATATATAGGTATAGCCTTGACAAATATTTGTATAATATATTACAGTACCCGGCGGTAAGTAATACACATCGGGCTTGTCTGTCATAATCGGCTAACTTTGGCTTCGTAGAGCGTCGTCTCTGTCGCACGATCGACTGACAAATCGTGACGGAACATGTGTATGAATGACAGAGACGACGTTCTACAAAGCCGAAGTTAGCCGATTATGGCCGACAGTCTCTTTCTTAAGCCCAATGTGTATTACTTACCGCCGGGTACTGTACTTTGTTTACTAAAAAAATTTAAAAAAAGTCCGAAGTGCGTCTTATGGTACAAAAGTAGAGGGTCGTAGTAATAGATTCCTGCAGAAAATAATTTAAACTACCAAAATAAATATGATACACGCTTTATATTACCTACGCATGTAATTAATTAGTATTTAGTTTTAACACACACTCCTTTAACTTAATTTTTTTTTATTATATTTCATATTTTTTCTATACCTATTGAAGCTCTCCATAGTAATAATTGAACAGTTTATTTAGCGCGTAAAACAAATACAGACGTCCGACACCATCGATACATTACTTTGTCCGTATATCCATTGTTTCTTAATATTTATTTTATTGTTAAGAGTTTGTTGTTGGTAATATCATCCACGTTCAATGACATCATAATCAGTCCCGTTATCATTGAGTCAAATGCTGTCATTTTATGGCAGTGCAGATGATTCGATGTATTAAGAATCATAACTTCAATAAATGAACCTTTCCTTGACGAGAATATGTTAAAATTAAGCTTGTTTATACCAGATTTTAATCGTCATGTCGAAGAAGTTTCATGAGATAACAGTTGTCATACTTCTATTGTAAATTGAATTTTGTCATTCAAGGTGTTGGTATATGCTATATAATTTATACACAGGTCACTCAAGCCAGTCTTCTGGGAAATTCCCGGTGACCCGACGGCCTAGTCCGACCCTAGATACAGCGTGGGGTGCTGCGCCCCCTACACAACCGGGGTTATTATGACGCCGAAAAATGTTTCCGTCCCTTAATTGTGTCTCTCGTGTTACACGGACTAATTTACACATACAAGTGGTTCACAGGAAAGAAAGGTGTGACGAAAACTCAATTCTGAAAAGGCGTGCGAATGTAACTAATTCAGGTAAAAATTATGTAACTTGAATATGTCAAGAATGATGAAAGTCTGAAGAAAAAGTTGGTGATCACGGTGACAGTTGAGGGAAGGCAAACAAGAGGAATGTGCCCTATGAGATAGGCGGATCAAATATATGAGTTAACAGGATCCGCTGCATTCAGCATGACCCAAGGACTGGGAGGGATGGAGGCAAGTGGTGCGCCTAGTTTGAAACATAGCAGAAAACCACGACGCTCAAAACATTGAACACGCGATAAAGAAGAATATGTCAAAATAAAATAAAATATAAAAATATGCTGGAAGAAATACTATAAGACAGTCCCTGAGATCTTTATAGTGTAGAACAGGGGAGGGCATACATGAGGTCAACGAGAGACACATTCTGGATTTTCATATATGGTATATATATATATATATATATATATACCACACCATAGTCACGTTCTCACGTAGTATTAAATACACAAATTAAAATTTATTACATATTCTACACAAATCTTTATTGCTATATACTAAAGAATAAAAATACACATATAAGAAAATATAAAAATAGCGTAGGATACGGTTTGCGTGGTTTGCGCACATAAAGAGGCAGGAGATGCGCGCGCATCCTACACATTGAAATCACAGCACACACGTATACACCAATCTTGCGTCTTTGACAGTTGCATTCATACATGCGCATCTTGTCATTTACAACATTTAGAAAGGAAAATCGCAAACATACAAGTACAATGGGGTGAGAAAGTATCTATATTTTTATAAGACATTGGGAGCCGCACTTGATCCAACGAAGAGTCGCATTTACCCACGTCTGTTATATGGGGAAGCAAGATGTTGGAGTGGAAATTTTTATTAATTAGAGAATAAATTCAATAGGTAATGAATGTATATTTATTGACTCGACTATAAAGCAACTCCCAATTTTTTTATATTTTTTTTCTTTTTTCTATTACCTTTTAAATAATTGACTCAAAATGTGCTTTCTTAGACCCTCAAAATGCTTATCTTGTAGAATTTGCATTCATTAGGTCTTGTTTCTGTGATCGACAGCTTCTAACATTGTTTACAGTAATGCCAAGTTTTCTGGCAGTTTTACGCGCAGAATACGGTTTTTACCGTATCCTGCGCGTAAGACTGCCAGACATTTTTACGGCAGTCTTTAGCGCAGAATACGGTTTGCGTGGTTTGCGCGCATAGAGAGGCAGGAGATGCGCGCGCATCTTACACATTGAAATCACAGCACACACGTATACACCAATCTTGCGTCTTTGACAGTTGCATTCATACATGCGCATCTTGTCACTTACAACATTTAGAAAGGAAAATCGCGAAAATACAAGTATAATGGGGTGAGAAAGTAACTATATTTTTATAAGAGACATTGGGAGCCGCACTTGACCCAACGAAGAGCCGCATTTGCCCACGTCTGGTATAGAACATAGGGCAATTATCTAAAATACTAGTATGTTCACCATATCGAACATTTGATGGTATGCAATTAATTATTTATTTATATATGACAAGAAATGTTATAAATACATAATTTGTGAATAAAAAAGAAAAGGTAATTTGATGTTGAGATACAATTTTTATAGATCTGGGTCCCTCGCCTTTCATTTGTAGTATTCCAGTAAAGTAGGCTTTTGCCTGTGTATTACAGAGGATTATAGATGCATCGAAACGTGCAGGCGTTCATTCCGTCCATCGCGTTATTTATATTAAAAAAATGTAAAGTAATTTCATTAGTCACAATATGAAAACCAGTCAATTTTTATGTTCTCGACAATAACTAACAAATTATTCTCTATTTTAACTTACAGAACCAATGTGATGGCCAAATACTCAGTGACGTGCGGTTTAGAGATGTTTAACTCATTGAGTTACACAGTCGATATCCCTTCCCTTACGGTGTTAAAATTGAAACGCGTGCTCCGGTGTTGGGTAGTGAGTACGCGATCAAAAATTTGCGATTTTAAATCGGAAAAATAAGAACATTCATAGATAATCCCCTTAATTAATTATAATTGAAGTTAAAAATTATAATAATTGAGATTTATTTGCTGAAAACATTAAAAACCCATCTGGCAACGCTCACGGAACGGGCGTACGTCTAACCTATTTGCAAGCCTAGAAGCTACTGTGGCGCGGAACGTCAGTCGCATACCCCGGCGCTTACGCTTATGCTTGCGACGTTGAGACAATTCAGCTTCTCGCAATTCAGTGGAGTATGCAAGAGTGAAATGCGAATATAGTGTCGCGCTTCCCGCATACTATTCACCTATCGTCAAGACACAAGGTCGAGGCACTCACAGCGTTTAAATGCGAATTTGTTTCCGATATCTTCACAAAATACCCACGATGTAGTCGATAAATTCTGATTACTATTAATATTATTTTTTAAATCAATGCGTAAATATAGCATGGAGGAAAACCTAAAATCTTAACCTTGTATTTATTATATTTATAGAGATATTGATGGTTATTAGAAGCAACGTGTAGAAGATACCCAACACAGGGAAGGAAAGGATATACACGTATTGTTGGCCCCGTCTAGCATTATAAAAAGAATCCTCTCAAGTATTCTTCCATACGAATTAAAAAAATACCAGACCCACGTTATATAACAGGAGAAATTCGTATAATGTGGAAAATAAAAAGGAATTAAAAAAGGTCGGATCCCCAATTCGGAAAAAAAATGTCCCAATCACTACTTGAGAATGAATTTATCCCAATCACCAATTCTGAATAAATATGTCACAATCGCCAATTCAGAATGAATATATCCCAATCACCAATTCTGAATAAATATTTCCCAATCACCAATTCAGAATGAATATATCCCAATCATCAATTCGGAATGAATATGTTCCAAACAAAAATTCGGAATGAATATGTCGCAATCAATAAATTAAAATGTATACAGTGTAACGTGGCGGGTTTATTGTCATGTGGCAATCTCTTCCAACCAAACAACCAGAAAGATGTTAATGAGGTATTTAACATAGAAAACCAGACGAAAACTTTAAAAAAAACTGGGTACTAACGGAAATCGCATCCGTAAATTCCGGGTTGGAAGTCTTACGAAGTAGGCCACGGAGGTCGCCTTGATTCACAATGAACATGAAATATGTTACGTTATTTTTAACTGAGTCAGAATTATGAGAATAAAAACAATAATTTGTTTTTATTTTCATTCTCTTCAAGTTAGCCGAATCCATGAAAATATTATAAATGGGGTGCGAATATTTCTTGTAGCAATTAAACAAGTCGTCAGTGTATATCGGCACTTGCAAATAATGTTCCCCGGGCGCTTGTTAATGGCTAATGTCGCTAATAGAGCCGACCGGGCCAAGGGTAGTCGGGGCCCGCATATGTGCGGCATAAATCACTAACTTTATTAAAGGCCTTAACAATGGGCCGGGAGGGGCGGCGACAGCGGAAAATAATTCCCGTTTGGTAAAATTTATGGCGCCGGGGCAAAAAAAAAAACTAACACTTTTTTTAGGAGAAAATCTCTTTAAAAATATTATTAGGCAACTCGTGTTACTTTCTTGGCGCGTATGCAGGAAAACTATTCACTACAAACCCTTCTCAAACCTTTGCCACCCTTGTCGAAATTGATTTTAATATAACGCACCAAAGTAAATTAAACGTTGTATAAAAAACGAATAATTTCATAATATAGAAAATATTGCGTTAAATGCTTCGCCTAAAAATACGGCGAAATAAAGCGACATATATATTGTAACGATGGTCGTTATCAATGTAGCGTGTGTCCTATTAGGACGTGCTGATGATTTTGATATCGACATCGCTCCTCGTTTTAGTTGATTCTGCGTTACTTCTCGTTCAGAGTCATCAATATAGCGGATTGCTTATCTTGATAAGTCATGATGATCTTGCTTTGTATTCAATAAATATAGACTCAGGAATGCGGATATAAAACGATAAGTGGACAGCGGGCAAAATAAATAACAAGTCTTGACAGTTGAATGAATGACAATAATAATATGTTTATTTCTCGGCGTCCGAGTAATTTATACCGATGAGTGAATACATTCGCGATACATATATCTGCCTTGCTCTAGCGAATGAATTGGCGGTAGGTTAATTATTTATATTTGGAGATGGCTAGCCAATTCGCAGACGTTGTAAATAGTAAATATTGTTGTTGTTCATAGTGTGTGACAATCATTGAATTCTTCATCGGTCATTGCCCCTGTATGTTTACTATCTGACAATAATTAATTTAATTTAATTGTGTTTAACAATTCACTTATTCATTTTGACAATTATTTATTTATTTATTTATTTAGGTAGGTATTCCTACAATATCGTCAGGTGAGATACCTACGAACCCACAACAATTGTGGTAGAATTACGAACAAAATTGTGGTAGAATTACGGGAATTGTGGTAGAATTACGAACATAACGTTGTTCGTAATACTACTACACGCCACGAAATAACAATGACATTGAACTAAACTGGGCTTTTTGGTTACTATTAGAAATCGAATAGAATTAGGTACCGTTCGGAAGTCAAGCGTCTCACCAATACAAGATACGGAGGTCTTCTTAAAATTGTAAGAAAGGTATACGCATTAGATGTTGATTAAAATGAAATTCGTCGTTGCAGGGTCTCGCATTTATTGTATTCGTCGTTGCAGGACCTCGCATTTATTGTATTCGTCGTTGCAGAGCCTCGCATTTATTGTATTCGTCGTTGCAGGACCTCGCATTTATTGTATTCGTCGTTGCAGGGCCTCGCATTTATTGTATTCGTCGTTGCAGGACCTCGTAGTCGAGGATTCCATCGCCATTCAAACGTCAATTCAGTTGGAAAGCGAAGTTGTGCCATGGAGTTTTTTTTTAAGTGAGTGAATCGTTGCACACCAGTAAATTAGCACATCGAGGGGATGAGGCGAGCAAACACATCGACATGTTTTTTTCCCTTTTGAAAGAATATATATGACCGAAATCATAGGTATTAATATACCCCCGAATACTCGAGGGAAAAATGTCTGCGTTATTCGAGGGAAGAAGCACAGCACGTGATTTGAACAGGTGCATGGCCGCGCTGTAACGCACTGAACTTCCGTGCGGAAGGTCGCCGGTTATACTGTGTTACACTTTCGTTGTATATCGTACAGCCTAGCGGGTTTATTGTCATTTGGCAATCTCTTCTATCCAACAAAATAGTTGAATAGGCCTTAAGTAAAAATCATACCATAACCCTCTTAAAAAAATGGGCACAAACGGGAATCGAATCCGTAATCGGTTGGGAAACAGGCGTCTTACCAACTAGGCAACAGAAGTGTCTTGTATTATGTTGTATTAAATTTCGTTATATGCATTATTTATTTATTTATTTTCTCAAAACAGACTTAGTCCAATTAAATTGAAAAATACAAGATGTGTTAATAAAAAAAATATATATGAAATAAAAAAATATATATAAAATTAAAATGATGTATATACATACATATATACACACAAACATACACATACATACACACATACACATATGTATATTCTAAGTCACTTAAATACGTTGATGAGTGCTTTGTAACGCGTATAATTTGGCGGGCTTATTGACATAACACAATCTCTTGTAACTATACTTCAGAAATTCTAGGATGGGTCCTTTGACAGTTGACAAATTTGCCCCAATACAACCTTGTAAATGACGTTCAGTAATTTTAATTATTTCATCAACTTTAATATAAGCCTCGATTCTAATAAATAGCAAGTTATTTAGGTCAATACATAACATAAAACTAACAATAATGACCAATGAATACATCTTGTTACAAATTCGCAAAAATGTGGCAGTTTGTTAAAATCAAATAATATTTGGTGACGTTTGTCAAAAGTCACTACGTTAGTCTGCATTGGCTAGGGTTGGGGTTTACGATAATTGGATTTTCGATTTTTTTATACCTAAAATTAAATGTTCGTAATTAGTATTAATTCATTGTGGATCTTGGCCTATTTAAAGATAGATACAAATCATACAATACATTAGAAAGTCAGTATAATGAAAATTAGGAATTAAAACGTCGTCAGTTTAGAGAAAAACAATTTTTCGATTTATAAAAAAACTATTCGATTTGTAAAAAAAAAAGGTTTTACCCCATCCCTTTGAGACATGACGTTTAAAACACCACACGACCCATCTTAGATTTTCTGAACTATAACCAGAAATATAATATTAAAGAGGTCGTGAAAACCAAACTGACTTTTTTGTTTTGTTTAAATAAATTGGTACTGATAGGAACCGAACCCTCAACCCCCGGGTTGGGAGACAAGCGTCTTACCAACTAGGCAACATAGATTATGGTATAGATGACAAACGTAGAAGCCGATTCATCCATCACTTTGAACCCTTTTCCTTGTAATTTTTCCCGAGGGCCTCGTATCCCCACACGTCCCGGAATCCTCAGCGCACCCAGTGGCAGGAGGGCAGGAAGGCGTGTGTACGGAGTGTGGAGCGTGGAGTGTGGAGCGTGGAGTGTGGAGTGTGAAGCATGCAGAGGTACATTTATCAACTCCTCGCCGCCTGCCCGGAATACTGATAAGGATTACTTTGTTCTAATGTACGAGTCCAGCAATGGCGTACCTACCGGCGGGGTTAACAGGCCAATCGACACACAATTTACATTTAACAAAACGAAAAAGAAAATTTCAGTTTAAAATAAACTAAAGAATTTATATGTTGTTATAGTTAAGGCATTAACGTTGTGGAGGTTTAAAGACGTTGTAATTTATTTTTATCAAACACTGTTTATTCCACTTTTTTGTGACGGTATAACCCTACCGGTTTCAAGGCTTTCACCTCATCTTCAGGGGAGCGCAAACAAGACGAAACGCTGTTCGAACTGGTACCGATATACACGCTTCAACGGTTGGGGGTTGAGGGGTGAGGGAGGCATGGGACAATTTCAGCCAAGAGCGGAGAGATTTTTGGAAAATAACTGTTCAACAGATGTTCGGATCAGTGTACCGACTTAGAAAGAATTTACATAGCGCTAATTTGTAACACCAATTAGGACAAGAGCGCTCCAATATGTTTTGTTAGATAGTAATAAAGGGCGTATACACTTAGGTAAGATCTTTTTTTTTAGATAACTTGGGTTGTTTTATATTATATTTGCATATGTACGAGCATTTCGTAATTATACAACAAACGTACTATATAAACCTCTTGTTGGTTTAATTCGAAGAGCAAACGTACTTTAAGTGGCTAAATTTATATTAGTGTTCGAGTAGGCATTTGACACAACAAAATCATATCTCGACATTGTTTGAGTAGGTATTTGATACAACAAACTCATATCTCCATGTTGTTCGAGTAGGTATTTGATACAACAAACTCATATCTCCATATTGTTCGAGTAGGTATTTTAACAACAAACTCATACCTCCATGTTGTTCGAGTAGGTATTTGACACAACAAGCTCATATCTCCATATTGTTCGAGTAGGTATTTGATACAACAAACCCATATCTCCATGTTGTTTGAGTAGGTCTTTGATAGAACAAACTCATATCTTCATGTTGTTCGAGTAGGTATTTGATACAACAAACTCATATCACCATGTTGTTAGAGTAGGTATTTGATACAACAAACTCATATCTCCAAACTCCAAAGTACGGGTTTGACTGAGCTTATGGTACTAGTGAGCTTACGGAATTTGTTCTCTATCTATCACGGCCATTTTTCAGGAGAGATAAAAGAAAATGCGTGATCGAACTAACAACCGCGCCTGGGGACCTAGTACTACAAATGGGTTTCCCAAAAAAACTGTTATAAATAATATGTTAGTCTTCGATGTACTCGTATATGAATATTTTACCAAGAACATAATATACAAGTGTTATAAAAACAAAAAAATTATGTTTTGAACAACCCTTTTGTTTTCGATAGCATTAAACATCTAGGAAAACATTATTTTTGTGACCTCTTGGAATTTTTGACTTGTAATCTAATAACAAAGTTAAAAAATAACAAATTTTGTACATAATTTAATGGTCAGTGGAATGGAAACGTGGACGTGGAAAAGATTAAAAATGGCGAATAAATGCGTGCACTAAGAAGAATACATGCAGTGAAATATATGATAGAATACAGAATAAAGTGATTTACGATAAATGTGAACTTAAGGCTGATGTGTTGAGGAAGATGAAGAGCTTTTAGGCGGTTTGGGTATGTAAAACGAACGCATGAAAAAAAACGAAAACATAGTGCCAATATGAATGGATATCGTGGTAGAGGAAAACCTAAAGAATAGTTGGATAAAATTAATGATATTTCGAAAGGATATGTAAGAAGTATGGATGCACCGGAGAAAGCTACGGATACCCTGGACGAATATGGTCAGCAAAACAAGGGTTCTTCAAAGAGCCAAAGTTGATAGAGAGTTGCTGACTAATATTAAAACCCGAAAGGTGTCCTACTTGGGTCATGTACTTAGAGGAGCAAATTACAAATTACTGCACCTGATCATCCAAGGCAAGATAGAGGGTCGAAAAGGTGTTGGCAGGAGGCAAATCTCCTGGCGTATAAGGAGCGTTGGGGATCTTTTTCGGGCTGCCGGGGACAAATATGCCTACTCTCACGTGATATTCAGCTTTGGGGGGACCTGACATGATACTAGGAAGAAGAAGATGTAAGAAGTATGAGAAAACCTATGTATGTAGAAGAGGCAAACGATCTGTATCCATATAGGAAAGTCTGACCCTCGGTCATCTCTGCATACTCCAACAAGAAAATGCCGTGATGGTATTTTTACCCCTTTTTTTTTAATTATTTCTGATAGAAATGTTGTTCTTTTTCTAAGGTGATTCATTTGACAGCCATTATATGTCGCTTGAGTTGACACGTCAGTAGTTTTTTTAAGTGGATTCTTTATAATTAATTTATTTTCATCGCAAAACTTTTGGCATCATTGAACTCGTGTGTCGTAAAAGCTTCATTAATCTTGTGAATATGCTAATTTAATATTTTTGGGGTTTTTATATTTAAAACCTTTGTTAATTCAGCATAACACGTATTATTCCTTTTATAGGTATTAGTGGTAACGTTTCGGTTACATATGAATTAAATTTGTGTTACGGGTATGTGAATTGCGTTATATAGTTCACATTTCTTTGTGTAGTGACAATCTTGAATTGAGTTTCGAGACATTAAAAAAAAATCATTGAATTTTACCAAAAAGCGGCACAAAACTTAACATAATACCAACAAACCGCAATCAATCAACTTTTTACTATGCTTTAAATATTTTAAAAATATAAATATGTCAAACAATCTGACCTACAGGTACACACCACCCACTCCACGCCTGGCAGGAAGAAAGTTAAATAGGAGGACGAAATAGGCCCGTTTTTTATGCATGTCCATGGGCCTGTCAGTTTCTCGTAACGCCACTGGTCATTCGAGGTATATTCTTGTATTCCTTGCGGGAACACTCTATGCCGTGATAATATCTTTCAAAAGTAAAGATAAAAAATATATTACCATCGTGAAAATGGCACACATCAGACTGAAACGTGTATAAAGGAGGCACATTTTTTTACGCGGGAAAATATAAAAGCATAAACAAAAGTATTTCCTTGTCTTTGCGCCCAGCAAGCTGCTAAGGGCGGGAAACGGATAAATACGAAGTCCGTATTATACCGGTCACGTTTTATAACGTATGGACTTTGTAAGTAAGGTCTATTGGAACTAAAAAAGGAGAACGATTGAAGAGGGAGGCGGGAGGAATTTTATTTGAACGTATAAAAAAAGATCCAACTCGTATTTTTCGATATTTGACGAAATTACAACGTATGACACAATAAGCAAAGAGGGCATTAGGACATAATGAGGATGAAGCAATTAAAGTGAAGAACGAAGGATTGTGGTTAGACAGAATGAATGATGAAAGATTTACTTTTATGCATGGTGAAACGTGGACGTGGAAAAATCCTGAAAAGTACTGAATAAATTATGTAGATATGCGTGAACTGATAATAATACATGGGATGACAATGTATGACAGAATACGGTATGAAGTGATTAGGAATGAACGTGAACTTAAGACTGGCGCGTTAATTAAAATGAAGAGCACTCTTAGATTGTTTGGGCATGTAGAAAGAATGAATGAAGAAATACTAACAAATTAAATATACAGTGATATCATGAGTGGAAGGCATGGTACAGGAAGAGCAAGGAAAGTATGGTTGGATCAGGTGAATAATATTTTGGAAGAAAGAAACGAAGGAAGTCAGGGAAATTGTAGGAGTTATATGAGAAGGTTTATGGATTTAGAAGAGGCGAAGGATGTGTCGAGATAGGAAAGATTTAAGTATTGCTGATGTGAAAAAAAAGTACGCTCCATCGTAGGCAGAACTCTTAGAGATCGGATCAGAAATGAGACGATAAGGTCTGTCTGTGGTGTTGAAGACATAGTGAGGTGGGGAAGAAGCAGAAGGCGCTTCTGGAGGGATCATGTGGACCGCATGGAGGATATAAGACTGGCAAGAATCGCTAAGACTGAAAACCCTAACAGCAGGAGATTACCAGGAAGGCCGCCGAAAAGGTGGAAGGACAGCTGGACGTCATCATCTCAGGATAGCCCACCGTTACAAACAGGTCATACGACCTAAACCAAGAGGAAGAAGCAGAAGAAAAAGTGTGAATATATGTAAAATGATAGATTTAAATAAATAAGGTTAAGACTAGAGTATTTAACAGTTTATAACTTTGTTATTCTACTAATTACTTTAATCCCCGCTACACGAGGTTGAAACATGTTCCACTAATTACATTAATTCCCGCTACACGAGGTTGAAACATGTTCCACTAATTATATTAATCCCTGCTACACGAAGTTGAAACATATTCCAATAATTACATTATTCCTCGCTACACGAGGTTGAAACATGTTCCATTAATTACATTAATCCCCGCTACACGAGGTTGAAACATGTTCCACTAATTACATTAATCCCCGCTACAAGGGGTTGAAATATGTTACACTAATTACATTAATTTCCGCTACACGAGGTTGAAACACGTTCCACTAATTACATTAATGTATGTAATTAGTGGAATAACAAAGTTATTTATTTTTAAATGTTCTAATATGGAGTTCCACAAAGTTAAAGTTGAAACCTTTGATTGGTTAACATTATTTTATAATTATTTTTTAAATTAATCAGAAAATTTAAATTTTAAATCGTATATGATATACGAGTATTATATTATTGAACAAAAAGTATTGAGAAATGTAATATTTTCGTTCACACGTTAATAACAATACACTTTTGTTGATTAATTTCGCAACATATTGTGTCGGTTACACTGTGCGGTAATTTGATACAATATTGGAAACCAGACAGGTCAATAAATTAATTAAATTTAATAAAACATTCACCCTGAGAATATATCTCCTAACAATCGAAGCAGAGATGGACAACCTTTTTTAACAGCAAAAAGTTAAAAAAAAATATTTTTAATAAAACATAAATTCTAAAAGTCTTTAGTTCAATTGATAGTATTATATATTTCATAAATTAATCAAGGCGATCTTTCCCAGTGACCGGCTTGTTTTATGTGGTGTTAACGAAAGTTGCTATATTTAAGTAAATAATAGGAACATTATAATGAAACTTTGAAAGTTTCTTTCAAATACTTGAATGATGTAATTAAGTATGGTGATTCTGACAATATTTTCATTTGTGGAGAGCTACATAAGATTCCTTACACATGGACAGGGTCTCATTTCTCTTATTGTGCTCAGCACATACCTTGAAAGTTCTACAGGGTTTTTCTATTTCGTCAGTTGATAGAATACATATCAACACATGTTAAGATATATTTATTTTTATTTAACACTTTTATTGAAAATACAATCTGGCGGGCTTATTGCCAGGTGGCAATCTCTTCTAACCACCAAGACAAAAGTAAATGAAGCAAGTTACGTGGTCGCATAAATCATTCAAATGACTATCTATCCCTACGAAATCCATAAACACATACGTGAGCGAACCCCACAAAGAAGGACAATCACCCGAACATTATTTTTCATATAAAGTGAGATATCATCAATCAAAAGGAAAGGAAGGGATGGTGCAGAGGAAAGGAAAAGAAAAATCAGGAATGAAACACGTTATTTTACTGACTAGAAATTAAGAGTTTTTTCAGTCGCTTCTTAAAGCATGCCAAGGACGGAACGAGTCTTATATTGGTTTGTAATTGATTCCAGAGTCTCACTACATGGACAGTAAAAGACGACGTAAAAAAAGAGGAGCGGTGAACTGGAAAGGCCAATAGACAATCTCTGATATACGTGTATGTTCTTTAACAATTTGTTTAGAGGATTCTACAAATCCCTCATTTTACTATGCGTATTCAGAAAGTAAGTGTACTGAGGCTCTCACGACCGGATGGATTTTATTTTCGACATGTTGGCTACACTTCCGTGTAGCCTGACCTTTCCCCTCCACAACGAGACCGGTTCAAGGTCAGTACGTTGAGAAGTGTCGACGCGACAACACGTTTCGTGAAAAATGTCAATCCAATCTCCCGCCAAGTGCGAAATACGCGGCGTCATCCGTTATCTCGTTTGGAAGGAAAAATCTCCGGTTGAGGTTTATAATGAGGTGAAAACTGCATATGGTGATAAAGCTATGAATCGTACGAGTGTGTACAAGTGGTGTCGCGAGTTTAAAAACGGTCAAGTCACACCTTTTCACCCTCCGCCAAAAAGTTCAAAACCACAATTCCAGCCAAGAAAATCATGGCATCCGTGTTTTGGGACTGTCAAGGCATAATTTTAATTGAATATATGCCTCAAGGGGAGACCATCAACTCTGCAAGATGCTGCGAGACCCTAAAAAAATTGCGGAGGGCGATTCAGAACAAGAGGAGAGGCATGGTGACAAAGGGAGTCTGCCTGCTGCACGAAAATGCCAGACCACATACGGCCAACGCCACGAAGGAACTGCTCGCCTCATTTAAATGGGATGCCCTGAACCATCCCGCGCATTCCCCTGACCTAGCACCTTCAGATTACTATCTGTTTACCTCCCTGAAGCTGCACATGGGTGGAAAAAAGTTTTCAACCAACGAGGAGGTAAAGGAAGAGGTGAAGAAGTGGACGGAGGGGTTGGCGGGAAACTACTTCGAGGAAGGCATCAAAAAGTTGATACCCCGCTTCACCACCTGCATTGAGAGGAATGGCGAGTATGTCGAAAAATAGCTTACATATGTACTACGGTAACCACGTAATTTTTTTGTTTAAATAAAAAAAATTGTAACCTACAAAAATTCAGTACACTTACTTTCTGGATATGCCTCGTACTTAGACCCAGAGTCCATAGTTGGTTTCCAATTTCATATGTCAAAATCTTCAAGATTTGACATTTCACTGCATAGTGATGACACGACGCGAGAATTTATGAATATTGTCATTGTCAAGGGTATTATCCGTGTTAGAAATCCGGAATTAGAAAACAAAAAACTATATTTTAAAGGTTGAATTTTATACATAAATATTCACTAGATGCCAGTAATAGTACTTTTTTAGAAGATATATAAATCAAGTAAAAATACGGGACCGAGACTCAACGCAAATATAGTTTATCACGTTAAAAGACGGAATCGGGATACAAAGTGTTAAAATGCCAAATAAGAATACTGGATAGCATAAAAAGGCTAAAAACAGAAGCTACCAAAAGTTACGCTCTGTCGTCTCTGACTATCTCGACAGGGAAATGGCGTGATAGTATGCAAGTATGGATTACGAAAAAATAATTGTAAACTAATGTTAACATAATTTACTGATATATATTATTTTAAATACTCGTATATTTCCATTTTTTTTTCTATACAACAATATTAATTCTGCCTTTAAACACATAGATAACGAAAAAATCGGATACACTCGGATTCTTTTATACTTTTTGATACGAGTATTTTGAGGTCTCCAGTGATTGCTGATGAAATATTAGGTGTTAACATAAGTTGTGTCCGTTTTTTTTTTTCAAATTTAAAAATGAGCACCAAAAGTAAAAAAAATTGTAACGGTTATACGTCATTCGAAATAAAATTTTCTGCTCTACAAGATTTCGTGTTTGCTTTTACGTTACATATATTATTTTATTTGATTACAAACCTTCAAAATGGAATGTCATGTAGACGAAAGTGAGCATTTTCGACACCTCCTTCTGTTTTCGACACCTCCTTCTGCTTCTTCAGCTTTATTCCCTCGATTGAACGCGAACAGAAGGAGGTGTCGAAAATGCTCACTTTCGTCTACATGACATTCCATTTTGAAGGCTTGTAATTAAATAAAATAATAGATGTAACGTAAAAGCAAACACAAAATCTTGTAGAGCAGAAAATTTTCTTTCGAATGACGTATAACCTTTACCATTTTGTTTTACTTTTGGTGCTTATTTTTAAATTTGGAAAAAACGGACACAACTTATGTTAACACCCAATACATAAATACCATATTAATTAATGTTCTTTTAAAATATACATAATATAATACTATGAAAATTGCATGCAATCTTTGAATCGTATATAGCTGCTATTATCCTAATATAGTTTTGTTATTTTTTTCACGTTTCTATGAAAGTCTTGAAATCGATTATTTTAATAAAATAAAATAAATATTTTCAGGTGGACAACCCCTGGACGTGGTTTTCCAAAATGATTGTAATTTCGCATAAATCATGCCGAGTTAATTCGGTGAAATAACAACAAAAAGGTACCAAGTCATAAGAAGCAACAATAGTAATAAATAGGATGATGTGTTGGGTGTGATCTCGCTGGCCGAGTGGCGCGGTTCATTGTAATATCACCATTGTTTGCAATAATGCACTCTTTTGCGATTTTCCTCTCCCACGAGCGTCTTTAACCTTGATTGATACAGTGCAAGAACAGTACTATTATACAAACAGGGTTACCAAAACATCAACTAACGAAGCGAGGTAAATGTTAATTTGTGAGAAATCATAATATGATACCGTCAAGACTTATAATTATTAACATCTAAATGGGGAAGAAGCAGAAAGCGCTTCTGGAGGGATCATGTGAACCCCATGGAGGATATAAGACTTGTTCACGCCAAAACGTGACGTAGAGTACTGTTCCGCTCTTGGGCTGCTCTGTCGTCGCTCCCGGCCCTGTCGCGCGTGTTATTCTCGCAAGTTAAAAATATGGTATTGTCGCGAGTTATAACGATTTTAGTGCGACGAACAAAATCGCATCGACAACCACAGTTGGGCACAGACCGTCATCCGGATGACACCGAATACATCAAGAGGGAAAATAGCAAGCAATACTCTTCAACAATGAACCAGTGACAATAAGTTTTCGACCACCGTGACCGACCTCTTCAGCCTGGACGAAGCTCCAGAGTCCTGGAACATCAGCAGAGCTCAGCCCATACATCCGACTCCCGCCTTCAACACCTGTGAGTACCAATTCCCTTTTCATCATCTGATGGTGTGGCGTTCGCTCCACCAAGACTGAATACGCTAACAAGAGGAGATTACCAGGAAGGCCGCCGAAAAAATGGAAGGACAGCTGGACGTCATCTTTTTTATTATATTTATTCTTTAATCTAGATATGCGGGGGTGTGGGATGGAAGCCCGCTGATGCCCTTGCGGTCGGGCTCGCCCTACATTGGTGGGGTGTATCTCGGCCGTGGGAATGTTTGTGGGATGAGCCCGGACCTTTTGGTGTATTCTCTCTTGAATGTATTTTTTTATTTTTTTTTTATTTTTGTCATCTACTATATTTATTTTCTGTGTTTATTTTTTTGTATATATTCCTGTTTCTACGTGTCTAAGGGTGTGGGCTGAAAAACATCTGGTGTCCCCGTGGCTGGGTTCGCCCTATATTGGTGGGGTGTATTTTGGCCGAGGGGATGCTATTAGATGAGCCCAGACCTTTTGATAGCTTCTGTGTTTGATGTATTGTCTGCAATTTATGTGTTTTAGAAGTGTTATTCAGGTGTGATCTTGTACATACTATGTTGCTGTCAATAAACCTAATATGTATTTATTATTTATTTATCCCAGGACAACCCACCGTCACAAACATGTCATACGACCTAAACCAAGAGGAACAAGAAGAAGGAGAACATCTAAATAACACGAAATTTTGAATATACACGTGTCGTTTTGTCTGAGCTATCTATGTTTGTTATTGTTTATCGACTATCATTTTGTAAAATCCCCTTCGAAGCACCTATTTCGATCCCTTTCGTTATAGAAAATATCGGCTTTAATAAGAACTCCATCATTTGCCACCAAATTACAAACAGTAAAATCAATTCTTCAGTTCTCCTAAAATGGCCTTGCCATATACAAATTTATGCAGATGTCTCCGAATTCAGCTCAGATGGCAGTTGTGAAGCACCGATATTTATACCCTTCTGTGATACTCAAATTATTCTTCAACTGCCAATTGAGTGTTTAGTCTACACCACCGAATGTTTAGCTTTAACCTTTTTACGGCGATGGCTCGAGTATCTTTCGTGTGTCCCACAGGCGGCGGTGTTTTACGTCAATAAATTTATATTGTATCTACATAAAAATATGACTCACCATTATCCCGAATCTGATTACTGTGGAACTGTGCGCCGATGCATTTTTTAGCTGACACTATACACACGTAATATTATCCAAATCAAAGCTATAAATAAAGTGCGACAATATAAGAAGCAATAATCGAAGAAAACAATAATCCATAAACAATGAAAAAGGCAATTAATTCAATACGCAATACGCGTACTTACAAAAAAAATATCGACGCAAAATACGTCATATTGATCGGGAGAAATCTTCATTAGAAACATGACCTTCAACACACCCGAACGTGTGGCGCTAATATTTAAAATGCTTTAAATTTCGACGGCCTCGAATCGGTCTGTTTAAATCCTTCTTATGGATCAAGTACTTGAAGTTTTGATGATTTTAAAAGAGATGTCACTAGAGGACACGTTTTGTCTTATATTCAGGTTAAAAATTTTAAAGAAGATTTAATTTTGACTGAGATATCGACACGCAAAGTTAGTGGCCACTTAAATGGCCGGTCGCCAGGACGACACGTATTATGTATGGGCCAGTTAAGTGGTCCCCCGCCGTGAAAGAGTTAAAGAAAGCTCTTGATTTCTGTCTCGCATCCAATTCAAAGGATTTTGTATTATTCTCAGATGTTCTTAGTGCCATTAGAACAATATCGCATAACCTTTAGAATTTAGCTGATAGTTTTATTTCATTTGAAATCAGAACCTCTCTTGTTATCCTTTAGAATAAAAATAAAAACATCGTATTTGTATGGATTCTCGCTCACTAGGGTATACACGGAAATGAAATCGCAGACCGGCTGGCAAAATATGCAATAATATCCGGTTCCACCCCCTTAAACTACGTAACTTCTACTCAAGAAATCATATCGTATGCTAAAAACCGTTTACTCATCAGTTGGTCAAAGGCCTAAAAGCTGTTTAGTAGCAATAATGGCGCTGCCTATAGGAAAATTCAGGTGAAAATACCCAATAAACTATGGTTCCACAAAAGAAACCTATAATATCCTAAACTGTCCCGCTGCCCCCTCTTATCTCACCGAAAATTTTCAGCGTCTTGCCAATCATGGATTATCGCTACGCTCAAACAGAGATTGTCTATTGGCCTTTCCAGTTCACCGTTCATCTTTCTTTACGTCGTCCTTTACTGTCCATGCAGTGAGATTCTGGAATCAGTTACAAACCAATATAAGACTCGCTCCGTCCTTGACATGCTTTAAGAAGCGACTGAAAAACTCTTAATTTCTAGTCAGTAAAATAACATGTTTCATTCCTGATTTTTCTTTTCCTTTCCCCTCCACCATCCCTGTCTTTCCTTTTGATTGATGATATCTCACTTTATATGAAAAAAAATGTTCGGGTGATTGTCCGTCTTTGTGGGGTTCTTGGGTATATGCTCACGTATGTGTTTATGGATTTCGTAGGGATGGATATTCATTTGTATGATTTATGCGACCACGTAACTTGCTTCATTTACTTTTGTCTGGTTGGTAAGAAGAGATTGCCACCTGGCAATAAGCCCAATAAGTGAGCATATCTCACGTATGTGTTTATGGATTTCGTGGGGAAGGGATCTCATTTCAACATATTCATTGTATAGGCTGGTTTGGCAATTCACCACTCGATTAAACTGAGTGATATGTTGGGCCAACAATGGAGTAAAATGGCTAAGTTGATACAGAGTATGACCAAAAGATTGGAAAGGAGACGAAGATAGAAAACAAAGAAAAGGAATCACAACAGAACTTAATATTATGAATCAAATTGTTGAATTTCCCGAAATAAATTGATAGAAAAATTTTGATAGCCCTGCATTGTATTTTCATACCTCAAATATTTATTTTTACATATTATGGAATAAATTGTATGCATTATCTCATTATGTTGGCACTGTTATTTGACACGTTTCACAAGGTCTCACTTGATGAACAGTTTTTTTCTGAAAATATTGTAATAAAAAAAGGTTTCGGCTTTAACTTTGTGGAAATTACGTTTGTTATAGTTGATTCAAGAACCAGTGCACAATGTTAATTTGTTGTTTATACGAGTAGTTAAGGCATTAACGTTGTGGAGGTTTAAAGACATTGTAATTTATTTTTATCAAACACTGTTTATTCCATTTTTTTGTGACGGTATAACCCTACCGGTTTCAAGGCTTTCACCTCATCTTCAGGGGACCGCAAACAAGACTGAAGATGAGGTGAAAGGCCTTGAAACCGGTAGGGTTATACCGTCACAAAAAAGTGGAATAAACAGTGTTTGATAAAAATAAATTACAATGTTAATTCAATGAACATTTAGACAAGCATTAGTACGTTTCTTCCTGGCTAACAAAAATGCGTTTAATGTGGGTTAGATCCTTTTTGAGACAAGAATAGACAACTTTTTTAAATAAGGATAGAAATTAAATGGAAAATAATCACAAAGGGACTTTTTCTAATATCTAAAAGGTTGATTGTTATATTCAGAAGCAGATATGACAATAATGAGGAAGGCCGAATAAGTAATTCGTTCATACTTAAATCGTTACGGCGTATATTGCCAATATTGTATGTTATCCTTAACTGTCCAATCGCCCTCTCTTATCTCGCCGAAAATATTTAGGGTCTTTTCGATCATGCAGTTTCAGTACTTGGGCTTGTAAGAGGAATGGCTTGTGGAAAAGGTTTGGGTGAGTTCTTGAGTGTGGTGTTTTTTATTGTTTTGTTTTTATATTTTTGTTTTTTTTTTTAATTTTGTTTTTATGATTATGTGCGGTACACATTGTGGGGTGAATGTTTTAGGTCTGTCTGGAGTGATGAAGTGTGAGGAGTTTGATTTCGCGTGATGTATACATATGTAATTGAGTGTCACTGTTTGTCAGGTTGATGAGAATGTGCAACGGGGTTTTATACTCGTATAATAAAAAATCGGAAAGAAGTATCGATTTATTTTTCATGTTATATGTCCTCAGTGAGATACAGGCCAAATCCTAGTTTACTGGGGACACGACAAATGAAAGGCAACAAACCCAGATCCATTAAAATTGTGTCCAAATTAAATTACCTGTTGTTTTTTTTTCACAAATAATGTATATTTCTTGTCATGTGGGAAATAAATAAATATTTCAAGACTTGCAAAATATATCGAATTTAACACCTAACATTGCAAACTACTATACGAGTATATACATTATTAAAAATGCAAATGAGACTCGCATTACGATGCAACAAGGTCAAGTGTATTGTATTCTGTGGGCGGAATGCAAATTAACTTTAGGACACTGAACGAAAAACATGCGGTCAAGAATCCTCAAATATTGCAATAACGATAAAAATTCTATATTTGGCAAACTTGGACAATGTGATATTTTTTTATCAGTTTGCGAATATAGCATTGGATATATGAATATCACGCCGTTTCCCTTCTGGGGTAGGCAGAGAAAACAGATCAACAGACTTTCCTATCTCGACACACATATTTCACCTCTTCTACATACATACACCTTCTCAAACAACTACAATTTCGTTATTTCTTACAACTACTTCTTTCAAAATGTTCTTCAATTGATCCAATTATCTTCATTCATTCGTTTTACATGCCTAAACTATCTCAACGTAATCGTCTTCATCAACGTATTCTACCATACATTGTCAATCCATGTATTCTTCTCAATGCGCACATTTCTACAGAATCTATTCGGCTCCTCTCAGTATTTTTCCACGTCCACGTTTTACTCACATACATCAAAGTTGACACCAAACTACAGTACCCGGCGGTAAGTAATACACATCGGGCTTAAGAAAGAGACTGTCGGCCATAATCGGCTAACTTCGGGTTTGTAGAGCGTCGTCTCTGTCATTCATACACGTGTTCCGTCGCTATTTGTCAGTCGTTGTCAAGCGTTCTAGGATGTGGTCGCTCGGTGAGACGACGCTCTACTTAGCCGAAGTTAGCCGATTATGGCCGACAGCGTCTTTCTTTAGCACGATGTGTATTACTTACCGCCGGGTACTGTACTATTGTGAACTATCTATCATCTTAGCAGATTTCGATACTGTTTGGTTCAAGTATATATAATTTAGTGGCCCATTGACTTTGTTTCCTAATGCTACATGCCGTTCGATATCCCTTTTAATACTTTCATCATCTGAAAAAATATTACCCAAATAGCAGAATTCCTCAACAGGCTTGCTTGTTTATTAACATTTTTAATTGAATAATTGGTTAACAGTTTATTTCAGAAAACTTGCGTTTTTTTATATAGTTTTAGCGTGATGCTTAATTTGATACGTCGTGATGATCTTGATTTGTTTGTATTTAAAATAAAATACAAAATTCAGGAATGCGATAAAAGTGAGAGTGAATAATCGATAAATAGTAAACAGCGATGAATGGTCAAGTGAATAATAACAAGTCCCTTTATTCATCGATAAGTAGGTATATATAGACTTTCAGAACGAGACGCGTGACTGCGTCCGCCGTATATCTCGATCTCACTCCTGCGCGTGCTGAGGTGGTCGGAAGCGCCGCGGCTAACACAGTGGGTAGAGTATTTATTTGTCAAAACGGCGAGACAACGCGATGTGTTCTCTTTCTACCTTGGAATGCGGTGTAAATTTTATTCGCGTGTACACAGTGTTGACGTTTCTGGTATGTGACAATTGTAGATATCCAGAGGTTGATTCATCGGTCGTTGACCCTGCATGTCGACAATATTTTAGGGACGTGGGTACTCCCTACATAGTATTTCAATAATTATATCCCGTCAACAAACGTCTCAAGATACAGATATAATCTTAGCTTGATAAGATCAGGTTATTGTATGGTTCGCACTTGACCGCGGTCCACCCAAGAGTATCTTTAGGGTTAATCGTTGCAAGCCCAAGGGGGTAAAGGCATGTTTTTCTGATGTGTCAAGCTAGATAACAGGTTGCTTGTTAGTGAAGAGAGAGTGTGGATTTGTCGCTCTATGATAAATATAAAGTGTAAATCCGAAGCAAAGGATTTATGCCCAAAACAAAAAATGTAATTATCGTATACTATACTTCAGAAATTGTAGCACGGTTCCTGAGACAGTTAAGTCACAGGAACCGTGCTACAATTTAGTCCGGGCAATCGCCCTATGTACTTGAGATATACGTTCTCCATTGGGATCACATTGTTCCATTATAGTCAAAAGTTTGTCAAGATGCATGAAGGATTCATTCATATTTTTTATTGTCAAAGTCTTGACAATTTTATCAGTTTCTTCTTCCTCACTTTCATTGTGTATTTCATTTAACTCTTGTTGCTCAATTAAGTATTCATTTGACAGAGGTACTGAGTGAGATTCAATCAACTCATTAACATCTTCGTTGTTGACGTCCAAGTTTAGTACATTCATTAGGCTAACTATTTCATCTGTGATAGTTTCCGGAGTTTCTTCAGAATTTATAAAATCACTCATCATTTGTGGGCATAATTGTTTCCAGGAACCTTTCATTGTTCACTCTTTTATTTCAGTCCACGAGTCTCTAATATTGTTTATTGCGTTCCATATATTATAGTTCTTCCAAAAAAGTGGGAGCGACTGCATGGAAGCGAACAATTGTTGAATTATCGACAAAAATCTTTAAAAAATTGAATTTAAAAAAAATGTGCGAAATAGCGAATTGTGCTTAAGTATAATACAAAAGAATGTGCGAAAGTCGAGGGCCGCCTGTACTAATATGTAAAGTTAGAATAAACGCTAAGAGCTTAAACCGAAAATCTCGTTTATAACTTGATACAAAGTTAGATTAAATCTATATGAACCAATCAATCAAAGTCTGGAAGTTTCATTGCGTTATTTTCTTGATAATGATTACTTCAATATCGCTATTCATTTCGGAGTCGTGGTACAGTTGTAAATATGCTTAATGAAATGAGTTTAATCCCCGACTAATACCATTCTGGACTATGTATTCGTACTACGAATATCAGGATTCTTCATTAATTATTGTTTATTTTTTTAATGGAACTTATATAGGCGCGGTAGGGCAAATTGGCCTGAACGTCACGAAAAGTGAAACGCTTACCCTTCTCCGACTTAAATTGTAATATTTCAAAAGATCTTTAATATTTATTTATATAAATATAAATAAATAAATTTAATAAATAAAAAATAATAATTATAAATAATTTAATAATTTGATAAATGGACGATAAATAAATAAATGTATAAATTTATTTATTTATTAAATATAAAATTAAGTATTATAGTATAATAATAAATATTTAATTTACTTAATTAAATAATATTTAATTTATAAATAATAATTAATAAATTAAAATTTATAAATATAATACGATTAATAAATAATTAATTTATAATTAATATAAATTAATAAAAAAAATTATTATTAAAATTAATAATATTGATTAATAATATTATTAATATTACTTATTATTAATAATAATTAATTAATTATTTAATCATTATATTAATATTAATTAATAATATTATATTATAATTATAAATTAATATTAATTAATCATTAATATTATTAATATAAATAATTAGTAATAATTATAATAATATATAATTATTAATTAATTAATTAAATTTATTTATATAAATTAATTAAAATATCCATTTCCTAATCCTAAACCAAAAAATCGTTAACAAATGGAAAAAAAGTAACGCATAAAATCAACTTTTCCTAGGAGCTAAGAAGTTCGCTTCTACCGCGCGAGAGTCTTACGCATCTGTTTTTTTTTTAATATTGTTAGTAACTTCCTCTTTCTCTTAAGGTTAACATCTGGTATGTTATCATCATGATTACTTATCATGAGACGTTGACTCCTAGATATTGTTCCATCTATTTGAAGGTCTTTCGTAGGGAATGACTGCTTGCGAATATTTCATGTATTGGCATGTAGGGAACTCTTAAACGATCAATCATTTTTCATATGGCTTCACTATACTTGAGAAATTGTAGCATGG
Source organism: Odontocerum albicorne (assembly GCA_949825065.1). Lineage (NCBI taxonomy): Eukaryota > Metazoa > Arthropoda > Insecta > Trichoptera > Odontoceridae > Odontocerum > Odontocerum albicorne. The sequence goes on along the minus strand of OX463838.1, from coordinate 58,458,187 downwards.
TCCCTGTGACAGTTTACAAATTTCCCCCAATACAACCTTGTAACGACGTTCAGTAATTTTAATTATTTTATAAACTTTAATATAAGCCTCGATTCTAATACGAGTAAATAGCAAGTTATTTAGGTAAATACATTACATAAAACTAACAATAATGACAAGTTAATACATCTTGTTACAAATTAGCAAAAATGTGTCAGTTTGTTAAAATCAAATAATATTTGGTGACGTTTGTCAAAAGTCACTACGTTAGTCTTCATTGGCTAGGGATGGGGTATACGATAATTTTAGGATTTTCGATTTTTTTATAACTAAAATTAAATGTTCGTAATTAGTATTAATTCATAGTGGATCTTGGCCAATTTAAAGATAGATACAAATCGTACAACACATTAGAAAGTCAGTATAATGAAAATTAGGAATTAAAACGTCAGTTTAGACAAAAACAATTTTTCGATTTATAAATAAACTATTCGATTTGTAAAAAAAAAACGATTTTATCCCATCCCTTTGAGACATGACATTTCAAATGTCACAGGAACCATCCTAAATTTTCTCAAGTATTTTATGTTTCCTACCTCACTTCACGTCTTCTACTTCATACATTTCTCAAATAACTGGAGTTTCTAACCCAATTTCGAAGAGTTTTGCCTGCAATAGATGTGAGAGTTTTCATTTCATTAGTTGAACATACTTTTCATTTTTGTTATGTTTGTTGTGATTGACTCACAAATGCTTTGTAAATTTGTTTAGTAATTACCTAATATTAATTTATGGAGTTTATCAGTTTTTGTTTTGTATGGTGATCAACAGTTACTAGACATTAAAAGACAAATTATAAAAAGGGTATCTACGATAAAGTCTTCAAAGTTATAGTAAAATCTAATAAGATTGGTTCAAAGGACAACTTTATACAGCTAAGTTTAAAGGACAAACTATCCTCAAGGCCGCTCTAGCTCGGGACTCGAACCCACTAATATTAAACGTATCATATCTGGCAGCTATAGCAGCGCCCGAAAGAATCATATATAACATTTTCTTTGCATACAGTACAACCTTATAGGATGATTGCCATACGGCGATCTCCTCGAACAAACCAGAAATATATTTATGGGGCCATAAGCGAAAACCGCGTACTTACGTATGGTTGCGAGACATGGACGCTCACAGTAAATAACACACAAAAGCTCCAGACCGCACAAAGGGGCATGGAGAGATGCATGTTGGGATATATTAAAAGAGACGTTATAAAGGTGTGCAAAAGAATGAAGTGGCAATGGGCCGGACACGTAGCCAGAATGTCAGACTCCCGATCGACACCCGAAATAATCCAATGGTACCCAAGAGGCATAAAGAGGTCCAGAAGAAGACCGAAGGTACGCTGGATAGATGAAATCAGGAAGCATGGCAGCATCACATGGCGGCATCAACGAGCAAAATACCGAACTATATGGAGTCAACTTGGGGAGACCTTCATCCAGCAGTGCATCGACCCTGGTTGACAATGATGATGATGATGTGAAAACCTTTTTTTCTTTTAAAAAACTGGGTTTCAACGGGAATTGATCCTGCCACTTCCGAGTCGGAAGACAGGCGTATGACTAACTAGGCCACGGAAGATGATAGTCTACAAATTTTAGTAGCTTAATTTGATGCGTAGAAATGAAACATGAACCTGGAAAAATATTGAAAGGAGACGAATAAATGGTGTAGAAATGCGTGCACTCAGAAGAATACATGTGACAAGAATACAGGTGGCAACGTATGAAAGATTACGGAATGAATTAATTATGGATGAATGTGAATTTATGGCTGATACGGAATGAATTAATTATGGATGAATGTGAATTTGGAACGGAATGGAATTTGGAACGGCTGATACGGAATGAATTAATTATGGATGAATGTGAATTTATGGTTGATACGGAATGAATTAATTATGGATGAATGTGAATTTATGGCTGATACCTTGGATAAGATGAAGAAGAGCACTCTCAGATGGTTTGAGCATGTATAAAGAATGAATAAAGAAATAATAACAAAACAAAAATATAGTGCAAATGTGAGTTGAAGGCGTGGTCAAGGAAGACCAAGGAAAGTATGGTTGGATCAAGTGTATGATATTTTGAAAGAAGGAAACGTAGGAGTTGAATGAGAAACCCCATGGATGTGGAAGGGACGAATGAATTAAATGAGAAAGCCCATGGATGTGGAAAGGACAAATGAGTTAAATGAGAAACCCCATGGATGTGGAAGGGACGAAGGAGTTGAATGAGAAACCCCATGGATGTGGAAGGGACGAAGGAGTTGAATGACAAAACTCATGGATGTGGAAGGGACGAAGGAGTTGAATGAGAAACCCCATGGATGTGGAAGGGACGAAGGAGTTGAATGACAAAACTCATGGATGTGGAAGGGACGAAGGAGTTGAATGAGAAAACCCATGGATGTGGAAGGAACGAAGGATTTGAATGAGAAAACCCATGGATGTGGAAGGAACGAAGGAGTTGAATGAGAAAGCCCGTGGATGTGGAAGGGACGAATGAATTAAATGAGAAAACCCATGGATATGGAAAGGACAAATGAGTTAAATGAGAAAGCCCATGGATGTGGAAGGGATGAAGGAGTTGAATGAGAAAGCCCATGGATGGGGAAATAACGAAGGAGTTGAATGAGAAAGCCCATGGATGTGCAAGGGACGAAGGAGTTGAATGAGAAAGCCTATGGATTTTGAAGGGACGAAGGAGTTGAATGAGAAAGACCTTGGATGGGCAAAGGACGAAGGAATTTTTATTTATTTATTATTTATTTATTTATTATTACACATGACAAGAAATATACATAATTTGCGAAAAACAACAGGTAATTTAATTTGGACATACATTATTTTAATGGATCTGGGTTTGTTGCCTTCATTTGTCGTATCCCCAGTAAACTAGGCTTTTGCCTGTATCTCACTGAGGATAGTTGAATGAGAAAGAGAAAGCCCAAGGATGTGGAAGGGACGAAGGAGTTGAATGAGAAAGCCCAAGGATGTGGAAGGGACGAAGGATTTGAATGAGAAAACCCATGGACGTGGAAGGGACGAAGGTGTTGAATGAGAAAACCCATGGACGTGGAAGGGACAAAGGTGTTGAATGAGAAAGTCAATGGATGTGGAAGGGACGAAGGATGCATGACGAGATAGTGCTCTTTATCTATGAAGACAGTGTAACCGCGTGATGGTATGTTTGTACTTAAGAAATCAAAGCTAGTTCCGAGATTTGAAAATATCTACATTTTTATCAAAATTATACTTGTCCAATAAAAAATATTCTAAAAGGTCTAACCATACACTATATTTGTAAGCCTCTCCCTACAGCTGTGTCTTGTAATTTTCTTCGCATAAAAGAGCAATCACGCGGTCATTATGACTCGAGCAGGAATAAATTGTAGAATAAGTGACCCTGCGATAAAGTTGTCATCCTAATGCGGGACCTTGCCAGTCCTACCCGTCAGACCACTTCTGCGAGTCCTACTATGTTGGCAGCCGATAAGCGCCACTATCGGGGAGGGTATAAAAATAATATATTATCGTATGGCTGGGACCGCGGACCCAGTGTGCGACAGGAATGGAAATTAGCCAGGGCCCAAAATCCTGAAGTCAGGGCGGCACTTGAGAAATATATGGTGTGTAATTTTCGGTAATAGTAAAAAATATGACATTTATAGCACTGTTTTGTACAAAATATATTATACATTTAGATCGTCTTTGCTGAACCTCGTTGTCGAGGATTGCCTCGCCATTTTTTAAAGTGAGTGTGCCATTGGACACCAGCAAACTTGCCGGCCACACCGAATTGAATCCAATGTGAATTAGACGATCGGAGCACACCGGCTTGTTTTTTTTTGCTCTTTTGCTGAAATACCTAATAGATATGGTCGAAGTCCTAGGTATTCTTATACCCCCGAATACTAGACGGAAAAAATGCCTGTGTCATTCAAGAGGAGTAGCGCAGCGTAGCGGATTCGAACTGGCAACCTTTCGCACGGAAGTCCAATGCGTTACCACGCGGCCATTCATTTCATTACAAAATATGCATACATACCATCAAGCCGTCTCCCTGTCGGGATGGGCAGAGAGGAGAAAGTGCCACATTATCCTATTTTGAGACACATATTTTGCTTCTTCTACATTCATACAGCTTCAACGATTCCTCTGACTTTTTAAATTTCCTTCCTTTAAAACAAAATACACTTGATCCAATCATATTTTCTTTGGTCGTACTCTACCACGCCTTCCACTCACCACGCCTTTTACTCACATTTGCACTGAATATTTGCTTTGTCAGTATTTCTTCATTCATTCGTTCCACGTGTCCAAACCATTTCCGAGTGTATTTCTTCATCTTACTTACATCAGCCATTTGAATGCTGCCTATTGACCTATTTAGTTCCTTTACACGCTGATCTTTGTAGATATTAAACAACCAGGATGACGTGACACATCCTTGCTTTACACCTTTTGAAACATTAAACCACTCAATCAAGATGTCCTAACAACCAAATCTGATAACATATCAAAATATATAATGAACAAATTAACACAGAAAAGTTTTTATAAAAAGAATTCGGACCATCAAAAAACACAAATTCTGTATTCGGGCCATCAAATAAAGCAAAATATAAAACAGCACCACTGTTGCAAATTCGGAACCCCAGTGAATTTATTATGGAACCGCGGATTTTGCGACATCTGTTGTCGTGTAGAAGACTTGGTGCATGCGAGTATTACTATAGTTCAGAAAATATAGGATGAATCCTGTGACAGCTCACAAATTTGTCCCAATACAACCTTGTAACGATGTTCAATAATTTTAATTATTTTATCAACTTTAATATAAGCCTCAATTCTAATAAATAGCAAGTTATTTAGGTAAATACATTAAATAAGGTTATATTGGGGTAAATTTGTAAGCTGTCTGTCACAGGACTCATCCTAGAATTTCCGAACTATAGACGGATTATTTTACTAGACTGGGACACTCTTTTATACTAGATGAAATATTTTACCATATTGGGACATTTTTTGGTACCAGACGAATTAATTTACTAGACTGGGGCATTATCTTATAGCAAATGAAATATTTTACTAGACTAGGACACTATTTTATACCAAATGAAATATTTTACTAGACTAGGACACTATTTTATACCAAATGAAATATTTTACCAGATTCGGACACTTTTTGCTACAAGACGAATCAATTAACTTGACTAGAACACTCTTTTATACCAGAGGAAATATTTTACTAGACTGGGACACTATTTTATACCAGATTAAATATTTTACCACACAGGGATACTTATTTTATACTAGACAAATTATTTTACCAGACTGGGACACTTTTTTGTACCAGACGAATTATTTTACTAGACTGGGACACTATTTTATACAAAATGAATATTTTACCAGATTGGAACACTTTTTGATACCAGACGAATTATTTTATCAGACTGGGACACTTTTTTGTACCAGATAATTATTTTACTAGATTGGGACACTCTTTTACACCAGAAGAAATATTTTACCATACTAGGACGAATCCGAAAGGTGTCCTATTTGGGTCATGTACTTAGAGGAGAAAAGTACAAATTACTGCACCTGATCATCCAAGGCAAAATAGAGGGTCGAAGAGGTGTTGGCAGGAGGCAAATCTACTGGCTCCGCAATATCCGTTATTGGACTGGTATAAGGAACGTTGGGTATCTTTTTCGGGCTGCCGGGGACAAAGATGCCTACTCTCAGGTGATAGTAAACGTTGAAGACATATTTTCCTATCATTCTAGGCGGTTTGCTATCCTCAACTCTTCCATCATCTGTGAAAATACTACCCATTTTCGAATTGTTCTAATTTTTTATAGTTCACTCGTGGATCGCGTTTACTTTTCCTTTGACACTTTTCTATCTCCATGAGTCATGATATAAGGGTTGCGACAGGGAACAAGATAAACGGACCACTTAATGTTATACACAACAACCGCGCAATATCTCCTGGCTCCGCAATATACGTGATTGGACTGGTATAAGGAGCGTTGGGGATCTTTTTCGGGCTGCCGGGGACAAAGATGCTTACTCTCAGGTGATAGTGAACGTTGGAGGAACCTGACATGACACTAGAAAGAAGGACACTTTTTTTGGTTACAGGTAAATTGAACCCGAAACACTGAGGTGGAAGTCAAGCATCTTACCAACTAGGCTATAAAGGTCGTTAATATATCTTAAAAAAATAACTATTAAAAATCTGCCTTTTATATAATTATTCCTGACTCCGGCTCTAGCATAGCTCTTGAATTGGCGCGAAGTAAAATAAAAGTTTATATTCCTCGCTTACACACGCCGTACAATAAATATCTTAATTTAACCGATTTAAACACAATCTCACTTAAACCTTTCGCTGCCGAGTTTCAAATACCGCGGACGTGAATTCAATATCGTAGTACTGTTATTGAACAGTAAGAACATGGTTCAATTTTATGTGTTATAGTCTTTCAAATTGAGCGTTGTTTTTAAATTCTTGAATAAAACACAGATGGCGTCGCGAGCTTGCCCGGGTCTTGTGATATTTAAGAAGTGTAATGTATGACATTTATAAAAATTGAGCCGTATACAATACAACAACGCGTTCAAATTGAGAATTATTTTATGTATTGTAATCTCCGGAAACTGTGATGTTAATTGGCCACCAAGATCATGTGAACTGACTGACAACGTTGAACTATTTTATCTGGTGTTACGTGAAAATCCAGGTCTATAAGAATGACCCCCAATTAATTCCTGAGCTGAAGGACGAAATTATATCGCGTCATTGGTGAGTTAGAACCGCAATTATGACAAAATGTAACCGAAAATTTTGACAAAAGAGTAGACATCTGTGGAACTGCAAGAGGTGGATATTTGGCGGATATTGTTTTTTTTTGTGTTTAAACGTCATACATTATACTTCAATGACCAATAAAAAGTTTTTTGAAATCAAAGCAAATTGTGTGTTTTATTCAAGAATTAAAAAAACCGCTCATTTTGAGAGACCCTTGACATTCTTTATGTTCTGTACTTCAATTATTTCTTCGAGTGCTTTTGATTTGTGGTATCTAAGAAATATATTATCGTACCAATTATTTCTTCGAGTGCTTTTGATTTGTGGTATCTAAGAAATATATTATATTATCGTACCAATTATTTCTTCGAGTGCTTTTGATTTGTGGTATCTAAGAAATATATTATCGTACCAATTATTTCTTCGAGTGCTTTTGATTTGTGGTATCTAAGAAATATATTATCGTACCAATTATTTCTTCGAGTGCTTTTGATTTGTGGTATCTAAGAAATATATTATATTATCGTACCAATTATTTCTTCGAGTGCTTTTGATTTGTGGTATCTAAGAAATATATTATCATACCAATTATTTCTTCGAGTGCTTTTGATTTGTGGTATCTAAGAAATATATTATATTATCGTACCAATTATTTCTTCGAGTGCTTTTGATTTGTGGTATCTAAGAAATATATTATCATACCAATTATTTCTTCGAGTGCTTTTGATTTGTGGTATCTAAGAAATATATTATCGTACCAATTATTTCTTCGAGTGCTTTTGATTTGTGGTATCTAAGAAATATATTATATTATCGTACCAATTATTTCTTCGAGTGCTTTTGATTTGTGGTATCTAAGAAATATATTATCGTACAAATTATTTCTTCGAGTGCTTTTGATTTGTGGTATCTAAGAAATATATTATATTATCGTACCAATTATTTCTTCGAGTGCTTTTGATTTGTGGTATCTAAGAAATATATTATCGTACCATTTATTTCTTCGATTGCTTTTGATTTGTGGTATCTAAGAAATATACGAGTATTATCGTACCATTTATTTCTTCGAGTGCTTTTGATTTGTGGTATTTAAGAAATATATTATCGTGCCATTTGAAAGACAAAATGTCTCAATGCTGACGTATTTTAATTTATGCAAAGGTTTTTCCTTATCATGAAAACAAAACTCGATAACTGCAAGATGTTTGATTTTTTATCTTTCAGAACAGAAGCATTTAAAATATGGTGTTACAGGAGAATGTTAAAGATTTTATAGGTTGGTTGACAAAGTGCGTAACGAAGAGGTCCTTTAGGGAATTTAAGTTATGACAAACTGAGTGTTCTTCTTAAGTTCACATTCATTCCCCCGTCCCTTCATTCTGTATTGTCACTCCGTGTATTCTCCTCCCCCGTCCCTTAATTCTGTATTGTCACTCCGTGTATTCTCCTCAGCACGCGAATTTTTAGAGCATTTATTCGGCTCTTTTCCACGTCAAAGTTTCACTACTATAATCAAAATACTAAAATACTATTGAGGACTATTATCTTAGCTGATTTTGATACTGTCCGGTTCGAGTATATGTGTTATGGCCTTTTGCAACGAAAACACTTTTAGAATTTCAACGTGTAGTTTTATTTGTATGAAGGTTGAATTACATTGATGTATAATATTAACAGTATTATAATAAGGATGATGTTAATATCTTAGCGGCTTTTAGAATAATGATGCTGCCTCAGATATGACGTCCTATTTAAAGCAAAGATAACTATGCCACGACCCTTCAATAGATTAAGAAGGAATGCGTCGAGCATGTTATGTTTGCCCTTTAAGGTCAAATCGATATCGGTGATTTATCCATCGCAGCTTACCCATTTAGTGATATTTAATCTTTATTGATTTGGGCAGACGAGAGGATAACTTAAATATAATGCATTGAAGTTAAATTGACACTAATGTGATAGCATAGGATCTAGTACATGGTTGGTATCGATAAGCTTGACAAGGGTATAATATAACTTATAATATTTATTTGAATGTGGATAAGATAACATCGGTTTTGGTGATTATACCGTGTTACAGATAATGCCAATATTAATAGGTTCTTAGATAAGTGAAACATTGGTTGCGTTGAGGGTGAATGTATAGATAAGATTAGCATGTGCTGGCAGTAGATACATGACATATGATATATGTTTTAGTGCCCCATTGACATAGTTTCCTATCATTCTAGGCGGTTTGCTATCCCTCTCAACTCTTCCATCATCTGTGAAAATACTACCCATTCTCGAATTGTTCTAATTTTTTATAGTTCACTCGTGGATCGCGTTTACTTTTCCTTTGACACTTTTCTATCACCATGAGTCAATCATGGTAATAAAAATCAATATGACATCAATATTATTATTCAAATGTGATGGATGAGTTGAAAGGAGCATTGATATAAGGGATGCGACAGGGAACAAGATAAACGCACCACTTAATGTTATACACAACAACCGCGCAATATCAACAGTAGAAAAAATGGCAATACATAATAGTGCGTTGATGTCCACCTTGATGTATGATAGTGAAACTTGGACTTGGCAGAAGAGGGATAAGAGTAATGCTGTAGAGATGAGTGCACTAAGAAAAAAAAATGGAGTGTCAATGTTTGAAAAAGGCGGAACGAAGATATGAGAAATTAATTTATGGGTATTTTAAGATAAAGAAAGCAGTTTTAAGATGGTTTGGACATGTGGAGAGAATGAATGTTGATGAAATGGCTAACCGAATATACAAGTCAGATTTGTAAGGTACGTGTAGAAGAGGTAGACTGAGGAATGCATGGGTGGATCAAATGAACCAGATTTTGAAAGAAGGTAAAGTGAGAAGTATGAATAATAGAAGATTGTGCATGACGATATGTAAGAATGGGGAAGAAGGCGAAATTTGTATGACTGAATAGAAAAGTTTGGAGATCTATTATCTCTGCCTATCCAACAAGGAACACGGCGTGATACTGTATGTATGTATGTATAAATTAGAATTCCGTTTTCTCGGAAAAGGTTTGTTAAGTTCATCAACTTCATGAAATGTTTATTTATTTAACACTTTTATTGCAAATACAATCTGGCGGGCTTATTGCCAAGCGGCAATATCTTCCAATCAACCATACAAAAGTAAATGAAGCAAGTAACATGGTCGCATAAATCATTCAAATGACTATCCATCCCCACGAAATCCATAAACACATACGTGAGCATATGCCCTCGAACCCCACAAAAACTCATAATGTATATGATTGCTGTTATACAGGTTAACATAAATGAAATAAACCTAAGAGCAATCTATACTACTTTCAGTCTTACGTCAATAGAATAGGTCAACAAGAAAGGAAGTCTCACCTTGCCCTGACTGTGGTGACCAGGGTCGCGGGTTCCTGCTCCTCCGCCACGGAGGCCACGTACAGTGCCTGCTCGAAGAAGGGCGACTGGTTACGCAGTTCACGCCGCACCCTCCGCGCGATGTCCGTGTCGTTGAACTCCTGGTGGTGGTACACGATCTTCAGCCGATGCTCTGTATCCACAATATCCTGCCTGTCACATTTGTAACCAAACAGCACAGTAACTTTCCACATACGCTCCTGTATGCACACATCGTCACTGGCCACTAAATCACCTTGGGTAGACTCTATCGAGAATCTTTCATCGTCTACGTGGAGAAAATACACTTTACAATCCTGCTGTATAGTCCTTGGTAAGAATGCCGTGAGCGAATTAATATATTGAGACTTCTTCAAGCAGATCTGGTTCCACTTATCGGCAGTGGGGATAGAAAAGCTCGCGTAACTCTCTGAGATCCATTGCTTCGCCACAGACAGCTTCGTGTGAATTGCCATATCAAAAGAATAAGTTCTTCTTCTTCTACTTTTCTTCAAGTGCGCCATTTGGAAGTTGTAATAAGTTTCGTCGTCAAACAACTCTCTTTTAGTCCTTTTTAGATCGTAGTTTCTAGGTCCGTAGTTCTCTCTCGTCCATTTCAAACGAGATAACATTTTGTATTCATTCTCTTCTAATAATCGAACATCAAGATTTGCTACGGGTCTTCTTGAAAAAGATACATCCCTTCTCTCTCGGTAGTGGTAGTTTGTGTTTTCATATTCAAGAAAGTCTTCATTGACAACATCGTCTATATGGTCGTTATCAAATTCTTCCGCTGCTCTCTCTAACTCTTCCTCGGCATAAGCCTTATCCAAATCGTTGCCATATCCGCAATCGTATCCAGTTATCAGTATCCTAAGGGGCAAGCTATAATAGTCTATGTCTTGTATCCTATTCGATGTGGAGTCTATATAAAGAGTGAAGAGATTTGGATACAGGATACCATCGCAACGAAGGTGTTTCTTCAGAGAGACAGTACCTTTCTTGTGGTCTACGTGAAATATGTGATGGACAAAATTGGCCGTGCGTTGCGCGTTGATCTCGTAGTGTCTCTCGGAGCCGAGTTTGTAGACGGAGGCGTCAAATACCTCATGACCCGTGGGCAGCGTGTCCGGCAGCAGTAGCAAGTAGGGGCTCGCAGGGACTGCCAGGACCGCCAGCAGGAGCGCCACCAGCCAGCGCGGGGGCGGCATCCTCGTGTTCAGGGTCCAGGGGCCCTACTATCTGCCACGTCTCAGTGTGCCCTTGTGACTCTTCCAGGCGAACGGGTACATTTTCTGGAAAAAAATAAAAATAAAACAAAATTAATGGAAAGATGGTCAACGTTCAAATAATGTTAGATTTAATAAAAAAAGGATATGTATTTTTATGATTCTACAATATTTCATCCTATTACAATGTTTTTATATTTTTATTATTATTTTATGGGTTCAAGGCAACATAGCAATTTCTTCCAACCAACTAGCTCATCTTTGATACATTTAACTGTTTCGATCCATGAAAGATTTTTCAATAAAAAATCGTAAGTCAATATTACCACAAGAGAAATAAAGGAAAGGAATTAATTCAGGGATAAGGAAGGGAAATGAGGATGAAAATATATTCTGAGTAATGTAATAATTTTAAACGTAAATAAAGATGATGTACATCTGATTAATTATGGAAGATCGTTCCAGAGTTGAGCCGAGTGAACCGCAAATAAAGATGAGAAAACTATAATGTGATACGTTGGTATGAAATTTCACATTAATTTAACCCACAAAACTCACAATAACCATATGACAGCCTATGAGACCCGAGGTATAATACCCCCATTACTTAAGTTTAAAAATATATTAGTATGTACAACCGTAAATAGACGCATACATGATAAAGAGATAAACTCCCTTAACCAAGTGTTGTTACTTAAAAAGCTAATGAATATACCCCGATCCTTGTGTTAAAAGCTAATGAATATACCCCGATTTTTGTGTAAAAAGCTAATGAATATACCCCGATCCTTGTGTAAAAAGCTATTTAATATACCTCGATCCTTGTGTAAAAAGCTAATGAATATACCCCGATCCTTGTGTAAAAAGCTAATTAATATACCCCGATCCTTGTGTAAAAAGTTAATGAATAGACCTCGATCCTTCGGTAAAAAGCTAATGAATATACCCCAATCCTTGTGTAAAAATTTAATTAATATACCCCGATCCTTGTGTAAAGAGATAAACTCCCTTAACCAAGTATTGTTACTTAAAAAGCTAATTAATATACCCCGATCCTTGTGTTAAAAGCTAATGAATATACCCCGATTTTTGTGTAAAAAGCTAATGAATATACCCCGATCCTTGTGTAAAAAGCTATTTAATATACCTCGATCCTTGTGTAAAAAGCTAATGAATATACCCCGATTTTTGTGTAAAAAGCTAATTAATATACCCCGATCCTTGTGTAAAAAGCTATTTAATATACCTCGATCCTTGTGTAAAAAGCTAGTGAATATACCCCGATCCTTGTGTAAAAAGCTAATTAATATACCCCGATCCTTGTGTAAAAAGCTAATTAATATACCCCGATCCTTGTGTAAAAAGTTAATTAATAGACCTCGATCCTTGTGTAAAAAGCTAATGAATATACCCCGATCGTTGTGTAAAAATATCAACTCTATTTTATGGTTAAATATCGCCTTCAATTACAGTGAAACCCCATTTTTACGTGCCCGGAATTCACGTTTTCCCGCTATTTGCGTTCAATTTTTACAATCCCGTTTTATTTTAGTACATTTAGTACCCGCTTTTACGTTTGAATTTCCCGCAATTGACATTTGAAATATTTAAAATGCAAATCAATTTATAAACATATTTAATTAAATGAGTGACGATTTAAAATATTTGAAATGAATATTAGGAAGCAGAAATATGTTGTTTCTATTTATATACACGTGTGCACCTGCAGCTGCAGCGCTCATGGTCAAGGTTACACGAGTCGTGTAATACGATGTAATTGGTGGAAAATTTTGCGAATCAGAGGCAGGAAAACTGTATAGGCAGGTCAATCTGTGCTTGTGTTTTAACCCTTTGGGGCTAGACGGGACTGGAAGTGTCCCACCTTTTTGTTACTTCAATCTGCATGGTGGGACTTTTTTTATACCACCTCGAAAAATTAAAATTACTACTGGAATTGAGGTTTAAATTTAGTCCCATCTCTTGAAACTAGTTAATAAGTCCCACCTTATAATTAAAAACCTTAATGACTTTTTGTTTGTTTTTTATTTTTTTCTTGTTATTGTATTTCTTTACTAATTAAAATAAACCAAATTTGTTAAAAAATTTAAAATAAAATTTTTGTGCAACATGGGTTTTTTTATTTGCTAAAATTCCGTGCCTCAAAGAGTTAAACGTGTCGGTCGTGTACATACAATTTCAATTGTCAATTGTCGTGTGTCAATTTACATTTTTTTTCATTTCTTTTTTGTTGAATCCCTTCAAATAATGTCTCAGCAAAGAAAAACGTTATCGATTCAAGAGAAAACGAAAATTCTTGAAAAAGTAAATAAACACGCTGGTTCACGTGTTTGCCTTGCGCGTGATTTGGTGATACCCATTACAACTTTGGCTACGATAATAAAAGATCGCGAATCGATTGAAAAAAGTGGGATGCAATGTGGTCCCATGGCGAAAAAACGTACGACCTTCAAAATACGATGATATAGTGGACAGTCACATCCACGAAAACTTATCCGGTGAAGAAGAGGTAAACTTAATCCATCCAATTCCAACAAAAGAAGATGCTATGAGGCATATTGAGGGCCTTAAAACCTACTTTACTACCATTGAAAACGTACAAGACGACTTTCTTATCGCTTTATAAGATCGAAAGAGCTGTAAACCAGCACAAAAATATGTACCAAACCGATTTGTGTGATTATCTAATTAAAAAATATTTAAAAAAAAATCTAACCCCGAATCTACGTTTTCCCTCTAATTACGTTTTTTTATCAGTCCTTTCAAAAACGTGAAAAACGGGGTTCACTGTAATAATTCTACAAAAGTTAGTAAGTTTAATTTACATTAATTAATTTTTCTGACACCTTTTAGAGATCAAACATCTCTCCACGAACGCTCACGTTTCAATGTAATTATTTTTCAATTAGTGTGAGCTTGTGAATCTCTTCGAATCTATCAATGCTATTTACCTGCCTACACACAATTCCACGCTATAGAAGCAGCCCCAATACAAAAATCGTTATTGTTGGGCCTCGTAGTCGAGGCTACCCTCGCCATTCCAACGTCAACTCAGTTGGAAAATGGTGCTGTGCCGTGGAGATTTGTTTCTTTCTTTCTTTTATTTAAGTTAATGATCCGTTACACACTAGCAAACCCATCAGTCATACCACTGCACTGGGTCCGATGGGTAAACCGAAGTGACGATCAGAGCACACCGGCATGTTTTTCCCCCTTTTTTTTAAAAGAACATACTGCCTTGATCAAAAAGTTTTAGGACTTTATTCATAAAATTGAAAATACAAGTTTATTCATCAAAATCGATATGGTCCCCTTCAAAGTACTCCCCATCGACTACAACGCACTTACGCCAGCGCTTGATCCAATCCTCGAAACACCGCTGGTACTCAATTTTCGGTATGTCCATCAGAGCCGTCTTCGATTTTTTCATCACATCCTTTCGGGTGCTGTAACGCGTTCCGCGAGGCGGTTTTTTAAGTTAGTTGAACAGGAAAAAGTCGCAGGGAGCCAGATCAGGTGAACTCGAAGGCTGCTGGATAGTATTCGTGTTGTTTTAGGTCAAAAACTCATGGAAATCATGTCTTTCGCGATTTCAACGCGGTTCTTTTTTGCATGAAATTGAGGTCTTTCGGCACCAGTTTTGTAGCGACACGTCTGAGGCCCAAATCACTAACCAAAATGTCTTGAGCGGTTCCATAAGCGATGTTCAAGTCCTCTGCCAGCTCTCGGATGGTCAATTTGCGGTTTTCGGCCAACATTTCTTTGATTTTATCGATGTTTTCATCGGTTTTCGACTGCCACTGCGTTCGTCATCCTCGACCGACTCACGACCACTTCTGAAGCGTTCGTGCCACCGAAAAACACTTCTCCAACATTTCCAAGGTTTGCGGACCGTTAAATCCGTTTTTCACACAAAATTTAATGCAAACTCGTTGATGCACAGTTGATGCCATTTTCAAACTTGTAAAAAATCGAAAATACGCACAAAGGTAGATGTACTCAGTACAGCGTAACTTTTACAAATGTCAAGCTATGGCGCTGAAATTTAGAGGGAAGTGTCAATGATAGATGTGGTAACCTAACAAAAAAAAATCCAATCGGGTGACTGACAGCGCCACACGGTGGCCGGTCTTAAAACTTTTTGATCAAGGTATTATATGACAAAAATCATAGATATGTGTGGAACAAGACACCCAGATCTTTAATGTTGCCATATGCATGGAGTATGGTGAATTATGAAAGATTATTTAAAATAATAAAACATTCATATATGAGCAGGAACAAGAAGTTGGAGACAACTTAAACTACGTGGTACGGCCAAATTAATGAAATTCTGAAAGAATATAACTAATAAACCATATACATGACGAGGTGTATTAACGTGGCAGAAGTGAAAAATGTGTAGATATCTATTCCTTCTGCCTATTAAAACAGGGGCATGGCATGGTGGTTATGATGACAATGAAGATTGTGAAGAAAACAGTGAGAAAACAACGAGAAAGTGAATCAAAGAAAATTCTCACGATCAAATCAGAAATCAATTTATTTTGTACCTGGGTATCGAATTTCTGACACAAGTCAAAACAGTAACATCTTCATAAAAATAAATTAACACGTAAATGTCAATAAACACGAATAATTTCCATAAACAAAACTTCGAATAGTTGATTTTCTATACAATTCAAAATGTCTAATGCATGCATTTCACAATAAACAAAGAAAGTTGTCCAAAACAATGACTGCCCGTCAAAACAACGCAAACAAAATGGACACAAAACAATAAAGTAGACTTCTGTAACTGACTGTTTTGAAGGTTTTGTGAGGTGAGTAGTTTAAGTTACCAATTCAATTAGGGTGTGCAATGCGAGGGGTGGATTACAAGAAAGCTGAGGAGGGCCATAATTAAATGAGGAAACTTAACTGGCTTCAAGAAATACGATAACACCTTAACAACGCACTAAGTCGAAAGAAACAAATAAAGAAAAGTACAAGTGCGTCTAATGTAGCTTTGCACGATACGTGGAATTATTTGATACCTCGGCCCCAATTTGTAGTCTAACCTTAATACTAAATCTTAACTATTTTTGCTGAAAAAAAAACAGTATTTCAAGCGATTTTTTGCACATTTCATAGTTTTCTTAATTAAGAGTTACGTGTTTTTTTTAATTTATTTTAGACGTGACAAGAAATATACATAACTCCGTTAGAAAAAGTAGAATAAACAAGTGTTTGATAAAACAAGTTACAAATTTAATTTATTAATTATTTTTTTCAGGTCCTTTGCACATTTATTTTTATTTACACATAAAAAGAAATATACATAATTTGCCAAAAAAAACAAGTAATTTAATTTATACACACAATTTTCATGGATCTGGGTTTGTTGCCTTTCATTTGTCGTGTTCCCAGTAAACTAGGCTTTTGCCTGTATCTCACTGAGGACATATATCATGAAAAAATAAATCGATACTTCTTTCCGATATTTTATTATACGAGTATAAAGCCCCCTTGCACATTATCATCAACCTGACAAACAGTGACACTCAATTATATATGTATACATCACGCGAAATCAAACTCCTCACACTTCATCACTCCAGACAGATCAAAACATTCATCTCACAATATACCGCATACAATCATAAAGCAAAAAAAATACATTTACAAAAAAATATAAATATAAAACAACAAAAAAACACCACACTCAAGAGCTCACACAAACCTCTTACACAAGTCATTCCTCTTTGCAAGCCCAAGCACTCAAACTCCTGTCGCAATAACAACCACGCTCCGATCGACTGCCTAAACTGTTTTCCTCCATTCACCTTTATTGAGTTCGGCACCCCATTGTATGTAATGGGAGCTAAATAGGCATATTGCCTTGTTTGGAACATATGAGGTCCGATTTTGAATAAAAAATACGAAATTTTAAGGTTAGAAATAAGTATTTAGTATTAAGGCCAGACTATGAATTTGGACTCTAGCCCTAAGTCTTAATTACATACAGCACTATCACCAGGGCGAATTGTCTTAAGCAAAACAAAGTTTTAATTTTGTTTAAAGTGAAACTTGAACTTGGCAGAAGGATTAGAGTAAGATTAATGCTGCGGAATGAAGACATCAGAAATGAATGCATGGATAAAATGAATGTTTTAAGTAAGATGAAGAAAGGAGCTTTAAGGTGGTTTGGACATGTGGAGAGAATAAAAGGTGAAATAATTACTAAGCCAATATACAAGTCAGAAGTGCAAGGTGTGCGTGTAAGAGATAGACCGAGACAAACATGGCTGGACTGGATTTTGAAAGAACCTAAAGTGAGAAGTGTGGATACTAGAAGATTGTACATGACGAGATATGTGAATGTGGAGGGAGCGAAGGTTGTGTGCTTGGATATAAAAGTTAGGGAATCCGTCATCTCTGTCTACCTCACAACGTACAATACCTAAAATCTGAACCCAGTATTTATTATATTTATAGAGATATTAAAGTTTTTAGAAGCAATGTGTACTAGTTACACATCACAGGGAAGGAAGGGTTAAAGAGGCCTTAAGTAAAAACCAGATTGGAACCTTTTTTTTTTAAATATTTCGGATACCAACAGGAATCGATTGTACAATCCCTAGGTCACAAGAAATGCATCATACCAACTGGGCTACGGAGGTCGTCATTAAAATAATGAAACAGTTTTGAAGATCAAAATTGGTTATCAAAAGATGAAGCCTTATCATACAACCTTGCCGAGATAATTGTTGTCAGAGGGATGATTGATACACGACCCTGAGAATACCAAATCTTTTTCAGCTTAGACCCTGACTATTCTCAAAATTGATGTTTTGTTATCTTATATTAAAAAAAAAAATTTATAAGAATTCAAAAACACAACTCACATATTTTTATTTTATTTTTTTATCCACTTTGCACGGATTTCTCCGGTTACACAAAGAGGCTCTGCTTCTAGCGTTAGCTTATTCGTTAGGAAGAATATTCTTAGCCAGGATTCTTCTCATACTGCTAGGCGGTACCGAGAATATATCAACAGTGTCATTCAGTTGGTTCAATATTTCTATACCACGCGTGACTGAGTGTTTATCCATGATATTCGTCCAGTAAGTTGGTATGTAGAACAGAGGGTGATTCCTTGCACGGCTATATTTATTGGGTACATATAAACTTAGTGCTTCTAGAATCGCGGGACAGTTAAAGGAACCTTGGAAAACCTTTATTAGGAATATCGCAATGGATTCTTGCCTTCTTGTTTCGAGGCTTCTATAGTTACACACCGTGAGAAGTTCGACATGGTGAGCATATTTTGGGTAATCGCCCTTTGTTCTGTACCATAGATATCTGAGGATTTTTTTTTGTATTTGTCCTATATTGTTTTTATATTTGAGCTGATGAGGAGCCCAAACCGTAGATGCATATTCTAATTTGGTTCTAATTAGATAATCATATAAGTTTCGGAGGATATCGGTACTGTTAAATTCTCTTGATATTCTCATTATAAAACCGAGTAGTTTGTAACAGTCCGATATCAAACGTGAGACATGGTTAACGAACGTGAGTCCGACATCGAAGGTTACGCCCAAATCCTTGAATTCAGAAACTCTGTTTAGTGCCACTCCCTGTATAGTATACTGATGGTGGATTGGTGAAAACGATCGACTATAAGATACACAGACACATTTATTAATGTTGAGTCGTTTATTATTAAAAACAGCAATCTGTCGATTTTGTGTGAATTGAGTTAACACCGAGGAAATGTTTCTATTGTAAAACTACACATTTTCAAATGTTTACATGATAACAAAAACAACAACTGCCCTCACATTGCTGTTTTTGATACTAAATGACTTATATGATAAATTTAGCTTACTGTAAGCATAAAACTCTTTAAATAAAAAGTATTGATACAATCAGTAAAGCGAAGAAAAACAACCGGTTATCTTAACTAACATCAAACAGGCGCTGAGCGGTCAATGCTCTACTACTGAAGTTGGATACCAGTTCTTGCAGCAAGGACAAAGCACGAGGAAGCTGGCTCTGCAGGGCGCAGAGGAAGCCGACAGTCTCCGGAGAGACGAAGAATAAAAAGTGCTCATTAAGAATTGAACCTTCAATTGAATTTTTGACAAATTTCTTCACATTAACAGGAGACAAAACATGTTTAAGCCTTTATAAGTAAATTGTATTGTATGAGACTTTCGTTGTATAAAGTACAACATGGTGGGTTTATTTATATGTAGCAATCTTTTCCAGTCAACCAGAAAGATATTAAAGTGGATAATTGATGCTGACGATTTATAATTCATAGAACTTCATTTTTATTTAAAAAACAGAAAATCAACATTAAAAACTTGTCAAACTGTTGTATGGCGAAACAAGTCTCACTGAGTTAACAAATAAAGGATATATGTTATGTTAGAACAATCAAAATTTAAAATTTGTTCAAGAGACTTTAAGTTAAAACAATTGGATTGAACTTTTTTTGTTTAATCGGGTACTAACGGGATTCGAACCACAACCCTGGAGCTGGAAAACAAACGTCTTCCCAACCTTATACTATGCACAATTATCTAGACACCATAATCCATAGTGATGGAGGATGTGCAGCAGATGTAACACATAGAATTTGTGTGGGATGGATGAAGTTTAGATCAATGACGGGAGTTCTATGTGATCCGAAAATGCCAGTAAAGTTAAAAGGAAAAGTATACCAAACGTATGTATGCTTAACTTTCAATTTAAATGTTGACAAAATACATTATTATATTATTTATAGTTAAGGCATTAACCCTGTTGAGGTTTAAAGACGTTGTACAGTATCCGGCGGTAAGTAATACACATCGGGCTTAAGAAAGATACTGTCGGCCATTATCGGCTAACTTCGGCTTTGTAGAGCGTCGTCTCACCGAGCGCCACACCCTAGAACGCTTGACAACGAATGACAAATCGCGACGGAACACGTGTATGAATAACAGAGAGGACGCTCTACAAAGCCGAAGTTAGCCGATTATGGCAGTAAGTCTTTTTCTTAAGCCCGATGTGTATTATTTACCGCCGGGTACTGTAATTCGTTTGGTCAAACACTGTTTATTCCATTTTCTTGAGTCTTGTTTGCGCTCCCCTGATGAAGAGGTGAAAACCTTGAAACCGGTAGGATTATACCGTTATACAAAGTGGAATAAACAGTGTTCAACAAAACAAATTATAATGTTCGTAAAACACGTTTATCGAAATGAGCCACTGACTTTTTTATTGTATTTAAGCAACACTTTTTCATTGTGTTTATATTTTGTTAAATAATGTAAACGATGTTCGCACGTCAATGTTCGGCAAAAACGTATTTATTAAATTGTCACTTAAATGAATCTTTAAATATTATATTACAAACGGCCATTTCAAGAAATAAACATTAATCGATCAAGAAAAGTGTTAGAAATATATTACATACATTTACATAATGTTAAAAACAATCAAAATGCTAATTTTATAAAAATATAAACGTGACAACGATAAATTGGGATATATTTTTATTAATAATGTATACATTTAATCGATTAAATACAATCAAATAAGAAATGAAACAAAATATTCCAAACATTACATTACACCCATGTTTCTCAATCTTTTCCGACTTACGACCCCCCAAAAGATAAAAAAAAATTTGACCCTCTGCAAAATTTTAAGTAAAAAACAAACGCAACTATCACATTGATAAATTTCTTTTTTTCACAAAAAAAAATCATTGTACCGGGCACAAACAAGACTAAATTCTGTTCGAACTGGTACCGATATACACGCTTCAACGGTTGGGGGCTGAGGGGTGTGGGAGGCATAGGACGATTTCGGCCAAGAGCGGAGAGATTTTTGGGATATAACTGTTCACCAGATGTTCGGATCTATGTACTGATTTAGAAATTTGTAGGGTCTCTAATCTGTCCAATTTATTTCCGTTACTACTGATATGTAAGAATTTGGCATCATCGATAGAAAAAGTATGGTTTTCACGGTGACAATGATTAGCCGTTTCAGAATAAATTATAGGATTTGTTAAGGCGGATTCAACATATGTGTGTTTTATTATAAATTCTAAGTATATATTAATCTTATTTGGTGGTTATGTGTATCGGACGTATGCGTCACCATAAAACAATTGTTTTCTTGTTGTTTATGTGTGTATAATATTAGTGTTAATTCTTGGTTATTTTTGGTATTTTTGCGATTTTTGTACGTAATATTTATGTTTGTTGGGGTCCGCGCTGCGTCACGATCGCAACGGAAATAAGACTTATGCGCGGTCATCGCGAGACTATATCGCAGGCCGGCTAGCCTCTGCATGCGCAAAACTCCCGAAAATTGTGATATTTCACGAGTTGTGACCGCATGCAGCGGCGAAAATAGGCGCTTGCGATGAGCTATCGGCCACACATAAAAAGTGAAAAAGCCAAATAAATTCATTTTCAGTTCACCCTGCCTACTGTGTTTTACTTGCGATCATCTAATACCTGCCTATGAGGAATCTCTTCACCCTGCTAACTTTTCACCGATCTACGCCTCTGAATGTGAGCTGAATTCTCCGAGAACAGGCAGCAGCTATCCACCTATTGTTACAGTTCTTTGTACCAGTGGCGTACAGTCATAGAACCATTAATTAGCTTAGGTACACTTTATTGCTTAATTTAATTATGATTATATTACTTACGCTGACTGTTCCACACTATCACTAGCTATATAATAGAATAGATATATAGAGATTAACATTGCAGTAAACATAGATAAAATGACTTAGACTTTAACGTTTTTTTTTATTTTTTATAAGTTGTTTTATTTTCGCGACTCGCAGGTTGAGAAGTGATGCATTTCACAAAACCGGAATTTCAAAA
Organism: Odontocerum albicorne; assembly: GCA_949825065.1. NCBI lineage: Eukaryota > Metazoa > Arthropoda > Insecta > Trichoptera > Odontoceridae > Odontocerum > Odontocerum albicorne. The sequence goes on along the minus strand of OX463838.1, from coordinate 58,435,801 downwards.
ATAGCGTTAAGCGATGAATGGAGATTTATTCATTCGTACATTTTAACTTATTAGAATTGGTGATTCGGACATACTGAAGTGTATCCAGAAAACAATATTGTCATCGGTCCCTTTAATCGAGCTTTCGGATTTAGAACCACTGGAGTGCGGAACTTGCGTTTTGTCATTGCACGTTTTGTACCGTACGTGAAAAGGCAACATGAATCTCATTCGTCTAGCGCAAGAGTTCCCAATGTTTTTTCGGCTGCAGACCCCTTTACCAAAAACTTTTAAAACCGTCGACCCCCTAGTCATTTACTTTACTTACTCAAATAAATAAGTTAGTACAGTACTCGATATTAAATATTTCACTAGATATCACACTTTTCATTTTAATCACTTGTAATTAAGGATTGAAAAATATAAAAGAACTACGGATTATGTATTGCATTATCTTGTACAACATTTAATATTGAAATCTGAGCTGACGAATATTAAAGCAAAAAAATACGAGCAGTTTTTTTTCAATTTTCGACATTTATGAAATAAATATGAAAATTCAAAATAAGTACAAATATTGACAAATATTCTTAATTAGGTACCTATGGGAATCATGGACATTTTGAAGTAACAAACAAAGAGCAGTAGTAAGGGGGTCTACTTTTTCTGTCATCGACCCCCAAATTTTTTTATTGAAATAATCGACCCCTAGAAAAATCAAATCGACCCCAGGGGATCGATATCGACCACTTTGGGAACTCTTGGTCTAGCGCATTTAAGATGAAGAAAAGCACTCTGAGACGGTTTGGGCACGTGGTGCGAATGAATGAAGAAATACTAACAAAACAAATATACAGTAAAAATGTGAGAGGAAGGCGTGGTGGAGGAACCACAAGAAAATATGGTCGAATAAAGTTAATGATTTTTTAAAAGAAGGGAAATGTAAGAAGAGGAATCGTAGGAGATGTATGACTGTAGAAGAGACGAAATATGTGTTGCCATAGGAAAGTCTGACTCTCTCTCTCATATCTACCTACCCCTAGAGGGAGACTGCGTGATGGTATGTATGTACTACACATATGGAGACTTGGAAAATTTAAGTGTTAGATATAGTGTATAATATTTTACATGGAACCCTCAAATTCCATGTCTTGGATGATCTGATCGAACCTGTAGCCCCGAGCCTGAAGACATGCGTTTTACCAATAAGGTTACAAAGGTCGTATGATATATTTTAAATGAGATTTAGAAACAACATAAGTTAACCCATTTATGTTTAAAAAACAACTTATGTTAATTCGACTCACTCAAAATTGAGAGACCCAATATTATCTTGTTTACACTAAAATAAATATTTTCATCAGAGCAATTTATTTTAACATTTAAAATTTAGTTACCAATTAGTTTGGATCCTTCTGAATACCAAAGATAAAGCAAATAATATTAATCTTATATTTAACGACCGATTCCGTGTAGTGTCAGGATGTTGTTTTTGCGGTAACGTTTTATCAAAACTGACCCATCTGTGATGTGTCGATTTGTTCTCATAAAACCGAGCAAATTCCACCTATACCAGGGATGGACAACACGATCGACCGTCGATCGAGAAGCAATTTTTAGTCGATCGCTGCTGTCTTCGTAACTTACAATATTGCGTGCGATGTTGCTAAATCTCAATACTCGCATGCAGTTGTCAACGTAGTCGGCATACGTTTACACTCGGAGTGTGTTGTCGTTCGGTTCACTTCCAATATTTCGCCTGGTGAGCATTATCATAGTATAAATAGGCCAAAACACATACGATGGTTGTCGTCAAAGAAATAATACGAGAATTGAATTTTGAATACAAGAGAGCGAGAGAGGAATACTTCGAAATTTGAATCTCGGTGGGTCCGTGATAAAAAATTATACTGAACGAATTTTAAATACTTAGCTAACAATTTTTAAACCGGTGTAAAAGGGGACGATGTATAAATGATGTATATAAACTATATTTATTCAGAAATGTAGAATTTGTTTAACTTCCGTGAATATTTCACGGGTTGCAGCTAGTACTATATAATATTTGAGTCTACCACCCAGCGTGTCACACAATCGATGGGAATAAACTTTATTAACTTTATTTTTTATTTTATTTAACACTTTTATTGCAATACAATCTGGCGGGTTTTTTGCCAGGTGGCAATTTCTTCCAACCAACCAGACAAAAGTAAATGAAGCAAGTTACGTGGTTGCATAAATCATTCAAATGACTATCCATCCCCACGAAATCCATAAACATATACCTACGCGAGAACATGCCCACGAACCCCACAAAGACGGACAATCACCCGAACATTATTTTTCATATAAAGTGAGATATCATCAATCAAAAGGAAAGGAAAGGATGGTGGAGAGGAAAGGAAAAGAAAAATCAGGAATGAAACACGTTATTTTACTGACTAGAAATTAAGAGTTTTTTCAGTCGCTTCTTAAAGCATGCCAAGGACGGAGCGAGTCTTATATTGGTTTGTAACTGATTCCAGAGTCTCACTGCATGGACAGTAAAGGACGACGTAAAGAAAGAGGAGCGGTGAACTGGAAAGGCCAATAAACAATATCTGTGCTACTTTCTAAACTGTGGTGAAAAAAGTGTACATTCCTTTATTTTAGGAATTTTAAGACCCTTCCAATTAAAATGATGGATTCGAAAAATCCAAGACTTACCATATTCACGAAGAATAGACACACGCTTACTTTTTTATAATGGTAAAAGAAAAATGTTGCTTAGTATGTCATTCACATGTAGCCATAACTAAGAAAGGTAATTTGGAAAGACATTTTGTATCTCTACACAGTAAATATCTGTCGGAATATCCGTTAAACAGTGATTTAAGAAGAAGTAAAATTCAAGAGTTCTAGTCTATATTTTTAACACAACAAAATGTGTTCAAAATCCCTATTTTAAAATCACTTGCAGTGACTACCGCATCATTCAAAGTCAGCTATGCTTTAGCAAAAACATGTAAGTCATTTTCTGATGGAGAATTTGTAAAGGAATCTTTCTTGGAAATAACAGCGTTATAATGTGTTAAATCTCGCGACTATTTTTTTACGTAAAAAGTCGATCGCAACAGCAAACATGTTGGCCATCCCTTTCATATACCATTGAAGGTTTATATCAAAATGATTTTAAATCTCTTATGATCAATTGTGATTGTAAGGCATCCTATTGATAGATGACACCTGTATCCATATTTTTTTGTGTGCAGCTGTTGCACTTCAGCAAGTAAATACGACCTCTGTAGTCTTGTTGGTAAGATTCATGTCTTCAAGTACAGGTGTTATATATCCAATAACCGCTGGAATCCAAATTATTTAAAAAAAAGTTCTTGTCTGATTTTCACTGAAGGCCTACGTAGCGATTTTCTGGTTTGTTGAAAGAGATTGCCACATGGCAATAAGCCCGCCATGTTGTACTGCAATACAATAGTTAGACCACGGCGTGTTCTCCGATTCTTTAGGCATATAGCATGCGTCGAAATCATCAATTTGGAAAGATTTGTCATTACTAAAAATCGAAACACGTTGGTATTAATAAAATCAAAAGCTGTATGGTAAGCATTATTGATAAGCAAGTGGGCGCCCCGGATTCGATTCGCGACATTTAAGACGGGTTTAACTTTCAGGCCTAAATTTCTTTGTAACTTTTTTTTGATAAAAGATCGAAGGACGAAACAGAAATCATAAATTAATTGTTTTGATGTTATGAAAAAAAAAGCATTCTGAGATTGTTTGGGCATATGGAACCGATGTGTAAATGTGAGTGGAAGTCGTGGCAGAGGAAGACTAAGGAAGATATGGTTGGAACAAGTGAATTTTATTATGAAAAAAAAGAAAAGTAAGAAAAATCTTAAAAGTTGTATGGATAGGTGTATGGATGTGGAAGAAACGAAATATGTGTGTTGAGATAGAAAAGCCTGACGATCTGTTCTCTCTGCCTACCCCAGCAGGCCGACGGCGTGATGGTATGTATGTATGTACTGGAATCTACACACGTTGGTATTAAGAAAATCGGAACTGTGATTTGATTGTTAGTATTATTGATATGTACGAGTACATGGGCACCTGGGTTCGATGTCTAACGGTTTCGACGGGTTTTGTCCAAAAGTTATATGGTTTCGCTGTTATGAAAAGATAAAAAAGGCATATAACTTGATTTTACATCGCCTTCCGAAACTTAAATTGCATTTATCTCAAAACTCAATATTTGGACTTAAATGCTTTTCGCAGAACAACGACGATATTATATTAATGAAATATGATACCATATTTTGATCACTTTTTATAAATAATTATACCATTTTTTAAGTATTTTAACCAAATTATCGTTAATGACTCGACTTAAGTCAGTAAAATAATTGAAAATTGAACAATGCGTCTGGGAGTAAAGTGAGTGGTGTAGGGTGGGACACGAGATAGGGATGAAACCTGCTGTAGCCTGCGAGGGGGGGGACCAGGGGGTCGCCAGTGCGGTCACTCTGCTGGCGAGAGTCACAGTAGGGAAACAATTTGTAGAAAATGTTAAAAAACAAGTATTAAATACGGAATATTGTAAGAACATTAAAAATATGTTTGCCAATATTCATATAATTTAGAAATAAGCAGTGGAAAGTTACGATTTTCGATTGGATGATTTTGTAAAAAAAATGGTACATATGTTTTTTAAGTCCAATCTTAAGATTCCTACAAAAAATATTTATTTAACATTTAATTTTATAACAAGCTGGTGTCATGCCATGCAATCTTTTCCAACCAACTGTTAAAATATAAAGGAAATTATATTTTTATAAAAAATATTATTTATTTATTTATTCATTACACATGACAAGAATATATATATATATATATATATACTCGTAATTAGCGAAAAAACAACAGGTAATTTAATTTGGACATACAATTTTAATGGATTTGTTGTCTTTCATTTGTCGTGTCCCCAGTAAACTAGGCTTTTGCCTGTATCTCACTGAGGATATTCAGCATGAAAAAATAAATCGATACTTCTTTCCGATTTTCGATTACACAAAAACAAAACCCCGTTGCACATTCTCATCAACCTGACAAACAGTGACACTCAATTACAGCTGGAAACATCATGCGAAATCAAACTCCTCACACACCATCACTCCAGAAAGACCAAAAATGTTCATCCCATAATATACCGCACACGGGGAACAGAATACAAGAATTTTAAAAAAATATGACTCTAGTTTGGTTTTGACTTAAGGTGGGTTTAACATATTTATATCTTTCCGATCAGCTGGAATAGATTTTCACCTGATTGTTTGGAAGAGATTGCCACATTGCAATAATCTTTCTAATTGGTTGGAACAGACTGGCACATTACAATAAACTCGCTTGAGTATACTGTATATACTCGTATATAACAAAATATTTATACAATATAAAAAAATAAGAAAATTGTGGTGAGTTAAAAAATGCAACGCCACTGTTGAAAGGGTGTCCACACCGATGCTTGGATAATGAACCCGGAATAATTATCTCTCGACAGCATATGCACTATGAGGAGGGGCAGGATGAGAGGGTGTAGGGGGAGTTGAGTCATCATCCCTGCGGCACCCCCTCGCACAGCAGTGCATGCATGCCTAAGCAAGACCACCTCGAGAAGGGCACCTCCTGCCGCGCCAAACGAGGGGAGCAACATTTGACTAAACCGTCTGATAATCATTAGAGTCGTGTGGAAACTGAAATTAAATTTCCACTTCTTTCGGGCGTAATGGAAGTTTCGAAACTTGTCGAGTTATTACAATCAGACTTTGAAAATTGAGACCTGCAATTGAACAAAGCTCTACGACAAATCGCTCGCTAGCTTGAAAAGAGACAAAATGTGTTTATTTTATGATCATTCCACTAAGCCTGTCAAATTTGGACCACAATTGAAACTTTCGGAAGTTCGTCCTAGCCATTCAGACTTTTTGTTGGAAATTCTGAAGAAATTTGAGATCCTTACTGGGATACAAACTTCAAATCGGATGGAATATTCACTTAAATCATTAACCAAATTTAAATTTATTTTTTTTATTATTTATTATTACACATGACAAGAAATATACATAATTTGCGAAAAAACAACAGGTAATTTAATTTAGACATACATTATTTTAATGGATCTGGGTTTGTCGCCTTTCATTTGTCGTATCCCCAGTAAACTAGGCTTTTGCCTGTATCTCACTGAGGATATTTAGCATGAAAAAATAAATCAATACTTCTTTCCGATTTTTGATTACACAAAAACAAAACCCCGTTGCACGCTCTCATCAACCTGACAAACAGTGACACTCAATTACAACTGGAAACATCATGCGGAATCAAACTCTTCACACATCATCACTTCAGAAAGACCAAACTTATTCATCCCATAATATACCGCACATAATCATAAGAATAAAAACAAAAGTAAAACCAAAAATGAACCCAAAATGAAACAAAAATAAAACCAAAAATGTTCATCCCATAATATACCGCACACAATCATAAGAATAAAAATTAACACAAAAATATACAGAAACACAAATACAAAACAACAAAAATCAAAACAACAAGAAGAAACCCACACTCAAGAGTCCACATCAATCTTTTTCACACGTCATTCATCTTGAAAGCCCAAGTACTCAAAATCCTGTCGCAATAACAACCACGCTCCGATCGACTGTCTAAATGGTTTTCCTTCCTTTATCTTTATTGAATTCGGCACGCCATTGTACGTCATGGGAGCCAAATAAGCATATTGCCTTTGGGCAAAAGAGGTTTTAACTCTATGAATGTATTATATTAATTATAATAGGGCTGTTCCGTAATAATGTAACAAAAGCATCACTAAATAAATTCGTCTGGAAAAAAGAACAAAAAGTGTGTTTAAAATAAGGACTCCAATCATAAATATCAAATAAGCTTTATTACTAGTATATACGACAAAGGTTGAATAGTCTCCGGTCTAACCAGTAATAGTGTCAATGGACAGATACCACGTCTGTCAACTCCAGGCACTGACGGTCATGGTCAGGCTATTTTACAACAATTTTTTTATACCTCTACCTTCAGTAAAATGTCAACTAGAGCCGATACAAGACGGTTTGAACCGGCGACCTTCCGCGGAAGTCCAGTGTGTTACCGCGCGGCCATGCACTTTATTATGCAAGCAAAATACAGAACAATACCACTTTGCAGACCGAAGCAGAGGGTTTTAAACAAAGTGAAGCAAGTGTTAAGAAGGCTGGTGGTATATAGCAGTGCTCCGCAACCGGTGTGCCGTGGCACACTGGTGTGCCGTGAGCCGGATACAGGTGTGCCGCGGTCAAATTCAATGTATTTGACATTTTACAATTTTTCATTATGTATTTAATACACAATGACAAATTAATTTTCATAATATTGTCTATTTTTCAAAATGTAGTATAGAATAATTATTATAACTAAATAATTTTTCAATGGTCCCCCAGCGCCTGGTGCCAACTGTTGAAAACTGCGTAGTGTGCTTTGTACACACCATGGCCGCACCAAATTAGTCATAGAGAAAGAAAAATTACCCTTATGCGCGTCGCTGAAGACTCATGCGCATGCGTTATACTATATATTTTAGCTTTTGGTGTGCCGCGGAATTCTAGGAAGAATTTTGGTGTGTCGCAGGTGAGAAAAGGTTGCGGAGCACTGGTATATAGTCTTGGAGTAAAGCTATCCGAGAATCGAAAATTTTACATGATATATGTGGCCATTTGAGATAAAACAGACAATTAATGAAAAAATGCCTTCCAATACTGACCACAAGAATCAGACAGATTTCGTCTGTGTGTGAAAGAAAAAGATGTTTCCTGTTTTATGGTACCCTGTAGATATTTTACAATTTCTCTCATAATGCATATTCTATAGGAAACATTTTATTGTATGCCGGTAATAACAGAGTGAATGCAGTTTCGAAGTCTCCTGGGATGATCGAAAAAAGTGCATTGTAACTTTCCGAAGGTTCGACATGACACCCTTTGCAATAGGTAGTATTCCTATATACGAGTACATATAGTCAGCGATAATGGTCTAACAGTTAGCCTTCACGTTAAGTAAACGGGTTCGATTCCTGGCGGATTCACTTCCAGACAGGTTTTATTCTTAGACAGTTTTACATCTGAATTTATTTTTTTCTGCTTATCATAAATTATTTTAGGGCTGTTAAGAAAATATGTAAAAGTAAAACTTTGCCTAAAGAAAACCTGCAACAGATTTAATCTATATATCATCTTGGAATCTTGCCAATGGCACCTTGGGTTTGATCTGTCATGACTGTGTGTGTGTGTGATTGCTGAAATACTACAGCTTGCACATGATTAACGAATACAAGCACAGGCATCTTCCATTCACAGGATGATTGACAATCATACTCAATCGCGAAGGATTGTTTATTGTATTTCTATCGAATTCTACCTAAAAAGTATAGGTAATTAGTTAAAAAAAAAATGTTATTAAATATCACATTATACACGTATATTCGTTACTTAAATATAAAGAGGCCTGTGAAAAAATGTAATTACAAAATTGGCGTATTTCTTAAAACCCAAGAAATTGAACAGTACATAATGTCAGGATTAGGTACTAGGGAATTGCCTCATTAATAAAGCTTAAAACATAATTTCAACTCCATTTAACTTGACTTATTGGTGCCTTTTGCAATTTGACGCTCTTATATAATATTATGGCATAATAAATGAGAACATTTTAATATTTTTTACTACAAATTAGAGTTTTTCTAAACAGGTCCCAAAGAACTTTCTGCGTCATAATTTTTGATAATCATAATCTCAATAATATCAGAGGCAGCATTGTCGTTGTCAATGGTTTGGTAAAGAGAAAACCTGTTATTTTTTTTCACTACCATTCTAGTTTTTATATTTCACTTTCAGAAATATATTCAAAGATTTTCACGGCTGCTATCGATTAATTAAAAAGCATTCTCAAATGTATTGCTGTATTTGGTTGACTATTTTCTAAGGTCGACGTTTCGGAGTCGTTACATGCTACATCCTCAAGACGATTTTTGTAAAGTTATAAATACGAAAATTCTTTTAAATTTCCACGTAATAATATAAAAGTGCAATTTACATAGCGCAGTTTAGAGAGTAAACTCTCCTCAATGGTGCTTTAACTCTGATTTCAAACCCATTATTATTCACAGAATTAAAATATTACAAAATAAATATGCGTAAGTTTAGTATAAGGATAGGAAGGTGGTGGTTGCGGCTATTAGATAAGGAACTTCCTCGCATCTGCATTTGTTTAAAAAAACATATTTGGTCAGCAAACCGCAGAAAACTTATCGAAGGAAGACGAACTACAAAAAACCTTTCTAGATTTTCTGATATGTGATAGCAACACATTAGGATTTAGATGAAGTATAGTGTATGTGTGCAGTATTTATACAAGGTGCGTTTTATGTTCCAGGCCGATGTTTTTTTTTAATAACTTTTAAATGAAACAATTTTATAATTTATATTTAATCGATTGATTATATGGTTTTTACCATTATGTATGGAATATAATGTCGGTCAAATGACCACCTCTAGCCATGGCGCAAACGCGAGCTCTTTCAAGCATATTTTTCATAACATTCTCGCAGACTTCTGGTCATATTTCAGCAATTTCTTTTCGAATGTTATCCTTAAGCATCGGGATTGTAGTTGGTTTGTTGGTGTACACCTTTCCCTTCAAGAACCCTCATAAGAAATAATCGATATCACCACTTTTTGACATTATTCGGCCGGGAAAAGTTTCTCGCAAAATTTGCATCGTAACACGAGCTGTGTGTGATGTGGCACCGTCCTGTGCGAACCACATGTGCTGTAGGCCCAATTGATCCAATTCGGGCACAAGGAAAGTTTACCAACATGTCACGATAGCGATCACCAGTAACTGTTACAGCATTGCTTCTAGCATCAACAAAGAAATATGGCCCAATGATGCCGCCGGCCTAAATGGCGTACCATACAGTCACTCGATGAGGATACAATGGTCGTTGGTGTATCAATCAAGGATTTTCAGTGCCCCAATAGCGGCTTTTCTGTTTATTAGTCGTAACAAAGCCAGTCAAGTCGAAACGTGCCTCGTCGCTCCTGATGATTTTTTGCCTAGCCCTGAGAGCACTACGAGAAAAAAATATAATTGTCTATCTAGTGCTGAGATATATTTACGATTCGGACGTTCGTGATAAATATTTATTTTAAACAACAAAAAAACAAAAAAAAAACTATTTTTACAACATAAATATATTTTAGAATATGTACCCTTGTATTCTAAATGAATGATATTCATTTAGAATACAAGGGTAGAACAAATTTCTTCCACTGCTATAGCAGTGCGCCGATCTCTCAGGGCTAAAATGGTGGTCGTCTATACCGACCTGTAAAACCCGAGCACTTCAATCTCGCTGCCGTTTATGGTCATTTTCCTACAGTTCTTGTGTCAATCGAATTTCGTACGGATAAAATTTCTAATATTTTTTGAAAATTTTGAACAAACATGATGGATACATTCCCCATTCTTGTGCACGGCGTCGATGAGAGGTGCACGAACACTCTGCCTCACGCCACGCCATCCCTATCTCTTGGTAGACAAACATTAATCCATCCGATATGTTTTACTTACCGCCGGATACAGTACTTTGTTATTCCACTAATTACATTGATCCCCGCAACACGTGTTTCTACCTCCTATTCCGAGGTTTTCAGGCGGAATGATCCCGGTTTGTTACCAGAGCGATGCTTCGTAACGACAGCAGTTTGATCCAAACACTATAACGAACCGACATCATTCAACCTGAAGAGAGCCTCGGGATATGAGGTAGAAACACATGTAGTGGGGATTTATGCAATTAGTGGAATGAATAACTTAGTTATTTATTGTTAAATATTCACTGCATTTTCTTTCAATCCACATTCTCCCTTTATATCCTTATTCCTTCATCATCATCATCATTGTCAACCAGGGTCGATCCACTGCTGGATGAAGGTCTCCCCAAGTTGACTCCAAGTAGTTCGAGTTTTCGCTCGTTGATGCCATGTGATGCTGCCATGCTTCCTGATTTCATCTATCCAGCGTACCTTCGGTCTTCTTCTGGGCCTCTTTATGCCTCTTGGGTACCATTGGATTATTTCGGATGTCCATCGGGAGTCTGACATTCTGGCTACGTGTCCGGCCTATTGCCTTTTCATTCTTTTGCACATCTTTATACCTTTGTTATATTGCGAATCCAGGTGGTTCGTTTACGGTCTCTTTTAGTATATCCCAACATGCATCTCTCCATGCCCCTTTGTGCGGTCTGGAGGTTTTGTGTGTTCTTTACTGTGAGTGTCCATGTCTCGCAGCCATACGTAAGTACTGGAAGAATGCACTGGTTGTAAACCCTTCGCTTCAAGGATATTGGGAGATCACTTTTGAACATGTTGTTCAAACGTCCAAATGAGCTCCATGCTAGTTTTGTCCTTCGTGCTATTTCCTCCGATACACCTACAAAGGAAATAAGTTGGTCCAGATACACATATTCCTGGACAAGTTCTAGCGGCTTTCCATCTACGTTTATTGGTTTTGGGGTAGCAAAACCGTTCATAATATATTTGGTGTTTGAAATATTCATTTTTAAACCGACTCCTTTGCTGACCTCTGCCAATTCTTGCAGTTGGTGCTGAAGATCATTCGGGTTTTGTGAGAATATAACGATATTGTCTGGAAATCTCAAATGGCTCAGGTATTTTCCATCAATCACCAGGCCTTTATTTTCCCATTCTAGTTTATTAAATATGTATTCAAGTGTAGCTGTTAACAATTTTGGGGAAATAGTGTCTCCTTGACCTTATTCCTTATTATTTCTTATTTAATCGAAATTTGAATATTTTATTCAAAAGTAAACTGAAAGGCTTTGTAAACTTTTCAGGGTAAAGCTGATTTGCCTCTCGTTAGTACAAATTAAACAATTAGAGCTATCAAAATTAAACAGCGGTAACGAAATCAAATTATAAACTAGCTATTTACCGTAACAAAACAATGGGCCTGTTGGTTTGTCGATACAAATGAACCAATTACGTTTGTAAACCCGAACAGGATCTGCCAGATGGAACAGGGATGGCGTATCGATTGGTCTTTGGCTTCAGCAAACCATTTCGCACCCCTAGATCCATTTCGCATCCCTGGAAGTGGTATAGAACTATCAAGCCGCGTGCCATATCTGGCCCACATTGTACTCAAAATTTGAATTAAAAAATGCCAAATATTACTGCAATTTGATTCATTTTCATTTTTAGTTCGAACTTATTGCTTTATAGACATTTCGATTTTTCCCATCTGAAGATTCCTTTTTTTAATTCTATTCATAATATCCATCTCTATTAAACAGTTAAGTTTTATCAAATCATCCATTTATCCATCAAACATATGTTATACTATATATTCTTTGTAAAGCACGTATTTCTATTTATCCCATCAGTTCTCTCTGCCTACCCCACAAGGGACCAGACTTTCATATCTGGACACAAATATTTTGCATCCATACGTGGTCTTGTCTGCCTACCCCAGCAGGGAAACGCTATGATGATATGTAACATATGTATATATGTAACTAAATTATAGTTTGCAATGAAACGCTATGATGATATGTATGTATGTAACTAAATTATAGTTTGCAATGAAACGCCATGATGATATGTATGTATGTATGTAACTAAATTATAGTTTGCAATGAAACGCCATGATGATATGTATGTACGAGTATGTATGTAACTAAATTATAATTTGCAATGAAGAAAACATTGAATCAATTTTTACACATTTATTTTACACATAACAAGAAATATACATAATTTGCAATAAAAACAACAGATCATTCAATTCGGACACACAATTTAAATTGATCTGGGTTTGTTGCCTTTCATTTGTCGTATCCCCAGTAAACTAGGATTTTGTCTGTATCTCACAGGATATATGGCAGTGAAAAAATAAATCGATACTTCTTTCCGATTTTGAATTATGTAAAAACCCGTTGCACATTCTCATCAACCTGACAAACAGTGACACTTATGTATACATCACGCGAAATCAAACTCCTCACACTTCATCACTACAGACAGATCAAAACATTCATCTTACAATATACCGCACATATTATAATCATAAAGCAAAAAAAAATACATTTATACAAGTAAATATAAATATAAAACAACAAAAAAAATCACACTCACGAGCTCACACACACCTTTTCCACAAGTTATTCCTCTTGCAAGCCCAAGTACTCAAACTCCTGTCGCAATAACAACCACGCTCCGATCGACTGCCTAAACTGGTTTCCTCCCTTTACCCTTATTGAATTCGGCACCCCATTGTATGTCATGGGAGCTAAATAGGCATATTGTCTTTGAGCAAAAGATGTTTTGAACCTAGGGATGGTGAACATTTGATCAGTTGCCATGCGTGTCATGTGCCTCTGCTGAGCTGCTCAATGAAAACAGAAAATCGATATTTTTTACCCTAATGTCGTATTTTGGTACGCCTGTATTTTTTTTTTGTTTCCACATCTTATTTTGAGTTTGAGACCACTGCCCTAGACAGCATAGACTACAAGGACAACAAGTAGAGGGTGCGTTGTGCAGGGGATGAAAAGAGAGTACGGCAGGAGGGTGTAGAGTACCATGTCAGTCGGGATAATTTAAATAAAAACTCACTTTGCATACAGAATAGTACAACGTGGATGTGATATGGAAATTCCTCTCATTAACCCATTATGTGGCCCGGAGTGCTTTTCTGTTGTTTTCCATTTAAATTAATACGAGGGGAAACAATACGTCGGCACTCCAGATATCGAAGTGCCGGTAGCCATGTTCGTGTTATCGTTACACCACCAAAATACCGTTAAGAGATAGAAAGTTTAATATTTTTTTACAAATATATTAAGAAGTGTTTTTTTTACGTGGAACAGTGCAATGTTACCATCAGCCCCATTTCTCCTTTGAAATTTCCATATTATTTGTTTCTGGAGGTAAGAGTAATTGATGGTTGGTAATACGAGGCATATCCAGAAACTAAGTGTACTGAATTTTTGTAGGTTACAATTTTTTTTATTTAAACAAAAAAATTACGTGGTTACCGTAGTACATATGTAAGCTATTTTTCGACATAGTCGCCATTCCTCTCAATGCAGGTGGTGAAGCGGGGTATCAACTTTTTGATGCCTTCCTCCAAGTAGTTTCCCGCCAACCCCTCCGTCCACTTCTCCACCTCCTCATTTACCTCCTCATCGGTTGAAAACCTTTTTCCACACATGTGCAGCTTCAGGGAGGTAAAGAGATAGTAATCTAAAGGTGCTAGGTCAGGAGAATGCGCGGGATGGTTCAGGGCATCCCATTTAAACGAGGCGAGCAGTTCCTTCGTGGCGTTGGCCGTGTGTGGTCTTGCATTGTCGTACAGCAGGCAGACTCCCTTTGTCAGCATGCCTCTCCTCTTGTTCTGAATCGCCCTCCGCAATTTTTTTAGGGTCTCACAGTATCTTGCAGAGTTGATGGTCTTCCCTTGAGGCATATATTCAATTAAAATTATGCCTTGACAGTCCCAAAACACGGATGCCATGATTTTCTTGGCTGAAATTGTGGTTTTGAACTTTTTGGCGGAGGGTGAAGAGGTGTGACGCCACTATTGAGACTGGCTTTTGGTTTCAGGCGTGTAGTGTGCAACCCAAGTTTCATCTCCAGTAACGATGGAGCGGAGAAATTCATCTCCATGGAGTTTGCAGCGCCTTAAAAACTCTTGCCTTTTTACAAAATTTCGCACGTGGCGGGAGATTGGTTTGACATTTTTCACGAAACGTGTTGTCGCGTCGACACTTCTCAACGTACTGACCTCGAACCGGTCTCGTTGCGGAGGGAAAGGGTCAGGTTACACGGAAGTGTAGCCAACATGTCGAAAATAAAATCCATCCGGTCGTGAGAGCCTCAGTACACTTACTTTCTGGATACGCATAGTATATAACCTTAGTTGGTGTAGTGCCAGTCTAGCAAACTCGTGTTGGTAGATTGGCAACTTATTAACTAAGCCATCGAGGTTGTAGTAGTATTAAGAATCCTTAATCTTCTTCAATTTATATGTTAATACCCGTTTTAAGGCATCAAAGACTACTCAATGATACACCATTATTATTTGACTGAACCCCACAACTACTTTGTTGATGTTTATACAGGTCAAATCTCCTTATAAGAAATAACGAATATTTTTTGTTGAATTAAACGAACTTTCATAAAATAATATGTTTAACAAATTTAGTTTTAACGAAATTAAAAATATCGATATAACGAACTTTTTTCGGGAGAAAACTCCGCTGAGAGGATCCAAACCATTAGACGACATAAGCAATATTTGACTAATGACGCTCAAAATAAAAATCAAAAAAACTTTATTTAATTAATAATTGCTTAGCACATCATTTAATATAAGAGTTAGAACCCGTTCAAGTTGCATTTGTACCTACAAATCGTACAGCATTTTTGTACATTTGGATCTCGTAACTCCATATTACGAGTATGTTATCTTCTGTAATACATTAAAAATGCATTGCAGAAGATAATGATAAAAGAGTAATGTCACCTGATATAAAGGTTTCGCTTTCGGAAGCTATGAATGATAAAGGAGTTATGTCACCTGATATAAATGTTTCGCTTTCGGAAGCTCTGAATGATAAAGGAGTTATGTCACCTGATATAAAGGTTCCGCTTTCGGAAGCTATGAATGATAAAGGAGTTATGTCACCTGATATAAAGGTTTCGCTTTCGGAAGCTATGAATGATAAATGAGTTATGTCACCTGATATAAAGGTTCCGCTTTCGGAAGCTCTGAATGATAAATGAGTTATGTCACCTGATATAAAGGTTTCGCTTTTGCAAGCTATGAATGATAAAGGAGTTATGTCACCTGATATAAAGGTTCCGCTTTCGGAAGCTCTGAATGATAAATGAGTTATGTCACCTGATATAAAGGTTTCGCTTTTGCAAGCTATGAATGATAAAGGAGTTATGTCACCTGATATAAAGGTTCCGCTTTCGGAAGCTCTGAATGATAAAGGAGTTATGTCACCTGATATAAAGGTTCCGCTTTCGGAAGCTCTGAATGATAAATGAGTTATGTCACCTGATATAAAGGTTTCGCTTTCGGAAGCTCTGAATGATAAAGGAGTTATGTCACCTGATATAAAGGTTCCGCTTTCGGAAGCTCTGAATGATAAGGGAGTTATGTCACCTGATATAAAGGTTTCGCTTTCGGAAGCTCTGAATGATAAAGGAGTTATGTCACCTGATATAAAGGTTTGGCTTTCGGAAGCTCTGAATGATAAAGGAGTTATGTTACCTGATATAAAGGTTTCGCTTTCGGAAGCTCTGAATGATAAAGGAGTTATGTCACCTGATATAAAGGTTTCGCTTTCGGAAGCTCTGAATGATAAAGGAGTTATGTCACCTGATATAAAGGTTCCGCTTTCGGAAGCTCTGAATGATAAGGGAGTTATGTCACCTGATATAAAGGTTCCGCTTTCGGAAGCTCTGAATGATAAGGGAGTTATGTCACCTGATATAAAGGTTCCGCTTTCGGAAGCTCTGAATGATAAAGGAGTTATGTCACCGAAGTCGGAGTTGATTTTAGAATGGCAGCAGCCTTATTTTCCAAGAATTCTCGTCTAACAGGATTTCTTGGAATAATAAATTGATATTTAGTTTGTCGGGATTTTTGAACAAGTTTATATGGCCCTGGAATTGCTGATTAACAGCAAGTTGAAAATATTTACTTTAATTCGTGTAGTAAAAATCGCAATTGAAACTTTAAACGCGTTTCCTGAAAAAATCCTTTTTTTATACCATAATAACTCCGAAACTAATTAACCGATTTTAATGAATAAGTATTTACTCTCTTTATTATACTTCTCTCTATTGCCGGTACTAGAATTATTTCAATCGATTCTTTTTTTCGATTTTTTCACTCCTCTAAAGACAAAAAAACGGAAAAATATGAATTTTTAATTTTAACAAGCTGCCATTTTTTTTTAATTATTATTTTTTAATTATTCTAGTACCGGCCATAGCCACATGCTTTCTGAGTAAAACAGATTTTTTTTTTAAATTTTCAGACTTGTGCCACAGCCACAATTACGTGCATAATGGGCACCCTTCATGTACGGGCGGCCTTACTTCTGACTTAATAACAACAATAATATTATTTTTTTTATCATAAAATTTTATGAACATGTTCTTAAAAAATAAATAAATAAATCTAAAAGAACAAAAATAATTCGTTCACTGAAAAAAAAATCTTAAAAATCGTCAATTTTTTGGCCCATGAAATGATAATACTCATTTAAAACGCTTAAAATGTATGACTATATTAAAAAAACTGTACCCAAAAAGTATGGTTTACTAAAAATAAATAAAGAACAATAGAGATTAACCTTATTTTTTTCAAGGCATTAAAATCCCTTTGTCAGGTCCTGAATAAAAGTGAAAAAAGTTCCATTTCTTCCATCTAATTTATCTTTCCAGATAATCTTTTGCCAGCCATACTTTTCATAGATAAACTACGCGTTTTACCCAGCGGCGAATTTTTAGCTTTCTGAACATGAAATACAGTGGTTATCTCGTTTGAGGTTTATCCATAACAATTCTGATTCTAATATTACACAAAGGAATTCAAATAAATCCAGTTGAAAAGAGAATTAATATTCTACTTAATGTTAGTGAAATAATTATTTCATTTTGAATATTTTTTTAACAATGACGAACAAGATTTATCTAGCATCTCAGGTGCTAAACTGGATTTCTTAAAAATATTAAGATTCTGTAATTTGTTTTATCAAACACTGTTTATTTCATTTTTTTGTGACAAAAAAATGAAATAAACATCCACACAAAAAGTGGAATACAAATCCACACAAAAAGTGGAATAAAGTGTTTGATAAAAGAAATTAGAATATATTTAAACCTCCACAATGTTGCCTTAAATATGAATAATATATTTAGATTATTTTTTCGAATAAACCTTTTGTCGTTTTAACTCGATGATATGATGTATTTAAACCTCGACAATGTTGCCTTAAATATGAATAATATATTTAGATTATTTTTTCGAATTAACCTTTTGTCGTTTTAACTCGATGATATGATGTATTTAAACCTCCACAATGTTGCCTTAAATATGAATAATATATTTAGATTATTTTTTCGAATTAACCTTTTGTCGTTTTAACTCGATGATATGATGTATTTAAACCTCCACAATGTTGCCTTAAATATGAATAATACATTTAGATTATTTTTTCGGATTAACCTTTTGTCGTTTTAACTCGATGATATGACGTATTTACCCCTCCACAATGTTTCCTTAAATATGAATAATATATTTAGATTATTTTTTCGAATTAACTCGATGATATGATGTATTTAAACCTCCACAATGTTGCCTTAAATATGAATAATATATTTAGATTATTTTTTCGAATTAACCTTTTGTCGTTTTAACTCGATGATATGATGTATTTAAACCTCCACAATGTTTTCTTAAATATGAATAATATATTTAGATTATTTTTTCGAATTAACCTTTTGTCGTTTTAACTCGATGATATGATGTTTTTAAACCTCCACAATGTTGCCTTAAATATGAATAATATTGTATATTTAGATTATTTTTTCGAATTAACCTTTTGTCGTTTTAACTCGATGCTATAATGTATTTAAACCTCCACAATGTTGCCTTAAATATGAATAATACGAGTATATTTAGATTATTTTTTCGAATTAACCTTTCGTCGTTTTAACTCGATGATATGATGTATTTAAACCTCCACAATGTTTCCTTAAATATGAATAATATATTTAGATTATTTTTTCGAATTAACCTTTTGTCGTTTTAACTCGATGATATGATGTATTTAAACCTCCACAATGTTGCCTTAAATATCAATAATATATTTAGATTATTTTTTCGAATTAACCTTTTGTCGTTTTAACTCGATGATATGATAGCAAATCTGCCATCAGATTTTTCCCATATTGTATCTAATCCCTTTTCGACATTTACGACACGATATACAATCCCTCGTTATAATGTATTATTATTAGTCATGTACGTTCCATCCTATATACGGAAGACGCCTGCGCGTGTATTGGTTTAGTGTGTACAATCTGTTGTGCTTCAGCAAATTCACAGTTCCAAGACGATCGGCAGTTTTAATGTATTGCTGCCTTTCGTGAGGCAGGGCTTTTGACAAACTGCTATTTCAATTGTTAGTGCGTGTGTGAAAAAAATATAGGTAGCTCCTAATTTTGATTTTGAAATTAATTCATCATCATCCTGTCGTGTAGCTTATGATTGAGCATCGTGACTCCCGTGAGAGTCTCCGACAACTCCTCTCCATTCATCCCTGCCTGCCCTCCACGGCTCGAAGGGCAGTTGTCAAGGGTAGTAGTCCTGTTACGTGTCTCACTTGGTCAATCCAACACATTGGGATTCTTCCTCTTTGTGCGTCGTCCTTCCACGCCTCCAATAACCACAAACCTCTCCAAACTGCTTCTTTGGCCACGAGCAATGTGCCTAAAGAATCGCTGGACTTGTCGAAAGCATATTCTCGATAATTTTGTCGGTGCTTAGCAGTTCTTCGAGAATAGAGGAGTTAGTTCCCTTTGCTGTCCATGAAAATTAATTACTAGTGATTTATAAACGAACAATTATTTAAATATGATTGCATACAATTTCGCATAAAAATATTTCAATAACATTATTTCATGTAAAATTAAAATTATTAATGCTGTGTTGTGAAAACTGTGAAAAACAAATATAACAATAATCTACTCCATAAATGTAAAACTTAATTCTAACAGAAGATTTGTAACCATTTAAATACAAATGATAATAATAAATTGTATATAAAAATACATATCATTACGTCGTGTCCCTTGCGAGGTGGAAAGAGAGAACGGATCTCCTTAGTTTTTATATCCAAGCCCACAACTTTTACATTCTCCATATTCATACATCTCGTCATGCACAATCTTTCATTATTCGTACTTCTTATATAATCTTTTTACAATCAGGTCCATTTGATTCAGTCACGTCAACCTCTTCCCCACACACCTTGCACTTCTGACTTGTATACCAGCTTAGTCATTATTTCTCTCTACATGCCCAAATTATCGTAAAGCTTTTTTTTCATCTCACTCACTCATGTCTGATGTATTAAATCTTTCTTTTTTTATACATTGACACACCGCAATATTTCGTAAATGCATGCATATCCACAGCATTAATCGTACTTTTATCCTTCTTTTTGCAAAGTCCAAGATTTATTTCTATACGTTAAGGTGAGCACCAACACAATAATATGTTTAAAATTCAATAATAATAATAAAAGGGAAATTTATAAAGCTCCTTTTAGAGAGCCGACTCTCGTCAAGGGCGCTCTAATTCAGGAGTAACACGTTCACTGCATCGAACACGGCTCCCGTGTCCATACAAAATAGTCTTGAATGTTGAGTGCACTCATAAACGTCTCCCGATAAGGATTCGTCGCCGGTTTCATGTTTTTTGAAGACACGAAGGAATACACTTGTATATGATGTTTCAATAGAAAGTAGAATTTGATTTTTAACAAAGTTATGGGTTTTCAAAAATTCGCGAATTTTTAGCATCTCTGTATGACATTTTATACGCAGTGAACGTGTTAAGTATTTATCCGCATCAACACATGTTTGGAAAAACATATTTAGTAAGAACACTGCAGAAAACTTATCGAGAGAAGACAACATACGTTTGATGATCTTCCGATATGTGATATTATAGTAACACATTCGGCTTTAGGTGTAGTGTAATGGATGTGAGCAATATTCATATACAATCCTAAATTTTGATACGACTTCCTTAAAAAAAGGGTTGTCTTCAAGTGTTTGCTAAGGCTGCACTCGCCAACTTTATTTCTAACTCTTTGAAACAAACCATTCTACGCCACAGGACTATCAGCGGAAAAAGCTCAATCGTAAAACCCCGCCCTATTGGATCGGCTGAAAGCTCATTTCTTCGTTTTACTTAAAACATGGATTCATTCTGAAGTCTTCATTCCAACTTCTTTTATACATTGCAACTCCACAATTTTTTTTAGAGCAAGCATCCCCACAGTATTAATCTCGTACTTTAATTTTTCTTCTGCCAAATTCAAGTTTCACTTCTACACGCCGAGATTGGTACCAACATACTACCTTGATCAAAAAATTTAGGACCGGCCACCGTGTGGCGCTGTCAGTCACCCGATTGGAATTCTTTTTTTTTTGTTATGTTACCACATCTCTATCATTGACACTTTCCTCTAAATTTCAGCGTTATAGCTTGACATTTGTAAAAGTTACGCTGTACTGAGTACATCTACCTTTGTGCGTGTTTTCAATTTTTTTTAAGTTTGAAAATGGCATCAACTGTGCATCAACGAGTTTGCATTAAATTTTGTGTGAAAAACGGATTTAACGGTCCGCAGGCCTTGAAAATGTCGGAGAAGTGTTTTTCGGTGGCACGAACGCTTCAGAAGTGGTCGTGAGTCGGTCGAGGATGACGAACACAGTGGCAGTCAAAAACCGATGAAAACATCGATAAAATCAAAGAAATGTTGGCCGAAAACCGCAAATTGACCATCAGAGAGCTGGCAGAGGACTTGAACATCGCTTATGAATCCGTTTAAGACATTTTGGTTAATGATTTGGGCCTCAGACGTGTCGCTGCAAAACTGGTGCCGAAAGACCTCAATTTCATGCAAAAAAAGGACTGCGTTGAAATCGCGAAAGACATGATTTCCATGAGTTTTGACCAAAACCAACACGACTACTATCCAGCAGCCTTTGAATTCACCTGATCTGGCTCCCTGCGACTTTTTTCTGTTCAACCGACTTAAAAAACCGCTTCGCGGAACGCGTTACAGCACCCGAGAGGATGTCATGAAAAAAATGAAGACGACTCTGATGGACATACCGAAAATTGAGTACCAGCGGTGTTTCGAGGATTGGATCAAGCGCTGGCGTAAGTGCGTTGCAGTCGATGGGGAGTACTTTGAAGGGGACCATATCGATTTTGATGAATAAACTTGTATTTTCGATTTTATGAATAAAGTCCTGAAACTTTTTGATCAAGGTAGTACAATAATGTTTAGAATAAAATTTTACTTTTAAAAACAAATAATGGAGCAATAAAGAGCAGAATAAATCGTTTTGCCTTAGAGCAGTTTAAACACACGTACTGGACCTGCAATTTTTTGCCTGTCAGCGCAAAAAGCAATTAGAGGTTTCCTTTGCCCCGGCAGCCACACTCCTGTCCTGACACAAATCCCCTTTTACCCTTTTCGTGCTCAACCACTTAGCATCAATCAGATTGTACTTTGCAAAAAGTTCTATTCGTAGTCGTGCTTTCAAGTACCCGCTTAGAATGTTCCAGAGGGGAACATAACAACCATAGCTGGAAGGTTACAGATCAAAGGATCCCTGGCTCCCTTCGGCGATGTGATTTGGTGTGACAAGTGTGTGTTTGTTACTGAGAGGGTTGTTTTAGAAGACATATTGGAAAGTGCGTTTTTTAATTTTAATTGTGCCACTTAATCCTTAACCTTTTATAAAGGCAAGTTTTTATTTTTGAGATATAGAGTTTTTTGTTAAATAAATCATTATTATGTGTATCAAATCAACTTGATTTCTTCGAAAATGTGTTTTAAAATATTTTTTTTGGAAATGAAGCGGTCGCATATGAGACCTGTGCCCATTTCAGGGGTCATGTCAGTGGCCGCAAAAGTGACCAATGAATGTTTAGGTAATAATATCTAAATTTAGGTTGTATTAGGAAATAAAATTCTTATATGAGATACAATTAATGGTGATTTACTTATAATACCTATTTACATTTTTGACAATAAATTGATCGGATGTTTAGATCGTTGCTACTAAACATGCAGCTAACTTCACTACGATCCGTCTTAAATAAGACCTCTGCCCGTCCACTACATTTGCCAATTTGACATTTGTGTTACTTAAAAACGTTTCATTCAGAAAATGAATCTTTATAAGTATAACCATAAGGGTGGCTTAGGGTGGTTTCTGCCTATACCACTTAATCATTAAAATTGAAAAAAAGAGGCTGAATCAAGTTTTTAATATTTGAAAACAAAAATCGCGATAATCTGTTAAGTCAATTAACTGTAAACTACATATTTTTTACAACGTTAACTAACCTCAAAATCGATTATTTATTAAAGATAGAAGTTTTCAGTGGTACGTGGTATTCTGCATGTTTAAATTAGTTAAAAATATGAAGTGTGTAATTGATTTGAGGATGTGATCAAATCTTTTAAATAAAATTTCTCCACAAAATATTTAAAGGGTTGAAGTGTTATAACCTCAGGGATTTTATGTTATATTAAGTGCTTACAGTATTTAATAAAATAAAGCTCTTTTTTTAAGTGCCATATCGTACACTGGACAGCTCATTCATGAAATTTACTATAAAAAATTAAATAAAATTACACAAACGTAGAGATGAAAAAAAGGTTGAACTCATATTTTACATTAAGAGTTATTTGAAAAATAAATAAAATAATTCAACCATTGTATAAACGAGTAGAATAAATGTTGTAGAACTGTGTATAATTAAAATAGTAAAGGGTCTTTCAAATTGAGCGGTTTTTTAAATTCTATATTTTTTAAATTCTTGAATAAAACACACTATTTGCTTTGATTTCAAAAAACTTTCTATTGATCATGGAAGTATAATGTATGACATTTAAACACAAAAAACAGTATCCGCCAAATGTCCACCTCTTTCAGCTTTACATACTCGTATGTCCACTATTTTGTCAAAATTTTCGGTTACATTTTCGCATAATTGCGGTTCTAACTCACCAATAACGCGAATAATTTCGTCCTTCAGCTCAGGAATTGATTGGGGGTCATTCTTATAGACCTGACTTTTCACGTAACCCCAGAGAAAATAGTCCAACGGTGTCAGATCACATGATCTTGGTGGCCAATTAACATCACCATTTCCGGAGATTACAATACATAAAATAATTCAACAATTTGAACGCGTGGTTGTATTGTATACGACTCCATTTTTATAAATGTCATACATTATACTTCTCAAATATCACAAGACCCAGGCAAGTTCGTGACGCCATCTGTGTTTTATCAAAGAATTAAAAAAAACTGTTCAATTTGAAAGACTCTTTACATGAGGTGACATTGGGTGACAAAATACAGAATGAAGTGATAAGAAATAAATGTGAATTTAAGATTGACAAATGAATGAAATACTAAAGCATATACAGTGCAAATTTGAGTGGAAGGCATGTTTGAGGAAAACCAAAGAAAGTATGGTTGGATCAAGTGAATGCTAGTGTAGGAACCACGGTCGTCGCTGAATATTGTCAACACACACGGTCAACGACCGACGAAACGACCTTTGGATATGTCCAAAGGTCGCATACCAAAACATTGAAATTGTTTACCCACAAATACTCTTTACGATACATTCCACAGTAGAAAGAGAACGCATCACGCTGTCTCGCCGTTTTCGCAAACAAATCGTCTACCCACAATACTATTTGCGATGTCTGCAATATTTCAATCGACCATTTCTGCACGCACAGAAGCGAGATAAAAATATATTGAGGGCGCACTCCCGCGCTCATTCTGAAATGTATAAATACCCACTTACCAATAAACAAAGATTATCATTAATTATTAATTATTATTCATTGATTCATTCACTCTCTCTTTCCGCATTGGTAATTGACGTATTTTATTTATTTACCAACAACTACTATCATCATCTCGTCCTTCAAGGACATTCTGCTAAACTAGTATTAAAGGAAAATTAGGAAGTAAGAGGAATCGTAGGAAATGTATGAGAGAGTTCGTTTTCCTCAGAAAATGTTTTTTTTTCTTTTTGTACACAAGATATTTTCGCGACCCCCTGATATTTCACCCCCCACCCCTCTGGAGTTCACGACCAACAGGATA
Source organism: Odontocerum albicorne (assembly GCA_949825065.1). NCBI lineage: Eukaryota > Metazoa > Arthropoda > Insecta > Trichoptera > Odontoceridae > Odontocerum > Odontocerum albicorne. Next base: position 58,410,719 of record OX463838.1, on the reverse strand, counting down.
AGAAACGGTGGACTAAGAAGCTCACAATTCTTCATCTCATTGTCCTGAAATAACAAAGGACGAAAGGAGTGAATATACACTAAAATAATACAACTATAAGATAACTGCAAATACAAGCACCATAAAAGCATGTTTTTTTCTGTTCATAATATATAAAGGATAAATTAGAAAATACGGCACATAAATAAAGTTTAAATTCAAATAATATTATTTCATTGTAATTTGTTTTATCAAACACTGTTTATTCCACTCTTTTGTAACGGCATAACCCTACCGGTTTCAAGGCTTTCACCTCATCTTGTTTGTGCTCCCCTGAAGATGAGGTGAAAGCCTTGAAACCGGTAGGGTTATACCGTTACAAAAAAGTGGAATAAACAGTGTTCGATAAAAACAAATTTTACATTTTATATAAACATTTTACATTTTATATTTCATAATATTATAATGGTGAGGGAAATGTTTTTTTCCCCCAAAAAGCATATTAAAAAATAGGGGTCGCCTTATAATCAGGGTCGCCCTATAGTCGGACCAATACGGTAATACGTGTGGCGGAGATTACTATTTAATTAGTGGAACAACAAGGTAATTTATTGTTAAACAGTTTAATGTATCTAAGATAAACTGGTTGTATTCAAACAGGAAACATTCCACCCGAAGAGAGCCTCGAGATATGAAGTAGAAACACGTGTAATGGGTTTAATGTTACTTGTGGAATAACAAACTAATTGATTGTTTATACACTTCAATATTATATATTCAAGATAAGCTGATTGGCTGGAAGAAATTTCTCTAAAGTACCAGATGTACGAGTACCATATTTAACCATGTACATAAAAGATAGATTTCAAAAACCAAATATATGATGAACGGCTTTGCTACCCCAAAACCAATAAACGTAGATGGAAAGCCGCTAGAACTTGTCCAGGAATATGTGTATCTGGGCCAACTTATTTCCTTTGTAGGTGGCATATCGGAGGAAATAGCACGAAGGACAAAACTGGCGTGGAGCTCATTTGGACCAGTTCATTCTTCCAGTACTTACGTATGGCTGCGAGACATGGACGCTCACAGTAAAGAACACGCAAAAGCTCCAGACCGCACAAAGGAGCATGGAGAGATGCATGTTAGGATATACTAAAAGATACCGTAAACGAAACACCTGGATTCGCAATATAACAAAGGTAGAAGACGTTAGAAAGGTGTGCAAAATAATGAAGTGGCAATGGGCCGGACACGTAGCCAGAATGTTAGACTCCCGATGGACATCCGAAATAATCCAATGGTACCCAAGAGGCATAAAGAGGCCTAGAAGAAGACCGAAGGTACGCTGGATAGACGAAATCAGGAAGCATGGCAGCATCACGTGGCATCGGCGAGCAAAGGACCGAACTGTTTGGAGTCAACTTGGGGAGACCGTCATCCAGCAGTGGATCGACCCTGGTTGACAATGATGATGATGATAAAAGATAGAAAATAAATAAATGGATATTCGTAGGAGAATGTGTTGAGCGCCACCCCCCTTATTCCCGGCGGATTATCGTACGCAAGAGAACACTGCCCGGGGATTATTTTTATTCCCGACAATGTGTCTCATATCTCTTAAGTGAGAAAATAAACATATTTTATGTTCGGTCCCTTTATCAGTTCCCTGTCTCCCTTTCACTCGAAAAATCCCATTTGATGAATGCTAATACTACTTAATGTAAGCCTCACACTCTCCTTCATCAATCATCAAGGTTTCTTTTACCTTTCCTCTTGAGGATAGTGACATAAAATATGAGATGATTCTCTCGCAATTTAACTTGGTTCATAGACAATTTTTTAAATGGGTCACTTGATACTTCTTTTGTGGTCACCGGGATAAAGTACAATGGACACAGTGGTTATAATTGCTTAGCTTATTTTATACAAACACCACCAATCTATTTCCCTGCTGGAGTAGGCAGAGAGGAGAGCGTGCCAGGCTTTCCTGTGTCGATTAACAATACAGGCGGCCCTCGAATTTCGCACAATTCACTATTTCGCACATTTTTTTAAATTCAATTTTTTAAAGATTTTTGTCGATAATGCAAAAATTCGCTTCCATGCAGTCGCTCCCACCTTTTTTGGAAGAACTATAATATATGGAACGCAATAAACAATATTGGAGACTCGTGGGCTGAAATGAAAGAGTCAACAATGAAAGGTTCCTGGAAACAATTAGGTCCACAAATGATGAGTGATTTTATAAATTCCGAAGAAACTCCGGAAACTATCAGAGATGAGTAGTTATCCTAATGAATTAACTGAACTTGGACGTCAACAACGAAGATGTTAATGAGTTGATTGAATCTCACTCAGTACATCTGTCAAATGAATACTTAATTGAGCAACAAGAGTTAAATGAAATACACAATGAAAGTGAGGAAGAAGAAGCTGATAAAATCGTCAAGACTTTGACAATCAAAAATATGAATGAAGGCTTCATGCATCTTGACAAATTTGTGACTATCATGGAAGAATGTGATGGAAGACCAATGGAGAACGTATATCTCAAGTACGTAGGGCGATTGAGAAAGACACAGCATGTTATAGAACTCTTTATCAAGAAAAGAAAAAAAGGGAGTATTCATCTAACTCTTGACAAGTTTATAAAGAAAAACACCTGAAAGCACTTAAACACGCCTCGTAACTTAATTATGTATATTGATGAATAAATATTTTTAATATATTATTAATAAATAAATATTTTAAAATAGAATTTTTGATGTTTTTTACATCCCTCTACTTTCGAACATTCCACATTCGCACACATTTTAGTTGTTAGCTGTCCAGCATTACTACAAAGATTAGCGTTAAATGTTCCTAACAATTAC